>JARYHS010012519.1:62834594-63500791 GCA_031002005.1 Vandiemenella viatica | reverse complement strand
TCAAAATTTCTTAATTGGATTTATTGACTGTCACATTTGTATAATAGCAGGAGAAATAGCTGATATTGATGGGCTAGAACTGTATGAAGAAAACGACTGCGGTATCACAGTGATGACATAAATACAGAAAAAACATTAACTGAATTACTGAAGTGTACCCCACTATCGAAGTAGTCTAGAGAATTATTGCCGCCACACGTAATACAGTTACGTCCACAGAGAGAAGTTTTTCATGGTTAAAAAATATTAAAACATATTTGAGCAATTCGATGACACAAGGTTAATTTAAGCTCTTTCTATTCTTTAAATTGAACGTGAAATAGCTCATTCGTTAGTTTCTTGTACTTTATTAAATATTTTAGTTTCAGGAAAAGGCTCAAAAATCATTTTTTAATCCCTGTGCTTATATCTTCCAAGGCTTAAATGTACTTCAGTTTATCCTTAATGATTTGTTATCTTGATGTATTTAACTTTTAAAAACTCTTCTAATATAATATTTTAAAACTCAAAGTTTATTTTTATGATGTTTGCATTTATCGTTGATTATCAGAAATACCTTTGATTAATATATTTTGTACAAAGGACAAGGGCCTCGCAAAAATCTGCCGCCCGGGGCCTCGCAATGACTAAGGCCGACGCTGTGTATGATGAACCAGCAGCGTTCTCTCCCCCCCCCCCTTTTTTCACCTCTGTTGCTTTACGATTCGTCGACAGCGCCGTCACTAGAGGCGGAATGGAACTGCGGACAAGGAACTGGAAGGAACTCGGCCATGGCTTTTTGGAGGAAGCATCTCTGTGTTCGCCTGGAGTGATTTGGGGAAACCATGGAAAACCCAAATCCGGATGCCCGGACGAGGATTCGAACCGGCGTCCTCCCGAATATAAAATGCTTATATACCCGAAGTAAAATAAAATAATTGTGATGTTGAACTTCTTTCTTACCCTAAGGACAGACCTTAGAAGAGACACAATTCATAAACTGGTTTACATTCGTTTCCCACAGGAATAACCACTAGCAAACCAGCAATACGAGTGAAGAGTAAAGCGGCGAAATCAAACAGTTTGAAAGCTGAGCTGCTAAGCTTTGTTCCATTATTACCTCACGGCTTTGCGCCCCAGTTTGAGTCACCGCAACAATCCAATTGGTTAATTTGTTTTCGCTGCTTTCTTCCTCGCTCTCGTCGTTGCTATGCTCTCCTCTCCAGTATGTTTTCTCCTTAACACATAACTAAAGCGACACAGGCTTCGGTAAAACTGAAGTTATAACGGGGGGTAGTCAGTTATTTTGGAATTTTATTGGAATATTCTCAATTTTCCTAGACAATTTAATTGATCCTCTTTATTATCAATCGACCCCCTTTCGACCCCCGCGTATTAATCGACCCCTATGGAACTCCTATCGACCCCCAGGGGTCGATACCGACCACTTTGGGGACCCCTGATCTAGACGATGTTGTTATAGCAGAAATTTTTCAAGAATTTATCAATCCGGAACATTAAATTTGAATTAAAAGAGATATAATGTGAATCCTGAATGAAGTATATACGAGAAAATTTTCTACGATTTTAGAACTTATTTATACTCCATATACACGGAAACATGGAAGATGTAAATATTTAATTTAATTTTTAATAAACGTACATTAGACGAAATTGATGCATTCATGTGCTGTTCATATATTTCATGATGATTGTTGGATCAAAGTGCAGAATCTGATTTTTAATGGCGAATTAGCAATTTTTAATCTTGTACTGGGCTTGTAAAAACGGGGACTATCCCGTCACATGGTTAAAAGTTTTTGTTGTATTGTACTTGCCGAATACAAACTGTTAATTCTCACTTCAGATCTAAAGGCTATTTTTTCAATCTGCTGCATGTTGTTTGTGTCACCGTTTTTGACAGATTATTAAACAAACGAAATATCGCTCTAGAAGATGGTTCAAATGACCTCTGTAAATGAACCCAGCATTCTCAATGTGTGTGAAGCAGTTACTTTCACGTATTTCTCCAGACATGTATGTTTCACCGCCGGGAGACGTAATTTGCCTGCATAATGCTGTGATCAGTGTCAGTGGATCAGCAACAATAACGTTGATCTGCAAGCGTTCCAAGAGAGCCCATCAAACTTACGACCTGATTAGCTTGGACGCGATATTAGGAGCAATAACCGAGCCATTTGGAGGCTGGTAGTAAACTTATGATGGCGGGGGGGAGTGAGTCGTTAGAGGAGCTTTCTGCACGCTCCAGAATGCCGTCTGTCCGCTTCAACCGAGTGTTCTTCGTGGGGACATGCTGCAGCGTGGAGACATGTTGATTAAACTTTCCGTCGTGCAGCCCGGACAACTTGGAGAATGTCTGTCTCGCCTTGCGAATCCTTTACGAAGAGTCTCAGCATTGAGGCACTAACTCAGTAAGAGCCGACCCCGGCAGCATAGGGGTAGCGTGCTTGCTTCGCGTTGCAGAGGTCGCTGGTTCGAGTTCGGCCAAGGGCATGGGTGGTTTTAATTAAATGTTGTGTTTGTCTTGTGTCGTCCTTACAGAATATAGAATATAATCACACTGAAATGAAAAATGTCTACATTGTAACATTGTAAGAGAAACACACACGCTGAGCTGGCTGTATGGCTAACATGGCCAAATACCATAAAAAAAAAACTCAGTAAGAAGCTTAGTTTTATCATCGGCCTGATTGTTATGTTTCAAAACAGCAGTTAAATAAGTGAAAAACGTTTAGTCATTTTGAACACTTGTTTAAACCGTTCTTGAGTCAGATGTATTAACAACAGCAAGTTAAATTGTTACCTTGTTATGCTGAGTTCAGGAAGTACCTTGCGTGATATTCGTTATTACTTAAGCTTTTTAAATTACGAGTTATCGATTTCCATGATCATTTCTGAATAATGATTTACCATTAGGAAACTGGAGTAGGATGATTATCTTTACTAATACTGAGTTTATTTTGATAGCATTAAATGTTAAATTAATGATAATTGCAATAAAATATCATTAGGGTTTACTGAGAGTGAATATCACAATAAACAAATGAAAGAAACACCACGAATTGTACAATCACTTCGACCTCAATTACAAGTAATCAAATGGAATGATTGTTCGTAGGCATGAACTTTGACAAAACTGAAGTTATCATAACAGCATGCATCAACGCTGAAAGAACCCTTAGCATGACTCGTATTATCTGCCTGAACTTAATATGAGATTGACGGAAGAAATTTAGTGCTGTGATCTGTTCGTCGCTAATCACTTAACCCGTGTGTGTGTTACCTACAGCCCTCCATCTTTATCGTGATAAACAATCCAAGTCGAACACTGATCTCTCATGAGACCCGCAAGTGAGTTTAAATACTGACTCGGCATTTAGCGCCAGAAACCAATCCTAACTTCCAGACTTACGGCATCCAGTCGCAAACCAGCCGTCAGGTAGAGCTGCAGATGTCTTCTTACACTGCTGTTTTGGAGTCAATTTCAAGACAACTCCTTTCCGCTCCTCGTGTTTCCAGTTTTTCTGTCTTGCTAGTGCGCCTCACTTGTTGGCGCCATAGTTACAGTGCCAGCCGGACTCTGTTAAAAACTCCCCATTCGTGGTAATCGGTAGAACATATAAACAAACTAATAGTACCATTAAATCGTTTGCCATGGACCTTTACGCTTTTCGCTACACGGTGTTCAATCTCTCTCGTACTTATTCTGTTTTACCATTAGCTGCACAGATTCCCTCACAAACTCATCGTTCTGAAAATCCAAAATCACTTCGTAACTTCTCTTATCGTTATTTCTAGCAAACTCTGTTGTTCCCATAAGGCTGATTTATTACGAGTACTTGCTAGGAAAACACTGCGAATATGTTCACTGTCATTCAAATACAGCGGAATATCGATAATCTGAACTAACTGGGACCGACGGTGGTTCGAATTTTCTATTTTTTGGGTACAAATTATATTAATTATAAAAGTTTATAGAGTTTCATACAATACTGCATTAATAATCATTTTGCCTTTAATATTATGTTAGCTATTCTGTAATTTTACCTTCCCCTTGCAAAAGTAATCAACGGAATAGTAAAAATCCCCCACGCTGAAAAACGCGTCTGACTTACACCAGTCGCCTCTGTAGGCGAATTGCTGTTACTGACCCCTGAAGTAATCTGTTTTAATTGTTCTGTTTTGAAATCATTAATATCTAAAACCGGGGAGGCATGGCAGATTTTAGTTTTCTACGATACTTAAAACTACCGGCGCACTGAAAGAGTATGATAATCATAACACACATTAGACATAAAAATCAGAATCCAATTGGTCACGATGAAACTACAGCGAAATACATTAACAAACGCGAGGTATAAGGATTAAATTCATGGTATCTAGTTCTTCGTTAGTGGATGAATGAATTCACGAACACAAGTGAAAGACTGTTCTAAACTGCACGCAGAAACAAAGTTGACAAGTCTGTTTTTTTTTTTTTTAAAAAAAAAGGCGTTCGTATAATAGAAACGTTACTGTACTCACTTAAGTGTATGTCTCCAGTCGCAAATATCTTCCTTTTGAATTCCTAGTGTGAGCTTTGTTGCAGTGATGTTTATATAGTTGTCCATGGTAGAGTTAGGATATTATCTTACCCTCCGGCATTGTGTTACTTGTCTGTCATACCAAACCAAAGATTAAGGGCAGCGATGTGCCTCTCAGTCAGCACCTGAATATCTAGGAAACGTGCACGGCTAAGACTGTTTGCGTTGCTGTCCATATATGCCTATTGAATTTGATAAATCCATATCACGAAATTATTATTATAAAAATATGTATCTGATAACCCATCAGTACACATGCTTTATTGGAACCAAAGCGCACTATTATGGATCTGCAGTTACATGACGACAAGGTGAACATCCATCTAAACGTTGGTATGAGGATTGTGGGTGTCGTACTTCGATCTACTAGTTTGCCTTGGATTCCGGTCGGTTCCTCCGAAGATCAGACACTTAACATTTGGATGTTGTGGGCCAGTGAAGGTGACACGAAATTACTCATAAATATGCAACAAATACCTGTAAGTCAAAATATTGCTATTACTGATACAACTCATGATGAATCACGGTACAATTACAAGCCAATGTGAACATGTAAAAACGTAAGTTAGCTTATATCTATATATCAAAATTTTCATGTATAAATTCTAAGCTTATATCTGTATATATCATAATTTTCTTGTGTAAGGGGGCATCCACAAATTACGTGAGGTGTTTTTCCGGATTTCTGGACCCCCCCTCCCCCCTGGTGAGATTTCGTGAGATCTAGCCGCCCCCCCCCCCTTTGGTGAGATCTGAGGTCCCTGAGAACTTTAGAACTTTTGTAGACCTTTTTTTTTTGGTCACACCCTAACTTTTTTGGCGAAATACCCTCCTAAAATCGACTTTGGCGCAAATTTTAGTTTTTTTTTTTCTTTTGGCTCTACTTTCCCCAAATTTTTCGCAAAATCTCACGTGAGATTTCCGTAGACCCCCCCCCCTCCCCCTGGTGAGATTTCGCCGGACCCCCCCCCCATTTCACCTCACGTAATTAATGGATGGCCCCTAAATTGCAATATAGAACAAATTTAATTAACGGGCAGAAACACTGAAGATGCTTCAGAAAATGAAGTGAAACGCGTACGGAAAATAAAAACAACAAAATAAATTGCATTGGTGGGAAAATTATTCATAAAAAAATAAAAAATTGATCAAACACTTAGTATATCAGTGGTAGAACGTATCTTTGATGGATGACTTGTATGACTTCCCTTTAGCACTCATTGAAATATGGAAACCATCTGTTTTTCTGGCCGCCCAGCTGTCCCCTACCATGGAATAGAGGCGACAGTGATCGCAGAACTAGTCACGAAACGGAGACCTGGTAGCTGATCGTACGCGGAACTTTAACCTGCCAAGGAACAAAGCAGCTTCAGGACTGGTGCCGCCTAAGGTTGTCCCGCTTGTGTTTAAGGACGACCCATGTGATTTGGAGATCTTCGGCATGCACACTTCTGACTGGGAGGCTCGCACCATCATATCGCCGCCGCGATTTCCAAACACTACAGAGTATGGTTGGGTAAAATTAGGCAGAAAAAGCCTCGTAACAGGGAAGAACATCCACCGGACCCTTACTTCTCGTGCGATAGATGTGGCAAAATTTGTTGCGCCGCTATAGGACTATTCAGCCACAAAGAAGATGGCGATAACTGAGTTACTGCAACTATCATCTGTGAAGATGTTGTGTCCAATATATACTGTGATAGCAGTGTGGTGCAGACTGTTGAGCACATCGTGGAAAATTGTCCCATTACATGTTTGCTGGGTGGTCTGTCTGCTCTCCACATTTCTATTATAGGCATAATCGAACGGATGGAGTCTCTCGACTTCACTCTATAGCTATTGTAAATGTGTTTGTGGTTAATGAATGTTAATTTATTAATGTTGTAAATGTGCTTGAAATATTCATTCGAGAAACAATAAATAACTAGACGACCCGTGCGAAAATTTCGCCAATAAAAAACGATGAATAGTGAGATTGAATGCTTGTAATATATTGAAAAGTAGAACCGCACTTTTGTAGCAGATATTTACGTCTTTGTTTAGTGTAATAGGTACGCATCAAAATGCTTGAAACATATAACGAAACAGTTAGGAAAATTTAAAACACACTGTATATACAACAAACTTTCACTGAGCTTAACAGAACACAAACCAAACTGAACAAAATGCACACAGCATATCAACATCTCTGTGATATGTGTTGCTGTGCGAATAAAATGTTTACGTTGGAATTATATAGCGAAACAAAAAAAAGAAAGAAAAAATATTCGAAAAACTACTTATTGTGTAAAAAATTGTTTATTGATATCTCTGCGATATTTGGTGCTGCACTATAGGGACGTGGCTCTCAACTGTCTCATACGCGCGACCACTTTAAGCATCACATTTCGAAAAATTCTTTCATAATTTATGATTTTACCTAGTTAGAGACCTGAATCTTTATAGCGAAATGACATTTATCGATTTAGGATGGGAGATAAATTGCTCGTTATTAAAAAATAAAACACGTTGTAGAAGTAATATTGATACTTATGCCCTTTAAGGATCGAATTCCAAAAAATCCCTTTATTGAATATGGCGGGACCAAAGTGAACACCTTGGTCTTTAAAATGATAAATGATACCTCATTTATCGATTTCGGTTAGGCATCAATGGGCATAAATGGCTCATGACAGAAAAATGTGTTGTAGAAACATTAATATTTTCGCCCTTTAAGGGTCGAATTTTGAAAAATTTCTTTCTTAAAACGTGTTGGAAACAACCGAAGGCCTCAGCCTTTAAAATGATACCTCGTTTATCAATTTTGTTTAATTACCAAGGGAGATAAATGACTCGAGACACAAAAAACGTATTTTAAAAATACTGATACTTTTGCCCTTTAAGGGTTAAATTCAGAAAAAAATCATTCTTAAAACATGATGTGATCACAGCGGAGACCTATACCTTTAATTTTATACCTCATTTATCTATTTCTGTTAGATATTAATGGAGGTAAATGGATCGTGACACAAAAATGCGTTGTAGAACAACTGATGCTTTTTCCCTTTAAGGGTTAAATTAAAAAAAAAAAATCCTTAATATATGATGTGGCGAAATCTGAGCCATTACTCTTCAAAACCCTACTTCATTTATCGAGTTCAGTTAGATATCCAGGGAGATACACCAAACGCATTTTAGAAATATTGACATTTTTGTCATTTAAGGGTCGAATTACGAAAAATTCCTTTCTTAAAATATAATGTTACCACGGCGGTGACCTTAATCTTTAATGTAATACCTCATTTGTCTATATCGGTTAGATATGAAGGGAGGTAAATGGCTCGTGACACAAAAACGCGTTGTAGAAATATTAATACTTTTGTCCTTAAAGGGTCGAATTCCGAAGAATTCCTTTTTTAAAATATGGTTAGACCAAAGCGGAGCCCTTAATTTCTAAAATAATACCTCATTTCTCGATTTTGGTTACGTATCAAGGGAGATAAATGGCTCAAAATACAAAAAACGCATTTTAGGAATATTGTCATTTTTGCGCTTTAAGGGTCGAATTCCAAAAAATTCCTTTCGTATAATACGATTTGACCATAAGCTTTATAATGACACCTCATTCATTGTTTTCGGTTAAGTATGAAGGGAAATAATGGCTTGTGACAAAAATACAACAAATAATATATATATATATATATATGATAATAATAATAACCTGTTTCATATCACCCGCCTATATAGCTCAGTGAGTTTAGGCGGGGAGGTACGACGGGTACAGATTCAAGTCATAGTTACCCCGTACCGGCCGAACTGGTTACTGGTTGCCGCAGTGATCTAAAAGAATGATGGGACGGTCTCCAATCTCCGCCTCATAAATTACTTATTTTACAAACAAAAATACATAGCACACAAAACGTTACGTGTTTCGCATTAGGGTGACAACACAGACTTTCCTCGTCTAGCTAAAAACGCCGGGTCTAACAAACACGGTTTGAATTCAGGCAGGACACACGTCCCTCCCCCCTCACCCCTCGGTGTATCGAGGTCCTCAGTTGACCGGATTGTGGGAGGGTATGTTTGAGTGACTTTACATCCAATCTCTGTAAGAACTCACTAGGTTAGGACTATGAGAATGAAAGCCATAATCATTTGCGTTAAAAGTACGAAATCAGTTATATGATTGGCACTCCAAATGAAAGATGCATTTCCGTCACGGTCTCATCTAAAAACACTCACTGGATGCTATAAATGAAAAAAATTACCACCCTTTTTCTATCTATAAAATATCTTATCTATGGCAGTAATCTAATCACGTGAAAGATAGATAGTAATTTGTTGTTTTAGTAATCCATTTACTCTTTTATACCAACTGATAAAGGTAGAACGTTATACTGTTCCAATATGGAGGCGTCATTCCGGGCAGTAGAGGTCGGCGAAAATTTGAATTTGTAAATGTCTGTTTGCAACTTATTTACAGAATGAAGTAGGCATAACAATATTTCAGTTAGCATACCCGCAGCAGGTAATAATTCTTGTTGCTTTGTGGTCCATTTTTTATAAGATTTGTAGTTTAAATAGTTCAGAAACGTTTTGGTTCAAATAAATCCGAAGCACCATGTGTTTGTTTAAATTTTACTAACAACGTTTTAAGGGAACAAATCCTCTATCAGTGAGGAAAAAACTTATTAATAACGGGTTTAGTGTTTGAAACGGCTCTGTTTGTCTGGTAACTGGTGAAAAACTTTTTCTGTGCAAATAATCCTACGTGAAATATCGAGAGTTTGATCGGACACGCTGCATTAAATTACTGTTAAATTTCACTTTGAAATTGTAGTTTTGATG
Organism: Vandiemenella viatica; assembly: GCA_031002005.1. NCBI lineage: Eukaryota > Metazoa > Arthropoda > Insecta > Orthoptera > Morabidae > Vandiemenella > Vandiemenella viatica. Next base: position 63,491,381 of record JARYHS010012519.1, on the reverse strand, counting down.
GTTTAGGTTATTGTAGTTAAAAGTACTAATACTGCCGAATATTAGTATCAAGTGAAATAAATACAAGTAACTAAACAGAAAGTATGGTTAGGTTTAGGTTAAATATACAGTCGGAGACATTTAGTGTGGAAATCGCTGCAGTGGTAGTTGAGAGACTTATGTAAATCCTGAAAAAAAATATTGTATAGTAAAAGTATTGGTTTAAACTACATAGGAAAGGCGTTGGGAGAAATTGACGAGCAGGTGTGACTAACAGGTTTAACAAAAATTTGAAAACTGAGAGAAGTGAACATTGTGATGACACATTTTGCTTAACGAAAACGGGTATTTATAGTTTAACAGTACAGTAGAGTGCACGTTGGTATTTAGTGGATTTTGAATTCTGTAGAAGTGCGCAGAGGGTCTTGTAACTACTCAATACAGAAGTTCCTAGAGATTGACACAGTTATTGGATCTTAAAATAAATTGTGTTTCTGTAGACATGAGCAGAGAGTGGGGAAATTGTTTAACTAATCTTCGATTAACTCATATACAACAGAGTTTAGTGGTACTATTTCAGGTTAGTGATATACTAGTATAGTTACAGGTATCAGGGATACAGTAGGTGTTGTGTGGGTAGTCTGGTTTAACTGTCCTAAATTAGAGTATGGTAGTTTTAAAAGATACTCCATTCAATAATAAACTACCATCAGTAATACTCGAACCATATTTTAATCCGTAATAGAGTATTGTTCTTGCTACTTGAAGTATTTGGGAAAAATCATGTCTGAAATGTGTGGCGCCTGTACTTTAAATAACTGAGACTATAATTTTGAAAATGGTTAACTGTTATTTATTTGACCGACATATTTCGCGATTACGTACGTTTCGTGTAAACTTTCTCTGAATTTTTAATAAACTTCATTGTTTCTTATCTTCTGCCAAAAAATTCTTAGGTTATGCTTTAACTTAGTTCTTATAAGTGATACAGATAATATACCGTAAACATCTATTTCCCTTCTCATTACATGAATTTATGCATCTAGTTGTCGTAAATAAATAAAAAGCAACTTGAAGGAACGATTTTAACTTTATGGTGGATGTTGATTCGCCAGTGACGACTGCAACGTGTCCGTTCTGTAACCAATAGCTGTCGACGATGCGCGTAGCCTCCAGACAACGCATTTTATGTAAGAGGATAATCGTTTTCTAAATTATCAACTTCTTCTAGGAATTGTTTCATATGCAGCCCACAATGAGATATCAGATGATTGTCGCCACCCATTTGAGCCAAACGGAGACTTTTAAGTTTACAGGTATGAAAGGGTATGGCAGCCTAGCTAGCTAGGTGGCGACAGTTATGTGCTGTCACTGATAAACTGCGGGCATGTCGCACGCCAGTCCGAGACCGTTTGTCAAGATGGCAGACAGCAGTGTCAGCGCCTGCATGCGTCTGAGTCTGCTAATGAATTTCCTGCTCAACGAAGGCGTAAAGCCCATGATTATCTGCAAGAGATTTCAATACATTGTGATGAGCAGTCAGTAAGCATTGTAATGATGTAAATTCTTCAAAAATGGGTATAGATCACATAGTGACCACTCCGATGGTGATGGTTCCCATCCTACAGCGATCATTTTTGTGAATATCCAGCTCGAACTCCTCATCCTGGATGTGGTGCATAAGTGACTAATCTACCTTCGGGAACGTTGAATGCTATAATTCTGGTTTTGTAGTTAGGCATAAGGCAGTACTGCTTCACCAGTACAGTGCACAAGCTATCACAGCTGGGAGGTATTGCCAGATCTCACCTAACAGCCTAAAGCACGCTTCTTGTGATTTCCTCCTGTCTGAACCCCTAAAAACATTCCTCCGAGCTTGAGTCTTTTTAGCACTGATGACGAAGTGAAGAAGGATGCACTGAGGTGGCTCAGGTGTTCTGACAAACCTTTTTATATTAGAGCTTTCCGTGCATTCCTCAAACCCTGGCACAGGTGTACAAACGTAGCAAAAGAATGTATAGAAAACTATATTGAGTTATCACTTCCTGCAATCTTATCTGGTAGTTTACAAAATCAAAATTACTGGTTTGACTCAAACAGCCTAAAGAGTCAAATAATGATTAACGACATTTTAAATCTTAACTTTATCCATAGTAAAATGGATTAGTGAAAGTCTGCAACTGTTTCAAATTGAGGGTAAGCAAATGAAAATCTGCGACACAGTTACTTTTGTTGCTTTAATTTATTTTGCGCATGACGCGTTTCGGGAATTTATTCCCATTTTCAAACGCACTAAAAGTATGTTTACATGTTTTTATTTATAGAAGTATGACGAGTCGTTGTGTTTGTTTCTGCTGGACGTTTGTACAGTTTTCATGTGATTTGTTTTGAAGGTTTCTGACCAAAATGGCACCACAGAAACAGAAACACACACAAATGCATCCTTAAACTACACAAACGTTATTGAATGATGTACACAGACTAAAAGTATTTTAAAGAATCATTCTGTGACAATTAACAAAGGCTTCTAGGTATATGACTAAAAAACATTTTTTCCCTTGCATCCCTTTAATTTAGCTTTTTTTTCTCATTTACACCATAAGTTTATATAAAGTAATAGCATCAGAATTAAAGGTCACGTCCTGTTGGAAGATTTGACCGAACGTAGTGAGTGAGCGGTTACGGGTCTGGGTTTTGGAAGGACGCCGGTTCAAATCCCCGTGCAAATTTTCCTTTTCCTTGATTTATTGAAATCGCTCCGGCCAAATGCCGTGATGGTTTCTTTGTCGCCAACCTTTCCCGCCTCTTATGATTATTGCATCGATGAGGTGTAACGTCATAAGGCGAAAAGAAAAAAAAAAGCCAGCTGGAAACCATATTGTAACCATAAAATGTACCTACAGCGGTTTTCAATTTGAAAGTTACAATAAATAGATACATAATCCCATTTCAGATATTAAAAGTTGAATTCACATGTTTGACTTCATTTGTTAAAATTCGTTGTCAAACTGAAGAGAGAGAGAAAGGTGGAGGGAAAACTTTAACCTGATAGGTGAATCACTTTGGTGCGTTGTTTATACAGGTAACTAACGTTGGCAGTTAACCTCAGACCGACTTCCACTTGGCCGTAATTTCCCGCTGAGACTTTCTCTCGTCGCACAGCCTTGTCGATTGGGATAAAATACAGCTGTGGCTAACTTCGTCCTCAGAGCTTTAAATCTTTCGTAGCGAATAGTTATTCAAAAGCTTCCAGAAGTTCTACTTCTTTCCAGTATTTACGATCCCAAACAAACTGTCAACACTTCAATAAGCTATAAATTCGTCTTCAAACTCTTTACGATCGACTTCCATGGCGGAAAGGTAGTGTTATAACTGTAGGCCTACTGTACGTTTTTTTCCTGCAAACGATTATCCATGTCTACCACTGAGTAGTATACTAACTCACTGTCCTTTTTACGTTTCGTTAAAAACAATATAAATTATACAAATTTTGTAACTGCGAACAACGAGTTTATTTATAAATACTACTAGAGTATTCTATTAAGTAATCTAACCGCCAAAATCGATACAAACGACAAACTTCCTGAAATTCTGGGAAAACGGGACACTAGTGTTGTAGATCCGCTGACTGAATTCCTAATTTTTAAGCGGGATTAGTTTCTGTCTTCACAAATTTGAAAATAAATATGTTTAGCTTTGCACCAAAACTGAATATCGCATTTAAAATGTTCTAAAAGTTTATTCTGTGGGATACCAAGGCATCAAAGACAGTAGGAAACAATTTTTACTTCTACCACAGCAGTGTGGTATCGTTATTCAAAGCTTGTCAAGTAGATGATTAAGGTATTTTTTCAATCTTCTTCACTCGAAAATAAGGAAAATGTGTTTTTTTTTTTATTTACCATGATGACTATGCAGGCAGAGACTCCCTACACACTTCTGAGTATAGTTGATTCTACATAAATAGATTATTACCAGGCAAACTTACCAATCCAACTGGAAAATATGTGTTTGCTTTCAGAATGTCATTTCCGTTAGCCGAAAAACTCCGGTTTTTAAAGGCTGTACATCCACCTATCTGCTTCTTTCATCTCCTACACGCCTAATGGAGTACATTTTTTTTTTTTTTTTAGGGCCAATGGGCATCAATGAGGAATATTCGCCATTGTGCGTGTTATACGCATGAGAGAGCCAGTCTGCCATTACGGAAATCTTGTCGCGAACCCCTAGAGGTTCACGTACCCCACTTTGAGTAACGCTGAGCTAGACTGTACTGTGGTAGGAGTATCTTCACATAATTGGTAAAAAGCAACGTAAATATATTTGGTAATTACTATCTAATATCAATGACATCAAATTGTTTCTACAAGTTTCAGAATTTTTTTGCTGATATTAGCGTATTGCTATTTTAAATTTGCAGGTATAAAGCTGAAACAAATTTTCGAGAAAGAAAGAAAATAACCCTCAAGAAAATATTGTGTAACTATAATGATTTGCCCATATTTTTTAATTTATATTTCAAATTTCATAATGACTGCAATTAAACTTCCGTGGTTCATGATATACGTTCCAGCATGAGCTTATAAATTGTCTGGGTCACCGCGCATTGAGGGCGATGCCATATTTAAGTATCGCTCCTCCAAAAGAGGACACTCTACCTAATAATTATGAATTACCAGCGATGGGTCACGTATCATGCAAAAGTACTTTATTCAATGCATTAAGATCTGGAACCCAAATGCGATCATAATGTAAAGCGCACGTAACAAATTGTTATCGAGCACACCCCTCCTTCGCGACTCTCGCTAAAATTCCTATTACAGACGTTTTACTGTCTTGTAAAGAAACCTGCCCTATTATTTTATCAATTGTACTCCTATATTAATTTCTGTGAAAGATAGTAAAAAGAAGATACAATAATGAGCAAATATTAGTTTTCTACATTTAAGAAATTTTCAGCGTCAGTGTCACATGGGGGTAGTCTTAAATAATTATGGCACCATAAGAGTCTTTCGTGTCTTTCTATCTCTGACAGAAAGAGAAAAATTAAAAGTTTTGAAAAGAGTTATAAAGAACTTCTTGACATGCTGTTCTGCACATTTCTCATAGGAACTGTATTAACGCGTTTACACTAACAAATGTTCTTTCCAAGAGCAGTATTGGGGGGACTTCTCTTAGTTTGTTACTTCACTATTATTGCCAACTATTTCATTTCCAGAAGAAAAAAAAAAAAAAAACCTTCTCTGTACTGAGCAAAAGTCGATTCGTTTATGCTTGGGTTGTGCGTTTTGTTAGTATCTGAGATGTATTACCTGATTCTATAGTGTGCTTAATTTTAGTAAGGAAGGACACCTTATTTGAAACAACCATCTAGACATTATTTTACATTGATTTAAAAAAATAATAAACCTGAAATCTGAGTTTCTGTTTTCTCTGAGTAAGTCTAAACTACTATACCTGTATCAATATCTATATAAATGAGAAAGTTTGGATGTACCATCTGCCTCAATCACGCCTTAATTACTCAACAGATTTAATAAAATTTTTGCGGAATTAGTAAATTGTCTGCGTACTGAGATAGGGTAGTTTTTATCTAGAAAAAACCGAACGTTTCTTTAGAAATTGCAATTATCAATTCGCAAACACCAAAGACTTTCCTACTTTGTAAACGGCACTGCCACGTATACGCTTTGATTTTTACGTGCATCGAAAACGCTGTTTTTCAGGAATACAAGCAAGACACTTCTGCATGTGTGTGTTTAGTTTATAAACTCTAAAACTGATGAACTTGATAAATAATAGTTCGAAAGCAGGAAATATCAATCTGTACTTAACAAAAAAGATATTATTATTATTATTATTTTGAAATCATACTGCCTGTAAGTTCAGAAAGAGCCGTCTTCAGTTACGTACATGAAATAGTATGACATCTCAGATATTACACCGTAATTGCGTTCGCTATATATGCGTCATAATACAGGGCGTTCGCCGGGAAACGCAACCCACTGTTAGCGCTACAAGGAAGAAACTGCTCGCGGCGAGCGAGCGTTCAGCTCCCGGCATTGTTCGACCGTCGGCCGCGGACTATTTCATAAACTTGTATGTGCTAAGCATTTAAATGTGACGTAATTCATTAGCTTACCTTATAAAAGATGCTCGAAGTGTTGACACTCTTTTGTGTCATGCACATTTCACATCTTCTGAACATATTTCGAGACACACGCTGCCCTAACTGACTTAATGATTTTTTGGGTGACTGTTCTAGTCGAAAAGCGAAATCGTCAATTTTCTCCTCTGTGAGAATACGGTTGACCGACAGTCTCTTTTTGTTAAAAAATGAACCCGTTTCTCTTACTTTTTTAACCAGACGCAGAATTGTTGATTTAGCTGGCAGTAAAGCGCCAGGATATTCGCGACGAAATTTACTGCGACACTTTTTAAACGACTTCTTCTTCACATATGTATCGTAGAGAAATATTCTTTGTTGCAAACTGTAACGTACCATAATTTTACTCACACTCAAACACGGTACAGATTAGTAAGAGTATGAAGCCCCAAACCAGCCAAACCGCAAAGAAACGTTTATTCACAACACTGATTAATAAGAGAATGAAGTCACAAACTAGCTACAATGCAAAGAAACCGTTCTTAACAATGTAAGGGTCACTGCACTGCACTGTTGGGGCAGCGGAGGTGTTAAACAGTGCGGTGATTCACGGTGCCGCGTGGCGGAAACTGCTGGCACCGCTGTCCGAGCAAGTTGCCGACGGCAACAGACTGGGAGGGTTGCGTTTTCCGGCGAACGCCCTGTATATGTGAAAAATCAAAGCTTGAAAAAACATTATAAAATGCTAGGAGTACATCAGCACAGAAGTCGGTTCAATAAAAGAACCAAAATGGTGGCGCTCGAAATGTCGTTGTATTTTTATCATGACAAATATGTAACGGTTTCGGTACTACCTCGGTTCAGTTTATTTCCAGTGTGTCTCCTGTGTTGGTACTATAGCATTACACACTATTTTTAACGAAATTTAAAACTTATCTGAAGATAAATATAACTTTTTTTTATATTTTTCTTAACTTTTTCTGTAGAAATCGGAACAAACAGTAGCCAACGATTAACAAAATAGAACTTTTTAATTACTGTTAATACCTATTTACTTAACACGAATGGCCTAAGGTAGGAAATTATTTTAATTTAATAACTGACATAATGCTGACAGTAGGAGGATAATAAGGAAGCAAGCCTGATAAGCTCTTTGGACAACCGTAAAGAGACTCACTCGTCCGCGTGACGTCACAAGATGGCCGCCCCGTTAGTTGTTTGGCCGTCCAAGATGGCGGGCCGGCCGGCCAAGATGGCGGGCCGTTACATATTTCAAAAAATAAACAGATATAACTGTTATTTAGTCTTTATTCTAGCTGTTATTTCTCTTATCTCCAACAATGTTACTCTGAAATCAGAGATATTATTTCCGATTGTGTCCTATGTGATGTAGATATTCCAGCTGCACAAATGTTGCAATGTAGCATATACACACATCCTGCCACCAGGTGTCTCCACCGAACAGCCGATGCCACGAGAAACTTCATCTGCGCATGCGCCGGCCAGAGATATTCCACTTCGCCACGAAATCTTCTATCCTTGTCTTGCGGGGGAAAACCCTACCCTAAGGCGTATTTGCACAGGTGTTGACATGTACGTACTTGCTCGGCCGCCGAGACCCTGTTGCGACATGTGCGATAACTTGCATAACTGTCGCTAGAGGTCAGCACACGGCAGAAGACATTTGTCGCTAGATGGAGCGGGTGTACCAATATGCGTGAAATATTTCGATGTTTGCGAAGCCACTCGCGTGTTTGACCGGGAGCGCGATAACTTGTATAACTGTTGCTAGAGGTCAGCACACGGCAGAAGACATTTGTCGCTAGATGGAGCGGGTGTAGCAATATGCGTGAAATATTTCGATGTTTGCGAAGCCACTCGCGTGTTTGACCGGGAGTCCGACAGGTTACGAAATGGCTCCAAGGGAAGCACATTATTCATTCGCCATTATGAAAGCATAGCTGGGTGTCTGGCTGGCGGACAAAGAAAGTAGGGCGTCCAACACAGCGTGATTGCAGAATTTTGTACAGAGTCTCAGGCTTGCAGCGAATTTCGTGTGTATTTGTTCAGGTGTCCTGCTATAGTTAAGGAATTCAGGTTGCGCCATATGCTCATTGCACTTCGAAACCGCCCCCGCAGGATACAGAGAAAATATTTCAGCATTCACTTCGATTCAAGAAGAAATTATTACGAGATGAGAATAATTATTATATGTCAGTTTTCGTAGTACAAATCTAAGAATCATTTATGGTAGCCCAATCTCTCGTGTTTTCAAAACGAAAATCGAAAATTTTGTTTTCATTGTGGGTGAACAGAAAAACTGCTTGAGTCTTTGTATTTAATTAAAAAAATAGACCATGTGAAAGCGTAAGTTTTACGTTTAAAACGTGATAATGAACCATGGAATGTCCTGGCATAGCTCAAATTCACATCTATACAATGCATATCTGATATTCGAAATTGGCAGAGGGTGCTTTGCACAAAAAAATAGCTCTGTGTAAATAACAAGAGCAAATAAGCGTCAGTACGGTGGGATTCCAATATAATTAATCGTTAATGATAACTCGCGAATTTCTGTCACACCGCCATTATTTTAATGTATTAAATTATGTGCAATGAAACAAAGCGAGAATCCAACTAATGTTTTAAACTCAAATAAGTGATTTTATAATGTATGTGTCTACAACCTCGATGAACTTTGGGTAATACTTTTTTTAATTTTTAACATCTAAACGTCTCTCTAACAACGTGGTCTTTAGGGACGGTAAAGGATGGGGGGCAAGGAATGGGAAGGAATTCGGCCATGGCCTTTTGAAGGAAGCATCCCGGCATTCACCTGGAGTTGTTTGGGGGAACCATGGAAAACCCAAATCTGGATGCCAGGACGGGGATTCGAGCCGCAGTCCTCCCGAATGCGACGCCAGAACGCAATCCGTTACACCACCACGCTCGGTTTGTGTATTTCTATCCTATTGCTAAGGCATTAACTTCCCTGCCCATTTTACCTGAAATATGGCCACTAAATTAGATTCACATGAATATCATTGCCTAATTCAAAGTTGCAGATGTGAAATCCAGCTTCTTTCCCAACAGAAATTTCTGAAGTGATTACATGTTAACCTTTCCACTGATGTCAAACCAATCAGCCCGTAATATTTTCAAGCCTTTTTCTCAACCCTGTCTTAGGACAAGAGCCCACATGAAAATATTTGTGAAATGATTAACAAACCTTTCCCACACCAAAGCTAGAAAAAATCAAAGTTTCCAGTTTGACCATGGAAAAACTCATGGAATGCAGACAGGGAAGAAAGAATTCGTATCAATACGACACCTCTCTGCTGTCACTGGTATAAAAAAAATATTTCATCGCACTCGTAATTAATTTGATGGCCCCTAGCTATACTAAAATTTCAATCAATCCCTTTTGACACATCAGTTATTGACTAGAAACAGAGAGATATACCCACCTTTAACTGTATTTTACAGCACAGCACGGATGTTCCAGGAACGAAACACAGTCTGATAATCTTACTAATCTCATTCGTGTGGAATCAAAGTACACCAGTCCTATGTGATAAAAATCGAATCACCATAAAACCATGCTAAGCACAGAACATGCCTTAGACCATCACCTGTGCCAAAGGTAGAGATATAGAAAATTTAACCACTCCCTTATACAAGAAATCCAGTGCACTATTCCTAATTCTTTCACCAAGATCTACCCTAGCCTCATCGCCAACATACGCCCAGCACTTCCCCAAACTTCCTTCTGTTTTCCAATGATTCCCAATCCAACCTATGGCCAGTTACCTTTTGTTCGTGTGTTAAAGTAAACCAAAAATTCGCAAAGTCTTCTCCTAATCAGTAGCCAGGTACCAAAATGTTCATTTAAGGTGGTTCTACTGCAGTTTTCCAGGAAAATTCTCCCCTTTTCCAGGAAATTATTTTTCAATAAATCAGGACCCAGGAGTATTCTCCATTCGGTTTAAATGTTCCCATCTAACGCCAACCTTCGGATTCAGGACCAAGTGTGACATTTGTTTGTAATTGCATGCTTTGTTCAAGTAACCACGATAAAGTTACCATAATGCTCTTAGCTAACTGATAGTTTCTTGGTCATCAAACAGACATCATAACCCACATTTTCATAGAAGATCCCCACACATCGACAAGTATCCAAAACGTAACCATAGGTTCTATTACGCCTAAGATAGTGCTCACACCTGAACTGTCGTAAATTGTTAGGTCAAAGTGGGTGTTTAGATATTTTTTCCACTCAGACCTCATCACCTAAAGTCTAGTGCGAGATTGTGGTCATGGTCAACTTAGGCTCCATACACCACTCAGAATTATTCCACCAATATCCATTCTAACAGCATTATACGCCACCTACAGCCCCTGACACTCTTCCTATCTTCCAATGACATCCCAACCCCAGCTCCTTTATTATGTCACTTACTGAATATTTTCCACAGATAAATCTAGCTGCGATCTTTTGTACAAAAAATGTGGCCTCCATACTACAACAAACAAGCAATGGTCTGATTGTGGGTTTGTACCCAAGTTCTTCGCTTCTCTGGTACATCACCCCTCTCTGTTAAATGATTTTTATGTAGTGAGAAACACAATTCGGATGCCAACACAAACGGCAGTAAACTGTAAAGAACTCAATGAAATGGGAGATTGCCAAAGCCCTGAATCAATGGTTAGAAGCACACGTTGATGGTGAGCATAATTCTAGACTCAAATCCACATAGGAATGACACACGCACACACTTGTACATGCATACAGCAAGGTCGACAGAACTAACAGCAAGCATCACGGAAACGATGAAGTGGGGGCAGAATTGTCGTTACAACTGATTAACTGGACAGAACTATCGTTACAAAAATCATCAGACAGACGAGTTACTTACGCTTACATGCACAAAGAGAGACGCAGATACACATGTCCAAGACTACACAACTACCGGTACCAATCATGGAAACAAAAAAAAGTGGTGTAGTACTCTCTTGCCTCATGACTGGATGAAAAACAGAAGTCTCCTTACATATCATCAGCCTGGCGAGATAGAAGGTGTGTGTGGTAACTTATGAAATTAGCTTTGTACATATTACCAACGATACTGAATGGCAGAGAGGTCTGTAGTGTTAGTTAAATGATATGATTTTGATGTCAGGAGTTTGTTACTTGGAACACATGTTAATGATGATTTTTTTTGTCAGTCTTGAGCCATGGGGGTTCTGTCCCACTTTTTCTTTGCCATGATTGGGCTGGTTGTTGTGTTGAGCTCGCTGTAGGCATGGATATATGTGTCTTTCTCTGTGTCTATAAGCGTAAATATGGTGATACCTTCCTTAAACTCATTTATCTGGACGTATGAATTGCTGTTCCTCCCATATGTTTGTGCTTGTGTGGAGACGTATGGGTTTGTGGGTGAGACCTAGTATGAATATGGAGGTTATGATACCCGTCTGATAGACAACTGTCTATTGTAACTCATGGTACCTGGGTCACATGTTATTAAATGACCGAAAGGGTTGCGGTGTGGGAGAGATGTGACTGTGATTTCAAACTTCACACATCCTGTAACTCTTCAGTTTGGATCTAGCAAGTTCAGTCTCTTTCCTCCAGTTATGTAGTGGTGATGAATGGAACTGCGTGAATGCATTTGACATGTGAGTGTGTGTGTATGTGTGTCTTTCTATGATTTTTGGCCAGTCATGGGTGTTCTGTTACACTTTTTCGTTGCCACGATTGGGCTAGTTGTTGAGTCGAGATCGCTGTAGGCATGGAAATGTACGTAGTGTATGCGTCTCTATCTCTGTGTGTTTTTTTTTTTTTTGCGTAAATGTGTGATACCATTCCTTTATCTCGTTTGTCTGGATGTATGATGTGCTGTTCCTGCACTTATGCTTGTGTGAGGTGACATATGGATTTGTGGGTGAGACCTAGTATGAATATGGGAGTTATGATATCTGTCTGATGACCAAGTGTCTACTGCTACTCGTGGTACATGGGGGCACATATTACTAAATGACAGAAGGGTTGCGGTGTGGGCGAGATGTGGCTGTGATTTCAAACTTCACACATCCTGTAACTCTTCAGTTTGGATCTAGCATGTTCAGTCTCTTTCCTCCAGTTATGTGTGGTGATGAATGGAACTGTGTGAATGCATTGACATATGTGAGTGTGTGTGTGTCTTTCTATGATTTTTGGCCAGTCATGGGTGTTCTGTACCACTTTTTCGTTGCCACGATTGGGCTAGTTGTTGAGTCGAGATCGCTGTAGGCATGGAAATGTACGTGTGTAATGCGTCTCTATCTCTGTGTGTTTTTTGCGTAAATGTGGTGATACCTTCCTTTATCTCGTTTGTCTGGATGTATGATGTGCTGTTCCTGCACTTATGCTTGTGTGAGGTGACATATGGATTTGTGGGTGAGACCTAGTATGAATATGGGAGTTATGATATCTGTCTGATGACCAAGTGTCTACTGCTACTCGTGGTACATGGGGGCACATATTACTAAATGACAGAAAGGGTTGCGGTGTGGGCGAGATGTGGCTGTGATTTCAAACTTCACACATCCTGTAACTCTTCAGTTTCGATCTAGCATGTTCAGTCTCTTTCCTCCAGTTATGTGTGGTGATGAATGGAACTGTGTGAATGCATTGACATATGTGAGTGTAGTGTGTGTCTTTCTATGATTTTTGGCCAGTCATGGGTGTTCTGTACCACTTTTTCGTTGCCACGATTGGGCTAGTTGTAGAGTCGAGATCGCTGTAGGCATGGAAATGTACGTGTGTATGCAGTCTCTATCTCTGTGTGTTTTTTGCGTAAATGTGGTGATACCTTCCTTTATCTCGTTTTTCTGGATGTATGATGTGCTGTTCCTGCACTTATGCTTGTGTGAGGTGACGTATGGATTTGTGGGTGAGACCTAGTATTCATATGGGAGTTATGGATATCTGTCTGATGACCAAGTGTCTACTGCTACTCGTGGTACATGGGGGGCACATGTTACTGAATGGCAGAAAAAGCTTAGGTGTGGGATAGACGTGTTGGTGCGAACAGTTTTGTACCTAGCACACATGATACTGGATGATAGTGAGGTCTGTAGTGTGAAATAAATGAGATGATGTTGATGTGAAGAGTATGGTGCCTGGAACATATGTTACTGATGATTTTTTGGTCAGTTATGAGCCATGGGGGTTCTACCCCACTTTTTCGTCGCCATGATTGGGGCTGGTTGTTGTGTCTAGCTCGCTGAAGGCATGGAAATGTGAGTGTTTGTGCGTCTCTCTCTGTGTCTGTATGTGTAAATATGGTAATACCTTCTATAAACACGTCTGTCTGGACGAATGATTTTGCTGTCCCTCCACTTATGTTTGTTTGTGCTAGTGTATTGAGATGTATGGATTTGTGGGTGAGATCTGATAGTCAAGTGTCTATTGCAACTCATGGTACCTGCGTCACTTTTTTACTGAATGGTAGAAAGGGTTGTGGTGTGGGGAGAGACGTGTTGATGGTAAATATAATCAACTGGGGCGTGATGAACACTATTTATGGTATAAACACTTAGGTTTATGGTGAAAACATGCCATCTTTTGCACACCTTCTATCTCGCCAGGCTGATGATATGTAAGGAGACTTCTGTTTTTCAGCCAGTCATGAGGCAAGAGAGTACTACACCACTTTTTTTGTTTCCATGATTGGTACCGGTAGTTGTGTAGACTTGGACATGTGTATCTGCGTCTCTCTTTGTGCATGTAAGCGTAAGTAACTCGTCTGTCTGATGATTTTTGTAACGATAGTTCTGTCCAGTTAATCAGTTGTAACGACAATTCTGCCCCCACTTCATCGTTTCCGTGATGCTTGCTGTCAGTTCTGTCTATCTCGCTGTATGCATGTACAAGTGTGTGCGTGTGTCATTCCTCTGTGGATTTGAGTCTAAAATATATGGTTATAGAATTATCAACGTGTGCTTCTAACCATTGTTTCAGGGCTTAGACAATCTCCCATTTCGATGTGCTCTTTACAGTTTACTGCCGTTTGTGTTGGCATGTGAATTTTGATTCTCACTACATAAAAATCATTTAACAGAGAGGGGTGATGTACCAGAGAAGCGAAGGACTTGGGTACAAACCCACAGTCAGACCATTGCTTGTGTGGTGTAGTATGGATGCCATTGGAAGATAGGAAGAGTGTTGAGGGGCTGTAGGTGGCGTATAATGCTGTTAGAATGGATATTGGTGGAATAATTCTGAGTGGTGTATGGAGCCTAAGTTGACGCTGACCACAATCTCGCACTAGACTTTAGGTGATGAGGCCTGAGTGGATAAAACACCCACTTTGACCTAACAATTTACGACAGTTCAGGTGTGAGCACTATCTTAGGCGTAATAGAACCTATGGTGACGTTTTGGATACTTGTCGATGTGTGGGGATCTTCTATGAAAATGTGGGTTATGATGTCTATTTGATGACCAAGAAACTATCAGTTAGCTAAGAGCATTATGATAACTCTATCGTGGTTACTTGAACAAAGCATGCAATTACAAACAAATGTCACACTTGGTCCTGAATCCGAAGGTTGGCGATAGATGGGAACATTTTAAACCGAATGGAGAACTCTCCTGGGTCCTGATTTATTGAAAAATAATTTCTTGGAAAAGGGGAGAATTTTCCTGGAAAACTGCAGTAGAAGCACCTTAAGTGAACATTTTGGTACCTGGCTACTGATTAGGAGAAGACTGTTTGAATTTTTGGTTTACTTTAACGCACGAACAGAAGGTAACCCTGTCTGTAACTGATCAGGGGTTTGAATGGGAATCATTGGAAAACAGAAGGTGGTTTGACGAAGTGCTGGGCGTATGTTGGCGATGAGGCTAGGGTAGATCTTGGTGAAAGAATTAGGAATAGTGCACTGGATTTCTTGTATAAGGGAGTGGTTAAATTTTCTATATCTCTACCTTTGGCACAGGTGATGGTCTAAGGCATGTTCTGTGCTTAGCATGGTTTTATGGTGATTCGATTTTTATCACATAGGACTGGTGTACTTTGATTCCACACGAATGAGATTAGTAAGATTATCAGACTGTGTTTCGTTCCTGGAACATCCGTGCTGTGCTGTAAAATACAGTTAAAGGTGGGTAAGTACATGCCACAGCGTATATATCTCTGTTTCTAGTCAATAACTGATGTGTCACAAGGGATTGATTGGAATTTTAGTATAGCTAGGGGGCACTCAAATTAATTACGAGTGCGATGAAATATTTTATACCAGTGACAGCAGAGAGGTGTCGTATTGATACGAATTCTTTCTTCCCTCGTCGCATTCCACGAGTTTTTCCATGGTCAAACTGGAAACTTTGATTTTTTCTAGCTTTGGTGTGGGAAAGGTTTTGTTAATCATTTCACAAATATTTTCATGTGGGCTCTTGTCCTAAGACAGGGTTGAGAAAAAGGCTTGAAAATATTACGGGCTGATTGGTTTGACATCAGTGGAAAGATTAACATGTAATCACTTCAGAAATTTCTGTTGGGAAAGAAGCTGGATTTCACATCTGCAACTTTGAATTAGGCAATGATATTCATGTGAATCTAATTTAGTGGCCATATTTCAGGTAAAATGGGCAGGGAAGTTAATGCCTTAGCAATAGGATAGAAATACACAAACCGAGCGTGGTGGTGTAACGGATAGCGTTCTGGCGTCGCATTCGGGAGGACTGCGGCTCGAATCCCCGTCCTGGCATCCAGATTTGGGTTTTCCATGGTTCCCCCAAATAACTCCAGGTGAATGCCGGGATGCTTCGTTCAAAAGGCCATGGCCGAATTCCTTCCCATTCCTTGCCCCCCCATCCTTTACCGTCCCTAAAGACCACGTTGTTAGAGAGACGTTTAGATGTTAAAAATTAAAAAAAGAATTACCCAAAGTTCATCGAGGTTGTAGACACGTACATTATAAAATCACTTATTTGAGTTTAAAACATTAGTTGGATTCTCGCTTTGTTTCATTGCACATAATTTAATACATTAAAATAATGGCGGTGTGATAGAAATTCGCGAGTTATCATTAACGATTAATTATATTGGAATCCCACCGTACTGACGCTTTTTTGCTCTTGTTATTTACACAGAGCTATTTTTTGTGCAAAGCACCCTCTGCCAATTTCGAATATTAGAAATGCATTGTATAGATGTGAATTTGAGCTATGCCAGGACATTCCATGGTTCATTATCACATTTTAAACGTAAAACTTACGCTTTCACATGGTCTACATCTTATTTTTTAATTAAATACAAATACTCAAGCAGTTTTTCTGTTCACCCACAATGAAAACAAAATTTTCGATTTTCGTTTTGAAAACACGAGGGATTGGGCTACCATAAATGATTCTTAGATTTGTACTGACATATTTGTACTGACATATAATAATTATTCTCATCTCATAATAATTTCTTCTTGAACCGAAGTGAATGCTGAAATATTTCTATGTATCCTGCTGGGGCGGTTTCGCAGTGCAATGGGCATATGGCGCAACCTGGAATTCCTTATCGATAGCAGGACACCTGAACAAATACACACGAAATTCGCTGCAAGCCTGAGACTCTGAATAAAATTTTGCAATCACACGAACGCTGTGTTGGACGCCCTACTTTCTTTGTCCGCCAGCCAGACACCCAGCTATGCTTTCATAATGGTGAATGAATAATGTGCTTCCCTTGGCGCCATTTCGTAACCTGCACTGCCTGTCGGACTCCCGGTCAAACACGCGAGTGGCTTCACAAACATCGAAATATTTCACGCATATTGGTACACCCGCTCCATCTAGCGACAAATGTCTTCTGCCGTGTGCTGACCTCTAGCGACAGTTATGCAAGTTATCGCACATGTCGCAACAGGGTCTCGGCGGCCGAGCAAGTACGTACATTTCAACACCTGTGCAAATACGCCTTAGGGTAGGGTTTTCCCCCGCAAGACAAGGATAGAAGATTTCGTGGCGAAGTGGAATATCTCTGGCCGGCGCATGCGCAGAAGAAGTTTCTCGTGGCATGCGCTGTTCGGTGGAGACACCTGGTGGCAGGATGTGTGTATATGCTACATTGCAACATTTGTGCAGCTGGAATATCTACATCACATAGGACACAATCGTAAATAATATCGCTGATTTCAGAGTAACTTTGTTGGAGATAAGTGAAATAACAGCTAGAATAAAGACTAAATAACAGTTATATCTGTTTATTTTTGAAATATGTGGTCGTCATGCCGTCAATGGGGTAACACTGCCATCTCGTGAGCGCCCAAAGAACTAACGATGATTATGTGAATCTAATTTAGTAAGCATTTTTCAGATAAAATGGGTAGGGAAGTTAATGCCATAGCAATAGGATAGAAATACACACAAAGTTCATCGAGGTTGCAGACACATCCATGAGGAAATCACTTCTTTGAGTTTAAAACATTAGTTGGATTCTCGCTTTGTTTCATTGCACATAATTTAATATATTAAAATAATGGTGGTGTGACAGAAATTCGCGAGTTATCATTAACGATTAATTATATTGGAATCCCACCGTACTGATGCTTATTTCCGCAAACAGCTTGCTTAACGGATTCGCAACGGCTAATGGACAAGTCGGGCAGCATCTGCCATCTACCAGTCGCCCAAAGAACTAACGGTCCAGCGCCCAAATGAACTAACGGTCCAGCGCCCCCAGGAGATGCCGCCATCTGTGCGGCAGGTCGAGGAACTAACGGCGGCCATCTTGGCCGGCCAAAGAACTAACGGTCCCCGCCATCTTGGCCGGCCAAAGAACTAACGGGCGGCCATCTTGTGACGTCACGCGGACGAGTGGAGTCTCTTTACGGTTGTCCAAAGAGCTTATCAAGCTTGCTTCCTTATTATCCTCCTAGTTTTACATATATTGTTTTTTCTATATTTGTCGTAGTCACCGCACAATAAATGTCTGAAATACTCGAGAGACATAAATTACCATGTATAAATGTCTGGAAGTCTGTAAAATAATACCAACAGATGAAGTCAGTGTGCAGTGCAACACCTACCATGGGGAGAGGGAAGGGGTTCGTATTTTTTTAAAAAATCTCTCTTTATTTGTCCAATCTTAGTCCATGCGTCTATGATATCATTCATAAACTCAAGAGTCGTTTCAAACAGAGAGGAAATCATAACGGTGTCTTGAAGACAGGTGGTTCACATTACAGGATCTCGCACATCCTACATACATTGATTTCAACATCACGCTGTCCGCCGTCGTTGGAAAATAGCTGCGGATAACGTGAGCGACTGTTTTGACGGCTCTGAACTACTTGTATTACACCGCTAGGTTTTGTTCACTCACAACTGGCGGTTCAAGGTCATGTTCCGCTTGCCCCGCACCTCACCTCATCAGCCCCTCCCGTTGCCTTCCCACTCGAGGAGACCACTGTGTCCAGGCAGCCGTGAAGATAAATTGTCGGCGGGCATTCTTTCGCATATAGGGGTAAGTGACCTTGAGTCGCTTCTGTTAACTGAACGCATTATAGTTATGTTTATTGTAGTGTGATTGAACAATAACTTGTGTCTAAGTTAATTTCTATTCATTCCTGCCAGTAGCCGACATATCACTGCTATGGTGCCATCACATATGGTGCTGATATCGAGAAGCACATGCCAAAAAATTTCAAATGTAGGGCCTATATATTTGATTTCCAATACTGTTTCAGAGACGTATTACGTTTGCTATGATTTACAGAATGATAGTCGTTCATGTTCTTTCATGAACTGGAGATACATAACGAATATATGACAATCGCGCACAGTGACAATCGCGCACAACCGGGTCGTCTCTTGCTACCTGCTTTTAGCTACCAATCAGTCACGCTACAACAGCATTCTGGATTCTGGGACCTCCAATCCCCATCCCCTCCTAAGCGGACCGCACACCACTGTTCGCATTCACTGCTGCCCGTGAGTATCACAGTTTTAATCATGGAAGTTACTTCAACTACACATGGAGAGCCGTGTGCGCATTATGACGGGTACAGCTATCGAGAGTTTAGAAAGAAGGAAGATGGAACGATCACTTGGTGCTGTCTCAAAGAAAGATCAAAACAATGTCGTGGAATTTTGAAGAATAAGGATGCTGCCATACTGAATGTTACAGAGCATATATGTAGACCCCATGACGACGCACGCGTTGAAGTACATCAGAAACTTCACGAGGCAAAGAAGAGAGCTCGAGCGGAAGATAGTTCAATTCCAAAAATTTGCTCTGAGGAAATAGGAGATCTCCATAATAAAAGCTACGAATTTGTAACTGAAATGCCAGCCCAGTCAACTGTCAAGAGAAACTTGTACCGTCAGAGGAGTATATCACAAGGTAGATTGCGGAAATTTCTAGTCCTTTACGACCAAATTTTATTTTGCTGTTACTGATTGACTTACAAAAGTGTCTTTCTTCTCTTCAACCTCACTTACAGGTACATCAGATTTTCTTGAAATGCACCCCGTACGTTTGTTTTATTGTGTTTGAATGTTTATTTTACATTTCCTGTATATTCGGTCTGGTGACTGACAGTGTTACGGCGCACGATTTGGGTACTGAATGTCCTCGGTCCAAGTCCCGGGCTCCATTGTATGTAATTATTACAGGCCTTAAAATTGACGTTCACCTCTGACAAGGCTTTAGTGTGATGATGATTTGTCGATACTGCGTTCCGTAAATAATAAAGTACACGGGAGAGGGGAGAGTGTGGTCCGACCTTTAAACTGTGCGCGATTGTCACGACACCTACATAACGAGAATAACTAATCAGCAATATGTGATTCAGTAATGTTGCTTTAGAAGTATTCTTGGCTCTGTAGGCTATATCATTACTATAATTCAAATTAGAATCTTTACAACGATGCATCTCTCCAGGTATGTCGAATATTGTGATTGAATATCTGATGGAACTTATTGGCCAAATGTTATCTGTGCCTGAACATTTTAATCCGGAAACTGTTCTATGATGGACAGACACCCTATGAAGTCAAAAAGAAACAACAATCTCGTAGTCAAATACATAACGAACACTCAGTATTGTTAACGTTTCGATGGACTATGTGAAACTATTTAAGTATCAACACCACTGAAGAACGCTTTGCACATGATTGAATTATTATTATAATCGGTAAGCAGTCTCAAGACCACAACACTATCATCATATATGTATCAATCACCCGTATCAATATTGTATCATCAACTGACTTCTATCTTTTTACTGTGCACTGAATACATAGTAAATCTGTCACGAAGTTTTGGTGATACTGTCACCAGCAAATCTTGTGGAACCAATAGCATCGAAGCCGTCAGCGGAAGAACCAGAGTAACAAGAGACAATTCATTTATACCAAATATCTTCTCTGGTTACAGCATGACATCGTGCAAACAGCGCTGGTATTGTTGTAATCAAGCTTCCATACCCATACAATAACTTACAATCTACGTCTATTTCCTTAATTTCTTATTTTCAATAATTTAATGTTATTTTACTGGCATCAGTTATCATTTGATAGATAATTACTGCTACGGAGTGTGCACATCTTATTTTGTCTATTTCGTTACTTTCTGGATTATTTGAATTACTATTTAATTAATAGCCTGTATCATCTGAACTTCGATTTAATTGCTTCACGCAAGGTATCATTACTGACCTGTTTCTTGATTCTTCTATATTAATTTGATTTCCACTACTAACCAGTTTACTTTGTATTCAGCCTCGTTACAAGATACCCGTATTCCTCTCTCAGTTTGTAGCAATCAATTATTTTCTGCCCTTCAAAACTCTTTAGAGATTAGCATTGTATACTCAGTTACTTAGGGATTTATGGTAACATAAAAGAAGTTTGCAATTAATTTTCGGCGTTTTATTTCAGGAATCTTTTTTGCTGATTGATTCAATTATACACTACAAGAATTTCTGTGCTTGATTCTCTTCCATCCTTCATTATACTTCAGAAAAATCTTTGCAATTTGGGACTGCAGCGAAGTAAAAAAAGTACGTATCAGATTCGTAATCATATTCAAGAACTCTGGAAATGCTAGTTTATGTAATGTAACTTGCCTCGAATTTTCGCAGAGGCAGACTCTTCATGTTGGTGGGTTCCTTGAATAGAGGCAGAAATTTACTTAGCTAATGGAGGCAAGCACCTCTACGGGTCGTGTCCTTGGGGAGTGCATTCCTGGATGCAGACCGCAGTCAATGTTCGCGTAATGGCGCCTACCACTTACTACATCGTCCGTTACAGCACAACTCACTAGTCAGACAAGAATGTGAGATTGAATATTAAGTCCTGACCATAGATAAAATGTTATGGGCATACTACTACACTTCTTGCTGTTTCTAAGCAAACACGTTTTGTTACAACATTCTGCAAAATTTATTTACCATGCAAAATGAATTAATCACCATCTATGGCAGAAGTCGGAAACTTTTCAGATTATCAGACACTAAACAAACCGAGTGAAATTAATACAGCGTTTCATTCCTTGCAGACCATAAATAGATCTGCTAACTTAAATTAAGTGTGAAAGGTCTAGAGATGAGAGCTACACACTCAGTTTTGTCAAAATGTGATGATTGTTGCTATTCATATGATTATTATTATTATTAATATTTTAAAAAATACAAAGGACGACGTAGGCTTCCACAATAAAACAACACGTACCTCTGTGTGACCGTTAAGGTTATAATTATGTTAGCATACCTATAAGAGAAGAAATTTATGCTAAACTGAAAAAAATGTTAGTATCATTCCTACTATTTTAAATTGACTTCAAATTTTCAAATAAAATAAACTTACCTTTGATTTAAGATACTTATTACACTGTAGTAAGGATTAAGCTAATCGCAATGCGAAACAATTAAAATATACATTAATGTTGCATTCTATGAATCAGACATTTCAAGATTAAAAAATTTCCACAGAGTAGAAAGAAATCAACTGAAAAAAAAAAAAATCTAGAGTCGATAAAATACCGTTTCGTCAATAATGAAGACATGACTTTATTTATTAGTTCCGATTATTTTGCGTAGAATCGAAACGCATTTTAAATGTGGTAAAAAAAGTGTAAAAATTCAGTAATTAAAAACTAGTAATATACTCTTCTAACAGCAATCATTGGAATACTGGATGAATAGTGAAAGATTGTATCTTTAGAGTGATAAAATAAAGATGGCACGGCGTGGTATTCAGAAGAAACCGTATTCGATTCCAGTCATTGAGATTTCAATATTCCGTGTTCTAACCTCACATGTACGACTGTGATTTCTTCATAAATGTCTTGGTTGATTTATCCCTCTTTATTCCAGCTTTAATGACCGTATCGTAGGAGAGCCTCAAAGCACTATAAAGGGGTCTATGTTCTCGGATCCATTCAGAGCTTTATGCATTTAGATTTTTGGTTGCAGTTGGCAGGAGAGTTTACGTCAAACGTAAAATAGAGAGGCTGATATCTGTCAGGTCGCCAGGGTTCGCTGGACCGCGATATGAAATCCCATTTACAGCGCTTAATAAAGCTGCTGCGTACTGGGCGCTGTCTGGTGGAGAGCTAGAGAATTAGAGGGCGCGCGATCGTACGTTGCCAACTGCACGTAGCTAAACATGGAAAATCACGGTGACTGACCAACAGATTCTCAATTAAAAAAAAAAAAAAAAGTTCATTCTGACTTCAAAGAGAACCAATTAGCCAGTTTTATCGAATACGCCAAGCCCCGATATTCAGGGAGAGTGAACTTTCTGCTCACTATTTTTTTTTTTTTTTTGGAATCTCTAGAGGTTTCGATACACGAACGGGAAAGAACACTGTTGGAACTTATGTTAGAAAGCTCGAATTGTAATAGCAAACTGTAAAGTCATAAAAAGACCACAATTAAATTGAACAATGTTGCAGGTATCTCCTGTTTGATACCACTTAATATTTTATTTTTATTGTTATTTTTTACTGGAATCATCAAAGATGACATTTTAGGAGATTAATACAAAGCAAAGAGAATACTGAGGAATTTTTAAGAAACCGTAGGAATCAAAACTATTAATGATCAGAGCTTTAAAGAGTGTAAATTGAACAAAATATTCGTTGTCCCACCAAGATTTGTGTCTACTTCAATACGCACGCATTACGTAGGGAACTGATTATAAGTTTTACTAACGCATATTAACATTCATAATTTACTTATTCATATGTTAGTTGTTTGTAAGAATTTGGTGAGTTGCATACTGTTTCTGGAAATAACCAATTTAATTCTTTCTTTCTAATGACAGAACATTTCGTTGAAATAGTAACTTCGAGCGGTCATTATTAGCTGGTGATAGGGTTTCTTACCGGCTGCACAGTCCGCTCCTATCGTAGTAGCCTAACTTAATTCGTTATTCTTACCGGGTATAGGGGACCTACGGTTAAACGTGGAATCCGAACCATGGCAACGTTCTGGCGTACTTCACATTACACAGGAAGTTGTGCTATAGGTGAAGATCAGGTTAAGGTCGTTTGAAAATCCCAGCTGATAGAGGGATTCGAACCGAGACCTTTCAGTCTCCAGTCAGGCGCCTGAACCACAGATTTTTATTTATATGAACTTAATTATTTCAACGTTTGAGAGATTGAGGGAATGCTTTGTCGACAGTTCTACTTTTCTTCTCCCAATTACCAAAAAAATTATGCTTTTGTTTTAATTTCCGTATAGCTTTCTTCTAACACGTCAGCTGCAAGCTCCCAAAGTTGGATTAGCAACGTTTTGTTTGTGGTCTTTATTTAAAGCAAGTTATACCGTCACAGTTCCTCGAACTATATCATATCTGTAGACACACATCTGTGGAGTCTAAAAGACAAGAGAAAAAAAGCTGTTAATGACCAGCTAAAATATTAATTACATCACGAACTTCAGGGGAGAATTGATCTAAAAAGCAGTTCACTATACTAAGTTTGTTTTACACGAACTTGGTGTGAAAATAATTTCATAAATATTGCGCCATTTTATACAAAACGAAAATCACTTAGGAAAAATTGTTACTCAATGAACACAAGTTATTGTTGGTTACTGCTGATAAAATTATCTAAGAACTCTTCCAGAAATAACTACAATTGCTGAATGTCACCTGAAACTTGGTTAAAGTAATGCTAGTAGGACAAAACTGGATCGGCTTACACTCCCCAAATATAATCTGCATGACCTACATTTATTTGTGAATACTATATCGCAGAATATGTACCGCTCATTCCATAATTCAGTCCGGAAATCGAATGAACTGAAGTCATCTTTAATAACTCCCTCATTACCGTTTTGATAATTTTCTCGCTCATTTCTCTGTAAGACGAATTATGAGGTATAGCAGTTCCGTTACCCCGCGCTAAGTTATATTTTACTAAATCCACATTATATTTGCTCATTACCATCGAAATATTCGAGTTTCACATGTGGCGACTATTGCGGTAGATAGCCAGACACTACCTTTGCAGGAAACTTTGAGATTTTTTTTCCCGCCGTGTTTATATTGTAACGAACGCGTCTTGTGACCGCTAGTTACATTAATAAACTATATGTTTATTATTTAAAATGTGGAATATTTTAGTGGGCGTTTGGGCGCAGTGTACATTGTACAAGTGTGGAGCGGCAGATCTGAGGAATGCCAGCAGGCCGGTTCCTAGAATTAGCGAGGGGAGAATAGTGAGTGCCTAATGGAGGGGAGATTTGTGCTTGCCAGGTAGACAAACAGGGTGATCGGCGAGAGTTTTCTGTTTTTGCATGTGGCACGACGAACGAGGGAAGAGATATTCGATGCCGGCCGGCCAGCACGTTCGGACGATGTGATCTCTAGACTGTCTATTCGTGAGTGGGACTGTTGCTGCTGCCTGGATCCGGACACCCGCTATTTTGTTTGAGCAGATGAGCTCAGGCAAAGGACGACATCTGAGGAACTGTGCTACACTGGTCCATAGCAGAGAAGACCGTCATCCAATGTGTGGCGGCAGACATGTACATTCGGTAATTATACATCGCCAATGAAGGACACTGTGCTAGCTAGACTTTCAAGTTCATAGCATTGCCCAGCTACGACCCTGCAGATAAGAACTTTCATAGCCCGGAGCAAACATCTCTTTCAGAAGTGAAGTCAAAATGTTGACTTCGTTTACTGTTTAATTTTGTGTATTTTATATAAAATACCCTGGCGCCCGCAAAAGGACAACTGATTATTTTAAACTAATTTTGTTATATATGTCATGTGATTAATTGAAATAAAACCATTTGTGATTTCTCGTATAAAGTATTCACGCAAGTTCTACCTTTCATGATAATAAAATAAAATAATAAAATTAATTATAATTTTAAATCAGGTAATGAGGTCAGAACGTTACAATGGCGAACCAAGTGGGGCTTTTCGATTATTAATTGCAAAAATTAATTATGCTATGAACGAAAGACAGCACTATGTCCTTGGCAACTTTCTTATTTTGTAGATAGAAAGTAGTTTCCGTAGTTAGTTACTGCATGTATAAATTCATGTTGTACTTGTTGATCTTAGATGCAAGTTGGTTTTGCAATAAGATCAGATAAATTTATTTTGTGTGCATTGCGTGTGTTAAATAATAATTATCTTGTGTGACATGGGAATGTGCAATGGGTTTTGTCCAAACGCACTCAAATTCTGTTGTTACGGCATTGATAATTGTTGTGATGCTTTCTTTATGGCAATTGCAAGTAGTTGTCGAAATATTTGTGTGGATTTCGAACCATATGTCCAGGGTAACGATATCTTTTCATATTCAAACTATTTTTCCTCGAAGGTATTGGATGAGTAAATTCTTCTTGTAATTTTTCCATTGAAATTATAGAATGTGCTGTGGAATGTTCTTTGGGTTTGATTTTATTGTGCAATCGCGGATTTTATTGAGGCATTTTATTTGCAGATTAGTGTAAAGTCTTTCTGATGGTGTGTTATGCAATCCTTATTTCTTTTCCTTGTTGTTGTGTATTGGAATATTCTTTGTGTGTCAACGAAATAGTTGAAAATAGCGTGAAGTTTTAAAGTAATGCGCTTGAGATCCAGTACCATTATTAACATGTCGAAAGAAATCGTGGAAGGGTCAAATTTATCACAGGAGCCAGTACCCACTGATTCAAATACGGATCATATCGGGGAAGACAATAATGTCGCAGAAATAGCGTATTCCACCCAATCACCCGTTGAATTAAGGCAGGAAAATTTGGAAAATTTTCAGAATACCTCCAACATGAGTGCGAAAAAAGTCTCGGTGATTCCTGCATTGCAGACTCAGCAACACCAGATGAACGATATAGCGGCTTTATTAATGGAGAAATTTTCACAATTATCTGCTCAATTTACAACACAATTTCAAGAATCCAATGAAAAATTGTCTGAACTCTCAGTGCAAATGTCTAGTAAAATCGAGAGTCTTGAAAGAAAACAAGAAATGGCTCACAAAAGAATTGAAGAGCAATTTGCTACTTTTCGCGGAGAAATTGGCCGAGAAATAAATGATTTTAAAAGGGAAATTAGCTCTGAGATCACTCTTTTAAGCAAAGTCCAGAAGGAGTTAAAGTCTTCTTGCAATTTACTTGAGACGACTAACAATGAAATTTGCCGTAAAGTAGAAGCGAATAAAAGTTCAATTGAACAAATGCGCACAGAAAACAGTGAAAATTTAGGTCAGATTTCTGAGTTTGCTCATTCAATAAAAGATGGTGTTGATGAAAAGTTAGGTAAAATAAGATCCGAAGTTGGAGACCTTAAGAATTCCGTGGGAGAAATGGAGAAAAGTCATAATAATCTAGAAACATCACAGTGTAACCT
This sequence comes from Vandiemenella viatica, assembly GCA_031002005.1. NCBI lineage: Eukaryota > Metazoa > Arthropoda > Insecta > Orthoptera > Morabidae > Vandiemenella > Vandiemenella viatica. The sequence continues at coordinate 63,464,436 of JARYHS010012519.1, read as the reverse complement.
TGCTGCCGAAACGGAAGTAAAGTTACGTAATATGGAACGGAAACTAACCGAAAGGAATAACTCTGCTAGCAACAATGAACAATGTCAAGCTAGTTGTGCTCAGCTGTTTTCGGGAAATATCGAGTTAAAGCTGCCTAAATTTGGTTCCAAAGGGGGAATAAACCCGAAAGCTTATCTCGAAGATCTTGAAAGATACTTTCAAATTAAAGCTGTTCCAGAGTCGGCAAAACTTTTAATCATTAGCCAGTCACTTTTTGAAGAAGATCGTTCATGGTTACAAGTAGCGTGTACTCCAGATATGTCGTACACACAATTTAAGGAATTGTTTTTAAGTGCTTTCTGGTCAGCAAAAATTCAAAACCAAGCGAGGACGCGATTTTACCAAGGAAAATACGAGCCTAAACCTGGTGATTCAATGGAAAGGTATGTGGAACGGTTAGTCGTAAAAAGTCGTTATTTTGACACAGTGATGCCGGACGCCGAGTTCATTGATATAATAAGCTCACATTTCAGCCCGGGGGTTCAAGAACACATCTCGCCTCTATATGTAAAGAATATCACTGATTTATTAGAAACACTGCGGAATCTAGATGCCATAGGACAACGAGCGAGCCGTGAACAGTGCGCGGAAAATGTGCAGGACAATCGCTCTAATTCTCATGGATACTTCCGGCCAAATAATCAGAATAACGGGCAAAGTTTCAAGGGAGGTAAAAATTGGAAGCAAGCCCAATCTGGCGATAAGAAACCTTGGAAGACTGATGGTCAGCGGGATGGTCACGGGCAAACACGCGGGGGTTCGCCGGAGGTGAATGCTATTCTAACCGTCGATCCCGACAATAGCATTCAGAACGAAAGTGAATATGAATTGAGAGTTGGTGCCGCACGCGAAACATCGCAGGGTGACCAATTAAAACAATGAGATTTCGCCGGGGATGCTGAGGGCTCTCCACAGTTTTGCCTTATTAATTTAACATACTGGCGAAATGGTGGTGTGGAGGATGAGGAGAATGATGCGGATATAGCAAGACCAAAGCATAATCAAACTTTCACTGTAGGGCAACGAGTATTATTACGCACCAGTCCACAATCATACACCAATAAGAAGCTTTTGCAAAGTTTATTATAATATATATATTCCATGCATGGTGAAAAGGATAATCTCAGTTAACGGCTACTTATTCACTAATGGAACCAATGACTTTAACCCCATAATTCACGAAACTTGAAAGAGTATTCTGATGATCACAAAGTTTTGGTACAGTCGCGCGAGGATCATTTAGTGCAACTTGTTTCTCTTGATAGTGACGATGGGCATATATGTGCCGGAAAAGGATAAAAACTTGCCGAGATAATATGTTGGGAGTTGATTTCTGGCAGACAGAAGGATTCCAATACGTTGGGGTACATTTACAGATAAATTTCTGGAGCTTCACAGATGTTGTGTGGCATATCAAATCACCAAGTAGCCAAGGGAAAAGGATCTCCGAGGTACTAGGTAGATAATATTTTATTTTGTTTTGTTCATAAGGAATTACGCGAATCAGCATTCAAAGAACAAAATTTCTTTTATGCCATGGAGCAAATGTACTTATAACGTTGTCTTGGGAAATCGGGAAGTATACTGGGACGGCATCCGCGTACACTTGATCGAGATCATGTTAATTTAATAATCACGCGAGGTCTGTAACGAGCGGAGATAAAAGGGGATGTAATTGTCATTTTTATACTAAAAGGATGGTGGCGGAAATCCATTACAAATACTTTGCTTAGCGGTGATATAGTAAAAAAAATGTTTGGAACAATCTTGTATTGCTTTGGACAACCCTGCACTTCATAGATGACTTCACTGCTTAAAAGTTTTTATTATTATTATTCAGATAGGATATGTTCTCTACCAGTTTTATTCATTCATTATATATTAAGATTGTGTTATCCTATGTGTTGAATATCTATGATGATCACTACTTATGATGTATTGCACTATATTTATTAAGAATGGTGTGTAAGTTAAATTTTCAATTTGATATAAAATGTTATTGTGCTAGAAAATCTATATCACTAAAATAATTTGTTACTTATAAGGTTACATTTGAAATGGTTATATTATGTATTTAAGGCTTGCACAAATCTACCCACAATCAGGGATGGGAGTAAGAAAAGTCTATGTACAAAGTAGCCAAGGGACATATGTTCGGTTGAATATTCATGTCGGTGGAACTTGTGATGGAATAGGTTAGAATAGGTTACCAGATTTATAATTACTGCTAAATTAATGGACGAGGAAGGAAAATTTGTATATTTCTTATTGTGAAAATTTAAATAAAACTAGTTTATTTAAATTTGCCGAACCAGGGGGAATATGTAACGAACGCGTCTTGTGACCGCTAGTTACATTAATAAACTAGTACCTGGGTGACCGATCTTCACTCGGCATTTTTCGATTTCTGTTCAATATCCAAGATTTCAGGTAAAGTTTGATTAAAGTAAAAGGCTTGAAGGCTTCCTAGGCGTTTTGAAGTGCACAGTTAACCAAAGAGAAGTAGGTTTCTGGTACTTGAACCTTCTACGTCAGTGGTTCCCAATTATTTTTTCCCGAGTACCACTGCAAGAAGGAGCTCAACCGCGCGTACCCCTTACAGCTGAAATGATAAATAAATGAATTCGTTCATCCCAGTAGAGTGCTTCTCACAACCACAGGATTACAATAATATAATTGACACAAACACAGTTTATCATAAAATATATTTGGGTGATAGTAATATTTCTTTTGGCTGATAAAAGTGGATTTTTTTAAATTGTTTTAGTGATCACCTTAGCCAAGAGACTACCGCGCGTACCCCCTGAAGAAACCTCACGTACCCCTGGGGGTACGCTTACCACTAATTGGGAAACACTGTTCTACGTAATGAGGCTAGAGCCGATTTCGAGAAACCAAATACAAAAATTGCTCCTTTTTTTAAATCGTGTTAAAAACTTGAAAAGCAAAACGTTATCTACATATGAAATTTCATCCAAATCTCTAGATCCATTTGAGAGACCACCTCATAAATTGCTTTCAAAGAAAAATGTTATTATTATGTTAAATAGAAATCTTAATGCCAGTCAGGGATTAATTAATGGTGCGAGATTTGTGGTAGTTCAGGGGATTCTACGATATCCCTTGATGATGAATTCTTATGTAACTCAACGAGAAAAACTGAAAGTAAACAATATTTTTTTATATATCTCGCTTAGTTCTCGAGATATCGTATCTCAAAATTGACGTTGGTTGGTTGAAATGCGACCTGGACCATAAGATAAATTTCCAAATTTGACAATGAATTCATATGAAACTCGTCGAGACAAATCGAAAATAAAGAATTTATTTTTCTGATATCTCAAGTGAAGATGTTAGGATTAGATCCAGCCTGGACCAAAAAAAAAATCCATCAACACCACTATGTCTATACGGTGGAAATGTACTTTCAATGTCTTATTTTGTTCCTAATGGTTGTTGTTAGGTTGAAATACGGCCTGTAACAGAAGAAACGTCGCCAAAAGCACTAGGAACTATATCTATAACTTATTTTTGACATGCTAAAACTTGAAAACCAAGCAAATTTATTCTTTATTTTCGATATCTTTCGTCGAGTTCAATAAGAATTCATCGTCAGATTGTGACGCCACTATAATGATAGAACATCATCAGTGCTAAATTCATTCACTCTGATAAAACTATGCTCATTCCTCGCGTGGTAGTATTTAATGACAAACTAACAACCACTTTTTACGATCAAAAAATAAACGATGATTACTTTATAACTGGTACCGATAATATTAATTTCGAAGAAGTTTCTGTAAAGTATCACCTCTGATAAAACCAATACTAAATTTTTAATTATCTTCTTTTTTAAATGTTTTACAATTAAACTTGCAGTGCTAATATTTCCGCGGGTCAGCCAGTATACAAGAACTGTTCGTTTAAATATTCTTTGAAATCAAAGAGAAACTATTTGTAGGCCTTCTGGTACCTGAATTGTCTACGAGATGGCGTTAGTGCCGTTTTCGAGATACCGAGTGAAAAAAAATTGTTCGTATTTTGTAAAATCGCTTTTTTTGTAGCAAAGACAACTATTTAGGTAATCTTAAAAGTCAAAACGTTATCTAATTTTCAAATTTCATTGAAATCATAGCCGTTTCTGAGATCCGAAATGTATACATCTATACACGAATTGCTCGTTTAAAGATAGAAGATATGTTTATTATTTAAAATGTGGAATATTTTAGTGGGCGTTTGGGCGCAGTGTACAAGTGTGGAGCGGCAGATCTGAGGAATGCCAGCAGGCCGGTTCCTAGAATTAGCGAGGGGAGAATATTGAGTGCCTAATGGAGGGGAGATTTGTGCTTGCCAGGTAGACAAACAGGGTGATCGGTGAGAGTTTTCTGTTTTTGCATGTGGCACGACGAACGAGGGAAGAGATATTCGATGCCGGCCGGCCAGCACGTTCGGACGATGTGATCTCTAGACTGTCTATTCGTGAGTGGGACTGTTGCTGCTGCCTGGATCCGGACACCCGCTATTTTGTTTGAGCAGATGAGCTCAGGCAAAGGACGGCATCTGAGGAACTGTGCTACACTGGTCCATAGCAGAGAAGACCGTCATCCAATGTGTGGCGGTAGACATGTACATTCGGTAATTATACATCGCCAATGAAGGACACTGTGCTAGCTAGACTTTCAAGTTCATAGCATTGCCCAGCTACGACCCTGCAGATAAGAACTTTCATAGCCCGGAGCAAACATCTCTTTCAGAAGTGAAGTCAAAATGTTGACTTCGTTTACTGTTTAATTTTTGTGTATTTTATATAAAATACCCTGGCGCCCGCAAAAGGACAACTGGTTATTTTAAACTAATTTTGTTATATATGTCATGTGATTAATTGAAATAAAACCATTTGTGATTTCTCGTTTAAAGTATTCACGCAAGTTCTACCTTTCATGATAATAAAATAAAATAATAAAATTAATTATAATTTTAAATCAGGTAATGAGGTCAGAACGTTACAATATCTACATCCGACTTATGGAGTACCGTTTACTTTAATGAATTTCTGCGATCACTTAGGGTTTTGGTACAGTACCGTAATAATTATAATTATTGTTATAATTATCATCTATCAGTTTATATTATTATTATTATTATTTTTACTCCACGATTCACTAAAAGTGACTTAAACGACTCTTTTTATTAATTAATCCTGATATCACTTTGCTTATCCTTGAGAAATTCACTTCAGTTTCATATTATTGCTAAGGGAGGGTCCAGAAACTACGTGACTAGGTCTGGGGGGAGGGGTGGGTTGGCTGGAAGCTACGCTTGGCTATGTTGGAGAGGAGGGAGAATTCCTAGCCAGATCACGTACTTTTCCATTAATATTATTTGTCACAGTTAAAATGAGGTACGAACACACAACGGCGTGTACATTTTTTCGTCATGTAACTATCTTCATACGTAATTTACGATAGTCTGACAAGAGAAAACAGTACAAAATGTCTTCTGAAATCAAAAGATAGAAAAAAGCTACGTGCTACCCGGAAAAGGGGGGGGGGTGTTCACAGGAGACTAAAATGGAGCTACATGGTTTAAGGACCCTGCCTGAGCAACATTTCTTTTGTCAAAGCCCGGTTGTGTCAATTATCCTGCAAACTCATTTCTGTCTTTCTTTTTCTCTTTTTTTTTACTGTTTAACATCTCTCAACAGCGAGGTCTTTAGAGACAAGAAAGGATGGGGGGGCAAGGAATGGGGAAGGAATTCGGACATGGCCTTTTGAAGGAAGCATCCCGGCATTTGCCTTGAGTGATTTGGGAAACCATGGAAAACCCAAATCTGGATGCCCGGACGATGATTCGAACCGGCGTCCTCCCGAAAGCGAGGTGGGAAAAGGCTTTCTCGAATATTCAACAGAATTGTTTGCAACACATCGATATTTCGTGATGTTTCATTTTATTCTGCGTGACATCTCGATCATCAAAAGCTACTCTGTTATAGTTACGTTTGTTCGCACAGAACTACTTTCAGAACACTAGTAGATTGATGTAGCCCAACAGCGCAATGATCGGATTATGGACTCGAAAGCACTCTTCTGATTGATATTTAATTCTAATTTTAAGAGCTGTTTCCAGAAACAAAACGAACACTGCTTAGGGTTTTACGCCTCGTCGACATCGAGGTCATTATTAGCGGGAAAGAACTGGAGGCATGGAACGGAAAGGAATTCGGCCTTGGCCTTATTTGAAGGAACAATCCCTGTATTCGCCTGGGGTGATTTCTGTTAAGCATGCAAAACCGAAATCTGAATGGTTGAATCGTGATTCGAACACGCTGATCCATCACGTTCAATTCCAAAACGAACTGCCATACATGTTAGTCCCGAGGGCTTTTTAGTTACTATTCTCATTTGGATTTTAGTTTTTGTTTTTTTAATTCACAATTTTACAGCGTTAAGCCTCGTCGGTTTCAAGGTCATTAAAGCTGGTGTTTACCTCAGATTTTGTAAACCATTTAAAATACTTTCCTTCGATTGAAACCGAGCAAACACAGGATTTTAACAGCGCTTACATAAGCTACACATACCCGATTATTTCTACGAGCTATTAATAAGTGCAAGGTTCTTTAAAACCTTTGGCCTACATCGTGATTCCGGAATATCCTGCCTCCAAGCAGTTCTGTTGCTCTGAGCTTATAATCTCTTTATCCAGTTTGCTGTTCATAAGTTTCTGAACAGTTCTACAGCTGTAAAATTGGTGAAGGTACCATACAATCGTAAAAATCGCGTGGTATAATACCATGTATCAGGTTAAAATCACAATTTGAGAATTTAAGTTAGTATGAATGACTAGAACCCATAACTCAATCAGAGCTATTATCTCACAGTAGGTTTTATTCTGCAAGACAAAAATTGTATGGTAAAACGTTGTTTGTTTGGAATAGTCCTATAAAAATGTATTTGTTTGAGTCCTTCAGATCAGTATGCAGCGAAGCTGTCCTTGCTATCTAATCGACAAGATGACTTTCACAGATAAAACAGAACCTTGTTGCTTTGTCATACAAATAAACCGTGCAGCAAGTTCCGTCTGCATATTACGGAATATTTCAATCAAACGTATATTGTAGTATGCTTACGGTTCTTCCTCGGAACATAGCTGCCTTCGCGGAAACGAAGATTTTTAAATAATTAGTATGAAAGGAGAAATACGATGAAAACTGTTACGAAATAATTTAAAGATGTAATTAAACATGACGCATATCTACAAGAGGAATTGCGAGGAGATGGAAATCCAGTGCGTGGGAAAGACTAAAATTATTTCTCAAAACAAGTCAATAAAAAATTTGAAATCAGATATTTAGTTTAGAAAACAACAGACCTTTGATTAACTCGTGTACGTAGAGCATAGATGAAAATGAGTATTTCAGAATTTGATTCAAAATAATGGAATCAGTTGGGTTGGATTTTACAGTAGAAAAACACGAGCTATAGGTAAACATTATTTTATACGATGCGCTATTCTACTCGACTTCAATTAGAGATTAAATGAACTTTGGACCAGTAATACCACCACAGCTTATAAACACGGAAAAATTAACATGCAATTGATCATCAACAATGTGATGTGGAGCATTAGCTTCGATGAAATAAATTGATATAACTCTTTAAAATTGTGGTCGGATTTATTTCCAAATATTTAGTAACCATAAGAATGTTTTGATTGGACAGGGAAGCAATTTGCAGCATTGTGAGTCTATAGTGATGAGCCTGATTTTGAACTCGCTTTAACGTCTTTTCATCGTTAGTGGAAATTTTTGACCATGAGTGTACAGTTTTTGTCGTAACTTTAACATTTTATGTCATGTTATATATAATTTTAGAACATTGTTTTCAGGTAATAATTTTAATGGTGTTCTGTAAAAATCTTCACATTTTGAAACACGAACTTTATGTATAAGAAATAAACATTTTGAAGTTTTTATTTCAGTGCGGAAAAATGTGCGAGATATGGCGTTTTCTTTGTCTTTATCCTTCCTTGCTCCTTATGGCTTTACGCCTCGTCGACGTCGAGGTCATTAGATGGGGGTTGTCTTTATCATGCAGTAACTAATACCTTAAAGCGCGTTCCCACGATCCCTTGCAACGAAGGCGAGACGGGACGGGACGAATACTCAACAACACGCCATGGGAACAGGGCCGCCTCTGCTAGCGGAGACGAGACGCAACTACCGACTCCGAGTCGGTAAACATTACAGGCGTGTGTAGTGGTGCGATGTTGCCATCGGTTTGCAGCAGCGGTGTGCACCCCTTCTGTTGCTGTAAAGTTCTCTGTGCCAAACGACACTAGGCAACATGGTGCGGAGGTGGCGGCGAGGTAAGCTAGGACTAACCTGCGCCCCGCGGTCGTCACTACACTTCGGCTAATGAGGTCCTGTCCCGTCTCGCCTTCGTTACAAGGGATCGTGGGAACGCGCCTTTACACATACACGATTTCTACTGGTCTATTACCTTTTATAAATTGTCAGATGTATTCAACACTTTTCTCATAGGGTGAAATGTATTTTAATGTCGATGATTAAAACAGAATGAAAGATATTAAAGTTGAATTCGAATCAGATACTCGAATCTTTTGCTATCACAATTTTGTGGCATATCTAATATTTTATTGAAGCATATTTTTAACAGGGGAAAGTATGAAGTGTGCAATATTACTGAACTATCGGCTTTCGAAACTACGGTAAACGCCGAAGAAAGTAGTTTCTGTTTAGAATCGTTTCAACATTAAAATACAGCTACCTGTGTCTGTATGACTCCTTTTAGCTTATGAGTCTCAGTCAGAGAGTAATGTGTCAAATGCACGCGACCACTCTCCACTACCACCATATAACATACATTGGAATAACCAGAAGGTGACAATGGCAAAATACCATAGCCTCCTCTATTATCGGAGATTTTCCATATATGTTAAAACACTTTTAGGGCGGTTAAAAAATTATTTTGTTTACTATTCAGTTTTTGATGTCGTAAGTAAGTGAATGCGATAGTGCTACTGATGGTGGAAGAAGTTATACTTGGTATTGGTGTCTTTGGGAAGAGTAGACTTGAATCGAGTTTTTTTTTTAACTGAGTTTAAACTTCTTATTGTTCAAGTGATTATGTTTGACGAGTTCCGCATCTCATCTGTTACCTTCTACAGGAGAACTGAAGCAAAATTGCAGCTGTCTGGAAGCACCTTACACGGTGGAGACTGAAGGGGAAGCTGCACAGAGAACAGCTGGTCGCCTTGTTTGGAGATTAAGCAAGGCCTGCTGGTGAGTCATCCACAGGGATCAGCTGGCAGCTATACGGCTCACAAGGTGACCTCTTCACATACGTAAGAACAGGCAATTATTCTTTAGAAGGATTAAGGCTTAATGACCGCAGACTACTAAGCACCAAAGCAGGGACAGAGCAAGGAAGAAATAAATAGACTAGGGTTTAGCTGGGGATCTGTCTCACAATCTGTCGAATGCACTGCTGCCGCATAAAAATCTGAGAACTTTAGAGAAAATTCTTTCACGTAACTGCAGTCAAAATAGGCACAGAATACATGGTGACATGGTAACGTTAGACATATGTAGAAGCTGCTGAACGCTGTAGAATGAAATACACTTACCGGTAACTGAGAAATATAGCCCCCTCTCCTAATGAATGAAAAGTCAAAACTATTTTCCTATGAGCACTGTCGAAGGGAATGTGTAAACTTCCTGTTTGACAGGAATAACAATCATTAAGTCCTAACAGGACGAAATGTGAACTCAATTAACTGATTAATGCGTCCTGTATCAGTAACGTGCATAATTATACTAACGAGGAGCATCGGTACGGCTGTAGTTATGCTAAGTAATTCAGATTGCACGTATAGACAGTGCAAAATTCATATCTTAGAGTGTAGACCAGAAATCTAATGTTTTATGACGCAACTGCAGGTTTGTTCGAGTCGTAAATGTTTTGGAAGTTTCTTCGGATGGTTTTGATACTACTTTATCACTCGGTTAGTAGATGGCTAAAGTTAATTGACTATAGCAGTGAAAGATGAAGAAAAAATATGAATTTTGTTGTTACTATACAAACTTAGTGAGAAACAAGAAACATTTGTTAGGGAGACAAATTTATTAACCTGAAATACAAATTTAAATATTCCTGAAATGATATTTCAAGTATTTCTCCTGAATTAAATTTTGAATGGAAACAAAAGATGAAAAATCGAAGCATTTATAAGCATTGAAGAAAATAATTTTACGGTGCTAAACCAAATTATAAAATTATTGAGAAGTTAGGCATATAATTTAACAACAGACTGTTAAATGATAACACACAAATCATTAATTAATTAATTAATTAATTAACCCGACCTCTAATGGTCTCGACGAGGCGTAAAGCCATAAGAAAAAAGAAAAACAATTCATTAATCACTAAGTCAGTGTTAGCAAAAAAAAAAAAAAAATTAGAGGGAGATGATGAATGAAAGGAGAAACTATGCTGACTTGCATTAACCATTGTAATTTTCCGTCACATATTATTAAATACAAAATCCTATTTAAGACATGCGACTGACGTAGGAGATAGCGAGTCCGACAAAACTTTCTGTTGTTGTTGAAGGCAGCAGTAAACACTGTTCAAGCACAAGCCGTAAAGGCTTCATTGAAAGCCATAGACAACAGTCGTCAAGGTTAGTTCTGACTACGGTTATAGCTGGGAGCTGTATGTGTAGCAACCGGTGAAGGTTTATGCCTGGAAATTGTTGCCTTGTGTCCCTGATGGTAGACAGCGGCTGTGCCCTTAAACCACGACCTCAGGCACTAACAATAGCTAAGGTGCGGCGTTAATGAGACGGTGAACAAAGCTTCGGGTTGGGCTTTCTGCCTGTGTTCTGACTTAAAGTAACTCGATGATACAAACGGCAATAACGACCTTGTAGTTTAACGTGAAATCTGAGCTACGAGTCGTTATTAACTTGAGGTTCAGGATAGGAAACACAGAAAATTTCGAAGACACTAGATCCGTAAGGAGCTTGGACAGAAAAGTCATCCTTTTGAAGTAAAATTTATATTACATCTTTACTAGAAATGCCGAGAAACAATTCCATTTCCTTTCAGCAATTTGTGAAGCTGTACTAATGACATTTGCTGTTTATTATTCCAAGAGATGGGCTGGTGTAGGGTGCAGAGACCATTTTCAGCCAAAAGAGACAGGAAATTTTTTTATTTATTTATTTGACAATAGGTCTTGAATAGATCATACAGCCTGGTAGAGTAACAAGCTAATACCAGGTGCATATATATATAAAATATTACAGATATATTGATGGGTTAAATATTTATGTCAGCGTCATTAATAAAGTCCTTACGGATAGATTTTACCGAGCGTGGTGGTGTAAAGGTTAGCGTTCTGGCCTCGCATTCGGGAGGACGGCGGTTCGAATCCCCGTCCGGGCATCCAGATTTGGGTTTTCCATGGTTTCCCAAATCACTCCAGGCAAATGCTGGGATGCTTTCTTCAAAAGGCCATGGCCGAATACCTTCCCATTCCTTGCCCCCCCATCCTTTCCCGTCTCTAAAGACCCCGCTGTTAAGAGACGTTAAGAGATGTGAAGCAGTTAAAAAAAAAAAAAAAAAAAAAAAAAAAAAAAAAAAAAAAAAAAAAACGGACAGATTTTGTTGTTATTTGTAACGAGTAGAGCTGTAAGACTGGTTGGAAGTGACTACTGTGCTCGCAAAAGAGACTTGATAACAGTTGCTTGCTTTTGGTGAAGATTAGAGCAGGTGAAGAACAGATGATTGAAGTCCTTTAGTGCCTGTCCGTTCCGTGTGCAGAAGGTCGTGTTTACCGCCTGGATGCGATAAAGATGACAACGAAAGGCGCTGTGGTTGAATTTCATATGGATGATAGATGTGATGTATCGTCGTTGGAGAGTTCCACCTTGAATACCAAGGCTAAGGGGAAGGGGTTCCGGATAACGAACCGGAAAGAATTTGACTATGGTCGTTTAGTGTAACCATCCCAGCATTTGTCTAGACTAGTTTCGGTAAAACATGGAAAACTGAAATCAGGATGGCCAGACGGGGTTTGAACCCCCGTCCTCCTGAATGCGAGACCAGAGCAAAATCGCTCGCCCTGCTGGCTTTGTTCTGTTTCTCTATACTATAATTTGTCATTAAACCGATATATGAACATGAAGGCCGCCGAATGAGTGATGCTATCGAGGGTGACACATAAAGACAATAAATAAAAAAATATTGTAAAATATCGGAGATAAATTTGAGCCTGAAAGAAATAATAGTCTATGGAAGATCATGTCATTAATATCGATGGTTAAAAAAAAACTGAATTGCGTTGATCAAAACCAATGATCCAGATATTAGTCATTTCGACAAACGATTATACAAACATACTCCGTATTTCTATAAGTAACAGTTCTTATGATTGAAGTTTCCCTCATGGTGGAAAACTAAAGAATAAAGACATATAACTCGCAATTAAGGCGTAAATATGTTGCATATCAGAGAGTAACCCTAGATAATGGCTAGTAGAGTTCACTTAAACGCAGTAGTGATAACGAAAATGTAATCGTTGAAAAAGAACTTACGCAAGAGAAGAACGTAGCAGAAATGAAATTTATGGTGATAAACAATATTCATACAAAGATTTTGCATTAATTTAATTGAAATGAAACGTGCACCGGTGGTAATTTCCCCACACATCTATTTATCGCCACCCACATACTTTTGCCTTCAACGAATTTTAATTTTAAATTCTTTCTGTTTTTTTAGTAACTAGTTAAACATTTCGCTTGGTAATTTACTCCAATCTCTCATTTCACTTTCATCAACTACTCCTAATTATTCTACCAATATCCATCCAAACGCGTCGTTTGTATGCGCTTTACACAGTTGTAGCACTCTCTTCATCAGTCTCTCGTTTTCCAGACAAATCTAGCTGCTCCTCTTTCGACATTTGCAAAGTTAATTGAATTATATTTATCTTTTCTCCGAAATTTCAGTGAGGCATTTGATATCCTCCAAAATGAGAACGCAAAAAAGAAAAACATACTGAATAAATTAGTTCATCGTGCATCGTGCTCTATTAGCAAAAAATAATTAATTGCGTTTTAATACAAAGTTCAACAGCGGCTATATTCGTCCGTAGTGATTGCAAAGCGGTCGCTAAGTGGCCTATATAAGAATTCTCGCTATAAGAATCAAGTAGCTGTAATAAAAATAGAGAATCAGGAGAGTAAAAACTGTATGAAGCCTGGTTGTGGTATATCCCCATTTATATTACGTTTTTATGTAGAGGAAGCAATAAAGGAAGTGAAAGAAAAAATGTGATATAAGTTTTCAAGGAGAAAAAAAATCATTATGCTACGCTTTGCTAATGACGTGGTCTTGTTAGCAGAACAGGCCGAGGATATTGAGAAGTTACTGAATATCATGAACAAAATACTAAAGGAAGATTCTGGACTAAAAATAAATCGAAGAAAGACAAAAGTGGTTAAATATAGCAGAAACAATACCAATAACAGTTAATTATCAAAATAGGATCGGATGCGATAGAAGATGTAAGTGAATTCTGCTATTTGGGAAGTAAAATTAGAATTTATGGTCAAAGCAAGAATGAAGTTAAAAACAGAATAGCACTAGCAAAAAGAGCCTTGATGAAATGTTTCAAATATTTATTTAAGACTTAGAAAGAACTTTTTAAAACTTTGTGTGGAGCACAGCACTTTATGCCATCGAAGCACGGTCCTTAAGAACACCAGAAAGAAGAAAAATTGAAGCAATTGGTATTTGGTGCAATGCAATTTTTTTTTTTGTACTAATGGTTTTACGCTTCTTCGACGTCAAGGTCATTAGAGGCGGGATGGGACTGAGGACAAGGAACTCGGCCATGGACTTTTGAAGGAAGCATCCCGGCATTCGCCTGGAGTGATTTGGGAAAACCATGGAAAACCCAAATCTGGATGCCCGGACGGGGATTCGAACCAGCGTCCTCCCGAATGCGAGGCCAAAGCGCTTACCCACCACGCTCGGTGTGGTGCTATAGAAGGATGCTGAAGATTAAGGGGACGGATAATGTAGGAAAAGAACGAGTTTCAGAAAGAAGTTTGTGGAAGAGACAGGTCATATTTTGAGACACGCAGGATTGTTTAATTTGTAAGTGGACGGAACAGTCGAAGATAAAAACCGTAGAGGAAGGCAGAGATTAGAATTTTTGAAGCAGACATTTGAAAACGTGGATTGTAAGGGGTATGTTGAGATAAAGAGGATGGCATAAGATAAGGAAGGAATGGAAGATTGCAACAAATCAGTAGAGAGACTAGTGTTGCAGACTGAAAAAAAAAAATGTTTTTTTTTTCAGATTTGTGAAAAAAACATGAAAAAAAACCTAGCACCCTCGTTTTTTTTTTCTAAATTTGGTTTTTTTTCAGAAAACAATATATTTGATAAATTATAGTTTTATTATGGCACTTACATTTTACATGTGTGTTTTAAACCTTACTAAATCATATAATATCTTACATAACGATTCATAAATGTATCTATATTTTTTTATTTTTTTTTGCTGTCGTCAGTCTTTAGACTGGTTTGATGCAATCCTCCATCCCTTTCTATCCTGTGCTAACCTTTTCGTATATAGGTAACATAATTTTTTATTCATCTTCTATGTCGGTACCACAGTCACTAGTATCAGCCCCACTACCAACACTAGTTCGTTCGGAGTTGGAATTTTCTGTTTCTTCTTCTGTCCCCTCTAGATCCATAACTTCAGAAATAGTTACATTTTCTTTTACTGGTTGTATTGCATGCAAAAGCTTTTGAGATTGCAATTTTAAATTGTGAGCAAAGTACACACTGTGAATGAAGACTGCGCCGATAGTTCTGTATTACGGTCTTTTAAGTTTGAATTTAAATCTATTATCATACAAAATAGGAGCTTTATTTCTTTTCAATCGTTGGTTTACGCCAACGGTTGCAAGGAAATTATTCATAATTACTGACAATGACTCTGTATCACTATACGCTGCGAGTTTAACAAGTATACGAATATAAGGAAAGCACAACAAGTAATAAAAATAGGCAAAAAACCGTAGTTAAATTTCCTAATTTTTTGAAAAGATTCGTAGGTCCACAGATAAATTTGTAGGGCCTTCTCACGCAACCTAGCCTTTTCGGGAAGTCCCCATTCGTAAATAAAAACTTCAGTCAATGTTACCAATATTTTTGTAATTTTTTTTTTTCTCCTGAACCAGAAAGATATAATAGATTTAAAAGTAAGATAAATACTTAGTATAAACTCTAAAACAGTCATATTAAACGATAAATGCCTTAAAAATTTGAAATTTAGTAGTTAGAAAAAAAACATGTCCCAGAAAAAAAACATGGTTTTTTTTTCACAGTTTTTTTTTCATGTTTTTTTTCACGTCAGAAAAAAAACTGTTTTTTTTACAACACTAAGAGACGCTGATGCTCTTCTTGATGTCAATCGTTTTATACCTACTGCCAGGTCTTGCTACGAAATAGCTCAGTGTGGGAAGTGCATTTTTTGTTTGTGCAATGTGTAGTTTATGAGGCGGAGATTGGTGACCGTCCCATCGTTCGCCTTGATGGCTGTGGAAAACCGTCTAAAAGCCGCAGTCAGGACGACCGGAACGCGGGAGCTTGGTTCGTGCCCGGTCCCGTTACAGCTCCCCAATCCACTGTGCGGCGCCTCAGCGCACTCAGCCACACTGACGGATTTTTTATACCGGCATCCTTTCGTCGGCGGTTTGTTTTAGACTAGTATTCATTCAGCTGCACAGACGTGAGTCTATGGCAAAAATTAGTTTAGGAACTCTTGAAGTCATGACCTTTGATTACTTATTAATCGTTATGGAAGAAATAAAATATAATTAACCTATTTAAAAACCGAAATGTCGGATGTGAATGTAATGATTTGTGACATGTGACTGCAGCCGATTCATTCTTACTAGTGATCGCCCAGGGGTCGAAATTCGACGTAATTCATTTTTTAATTTTTTTAGTTTCTTTTGCTGTAAGAGATTAATAAACATTGCATACATTTTTGAATTTGTTCTATTGCATTTGCTGCGAACATACATGTTGTATACACTGAGGTATTTGGCTGCGAGCGTGTATCAATACGTCATTAGTTTTTAGCTTGTGTTATTTGCGGTTTAACTTAATTCCCTGCAATACCTATAAAATTAAAACAATAAAATCCACACGTGATTGAGTTCGAAATTTTAGCTTCTGGACTGATCACAGCAAATGATGAATTGTATTTACGAATAGTTTCAAAATAATTTTTTGGCTTTCTTTTTATCGACGGTTTATTTGAATTTAGCCCATGATGCAATGATTTAAAATATTCATTTTGACTTTAGCCTGGTAAAACTGCTTTAACCTTATGACACCATGAAGTGAATACACTCCTTTCACCTGAAGTGACTTCTTATTGCATTGCAAAACCTGTATTATAAATTCTAAGCCATAAAGATTTCTTGGAATGACTTTTAGTGCGCATTTAAGTGTATCCATGAAAATAATTTCATTATTTTGTGTACTATATTCACTATTTAAATTTGGTCTATTATCATAATTTCACGCAAATTGGTATTCCTTCTTCTTTTTTCTCTTACTCCGACCTTGTTAATATTCTATGTGGAGGCATAATGGAAGCAGGTGCGAATATCTGAAAAAAAAGTCAATTCAAATTGTCCGTTAGGATGTCGAATTCTCTGTAATATAGAAAATATTCCTTTTGGAAATGTTTTTTTTATTAGTTCAAAGATTATGCGACTGCTTTGTTTCACCAAAGACTACATAATATCTAATTGATAGGAATACACAGAAGATAGTTGGCTCCGATCCGATTTCAGGCGCATACAACTCACGAATTAATTTGTTATTTGAAAATATATTTGTAACACATATATTAATTATGCTTATTATATTTTTTTTTTTCTGTTGACCAAAGACCACAGACATTGGCAGAATCTGTAAGTGCCGTTGCCATTAAAAACAATCAATTGAAAGTAAACAACGAATGTTTTATTTTATTTAATTTAATGTATTTGAAACTCATATGTAAATTTTAGCTTTCTGCATTTCTTCTCCATATAATCTTTAACTATGCCAAATCTCACACTCCTCCGTGCGCACAATATTCTTAAATGGGATCTGAAGTTTTCGCTTAGCGAATTAATATATAGATCAGGCGTTTCATGTTTCATGGTTCATGAAAACAGGTGTAACAAATTAACACACCGAACATGGTGCGGATCTGTTTTGTTAGCTGCGGAACTGCAATACATGCTATTCAAGACATCGTTACTCATAGCTTATCTAGGCAGTTGAAAACTTTTCTTATTCGAGCTGGAAACTTGATATCTTGACCTCAAGTTTATGGAACCGCGCAGTGAAGGGAGATAATTTTTCAAAGAAGTCAAACTTTCTTATTGCTGATATAATGGAAATAACGGTTAAATCCGTAGTGAATTCTGCAACCGTTAGCTTCGAAAAGGCTTGAGTTACTAGGTTATTGAATGTTAATTTATCTTCCGATATTTTGTACCTAACTTGCAAATCAGCGAAAAAATAAAAGTGTGAATATCAAACTATTTAAAAGCTTACTTGCACAACAAACAAAGTGAAGATGTCAGTCTACATCTACATCTATACTCTGCAAATCACAAATACTGTGGGTGGCAGAGGGTGCTAAGCACCAATCCTAATTCTGCGCATTCCAATCCCGAACAGATCGAGGAAAGAAGGAATACATAAATGAATCAGTAGGGCATCTTATTTCTCTAATCTTATCCCTCCTGTCATTGCGACCTAAATAGGTTGGCGGAAGAAGTATTTCGTTGCACTCGTAACTTAAAGATTTTCGCATATTCTCCAGCAAATTCAAACGAAAACGACGTCGTCTGTCCGCCAAACAATCCCAGCCCAACCCACGAATTAGCTCTGTGACACTTACGTAAGGACTGTAACTAGCAGTCACGAATCGAGCGGGTCTTCTCTGTACTTTCTCTAATGTGTCAATCAATCCCTTGCGATACGGATCCCAAATTCCACAACAGTATTCCAAATGCGGACGCACTAGTGTTTTGTACGCTATTTCCTTTGTATGAGCATTACAACTTCGCAAAATACGTCCTATGAATCGTAGTTTGGAATTAGCTTTTCCTACAACGGAAGTTATGTGCAAGTCCCATTTCATGTTGCTTTGTACTGTTACGCCTAGATACTTCAGGGAATCTACAGTGTCAACAACTGAATTGTTAACTTTGTACTCCAGAGCAAGCGGGGTCTTTTTATTACTTATGTGCATTGCCTTGCACTTTTTACAGTTAAGTGTAAGCTGCCATTCACGGCACCATTCCGAAATAACATCCAGATCGCGCTGTATTTCTAAGCAATCGTCGTCAATTTGCGTTAAATATCGTCGCGCCAGTTACAAATTATTTCTGGAAATTTAAAACAGAGCTTTTTAGTTTCGAATTCAGCAGGCTCGCGAGACGTAGAACTACAAACAACTTTGAATTTATTTTTTAGAAATATCGGAATATTTATTTAAAACTATCTTAAGAGCGTAGTGAGACTTAACACATAGTACAGATATAATGCAAAAATTTTAAAGATAAGGAACTGTATTTAAATTGACAGAAATTGTTACCATACGCAGAATCGCATAAACAAACATATATCACATAAGTAAAAAATGAAGAGGTTAACGGGAATTTCAAAATTACCACTACCTGTTCTTCCCGATGTTTTCGGTCATCAAAATCGAGACAAAGAAAGAAACTATGCCACCATCTTCGGGTCTGATGTTATGCAGGGAGCACCAGAGCTGCACTTAACACTTCATATCAGCTATTTACTGTATTTATATATAGCATTGAGCACAGTTAGGATTGCTTAACACGATATACTTAAAAAATTATGATCAACACTCTTAACCAAACAATAGTAACTGATAAAGGCATTAAATACTGAGACACTGATTGGTACCATGATAGTGAATTTTTGTTTCACTAGGCTAGCAAAGCAAACGTTCCAGACCCCTGTATTTTTCTCTAATAAGGATTATGTAGGTCTCCCCTATTTTTGCAAAATCCTTAGTTGCATTATTAGGACGAAATAACTAATACCCAGTTTACACTTATTGAACGTCCACGGAATAACGACTCATGCGGATTCAAGAACGTAAATTTCTTTATCTACCATAGAACCTTTTTCTTGTTGTTCGAGCTTTACGATTAATCGACGTCAATGTTATTGGAACCACGGTGGATTTGGGACAAGGAACGGAAAGAATTTCAGCCATGCCCTTTAGAATCAAACACATCGGCATTAGACTGAAGTAATTTTGGGTATTCAAACCATCGTCCTCCAGAAGTTTCGCACAGATTATTTAGACAGAAAATTTTATTTTTTCACTCTTTCGATAATGTCCTTGTCGACTTACACTTAAAAAGATAAAATAAATTACGGGATGTTTTCTACCACAGCTAATAAAAACTGCAGGACTACAGATTTCATGGATCATAAAACTTAGTTAAACAGAGTTACTGTCGGTTGTGAATGGTCGTCAGATTATTGATGCCCAGAAGTTATATAACACTTGTAGTAGTAGAATCGTGATCACACAAAAAAGAGGAGTGGCTCAGAGCTGAAAAAGTTGCCGCAGCAAGCTGGTCACGTGCAGTTAGGAATTTTCCACGTGATATAAGGATGGAAAGGGTAGTAGAAGAGATAGTAGGTGCAGATCAGTTTGGGTTTAGGAAAAATCGAGGTACAAGGGAAGCAATTCTGTCTTTAAGATTAATACTTGATGGGTGGATCAAGAAAAACAAAGATACTGTTATGGCGTTTGTTGATTTAGAAAAAGCTTTTGTTAATGTTAGATGGGGGCAAGATGTTCAAAATTTTTAAAGAAGAACTGTAGAGGAAGTATCGAGATAGAAGAATACTCTATAAACTATATGAGAATCAAGTGGCTATAAAAAAAAAGTAGAGAATCACAAGAGACATGCATCAGTTAAAAAGGGTGTGAGACAAGGTTGTAGTCTATCCCCGTTAATATTCAACTTGTATGTAGAAGAAGCAAAAAAAGAGAGTCAAAGAAAAATTTCCATGTGACATAAGTGTTCAGGGAGAAAAAAAACAGTATGCTAAGATTTGCTGATGACATTGTCTTGTTAGCAGAAAGGGCTGAGGATATTGAGAAGTTACTGAATGGCAATGAATAAAATACTGAAGGAAGATCTTGGACTGAATATAAATCAAAGCAAAACAAATGTGATGAAATGTATCAGAAATGATACCAATACTAGCAGATTAAATATAAAAATGGGATCGGATACAATAGGAGAAGTAAGTGAATTCTGTTACTTGGGAAGCAAAATTACAACCGATGGCTGAAGCAGGACTAATGTTAACAGCAGAATATCACTAGCAAAAAGAGCCTTCATGAGAAAGAGAAATCTTATAGTTTCAAATATTGATCTAGGAATTAGAAAGAACTTTTTAAAACTCTTTGTTGGAGCACAGTACTTTATGGTAGCGAGATATGGACTTTAGGAATACCGGAAATAAAGAAAATTGAAGCATTTGAAATGTGGTGCTACAGAAGAATGCTGAAAATTAAGTGGACAGATAAAGTAAGAAATGATGGGCGAGGAAAGAAGTTTGTGGAAGAAGCTTACAGAAAGAAGAGACAGGCTGGTAGGTCATATTTTGAGACATGCTGGATTGGTTAATTTGTTAGTGGAGGGAACAGTCGAAGGTAAGAACTGTAGAGGAAGACAGAGATTGAAGACGATAATTGTTGACGTGGGCTGCAGGGGATATGTAGAGATGAAGAGGTCAGCACATGATAGGGAGGGATGGAGGATTGCATCAAACCAGTCGAAAGACTGACGACAGCAAAAAAAAAGTCCCTCGTCTTCGGTAAAGATTTACCTGCTGCAAATTGTCTTTTTATACTGCGCTTGGAATGATTCTGTGTATTCCATTCGGAAATAGTCTGCTGCCGATACTGAGTAGCAATGTTCAATCCTCTGCCCAGCCGCCGAGTTTTTTGTTTCCTGTGATTTTTCATAATCACTCCTGGCGACTATCAGGACGGTTCCTTCATAAGGCCCAGAGGCGACTACCTTCAGGATCCTTGACCACTAGCTCCTCTCTACTGTAACGACCTCTAAGTCAAAGAGCAATAAAGATCTAAATTACAAGAAAAGAAAAATGAATTCTGCTGACAGCAGTGTTTTCCACCAAGTTGGAACCCAGTACGTCTTCGACATTATAACAATTTATGGTGGGAGAATAATACCAAAGCGTGGAATAATCCATGTAACTATATCAGAATTTTATGAGCAGTTATAAGACAATCTTTCTGAGTAAATGCAGTCAAACGTAAGGAGTCTATAAATTCAGCACTGATCTGAAACTGGGTCGAGTATCAACCGCACTCTCATTGTTAGAAAACATCGGCAGAAATAATTTTTCTTTAAAAAAATATTGTTTGTAAGCTACCGGATAGCATCGCCAGTACGCTGTAAATAAGGTAGTGTATATTAAAAATTTAGCAGTACGAAAATTATAAATTTTATATTATTTTTCAGTAAACAGTAGATTAGTCTGAACCTTTGTCGCATTACTACCGCAGATTAGAATGTAAATTAAATCAATGGGGGGAACAGTGGCTGGACTAAAGTTATAAGCTCTGTGCTTGCTACGTCTGTTTAATCTTTTTTTGTACATGACTGTACAATAAAAAAATGCTGACAGAAAAATCAAGATTTCAAAAAACAGTTTTGCTGTGCCTCAAAGCCTTTCTGATTAATTTTGCATTAATATCTGTGGGACCTCATATGGGTTTATATCTTGACATACTTTACCACCGAGGGTGGTGGAAGAGCTGTAACGTTCTGGCTTCGCATCCGGGAGGACGCGGGTTCGAATTCCCGTCCGGCGTTCCACATTTGGGTTTTGTGTGGTTTACCCAAACCACTCAAGGCGAATTCGTGGATTGTTCCTTCAAAAGGCATGGCCGAATTCCTTAAGTTTCATGCCCCCCCTCCCTTCCCGCTATTTATCATCTCGATGTCGAAGAGGCGTAAACCCATAAGCAAAGGGAAAAAATACCTTTATTGTCATGGCAACTATGATGATACTGATCATACCTGTTCCACCTTTCACATTTAGACAAGCAACTGTGGTATCTTCATTATAGTTTTCAGGTAGTTAATTTACTTTTTAAATTTAATGTGATAGCAATGTTCAAACTGTTAATAATTTCTTAGTCATTTATTCCAGTTCCTGACACCCTTACTTACAAAATATTCCCTCTTCCTTTCATCTGACCTGCTACTACAAGCGAACTGGCTGATATAATTCAATGGTTAAGGCGCTTACTTTGAAATTTAAAAATCCCACGTTCAAATTCCGGCGAGACCAGTAATTTTTACCGCTTTGCTTGGTTCATATAGGACATGCCACGATACTGTGTGGCTCGGACACCAACCTTCCGAATCTCCTGGCTAACAAATGCCATACAAATCTTCGCCTTTGCAAGTTTACTTTAACAATTCCTCAAATTTAAATATCTTGTGCAAAATTTAGCAAAGGCGCAGGTAATACATAAATGGAAAAATTTGTGTACTTGCATCATGATTCAGAGGTTGGTTTTTATTTGGTACGAGTTCCTTGAGGTACAAAATTTGGGCAAGTGTTACGACATGTGTTTATAGCTGGGATCATAGTGATGCAAATGAGATAATATACACTTTAGCCTGTGCCAATAAACTTTATTCTTTTTTCTTAAAATATTTAATAATTATATAAGAATATCAATCAATAGCAATCACTCTCACATCAGAAGAACGGGGCCCGGTAATTGTAATTCCTATTTTAAATAGTTTTTTTCCAAAACCAGTCAATGTGAAATCCGGAATGATGCTTTATGTAGCTTTAATTGTGAATAATTACTTAAGGGTGTGACTTTTAAAAGACCGCTGTAATTCTGATTTATATATATAAAGTTTTGATGAGCAATATAATTTTCAGTATTAACCATCGCAAGTAAATGTTTAAATTTTAACAAAATGAAACTTCAAAGAAGCTGATGTTTTTTTTTAATTGCCTTCCTCGAGTTACAGTAAGTTGTAAACACACAACAGGATATTCGAAACGGAACTCAGTACAATCATAGTGCTAGTTTTTTTTCGTACATCTGCGTGTGCAGGCGTCTACCTCATTAAAGTAGATTGGGGAATAGCAGCCATTTGTCTGTGAAAACTTGTGAGCTTGTAATGGAGTTTGCCGCGTTACTGTGTTTTAGAAATGACTACAACTACATAGTGTAAAATAATTACAAATAACATTGTTTAGCGTGTTAGTACATGTGGTATAATAATCCTATAGAATAAATGAAGAAATATGGTTTTGCTTAATGTGGTATGACTAATACTGATGGATATTTGTCTGATATATTAGAAACCCCAATTACTGTAATACGAGTTCGTAAATATTCGCAGAGCTTATGGGGACCTTTCGTTGTAGATATTCTTTCACTATTGATTTTGGGAAAGAAGTTCACACGCCTCGAGTAAAACGTGTGTCAAAATGGTCACTCACCATTTTACAGTTGAGATGTCTCTTTGATATGCAAACTCCTGCATTCCTAAAGCGTTTAGTAATGTTTCAGTATGGTAGGAAGTGATTTTAGCCACACCCTGAAGACTTCGCAGCAATTGCAATGTGTAAACGTTGTATTGATTTTATTCGATTAAAGACCCGTTTCGATCCTGTTTGAGGAAAATCGTCTAATAGGAGTTTCTCAAATCTCTAACAACTTTTTAATATATCTGGACAAAGCAATATATTTTTCAAATATTCATGTTTTTGCATTTCGACGTTTGATCGCCTTTAACTTATGGGTCTCATATTGTATTAACGATTTACTTCTTTGCATAATTTTTTAGTTGGGCTATGAATAAATGTTCGTTTGTATTGCTAAATCATTTGTCAATGTAAAACATATTCCCCTCTCCTCAACTATTACAATGGTGAAAAGCAGTAACTATAAATGTAAGCAGCTTTGAAGATTAAACATTTAAATAGGATAAGTTTAATTAACTACAAAGGTAAGGTATAAATTAAATAAATAATAGCCACATACTGCAATCACGTGTATCGTTACTGGTTGTCGACGTTCATGATAATGCGAAGACTGTGTATTTGGTCATAATATCACTGAGAACGCGTTATAATCTTTGGAGAGACTTAATGATTCCGTGAAGTACGTGGCTGATGTACTGTTAGACGTACAATTGCGAAGGAGACTGTAAATTAACCTAATCTGTAGGCACAACTCTAGTCTTCAGTACATGCTAAAGCTACAGGGTTTATTATCCATGAATATACAAATCAATATTGATTGTAATCATTTTCAAGATAGGGGACTTCTCAGAAGGCAGAACCAAGGAATAAAAAAGTATTTTTTTTTAATTTTGCGAAATTTCGGAACAACCTTGCAGATGAGATCTCTGATTAGAGGTCTGACGTGACAGAATAACACCCGTAACGAGTCACTATTACTAAGTTGGCTTATATACTTAAGACTTTGCGCCACTTCGACGTTGAGATCATTAAAGACGGGAAAGAACTGAGGGCAAGGAACGGGGAGGAATTTAACCATGGCATTTTGAAGGAACCATCCTGACATTCCCCTGGAGTTATTTTGGAAAACCATAGAAAACTAAAATCGGAATGGCGATTCGAACCCGCGTCCTACCGAATACGAGACGCGAGCGCTACCACTCATCCCCCACGCTCGGTAGTCCTATGTAGTTCGTATTTAAGTAAGTACACTATAAAGAAAATAGATGCGAACGGTGCACCATTAATAATAACATTTCGATATCTTTCTTTTAACTCCATGTAATATCTGCTTCTTAACTTGTTACTTTCGATTGTATGAGAGTCTCATTCGCATTTTTTTTTTCTCCAAGCTTGAAGAAGGCGTTTGACAGAGTAAGCCATAAAATGGTAGTAAATAAGGTAAAAACCATTGGAGTGGATAAGAAAGTCATTTGCTGGGTAGAAGAATTTTTAAAAGGTAGAAAACAGAAAGTTAGGGTAGGAAATGTAGTATCAAAAGAAGTGGAAGTAAAAATGGGTGTGCCACAGGGTAGCGTATTGGGACCATTGCTATTCATTATTCTAATGAATAATTGTGTTGATTGTTTACTACCTGAAATTAGATTGTTTGCAGATGACATAATGGTGTATAAAAGAATCAAAACGATAGAGGATTGTAAACAGTTGCAGGGTGATTTGGACAGGATATCTAATTGGGTTGGTAAACATGGAATGAAGATAAATGCAAAGAAGAGTCAGCTTATTAGATACACAACTAAAAAACAAAAGGTTTATTATGATTATAAGGTGGGGAAAGAATTGCTTGCTGAAGACTTGAAATGTAAATATCTTGGAATTACTTTTGATAACAAACTTAACTGGGCAGGACACACAGGACAGGTGGTAGGAAAAGGTTTCAAAGTTCTGAACTTGTTGGAGAGAGTGATGAGAGGATGTACGAGAGAAGTCAAGGAATTGGGTTATAAAACTTTGGTCAGACCATTGCTCGAATATGGTAGTGTAGTATGGGACCCTCATTTTACGTATCAAATACAGGAGTTGGAGAGGGTGCAAAAAAGGGCTGCTAGATTTGTTTCTGGAAATTATCGCAGAATGCAATCAGTGACGGATATGATAAAGGAGCTGGAATGGGATTCATTGCAAGACAGGAGGAGAATGAGGAGGGTCATGGGAGTGTACAGGGCATATGCTGGCGATGAGGCATGGAAAGATATTGCAATAGGTATGAAAAGTAGTGCATGGAAGGGAAAAGATGACCATGACCACAAGCTGGCACTCGATTTCAGGCACAAGGGTGTGGG
Source organism: Vandiemenella viatica (assembly GCA_031002005.1). NCBI lineage: Eukaryota > Metazoa > Arthropoda > Insecta > Orthoptera > Morabidae > Vandiemenella > Vandiemenella viatica. The sequence continues at coordinate 63,438,389 of JARYHS010012519.1, read as the reverse complement.
AAGATTCTCTTTTTTAGGTAAGGGTGTCAGGGATTGGAATGAGTTACCAAGAGAAATGATGAATAATTTACAGAAAACTTTGAAAGAATTTAAAGATAAAATTAGTAGAGAGCAAATGTAGGTGGTTGTAGGATAGGGGGAAGATGGGTGTGTAGGGAAATTGCCACCGGAGCCTGTGCTCTATTGCAATTAAATTAAATTAAAAAAAAAAAAGAATTTGGGAATAAGGAACGCGATAAAATTTTATCAAGTCCTTTTGAAGTAACAATTCCACCATCCGCATGGAGTGATTTTGGGAAACCATACAAAACAGAAATCAGGATGGTTGGACGGAATTTTGAACCCGTGTCCTCCCGGATGCTAAGACTGAGCGGTGCCGCTCACCGAACAGTATCGGTCTCTTTTGCAAGTGAATTTCAATGCGCTATACGCTGTTGCCTTGGACATTTCTGAGGAAATCTCGCACCAGGTGCAAGAAATGCAGTAACCTAATATATCTGTGTTCATATCAACGTGTGTTCCATTCTATAAACAGATTTATTTCTATACTGGCCTTCAGTAATCGTTTCAGGTGAATGCCGACAGTGTTGTTTAATGGGAGCAGCGGTTTATTTCCTTCACGTTCCTTCGTAATAATCAGATAAAGTTCCGATACTAACGACCCAATCACCGACGGCCCGCCATGTTCCGAGAGAAATAAAAATTTCTGGATTCATGGGGCGAAATGATACGGCGAGATGATACTGATGCCCCGTAACAGACTACTCAATGGTCGGAGAGGAAACGATTAGAAAATACTAACAATCTAACTCGCGCTAAATTAATAGTGGGCATGTTTAATTGCTCCAGACTGGTTTTTACAAGTTGATCCCATTCATCAACGCGATCGATTGTTTAGAACGTTTGTCAAGTCCGACTATCTGCAGCCATATCGACCAACGCAGACACACAATACCGTCAGGAGTATTACAGCCGAATATTTAACAAGCCACTACTTTGTTCAACAGGCATAACACTTCGACAGCAAACACAAAGCCAGACTGTCCTCGGATACTTTAAATTCTGTGACATTGTGTTCACAAACACGTATCCCCTTCAGTATTATTCATTTATTCCAAAGCGCGTTGGGTCGTAGAGATTATATACGACTTTGGCACGTTATCTACATTATGCAACACGTTCTGGATACAGGTTCGACTGTTGTGGTCAGAGCAGTTTTTGTCTCGCATAGCAGCCATGAGATCGTTGAACTTAATGGACGATATTCAACATGCAATTTTTAATGATGTAGTGATATTACAAGTAGATGTTTCGTGGAAAACGTGTGCTGGTGGATGCAATATTAAAAATTAATAGAGACCGAGGAAAAAAAGGCATTTCTCGGAATCGCATTAAAATATTACTCGCTTTAAATTTTGTTTATGATATTAAAGATATAGTCATATTACAAATTTTGACTTCGAGATTTCAGACAGTACAAACTTTTTCAGAATTTCTGAAAGTGTTCTTTGGTCTGTCTTCGGGATGTATGTTTTCCACATATCTTTTTAGCTCGGGTAATAATAATCAGATTAATGAGGAATTATTTTCCTTCCCATTTTCATCTTTGCCATTTGGTCTTAAAATTTTTCTGTGATGGCTCTCTACAGAAAGAAATCCTTGAAACTTATCGTGTTAGGGACATGAATAATGGTAGAAAGTTTAAATACTATCGGCGAAGGTAATCCATTTTATAATAAATGATGTCCTGGCTGTCCGCTGAGTCTCGATAAAGTTTCGACTTTGCCGAAGTTTCTACCGTTCTATATGGCGTTCTTCAGATCAACATTAAAACACATCAGTTTTACAGCCTTTATAAATGATGCGGTGTCACCTTTAAGTCGAATCCTGTGAAGAAAATACGGTAACTTTTCCAAAATATCGACATCAACTAACATTACTCAGATTTGAGGATGGCCATAGTAAAGAATTCGACCATATCTACGTTGTATTTAACTAAAACCAGAAAACTGTTCAGGTTCCGAGGATGGTATTATAGCAACAGATAAGCGAAATATATTCTTTAATATGGGGGGGGGGGGGAATCAATAAATATATGATTTTAAGGAAATAGGACTCAGTCTTTTTTAGGCCAAATTTCAAGAGTAGGAAGAGTTATTTAAGAAATGTACATAATGATATTACAGTCAAAAATAAATAATGTCAGTCTAAAATAGCTTTGTTCCATCAGAACATTAGGGATATATCAAGCAAACTTGATGAGTTGATAATATCTATAGAAGAAACCCAAAAATCATTTAATATAAATATCATATGTCTGACAGAACATCATCTAAAGAATTCTGAAATATGTTTCCTCCCTTTTATTGGATATAGATTAGCTTCATGTTATTGCAGGTCAGAGATGAGAATGGGTGGTGCAGCAATATATGTAAGAGAAAATACTGAGACAAAATCGTTAGATGTAAGTAAATACTGTATAGAACAAGATTTTGAATGTTGTGCAATACAGTTAGAATTAGAAAACAAATATCTTATAGTGCTGACAGTTTATAGGGCTCCCACAAGAGACTTCAGTAAATTTTGTAATAAACTTGAAGCGGTTCTAATAAATTTATCACGAACTAAAAGGGAAATTATCCTCTGTGGAGACTTCAACATAAATTTTGCTGTAGAATGTAACCAGACAGATTATCTTCTAGGAATGCTTAGATCATTCAATCTCTATCAAACTGTAAATTTCCCAACTAGAACACAAAAAAATAGTAGTACCATTATTGATAACATTTTTGTAGAGCCCAATAAATTAGAAATACATGGAACAATTCCAATGGAAAATGGTTTGTCAGACCATAATGCTCAAATAATTACTTTGGATGTTGTGGGAAATGAAAATAACAAAAAGAAAGGATTTGTCAGAGTTAGGCCATTAAAGAATAATTCAATAAAAACATTAAATGATGAACTTCTCAATGAGGACTGGAGCACTGTTTATAAATTAAAAGGGGTAAATAATAAATTCAATTACTTTCACCAAAGGGTTTTGGAAATTTACGAAAGGTGTCTCCCTACAAAACTAGCTCCAATTGGTCAAAAACGAGTAAACAAAAATTGGGTTACAGTTGGTATTAAAACATCTTGCAGACATAAAAGGGAATTATATGTAAAAGTTAGGAATACTGATAATAGGCTTATCAAACAACATACTGTAGAATTTTAACCAAAATAATAAAAGAATCTAAACGTTTGGCCATAAACGATGAGATTAGTAGTTCAGATAATAAGATAAAAAGTGTTTGGAACATTATTAAAAGGGAAACAACTGTATCATCCCCTGAACACAAACCTATATCTATAAGCGTTAATGATAAACTTGTAAATGACCCCTCTTATGTAGGAAGTGCTTTCAATAACTACTTCTTAACAATTGCTGAAAAAATAAAAGGAAAATATAATGGGAATATGGATGCTATAGCAATACTTAAATCCTTGTCACCAAAAACAGCACCTATGTCTCTATTTCCCACCAGTCAAAATGAAATTGAAAAAATTATTAAATCCCTCAAAAATAAAAAGTCATTCGGTTATGATGAGGTTTCAACCCATGTAGTGAAACAATGTAACACCAGCATTAGTAGAGTTATTAGTCATATTTGTAATAGTTCTTTTGAAGAAGGTATCTTCCCTGACTCACTCAAGAAGTCAATAATCAAACAGCTTTATAAAAAGGGTGATACCTCAAAAATTGAGAATTACAGGCCCATTTCACTTCTACCAGCATTTTCAAAAATCTTTGAAAAAGCAATGTACAGAATGGTGTATGCACATCTACAAAAGAATGACCTACTCAGTAAAGTACAGTTTGGTTTTAGACAAGGCGTTTCAACAGATTCAGCAATTTTTGCTTTTGTAAACAATATACTGGAATCAATGCATAAAAAATTAAATTCCCTAGGTATATTCTGTGATCTTGCTAAGGCTTTTGACTGTGTTGATCATGAGATTCTACTAGGTAAATTAGACCACTATGGAGTTAGTGGTAAGCCAGGACTTTGGTTTAAATCTTACCTGGAAAATAGAAAGCAATGTGTATCACTGAAAGATGCTAATACAGGAAATGTTATAAACTCAGAATGAGGTATAGTTAAATGTGGTGTGCCTCAGGGCTCAATTCTTGGCCCTCTGCTGTTCTTAATCTATATAAATGATCTCCCACATATACTAGGTGATAATGAACACATGGTGCTCTTTGCAGATGATACCAGCATATCGTTGAAAGACCCATCAGCACAAAACCACGAAAACACAGCAAATGATGCTATAAAGAAAATTAACAGGTGGTTTAGTGCCAACAAACTAATACTTAATGTAGAAAAGACACAGTTACTTCAGTTTGTTACAAAAAATAACACAAAGGACAGCTATAATGTGATATCAGAAGGAAAAGCAATCAATGAAAGTAATTTCACAAAATTCCTGGGTGTATGTATAGATAACAAATTGAACTGGAAACAGCATATTCAACAACTTCTTAAAAAACTGAATTCTGCAACATTTTCACTTAGGGTAATATCTACTGTAGAATAGCTAATATAGAAACCAGAAAGTTAGTATATTTTGCATATTTTCATTCCCTGCTCACTTATGGCATCTCATTCTGGGGAAACTCTTCGCAAGCACAGAGGGTATTTAAATTGCAAAAACGTGCTATAAGAACTATTTGTAGAGCAAGCCCACAGACGTCGTGCAGAAATCTATTTAAAAACCTGGGTGTACTAACAATGCCAGCACAGTATGTATACTCTGTACTATCATTTGTAGTGGAAAATCCTGAATTCAATCTTAATGCTGACATACATAGCCATAATACTAGGAATAAATATAATATTCACAAGGATTACAAATCACTGTCAATTGTACAGAAAGGGTTAACATTTACTGGAGCTTCCTTATTCAATGTCTTACCAACAGAAATTAAATGTTATCTACAAAAACCCAACTACTTTAAGTCCAAACTGAAAGAGTTTCTGCTTCAGAATCCATTTTACTCTGTAAAAGAATTTTCTTCTTGGAATTTGGTAACTAAGAATGACTGATAAAATAGTATATATGGTGTATGGAAGGGAAAGGTGACAAAGTTGTCCACAATTACTAAAATGATATATGGTTTTTCTTTCTGTTGAAACTTTTGACAAATGAAGTAATTACACTGTTTACAAAATTTCACTCATATATTGTAACTAACATGGGATAGCATGCACTCAAAAACTGCTGTAAAAAATTATGATACTAACAGGTTTTTAAGTAATTGACTGCTTATGAGTTGTGGTAACTGGTTGGTAAGAAAATAACTGGTTGTTAGATGCTGGTAAGAAGTTAATACACTGTTCCACATAATAAGTATTAACTAACTCGGGATTGTATTTGTAGATTACAGGAAATATTGGTTATACTAATGGGTCATAACTAACTTCTTGTCAATATATAATATTATCAATTATATAGTAATATTGACATTACTAATAAGTGTATGTACTGTTCCACATCCCCGAGATTATTCTCACATGGGATCAAAGTGAACATATCTATCTATCTATCTATCTAACATGGTTTTATCCATTTAGTTTTCGGCAGCTACGTATTTTAAATTAAAACTTTTCTTTTACGTTTACAGTTCTGCTTATCATTTAAAAAACTTGCACCTCAGCAAAAGTTATATTATTGTGAGAATCAGGAGAAGAATATATATACTTTACAAGAAATGTTCTTCTGTGAGAGTTATTTGTATTTGAACACCTGAAATCTTTCGTAATTAAAATAAATTAGGAAGAAATACCAAATTACTAATTTCTAATGATGCCATACAAAATCTGTAATTATTTGTTTGGTTGAGAGATTGCAGGAAATTTGTAATTCCACATTCTTCATAGCAGATTCACTTAGCTGACACAGATCAACATAAAGGGCCTACCCCGTGCAAGTACAAGTGATATAATAATTATAAAATACAGTGTTGTCTAAATTACGGATGGTTCGCTGTAAGTTTAACATTTAATTTAATTAATTTTAATTGTAGTGGAAAACATGCCACGGCGGAAGTTTCGCTAAAAACTTACTTTTGTATTTCACGAATTCTACTTTCAATTTTCAGCTCATACGAAGGTAATTTATTTTAATCCCTACTCCCTTGCCCACAAAAGCGAATTTTTCCACTCCCCGTGCTGGTTTACGATCAAGATCATTCGCCTCTTTCAAGTACAACTCCTAAATTCTTCTAGCAATATCAATTGAGGACTTATCGCTAATGTATGCCTTATGGGGCACACTCTTTACCTGTCTCCTGCCATCAAATGACTGCCAACCTGGTTCCTTTAACATATAACTATTGACTGTGTTCTGCAGAAATTTTCACAAATAAATAGTAGCTAGCCTACTTTGCATCCTTTTCCCGCTTGTCAATTTGATTTTCGTAACGTGGATATCATACCATGCCACCATACTGAAACGAGGATTACTTCAAAATTAAAAACATTTCACAACATTGTTGTATTATGAGTTCAATGAAATTGCCTCATTTCGGGGATCAGCATGGAAAGATCTAGCTCCATGTAAACCGCAACACTCCAGATTAAATGTAGCAGTCGTTAACAGCCAAAGATACAAACGAAGAAAAATCTGACAACGGGAACATGGCCGCCCTAAATTTGAGAATTAACATCCTCTTTTAAACAATCATCATTACGAAGTGAGAAGAATTTTAGGCTGAAATCAAGTCATTAAAATGAGTTTTATGTAAAATCTGATAAATTTTATCTTTGAGTGAAATTGTGTTTCTTTAACTTTTTGACGCTAGAATAAAATTAACAGAATTAAAATTCAGTACCACTCAGTTGCACTACAACATAGTTTGAATACAGCATTTCTTAAAACGATATTATAAATGCTAAATATAATTTGAAACCTGTTACTATTTCGCGTCTTGTTTATTTACTTAAGGGAAATTTGGTTTTAAATATCTCTTCAGATAAAAGCCAAATTCCAGCAAGGAATTTTTGAATCAGGAAACATTACCAACATTGTAGGAGCAAATAACTATTTTATCAAACTGATCAGATAACAAACTAAAAATGACGAATATTACCCCTTGCAAGCCACAAAGAGCGTTTTTTATGTTTTTTTTATTGCCAGTATTCTTGAGCACCATACATAACTAATACACGACCACCGTCATTATCATTTGCACAGTCTATACAACACATAGTGACACGATGAAAATGTATGAAATCAATAAGCACACAAAGCCAGGAAGTAAACTTATACTTTCTTTAATGGTAGCTACATATTAGTGGGAACACACCGGTATCTTCCGCTGCACATTAAATGGGGGGAAACATTCCAAGGTTACCGGCCGTGCTATCAGCTCCTTGGTGTTGTTTTGGTTTTTAGTGCAATCGAAAGAAATATGTTCGATTTCACTCACCTCGTCACATATACTTGGAACAAATTTGTTCAGATGCGCAGGAAAACAAACATAGTTAAACGTAATCCCGAGATAGTTACAACAATTTTCATACGAACTTTTAGGTTGAGGTATAATTGCTGCTTTGGGATTTCGGAGTGAAATAATTCATACAGCCGTCCATTAGTGAAAAGTGTTTCCGCAAATTCCATAGATAAATGTGACTATCAAATTATTCCGTTTCTTAAGTTATGAGGGGGAAACGATGAGTGTGAAATCCCGTCTAAGAAAAAACGTAACATATTAAAGTTTTTCTTAAAAATTACTACATATACTACAGTTGCGATTAAACATCTTAAAATAAGGTGGAAGTTGTTCGACAAACAAGACATTCAATATCAAGTTATGAACAGATTTGAAACGCCATGCATGTTATCCATTTCTATCAATGTTATGGAATATAACATTGCTAACTTCATAAGTTTTAAAAATAGTTACACATTTTTAGGCTATAATACTGTAAGACAATTCGATGCTCTTCAGCGACAAGAAGGAAATTGCCACCGGAACGTGCGCTCCATTACAGTTTTAATTAAAACTAGCCTCGTACCCGCGACTTCGTACGCGTGGATTAAGAATTTTTTTGTCAGAATTAAATACAGAAAGTTGTAAGTAACGAAGGATTGGTCCCAAACAATATCGAGTCGGCATAATATGACAGGAAAGCTATCACTATATCATTCTACCGTCGAACCTGCCTCTTGAAGAGAATCAATTTCCAACATATTTCTGTCACTATTCGATAAGATTTAAAAATTTCGTGACTACAACTGTTAATCATACTGGAAAAAATATCCTGTGCCCTTCATACAGCTTTCCTTACAAAATTCCATCACAACGATATAGCCATTTAGTCGTCAAAACGTAACAAAAAGACAGAGACTTACTTCCGTATTTATATTAGTATTACTGTAGTTCTCACTCACACACTGACTGCGAACAACACCTGAGGGATCATTATAACGTAAAAAAGTGTACACCTACAAAATTGCAAGACTACCTACGATTTGCCTCCCATTGCACCCCTAACATTCTAATATCTACAGTTTAACATTCAATCCGAATAACCTACGGCCCAGGCCTGACTCTTACGATGAAAAACAATTTTTAAAAATTTTAGCCTCCACGGAGATTTGAACCGGAGACCACGACGTTCGTAAGCAAGCTCTTTAGCCACTGAGCTGCCAGTTCACTACACGGACACACGGTCTGGAGACGTCCACATCCAACGTGTCTGTCTATCGCCGTATTTCGAAGTTATGAGACAACTTGTGTATTTATACAGATAATTTTTCAACCAAATGTAGACAGTATTTTTCTCCTTGTTTCAAAGGATAAGTGTGCAAAGTTTCATCGAGATCGGATGAAAACTGTGGATTTGTATGAAGAACAAACAAATCAACAAACAAACAAACATACATTCATCTTTATATATAAAGATTAAAGAAAACCCCCCGAGAAATAGTTTGGAATGAAAACGTACAATAAAAAGTTGGAAGATGCTGTTGATAAAAGTGTCTAAAATTTGTCTACATATAGGCTTCAGCTTCCGATGAGCATATATACGTTTTGAGGAAGTTCTACAAGGAAATAAACGTGTGAGGATACAACGATGGAGCTTTTTCTGTCGCTATTCTAACTCACGGAATTAAACTAGTATTCGTTGTGGAATAGTTTTCGGAAACCATTAGAACAACGTTTAGCCAATCGGTAACCGAACGTAGACTATAAGCACCGTACACTTGTTTATGAATCTCTTTGTTGCCGAGTTTGATAGCAGCCTTCGGCTTTAGAGTCGAGGTGTACTGTGTCGGCTGGATCAGCAAACACAGATAGCGATGCAGCCTACAGACGGCGGACTGTCGGCCATCAAGGCGTGGAACGTGTTTGTTTAGACGAGAAGAGAAAGCGGACGTCGTGACCTCGCGATGGGCGCCCAGCGAAGGTCGTTCCATCAACACCACTGGCCTTCAACCTCAACAGCCTCCACTACTTCAGTCTCAATTAGCTACAAGCACAATAAATGGGAGCGTGCTTCATTCAAGACCTCATTGATTGAACCTGTTTTCCTTGATCTTTCACTGTACTTCTGTCTCATACTCAACATGGGGTTAACTGGTTTTAGCCTGAATGGTTAACAAATTTCCACCATTCGATATTAGACCTGCAGGATTGATGATGGTGTGCTCATCATACTTGTACCATTAAATTACCTGCCTCAATGCAGTGCTAATGGAGTGAGGGTATAAGGCACTGTTCACAGTGATTCGTTGGGAGGATAACGCATCGTTATACTTGGAGGAAAACTAAATATATTTCAGAGTTGTGGGGCCTTAATTACTGTCGCTGTTTTGGAAGAACGGTAAATGATCAATCCTGGCATTCGTAAAATTACGGTTTCCCCATTCATTGAAGGCGAATGGTTGGACGGTTCCTTCCATAAAGTAATTCCTAAGTTCGTTCCTGTCCTTTGGTCACAAATCCCTCCAAATTCTAATCATCTGGTCATCAAAGAATCATCGACTTGCAAAAATGATTAAACTCTCTAATGTTAGAAATTTGTTCATGGTTCTACATTATACAGACATCGGATTTTACTTTCTCCGTTTTTTCAGCTTACTTAATCAATGCTTATCGCACCAATCTATATATATAAAGATGAATGTTTGTTTGTTTGTTCTTCATACAAATCCACAATTTTCGTCCGATCTCGATGAAACTTGCACACTTATCCTTTGAAACATGGAGAAAAATACTGTCTTCATTTGGTTGAAAAATTATCTGTATAAATAATACATGTTGTCTCATAATTTCGAAATACTACTGAACGGCGATAGACAGACGCGTTGGATATGGAGGTCTCTCTACTGTTTTTCCCTGTAGCAGTCATTTAGCTCAGTGGCTAAAGCACTGGCTTACTAATGTTTGGGTCGTGGTCTCCGGTTCAAATCTCAGTGGAGGCTAAGATTTTTAAAAATTGTTTTTGATCGTAAGAGTCACGCCTGGGCCGTCGGTTATTCGGATTGAATGTTAAACTGTAGATATTAAAAAGATAGCGGTGCAATGCGAAGTAAATCATAGGTAGTCTTGTAATGCTGTAGGTGTACACTTTTTTACGTTATAATGATTGGGCTTGTTCGCAGTCAGTGTGTGTGTGTGTGTGTGTGTGTGTGTGTGTGTGTGTGTGTGTGTGTGTGTGTGTGTGTGTGTGTGAACCGCAGTAATAGTACTATAAATACGGAAGTAAGTCTCTGTCTTTTTGTTACGTTTTGACGACTATATCCATATTGATGGAATTTGACACGAAAATCTGTATGAAGGGTACAGAACATTTTTTCCAGTATGATTAACAGTTGTAGTCACGAAATTTTTGAGACCTTATCGAATGGTGACAGAAATATGTTGGAAATTGATTCTCTTCAAGAGACAAGTTCGACGGTAGAATGATATAGTGATAGCTTTTCTGTCATATTATGCCGACTCGGTGTTGTTTGGGACCAATCCCTCGTTACCAACAACTTTCTATATTCAATTCTGGCAAAAAAAAAAAATCTTAATCTACGCGTACGAAGTCGCGGGTACGAGCTAGTCTACATATAGGCATCGAAGGAAAGGCCAGTCCCAGTGTGGTAGGAGATGGAACGCTGTTCTCGCGTGGTGAGGGTCACCGGTTCGATTCCGGCCTAGGCATTGTCGTGTGTTGTGTATACTTTGCACAACAAGAACTCTTGTAATAAAATGTCAAGTACATTTTACTGATCATAAATTGAATACTGTGGCTAGCCGTATGGCTGGAAAGGAACAAAAGTAAATACATTAGAAGTAGACTGGTCGTCGTAACTTATTAACTACCCCAGTACGTCTACTGTAGAAGTACTGGACCTGCCTCACGGTAGGAAGCAACCTAGCCTTTAGCTAATAACTGACATTAAAACTGCCGCAACCTTCCTTGGCAATATCTGAGCCTGGACGCTGAAACTTATTGGGTAAAGGAGGTTTACTCACTGAGCACAAAGGAAGCTATAGGTGTAATCCCAATTAAGTATAGTCTTAACGAACTGGCGACAGGGTTTCAAACCGCCGAGCATTTCTCGTCTGTCTCGCTGAACCTGTCGGGGACAGGAAGGCCCAGCGTTTAACCTGAAATACCGAACTACCACGCTGCACTTCGCAATGCGAAACAAACTTGCGATAGGTTAAAGTTCAGGTCGACAGCACATCAAAATTCCGGTTGCGACCAGTCAAGGAAATGTGTTATATGAAAGCGCTGAATTCGAGAAGGAAAACAAACTGATCCACAAAGCGACGAAATTGCAGATCTTATATATTTCTGTTGGTACGTTTTATGCTATGGTTAATTACATGAAGCAGTTATCGTTCTGGATGGTTATTCCCGCAGCACCGAAACTGACAAACGCAAATTTCTTTTCCTCTTCATTATTGCCCCTTATTGCGAGCTCAGTTCATTGTTTTCCGGTGTTATAAGTTACCAGTTCTATCATAATCTGGCGACTATTTCATATTCCTGACGATTTTTGTTCTGGTGGCCACCTCGTTACAAAGACGTTCTAAATATCATGCACCACAGATACGCAGTAGCAAATACTCGTCTGGGAAAGACTCCGATCAGCTAATTTCTTTTTCTGGCTTTTCTCGTTACCAATGTATTTAGAGGCCATTAACGAGATCACATCTTGAAAAGCTTCCTGTGTCTATTCCAACTGTGTCTGCAACTATCCGTGTCTATACGTTCCTGTGGCGCAATCAAGGTAATTAATTTTCAAAATCTAGATTGAGTTTTCAGATATCTGAATTTAATACCTTGCACATTAAATGATCAACAAATAATTCTTCCCATTTGCAGGATATTGACTACACATTTTTCGTTGCAGATCACCCCCCTAAAATCTAATGAAAAGAAGGCCGAAATGTTTCAGTTTGTCGTTAAACAGTTGATATCCATTCACTTCACATATGGTCTTCTGAGTCTTGCAATTAGTAACACCGACAGCAACGAGGAAGGTTTTATTTCGTCTTAGATTATACGCATATTCAAAGCGAAAAGGACCCACATTATTTTCCCTAAGTTGTCTATCCGTCAGACCTCAAATATGCACGTAATATGTGTTTTGTTTAGCAAAAATCGAATTTTGTACTTAAAGTTTTACATACTTACATTCTTAAAAAGGTTCGATAGAAGGGAAGCAGTAGAATTCTTCTACTTATTATTATTTACACTACAAGAATAGTATATCATCTTCAATTTGTTTCGCTGAAAAATAAAGACATGAATGACCGTGAAAGTTATTTGTTTTAGACAATTTGTGTTACCGGTACTATTTCAGAAACCCTATTACCTAGGAACACTAAATTTGTCAGTAATATCGACCGTATCATGCATCTAAGCGAAAAATACTAAAAACATTCTTATACAACAGTAGTAAACAAAAGAAGCAAACCTTTTATTCTGACGTTAGAGTAATACAGTGTTATTAAAAATGCTCTTAACTCTGTGTGCAATGCGTTCTAGAGTAACTGTAGTAAATTTTATGGGAACTGATAGCAGTACTTGAGCGTGTTGCTATGTTGCGCTGTATTGGGAGCCTTGGAGTCGGGCCCACTGTTTAACCTGAAAATGTTTTTGGCCTTACTGTTTGTGTCAAGGTATTGCCATCTCACCTACCGCTTGTGAGATATGTGCGTAGGTCATTCGAATATTAATCCAGTGTGAGACGTGCAATTAGCACTTGCCATCCCCCCCCCTCCCCTCCCCGCGGACGGTTCTTCAACAACAACTCCTCTGTAAGCAAACAAAGCTTTTCCTTTTTTATTAAAAAAGGAAGAAGTAGAGACAGAGGATGAATGTCAATTGTAACTTGCAAAATAATAAAGTTGCTTATGAAGACTAACCGGTTCAGTTAATTCCACTACCAACAAATCGTGTTTGTGTAGCAATTTTCCAAACACTCATTTCCACAGAATTCCATAAAACCTATAAAATCGAAATTTCGCTCGTCTCCGGTACATAAGGACACACTCCAGAAAAATAGTATAACAATTTAGACTCATGTTTAGTGTTCCAGAGTTTACTAGGAAGGCTGAACAACAAATATCTGAACAAACAAACTCCTTGCGATGGAGACCCTCATTAGAATGGCCATATTCAGAGAGAATAAATGATATTGGAAGCCTTAGTTGCAACTCAATAGAATGGCCATATTCAGAGAGAATAAATTATATTGGAAGACTTAGTTGCAATTAAAAAAAGTAAACTCGTGTGGTGGTAACCACCTCCTGACAGGGCTTCTTATCAACTGCGCAATCCGTCCCACATAGGCGCCTAGCCTAACCCAGAAATCCTACCGGGTATAGGAGAACTACAGTTTAACGTGGAATCCGAACTCCGTAAGCGTTCTGGTGTAGGCCTACTTCGCATTACACAGAAAGCTGTGCCAGATGTGAAGGTCAGATTTAAGCGACAATAAGACATCTGCACGATAATCTTAATGAGAAGTAAAAAGTGATCTCTCTCTGGATCCAGAAGATGTGACAAAACTGCCAAAAGTTTTGTACATAAAACAGTTGGACTGTGTATTAGGTGGAACAGGCTCCGCACCAACTAGTTATGTTAATATAGGATGATTTTTTGGATTCTTAGAAGAAAAACCTATATGCTAAAAAAACTACAAGTAGCAGATATTTCGTCCAGGGACTTGCATGTGTTCAAAAAGGAAAGCAGAATGAAGATGTTATTCCAGTACAATAAACTCAAATAACACTTTTTAAATATAAATAAAAATGTCATCTAAGAACAACTGTTGTGGTGAATGTTATTTATTCCCTAGACGAATTCCGCGGTTATGGCGTGGGGCATCATTACTGGATTTTTTTTTTTTTTTAACTGCTTAACGTCTCCTATAACAACTAGGTCTTTAGAGACGGGAAAGGATGGGGGGCAAGGAATGCGAAGGAATTCGGCCATGGCCTTTTTGAAGGAAGCATCCCGGCATTCACCTAGAGTGATTTGGGGAAACCATGGAAAACCCAAATCTGGATGCCCGAATGCGAGGCCAGAACGCTAGCCGTTACACCACCACGCTCGGTATCATTAATGGAGGTATGGTGACAGTCTTCATTTGGCGGTCTGACATACTTGTGCAGCAACAAGGCTAGTATTTTTGATGTTGTTTATTTACCGACTGTAAAAGTGCTAAATAGTGCTACATGTATAAAAAGTTTTTTTTTTAGCTCTACAAAATAGCCAGGCGACAATGGGCGTATTCTTGGCTTCATGGCCTGAGGGCCCTATAGTCGGTGATCGGGCCCCCCATCAGCCGGCTGGGCCCGGGTACTTTTGACCCGCTTACCCCCCCCCCCCCCTAATGCCGGCCTTGCATAAGGGCGAAACTCGTCTGGAGAATAAAAAACATTAATTGCACTAGTTATTCGTAGAGGGCATTTTTTTTAATCTATTAATCAGCTACTACGGAATGTAGCCAAACAGCCAGATTTGTAGAAAATAACACTGATAACAAAAAAAGATCTTGACATAAATTTCGAAAGCTACCGACGGTTGCTTCTCAGCATTGTGATCACTTCTACAGGTGTTGTTTCCTTGGGAAGCCTCACAGCTCGTTGTGTTGACTGGTAGCAGCTGCGAGAGCCTTTGTTGGAAGGGAGGCAGCTTTAATTACGCAGAGAGAACGCATTGCGGCCGCTATGAAAGGACGGTACAGGGCCAGTGTTAATGATAACAAAGCTGTCCTTACCGAGAAACTCTACCAGCGCGTCGGACACGAAAATCTCCGCCAGCGGATTCCTCGCTGGTAACAGCTCTTGTTCTCCTTTGTCTGATGGTCCTTACCTGCAACAAGGAGAGAAAGGAAATCAGCTTAGTAAAACATAGTTATTAACATAGCATTTCGATGGCATATTTTGCGTGAATGATAAGGGTCATTGTTTATCAAAATCATACCAACCAATTAGAGATGGGTCGTTCGCGAGTGAATCAGTTCTTTAGAGCAATTCTTTTAAAAGAGCGAGTGAGCAGTCGCTCACTAAAAAGTGAACGGTAGTTCTTCTAGGTGAGTCGGTCATAAGTCGGCTAATTCTGAAGATCAAGAAGAGCTTGTTCACGTGGGCTTTGTGGACTGTTGAGCTCAAAAAAAAAAAAGTCTACCAATTGCATCATAGTCGATTTAAGGGGGGTGAGACCTAAAAAAAAAAGGTCAAGTGAGCTAGTGAACCGTTCAAAAGAACTAGTTCTTTTCGTAGAGTGATCAAATCAACACCGCTCTTTTTAGTGAGTCACTTTGCCCACCTCTACAACCAATGTCTCTTTAAACACACCATGACCGATTTACTTATTGATTTCTGCCAAATTAGTTACGGCCGTGACGTCAACTCTGACATTTAATAAGATCTCATTAAAAAGAGATAATAGTCCTGCCTTGTGCCCATTGATCGTTGGTGCGCAATAATTATAATTACTGTTATTCATTTTCTGTGTTACTATACGTACATTTAGTTCAGTGGTCGTCAAGGACGATCTACAATTAGCTAGGGAAATAAATGTTTCCACCTGTCTGCGAAGCGTGAAAGCTTATTGATAATATGTCTTATGCTAACTTTGCCACTTGTAACAGACGTGGAGGACTGCGTAGATCTCCTATGTGGCCGCTGATTTCGCCTCCTCGCATCCCGAGCCGCCACCGCGGCAAACAATATGTCACTACTGCCCACAGAGTGCCCGCGGCTTACCAGCATCTCAATATAAAGAAAATAGTTTTGAAATCACTGACATAGTTTTATTACCGACCTGTGGAAGGGGGTCGTCAAAGTTGGTTTTTTGTTTTTAATATGGACATGGAGGTCACCAAAATCTTTTTACTTGGAAAGGGGTCGCGTAATCAAGAAGATTGAAAAAACACTGCTCTAGAACCGTGATGGCACGTAATCCTATTTGATTGATTTTTTCCCCCCAATGTATATTGATCACTTACTTTTTTAATATAGGGGTATATGAACTTTGAATGTATGATAAGTTTTTGTAGTTGGTGTAATGGGATGAACATTTAATTGATTAGCTCTTTTTATTTTTAACTTAAAGTTTTTTGACCATGCAGCTTATGTGTATATCTTGCTCTCTTTTTACAGTGTACGTTTACAGTTTCATCAGCTCTACTGTACAATACTAATAAATAAAATTCCAATAGATGATATACAAATTACATTCTCAGTTATATGTTGATTATATTCATTCTGGAAAGTCTTAGATCAGCTTAGTTGATCTGTCTTCTATTTCCAGTAGTCCCAATTAAACTGCGGATATTAATGTAATTTATAAAAAGTGCAAGTCGTAAATTACTGTTTACTCCAGTAGGGAACCATAATTTTCGAGAGAAATAATTTCCTTGATATGACAAAAGTTTATATTACATTATTTATAGGCAATATCAGACGAAAAAATATTTCATTATAAAAGAAAATATTGATTTGCTATTAATAACTAAAGTTATACTGGACCGCAGATGCAAATATATTTTAATAAAGATTTAATAAAGGAGTGATAGATATTCGGAACGTAAATACTTACCATACATTCAGAGCGGAAAAATATATTAGCGTCTATATACAGTGAGAGTATGGACCGGTTTCCATCAACACCTTGTAATGGTATGAAGTGTTTGCGGTACGAGTAGCTAAACATTAATACCAGACATAAACTGTACAATCATTTGACTTCGTGTTTCAGATGTAGGAACAGTATTGTGCATATTATGATCACTACTGGAAACATACCGGCTTAGATGTGTATCATTATAGGAAATTCTTCACTTTATCCATAATAAATAGACTTACGAAAGTCTGTAACTGTTTCAATTATATAAGCAAATAATCCACTGCAACACAGTTACCTTTAATGATGTTTTATTTACATTGTGCGTTACGCGTTTCAAGAAATAATTCCAATTTTCAAATGCAATATAAAATGCATTTTGATGTGCAATGTGCTTGTGTTTGTTTCTGCTATATATAGGAAAACCTTATGGAGTTTTCCTGGAAATAAAATTGTGGAGTGTTGTGCTACATTAAAATTTTTTGTAATTAAGTTGATGTGGAATAATTATCTAAACTTACGATCTGAAGGTGTCTTAAGCACATTTCGAGTGATTTTTCCTCATTTCTACATATTCGAAGCTTACGTTATACACTTTAAATCAAATATTATCGCCTAAGGAATGTTTGTACCAAATTTCAGACCGACAGGGCAATATTTGTAGGTTCCGACGTACTGGAGTGGAGCTTGCTTTCCCGTACTCCGCGTATGAGATGTAGTTTTTTACGCTGATAAGGGAAGACGTTGCTGAGGTATGATCCAGACCGCTTCTGATTAACCTCTCTCTCTCTCTCCATATATGCAAGACCAAAGTAAAGTAGTCACTCCCTTCCACAGGGGAAGCATTTCCCAAATGTACAGCTTCGATTTGTTGTAATAATCTTATATATATTTGTATATATATAAATAGACGTGTGTTTCCATATATTTCACTTTTCAGCCACCACTACCTAGCACAGATCACTGGTGTTTGTGTCTGGTAGTAGCACAGAGTCACCCATCGATCACAAAGTTGGACGAATTTCGGTAAATGTGGGAGATATGGTGGTTGAAAGTGACCGATCAAGGATATTTTCGTATTTCGACCAAAAACATGTGTCTCTGTATATGCCCCTTCGCTGCCACAACTACATGGTATAGACCATTGGTGTTTGTGTGTGGTAGTAGTATGGTGTCTCCTATCGTGCACTATGGTAGTTAGATGTCGGTAGTTATGGGGGTGTGGGAGATAGTGGTCGACCTGCGGCACTTTCGTATTTCTACCAAAGATTCGGTGTGTCACTTTTCAGCCAAAAGTATGTAGCGCAGATCACTGGTGTTTGTGTGTGGTAGTAGCACAGAGTCACCCATCGCACACAACGTTGGCCGATTTTCGATAACTATGGGAGTGTGGGAAATATGGTGGTTGATAGTGGCCGATCAAGGATATTTTCGTATTTCGACCAAAGACATGTGTCTCCGTATATGTCAATTTGCTGCCGAAACTACATAACATAGTATATATTTCTCTTTGCAGCCATAAATACCCTACGCAGGTCACTGATGTTTGTGCGTGGTATTAGCTTCGATTCTCCCATTGTGCACTACGGTGGTTACATGTCGGTAGCTGTCAGTCATAATTCTTTACAATCACTAACGAAGCCGTGGGCATCAGCTAGTAATAATAATAATTTCGTGTCGTCGTTATAACCTGGTGTTGGGGCTGTTTCTATTGGTTGCGCCCTGTGGATGGTTGCATGTATTTGCATGTATTTGAAGCCCGAAGAAGCTGACAAGTTGTTACGCTACTTTTATAGAAAGACAAGGAGAAAGAGATAGACTTATTAACACAATCATGTGAATTGCGCTTTCCTTAGAGTAGAGGTACGAGGATTTAATTGGGGTCTTTAATTCCCGAAATTGGTAATAGATACTATGACCTCCATTTCTCCTGCCAAGCAAGTAAAATATTTCTATCTGCCTATCACTTTCATCTGACGTCAGCTCACAGTTTGAAAAGCAATTTTGCAAGTGGTAACCCGGAGAATTAATACCTGAGTATTTTCCACTGTACTTACAAGCCGATCTAATGGTGAATAGTGTAAGTTATAATCTGTATGATAAGAGTTAATTTGTTTATGTGCTGTCGAATATTTTAAGAAAAACCAAAGGATCCAACATTTGCCAAGTAGATTACGGTAAACCAAACAAAAACCGTAATCAGATCCTGGAAGCCGAGATCAGAATCTGGAATCGTGATATGTCACCGAGTCCAGTATGACGACACTTTATTGCGTACAGCCAACTTGAAGTTGATAAATCCTGGATGGTTCAGAGAGCTTTGACCCCCGCGATTGCATTCGCCAATTTCAGCGTCGAATAAAATCCAACTACTCGGTCTGTTTGTAAGCAAGAAGGCGTATCTTTTGTAACTGACGGGAATAATAAAACTGTTGAATGCTATAAAGGTAAAACAGGTATACATTGTACCGTGAGACTTGCAAAGCATATAGGTTAGTTTCGCAGTTAACTCAATCCGTGTAAGGTACAAATACATCAAGTTTATAATGGCGACGACTGTAGTATTTGTAGTAGTTAAATTTATAATTATTACGTAGTGAAATCCGACTCTGGGTATTGTTTGTATTCATTTTTATCATGTTACTCTCAAAAGGTGCGATGTAAATGCACATAATAATATATCTTCTAGTCTTGTGTAGTTCGCGAACGAACTAGTTCGGAAGAGCGCTCCCACAGGCGAACTTCGCGAACTAGTTCCCAGATCTCTCGCTCCTTAGTTCGTTAGTTCGTTCGATCCTTTCCCGAAGACCAACTTTTGTTTTAGTTTATTATCTAAAAGGAAACACAGTTCCTTGTGGACTCATTTCACTGAAAACACAGATATAAAAATAAAAGAAAAATAAATTGTTCAACATTAATAATTATTGCAGAAGTCACAAACGGAAATTTAACGTGGAATGTGAAAATAAAATACACTTTGATCCCATTAACAATCAAAAGACAACCATCGATAACCACAGCTACCATAACAAACAAGAGAGCGCGTGCAGTAGCGCTAGCAAAGTGAGCGAGCGAGCTGTCTTGGAGGACCTAGTTCGCGAACTAAACAGAGCGCTCCCGGTCGCGAACTAAAGAGAGCGGTACCGTTCGCGAACTAACAGAGCGCTCCCGGTCGCGAACTAAACTGAGCGGTACCGTTCGCGAACTAAACTGAGCGCTACCGTTCGCGAACTAGCACCATTCGCCTCTAGGGTTTCCAATATTTTTTCGGTTGATGGTAGGAATTTTTTTAAAAGAATAACCTATAAAAATATGCTACACTTCAAAAATATATTTTACGAAACAGTAGAAAATGATAAAAGGTATGTTTTTACTATTTCATTTTTTAAGTTATATTTTTGCACTTCTTTCATCTTTAATTCTTTTTTGTCTACAGTAAAATTGTCATATGCTTTATCGCTTTCAGTTGTCAAATTAATTTCGAGAAAAAGCTCATTTTTTATTCATGAAATACTTCTCTTACTTTTACCTGGATTTCGTATAATATTGTTATTTCAGAGTAAAGTTTGTTCACTTTGATATTCATTTTTTCTCGCAAATTTATAACCTCTAATATAGTCTCACAGTCATCAAATGAAACCCTGTGATTTGAATTTAATTTTTGGATTTTGTATAGCCAATTGCTTTCATTAAAATCTAACTATTTACTAAGATACTCCAGACATTTATCAACGAATACTAGAGCATTACTTTTTTATATTATCACTTTCTGTGGAGAATTTGGTTTCTAAAGGCTTTTTCTTGTTTTCTTAACCAAAGAAACAGTATCTTTTACATTTTTCTAGCGCTGATTTTAAAGCTGACATAATATAATACTTATCTCAGTCTGTTGGTTAACAGCTTTGTGAAAGTGATGAAAGAAATGACTTGCGAAATTCAAAAAGATTTTAACTTTTGTGTCTTCATCAGTTTCATTCGTCGCCAAAAAATTTTGAATGTGTGTTGGATTATTCTCCCCTTCACTAATAAAATTAGAGCTCAATGACTTCCAATTCACTGGAAATTTACGCACTTTCGTTATTGCTACCACTATCTCATTCAAGTGTCACTGTTATTTTTATATGTCTAATTATTTGATATCACATTGGAAGTATTAATGTTATTTTTCTTAATAATATAGGTAATACTATTTCTGTCATATAGTACTTAAGTTGTAGCCAATAGTAGAATTATATTTTGTCCATGATTTCCAAAACTTTATTTATATAAAAAAGCCGATTACTTATAAACGGGTATTTTAATTTATCAAAATAAACGCGTTTATAATATTTTATAAGTAATGTTGTGTTGTTGTTGTTGGGGTTTAAGGGCGCGTCGACGGCAGGATAATTAGCGCCTTTTATAAGTAATGTTTCTTCCATGAACTAATAAACAAATCCGTTTAAAAAATTAATATTCTACGAATAAATGTAAAGTAAATAGCAAAAACAGAATTGTTATTCAATTTACCTATTTGTGCAAAGGACAATGAGCACTTTGGTTTACCGGTGGCAACTGATCATGCTAATGCCATTTGAAAGGGCTATTATTAAACAATAACTTTTGTTAAGAAGGTCATATTAAATTCCATTTAGAAACGACAAAAAATGATTATGTCCTAATAAAACTGACTTAACAAACAAAATAGCGCGTGCAGTAGCGGTAGCAAGGCGAGCGAACGATCTGTTTCTTTGAATCCGAGACGCGAACTAACGAACTAAAAGAGCGAACTAGTTCGCGAGGGAGCTGCGAACTAAACTGAGCGCTCCCCTTCGCGAACTATTATGCGCAAGTCTAATATCTTCTATGTTTAAAGATGTACTAATGGGGACGAAAAAAATGCAAATAATCGACCAAGTAATTTCCTCGTTCTCTATGAAAAGAAGTGAAGTAAGGCTCCTTTGGAATAAATAATTAAACAGCTGTCACAGTGTGGTTGCGAAAGTATGAGTTATCTCTTGGAATCGAGGGATAAGCGAGGTGTTGCTTCCATTTTTTACCCTTATCACGCTTGCTGTGTGACAGCTCTTGTTTCCGTTCGTTTGCGCTGCTGTTACCGCAGCAACCATCGATTGTCGTATTTTATTCGAAATATTTCTGGAAATAAAGTCATGGAGAGACGCCGTAATTCACACTATGAAGGAAAGTTAATTATAAAGTTCTGAATCTTATCCTCAGCAAAATTATTAACTTGATTCCAATTTCAAACATAGAATTTCCATAAATGACATCTTTTTATCATCACAATGACGCTAACAACCAAATTGCTGACCGCAACTGTCAACCAAGATCAATAACATTTTAGAATTTTATTTAAAATCTAATTAAAATAAATTTCGGATGAATTAATTACCCTCAACTATCGCACACAAAACAGGTTGCCTAATTAAACATTATTGCATTATTGCATTCTCTCAGCATTTTATAGCTCCCTTTCTAATACTGAGGTTGTCTAATCAATTTTCATGTTAACGGTTATCTTTACTGCCTAATTCGCGAAGTAACAATGTCTTTAATTGAAACGACAGGTCAGATTTAAAAATGTTTGTCAGCAGAACATTTGAATTCAGTTGAAGCTACTGCAAAGACCTCATTGAAGTCCAAACAAAATTATTTGCTTCCGTTACATTCTTGGAACGAGGAGTCGTAGTCTTGCTATTACTTTACACATAAATGTGAGGCGTGTCTGTATTTTATCACAAACATATCTCTTCCAATCACCTACTGTCATTTTGGTGGAGAAAACTATTGATAATATTTTTCATTTTTCTTTGTTTCTCTTGTATAGCAGTTAGAGAATGAGTCTTTTTTTTTTTTTAACTACTGCTTAATAGCACGTCGTCGTTGTGGTGGTTATAGGGACAGGAAAGGATAGCTTTTAAGGAAAGGGTGTTAAGGAACATTTAGAATGATTTCCGGAAAAAATGTAAAACCGATAAAAGGACACATTGCTGAATGCCGTTCAGTAATCAGACATGGTAGGCCCTGGAGCTACAAGATTTTTTCTTGGGCTGGTTTAATAAGCGTAAAATCACGTAATATTAAGGAAGAATGCACACATTCTTTTGAATGATCAGGAATAAGGATGTCCGGATCAAAAACTTTGATTTCGTTGTTTAATTAATTGGAAACCTGTATTCTGCTATGTAGATTCCAGTTAACCCGTGATGAAAACAAGTTCTAGTGCCTCTGCCATTCCATTTGTATATTCGTACGCTAGACTCGAAATATAGCTTTCAGATTTCTTGAGTTAAACCAACGTCACTCATAAAATATTTCTTGTCCTGAGTTTAAACATTCTTCTTCCCCTCACCTCAGAACAAGATAACCTTGGCGTATCACAAAGGAATCAAAATAACTTTGAAGTCAGAACGACAATAATTACTCTGTTCCTCCTAGCGATATATTTTTAATCTCAGTGGATATTACTGGACCTTAATTGGAATAGTAGTGTGTATTATGCGAGGTCCATTTCAGCGTCTATATTGTGGAAAAATCTTATGTAAATTACAACTATCAAAGAAATCGGTCGATTTCAATACGCTTTGAGAATGCATTACCTGTCTCAGCACTAGCTGAACAATCTCTTCTTCCACGTATAATTTATTCTTAGAATTCGGTTGTATTAATTTATACCGTTTTCACACATTTATTCTGCGTCACTTGTATTGGTTTGTGCCTTTTTTCACATGTTTTTTCAGCCTTAATTAGTATTTAGTTTGTACCATTTTCTTCTTCAGCCTTCACTGGTATTAGTTTATAACACTTAATTTCTTGTTTACCAGTTAAACCTCATTGTTCTTACGATTATAATCAGTATTTTAGCTATTGACTTAATTTAAGCAAAATGTGAAATAATTATTGTATGCTGTTAATTTGTGTAAAGCGTAAATTATGTTTCATAATCACCTGGTAACAGCCCTAATCTTTCCAGGCAGAATAAACATTTAAATAACTATTCGTCCTGATGAAATGACGTAGTGCAGCTGGGTAAGACATTCACCGATGCTGTGTCCCGGTCCAATTCGCTATGACAGTCGATCTCGTATTCCGTAATGCAATGTCCTAGTCCCACTCGGCATAACAACCAGGCACGTGGCCCTACTAATCGAATTCGATATGACGATCGACCACGCAGGACGCTGCAGTGCGATACGGACCAGCTGTGCCGCTATCGATCGTCGGCCTTTAATTGGAACTGCACCTGCGACCAGCAGACCGCAGCCTGTGTCCAGCTCAACTAAGCCGCGGGTTCGAGTACTCCGCTGGTCCAGTGACGCGCAACAAAGGGGGACAGTTACAAAACGAAATAAAGCTAAAATGTCGCTTAAAATCCGATACATTTAACAGAGTAATTTTTGTTACAAAAACGTAATAGTAAACATCTTCCTTTTGGGACCCTGTTAATCTCAAATAGTACTATTTTGTTTTATACTTTCAAAAAGACCTTTGCGAGATAATATTAGGTTGGTAACAGGAAAAGTTGTACTGCATCTATGTCGGGTGTGAAGAAGGTTGATTAATAAGAAGGACCATATTCCCGACAGTCATCTCTGGCGATTGGGCAGTTTGGATGGGAGTGTTAATGCGTCGCCATGCTGGACAAGGGGAGGTGTGACAGACAAGATTTCAAATTCTGCCATCGGTTTTCAACTTCTTTTACTATCGAGTGAGGGCATGTCACACTGATGATCGTGACTGCGCTGTGAAGAGTAGTTGTGAACAGGTAGGCCATAACAACAAAACGTAGTGGAGACCGGGGTTGGTTGACGTAGGGGGCAGGATGGCCATCGGCTTCTAATTTTCTATATACAGGGTGATTAAAAATAACGTGGACAAAATGGCATTGTAGATCAGTCATACAATAAGAATCAAAAATCGCATAGGAACAGAGGGTCGCTACAGGGCGTCTAAAATAATACTGACACAAAGAGAAGAAACAAAACCATTAAATATCATTTTATTGATAATTACTCATTCACATGCGACTAATGCAAGCCAAATGTTGCGCCTACAGCAGATGCTCAAAGTTTCTGCCAGATGCATCGAGACAAGCTCGGCATCTTCGCTGCATGGAACGGCGCACCTTCTCAAAGGTGTATCTCGAACACATCCGGCTGCCGCAACGATTCTTCCTACCAAGTCTTCCGGCGTTTCAACAGGTGTTTCATACACAAGTCCTTTTAAAAATCCCCACAAGAAAAAATCCAAGGGAGACGGGTCTGGTGATCGTGGTGGCTCGTGTTTGTATCGAAACGCCCTCTACAGGCGTTTGCGACACTCTGTTCCTATGCGATTTTTTATCCTTACTGTATGACTGATCTACCATGTCATTTTGTACATGTTATTTTGAATCACCCTGTATAGTGTGTGGAAGCGCCTCCTGGTGACCACGTGACCTTCACAGCCTCAACTGCTTCCCAACAAAACAACAGTGCGAGTTCTCTACTTGTCGTAATTTTCATTCAGTAGGTAATTTTTCTAAACTACCTTATTTGTTTTATGTACCACAGGATGACAGGATGCGTGGGACAGACTTAACTTGTTGTAGTACGCATTTGAATCATTGAACTAGGGGCTAAGTTTCACGTGTTAAAACACTCAGTCAGTATGACAGTTGTTACAACTGCCATCTTTGTTATAAAAACGTGTTTGGGGCAGGTTGGCCATCTGTGCCCGGGGTTGGCGGCACATAGCCAAAAGTGGGGGAAACGAAGGAACTAAGCGCAAAGAACAAATCTATTTTATGATTTCAAGTGAGGAGGGGAGTCTATCTGACAGAGATGATAGCTTTGATGACCGTCTACTTTTACATGACACTAACACGAGTGAGCCAGACCCCAAACATCCTGTGGACAGGAATCGTAACATTACTGGACGAAACTGAGGTTCTAGTTTAAAAAATCGTAAAGTGTGGTAAGTTTTGGATATGGTCTAAAAAGTAGACGAAATTTGGTTCAAATATGAAAATGTGAGAAAAGCTCGTGAGTCAAAACTAATGCATCAAGTTCAGCAAACTTACCCCTTCGACGTGAAGCCTATTTGATTTAATTCCAGTATTTACGGTCTATTATTTCCATTAGTTTCTCTCAGGATTGCTTTCTGCCTTCTATTGCGTAGTTTTTTAATTAAAGTATAAATAAATGAGTTACAATTACATATTTTTATTCACTTAAAGCATTTCCAGGAATTCCACGTTAGTTTGCTAGTTTTTTTATTATAACCTTATTTTCCTTTAAAGTTTAACCAAGGTTACGCCAACTAACCCCATTTTGTGCACCAACCAACCCTGCGTATGGGATTGGTTGTCCTACCATGACTTGCACTGTTTGGTGATTTCCTGCAGTTATACAATTCAATATTCTGACTAAAAAAAAAAAAAAAATACAGATGTTGATTACAGTGATGTATGGCGTTTACACAGAATCAGGTAAAAATCAAACTGTGAAAACCTGTGCCAACAATTCCCGGATTACCTACAGGTGAAGAAATCCACAGTTAAATTTCTGCCAGTGTTTACTACTGAGGAGTAATGTTTTCCGTGGTATCCGCCAATTCTTGAAGGACAGTCTATGACAAGCATTTCGACTTTCAGGCGGTTTTCAGCAATCACCCAGGCAAAATACGACTTGACTAACAACTTTCGTCCCAGTAATATACTTCTCACAAACAAAATCACACCACACAAATTTTCTTGTAGGCTATATCCCGCAATTGCTGATCAATAATTTTTCATAAATAAAATGGCGTCTACAAACAACTGCTGATTAAAAAAGATATCATTCCTTTATCTGTGGAATTAATTAGCACGTCTCCATGCAAACAATTTAAAGAAGACAGGAAAGAAGTTCTTATTCCAGGAACCCGGTGCTAGTTAGTTTCAAATTCAGTGACCGTAATCTATGTCGTCAAAAGTTTACGATCACAGCCCGCATATTATTATTTTGTCCTGCGGTCAATTTTTGTGTGATTCTTATCAGACGAATACTGCAGAAAATATTAGATAATCACCCTTAATCAGCTGTAACGATCTGGTGGTTCAGTTGTTAAGGCACCTGTTCGAAATCCTGTCTCGACGGGGAGTTTCGTAGACCCTTAACCCGCCTCTGGCACAGCTTGCTGTAACCCGACCTTCACCTCTGGCACAGCTTGCTGTAAATGTGAAGACCGCCAGAAAGCTTACGTGGTTTGGACTCCGCATCAACCTGCAGGTTCCCTATACTTGGTACGACTAGCGGGTTAGGTTAAGGCGGACACGATGGGGGGGTGGAATACTGTCACTAAGTCGATACGACGACACGAGACAAACCGAGTGTAATGGTGGATCTACGAATTCTCTAAAGTGGAGCAAAAACTTTGAGATTTCTGTCCCTTCAAAGGCTCCCATTGTCCATTGTCGCCGCCATATAAATTTGCCGTATGCTGCCCCTTCAAAAATGATTTTGCCGCCCCCCTGAAGTTGCCGCACGGAGCAAGTGCCCCGTAGCTCCCATCTTCCTAGATCCGGCACTGAGTGTAGGGTACACAGTGACTGGTACTCGAAAACCACCACGGAAGGTTGATACTCATGTTGAGTGCTGACATCCTATTTCTGGCTTCTTGCCAATTTCAAGTGGAGGCTCTTATTACGAGCTAACACAGTTCTGCTTAGCATCACGTCCGCATTATTTATGCAACAGAGTTCTTTCTCGGCCAGCTGAAGGTCAGCTGTGTTGTCCTCGAAGTGAAGACATATCGCAAAACTAACAGCAGAAAATACTAACGGTGTCAGAGTCCACACTTGTCCTCTAACAGCGATGGGAGCGCAAGGCAATCAGCTGCTCACTCTCAACACTCACTCGCTAGTAAGTGGGGCACTGCTTATCCTTCACCTGTAAAACACATGCGCGATATTTAAATATAGCTTGGTTATTTTTGTCGGTTTATTTTATCTCATGTACTAAATGTTATTATTTAATTGATTTGATTATTTCATTGTTTGCACAAACATCCAATGTAGTCGAATGTACCTCAACACGCAACAGCTGTTAACTATATTTGTTCTTAAGAATACAATGTAAATGTACAACGTCGATGGTATTTTGTTTAGTAACATTAATGTTGAAATTTTTTTTTTACTTATGGATTTACGCCATCGATGTTAGAGGCGGGATGGGACTAGGGACAAGTAACGGGAAGGAATTTGGCCATGGACTTTTTGTAGGAAGCATCCCAGCATTCGCCTGGAGTGATTTGGCGAAACCATTGAAAACCCAAATCTCGATGCCAGGACGGGGATTCGAACTGCCGTCCTTCCGAATGCGAGGCCTGAGCGTTAAGCACTCACCCACCACGCTTGGTTAATGTTGAAATTCTGGGCATAATAATTTAACGTAAGTACGTAACTTGATTGATCTATTTTCAATCGATCTAAACTTACCGTTCATTAATTGCGTTAACAATTTACAAAATTTCACGCACTTTTAAAGCGAGTGCAACTAAAAGAGCTAATTTTATTCTTTTCCATGCAAGCCGATATATTAAACCATGATTTTAAACCAGATTGAATGGCTAAGTCACATGGGCTGAAAATTCAAGAGCCCTTGATGGAATAGTGATCTTGTCTGAAACTCTTATGGACAGTTAGCCCGACCTTCACCTCTGACAATTCTATGAACCCTCTGTAATTCTTTTTTTTTTTTTACTTATGGATTTACGCCGTCGATTTTAGAGGTGGGATGGGACTAGGGACAAGTAACGGGAAGGAATTTGGCCATGGACTTTTTGTAGGAAGCATCCCAGCATTCGCCTGGAGTGATTTGGCGAAACGATTGAAAACCCAAATCTCGATGCTAGGACGGGGATTCGAACTGCCGTCCTCCCGAATGCGAGGCCTGAGCGTTAAACACTCACCCAACACGCTTGGTTAATGTTGAAATTCTGGGCATAATAATTTAACGTAAGTACGTAACTTGATTGAATCTATTTTCAATCGATCTAAACTTAGCGTTCATTAATTGCGTTAACAATTTACAAAATTTCACGCACTTTTAAAGCGAGTGCAACTAAAAGAGCTAATTTTATTCTTTTCCATGCAAGCCGATATATTAAACTATCATATGAAACCAGACTGAGTGGCTAAGTCACCTGGACTGAAAAATCAAGAGCCCTTGATGGAATCGTGATCTTGCCAGAAACTCTTATGGACAGTTAGCCTGACATTCACCTCTGATAATTCTATTAATGCACCGTAATTCTTATTCCACGTTAAAATGTAGTTCCAGATGCAGAATGTATGTTTACTGACCGAATGTATACCAAGCGAGATTCATTGTGTTAATAGGATCGTGAGAAGCACACATTTCTGTCTTGGTTACATATCCGTCGCATAATCAGCCTAGAATATTATTAAAAAGCTTTCTGGATATGTGTATCTGACTGTGAGATTCGTAAAAGCGCTTAAACTGTAACGCAGAAGCAACGAAAACTTTCCTGTCGTAATGCCCACCCAATGAGATATTTAAATTGTATATCTTTGTGTAACAAGTAACAACGTAAAATTAAGGAATTATTGTTTCCTTGATTGAAACGGGCATTGGTTTGCTGAAATATATTTTTTAAACGTTTTTCACGCTTCTAGATATGCAAATAGTTTCATATAAAATTAGTTTCATCAAGATTTTGCGGACTGGTATGGAATTGATGATAGATTCACGTAATGTATGAGCTGGGTGCACGAGCCAGTATTGGTACTGTTGGAGATGGTATCGATTTGGAGCGGCATATGGTTCGCAGCAACAGCACTCGTCTGCGTACAAACAAAACAGATTCTCGCACTTCACTTTTCTTGTTTCAAAGTACATTTATTCCTGTCTTTCTATTAAAAGTCTCTTCATTTAGAACGTTTTATCACAAATTTATTGTTCTGTAGCGCCTTTAAAGTGTGGCACATTTACATTACATTTGACACAAGGTAATAGAGGAAAGTTTCATAATTTAAAACCGACTCTAACTTATAGTTCGCTATTGTTTATTAATTACAGTGTAAACCTCAATTTCTGTAAAAATGATTGCATTTACGAGCTCCCTCTGCGATTTTTATTGATCTAGGAGGGTTCAGACATGCCAATGTCCAACATCAGAATTCGATTATGCAAACAGATTCTATTTTTTCACGAAATCACACCAGGATGATTTCTTCATAAAGGAAATGTGGCCGATTTACTTTCCCTTCCTTTTCAACAGTATTTTTCCGGTTTTAACAACTCCACCTCGGTGATCCGTAAGTCCCAGTGAAAACAGAAAAAAAACTTATTGTTTTCACATTGTGTCTCGTCGTTTCTAACTTGAGTTTCTCTTTAACACTACTTAAGGTTTCATTCTATTTGTATATTAACTAACTTCGAGTGAATAGGAACTGCAATTCACGTGACGAAATTGGCAGGGAGGTTTTGTTGTACATCTTGGCTGAACAGAGATATGTGATTCAAAAAAAAAAAGGAAATATTGAGACGGCCAATGTTTTGTCTTAAAGGCGTGTAAACCGATACAATGTTCTGTTTGGTAGATATTTATTTAATTACTTTTTGTCTCGTTGACGAAATATACATTTTGGAATAAATATGGAATAGCAATGTAAAGGTTTCATGCAATATATATTTATTTTAAGGCCTAAACAGAAGATAGACAAATATTCTCTCAGCATTTACAACACGGAAATTTAATTTTAGCTGTTTGTTTGTCGCTAAACTGTTCCGGAAAGGGCTCGAGGTTTTAGAAATTCTCATTTTCCTATGCTATTTATATGAAACAGATTTTAAACTGTTCAGAGTAAATCTGAACTCGTGTGGGAAAAAAATATATATATTCCTCTGTATATTTAACCGCAAGACTCATTTCCATCATGATGACAATACCCCATTAATTCCGAAAGTATATGCTGCCACCTTTATGAGTTTGCCGCCAAGCGTAATGTAACCATATGAATAGCTTCAGCTAGTGATGTCGTATCTGTTTCACAGGACTCGATACGTGTCACTGGTAAATCAACTTCATTCTAGTACTGGTGTAATGAATAAAGAATTTTACCTTCTATTTACGTATGTGTATATGGCTTTACAGACACATATCCAGCAAATGTTTAGAAACCTGTGCTTATTATTAGCAGGTTTCAAAGCTACTCAACAAAAAAAGAAAAAAAAGAAAATACTACGTAGCTGGAAGTCATTAAAAGAGATACAACAGAAAGCAAACAAATAAGCTCTCACCATTCACATCTACGGAGTTATATTTTAGTTGAATGTTAATGTTTATACCTATCTGTATCAGTTAAGGAAAATGACTGAGAAACTCTTTAAAAAAAATCTGAAACTTGAAATTAAAAGTGGCGAGTTCTAAGAGGGAAAAAACTCTTATCAGTCATAGCTACCGTCGATCATTTTTCCTGAAAAAAAACACGAAGCCAAATAACTTGGTATATTGTTGTTTTATACTAACAAAGTAATTATGTTTATTTTTACAAATATTCCTTTTTCTTACGCCTCGTCGACGTCGAGGTCATCAGAGGCGGGTAAGGAATGGGGGGCAAGGAATGGGAAGGAATTCGCCCATGGCCATGCCCTTGGGTTAAGTAGAACAGGGGACTATTCTACAGGAAACAGTAGCGTTCGCAGTTTATGGAACATGTTTATGCTTTTGTGCGGAGTCGAATAGGAGACTATTCTATCGGGGACAGTAGCGTTCGCAGTTTATGGAACATGTTTATGCCCTTGTGCGGAGTCGAATAGGAGACTATTCTATTGGGGACAGTAGCGTTCGCAGTTTATGGAACATGTTTATGCCCTTGTGCGGAGTCGAATAGGAGACTATTCTATCGGGGACAGTAGCGTTCGCAGTTTATGGAACATGTTTATGCCCTTGTGCGGAGTCGAATAGGAGACTATTCTATCGGGGACAGTAGCGTTCGCAGTTTATGGAACATGTTTATGCCCTTGTGCGGAGTCGAATAGGAGACTATTCTATCGGGGACAGTAGCGTTCGCAGTTTATGGAACATGTTTATGCCCTTGTGCGGAGTCGAATAGGAGACTATTCTATCGGGGACAGTAGCGTTCGCAGTTTATGGAACATGTTTATGCCCTTGTGCGGAGTCGAATAGGAGACTATTCTATCGGGGACAGTAGCGTTCGCAGTTTATGGAACATGTTTATGCCCTTGTGCGGAGTCGAATAGGAGACTATTCTATCGGGGACAGTAGCGTTCGCAGTTTATGGAACATGTTTATGCCCTTGTGCGGAGTCGAATAGGAGACTATTCTATCGGGGACAGTAGCGTTCGCAGTTTATGGAACATGTTTATGCCCTTGTGCGGAGTCGAATAGGAGACTATTCTATTGGGGACAGTAGCGTTCGCAGTTTATGGAACATGTTTATGCCCTTGTGCGGAGTCGAATAGGAGACTATTCTATCGGGGACAGTAGCGTTCGCAGTTTATGGAACATGTTTATGCCCTTGTGCGGAGTCGAATAGGAGACTATTCTATCGGGGACAGTAGCGTTCGCAGTTTATGGAACATGTTTATGCCCTTGTGCGGAGTCGAATAGGAGACTATTCTATCGGGGACAGTAGCGTTCGCAGTTTATGGAACATGTTTATGCCCTTGTACGGAGTCGAATAGGAGACTATTCTATCGGGGACAGTAGCGTTCGCAGTTTATGGAACATGTTTATGCCCTTGTGCGGAGTCGAATAGGAGACTATTCTATCGGGGACAGTAGCGTTCGCAGTTTATGGAACATGTTTATGCCCTTGTGCGGAGTCGAATAGGAGACTATTCTATCGGGGACAGTAGCATTCGCAGTTTATGGAACATGTTTATGCCCTTGTGTGGAGTCGAACAGGAGATTATTCTACCGGGGACAGTAGCGTTCGCAGTTTGTGGAACATGTTTTATCCCCGTCCGGGCATCCAGATTTGGGTTTGCCATGGTTTCCAAAATCACTCCAGGCAAATGCCGGGATGCTTCCTTCAAAAGGCCATGGGCGAATTCCTTCCCATTCCTTGCCCCCCCATCCTTTCCCGTCTCTAAAGACCTCGCTTTTAGCGAGACGTTAAGCAGATAAAAAAAAGGAACATGTTTGCTGACGCCTGTAGTCCTCACAAACAAGCTGTAAAAGACAACTCAATGCGGAAGAGTTGCAGCAGCGCATGGGAAAACACTTGGACACCAGTTTTATTGTTTGAAGCAAGATCTTGTCGGATAGGGGCACTAAACATGCTCGTTTTCCGGCGTGATAATCTGCCGTAAATAATCTCAAATGAGCTAACTGTACTCGTGGGAGCGCGAATGTAGTTTAAAATTGTCTGGAACTGCTTTCAAAGCTCTGAGTTACAAAAGTTAGCGCAATTAATCATGACACACACGCGCACCAGCACTGAGCACACGAAACTCATGTATGGAGCTCATCAGCAATAACATACGACGAGTCAATTTTCGGAGGGAAAAGTAGGAATGAGAAAGTCATTAAATATGTGTATACCTTACCACAGTATTATCTGCGACAGACACTACAATATTCCGATAGCACTTCCAAAATTTTGTCAAACGAAACTTGCATCGCTTGAGAAAAGTGTCACGACTATATTCCGTCAGCTGATCTGTACTTCCGAAGAAAAGCGATGATCCTGTAATAATATCATTTGCTTCACGTCGATGCTTTGACACCTACACGTAAAGAATACTTATTTCACGGCATAGTTATTGTACCTCCAGGAGCAGTAGCGTTGGGCCTAGACTGTACTTGGGGACATCGATTCGAGTCCGGCCGAGGGTACGGGTAGATTTAGCAAAGTGTCTTCAATAATACTGTAGCACTTTAATTCGAGACGCTAATAGCATTGCTGAGAGAAGATGAGTGCAACACTGTAATTGACTATCTGACTTTTTTTTTTGACGTAGAAACGTATTTAAAATTATTGATTGGTGTGAGGTGTGGGGAGGTATTGCCGCACAAATGAGCGACAGTTTCTGGCGAAGTAATTTAAAACTTCAATAACTCGGCTAAAAATATACCTACCGCCTCTATCTTGATCTCGTTATAAAAGAGCGGAACGAAATTGAGACTAATAATCAGATCCGAGTAAACTCTAAAAGATAGGAAGTTGTGGATTTGAAAAAGTTTAAAAATATTCAGATTTTCTTAAAAATGACGCGATATGCGAGGGAAAATCATAACGATAATTACAAAAGTGTGATGCGAATGCGTACAGCACCAAATTCCAAAAATAATGAAATTGTAACCGCAGGAGCTAAACCTAAAACCAACGTGCAGCAGTGCCCAGAATGTATGTGGATTTCGTTTTTATTATTGGATTTAATTATTTCCGTTAATTTAATTTCACACGATTGCAGTAGCGTCTGCCACTGCTAAATCGAGATTTTTTTTTTTTTTTTAAATTGTTAGTCCCTGTTTAGTATAGTGAGTGTTAACTAATGTATCGAACCTTCTACGTCGAATTTTCAATGCGAGTGCCACAATGCCGCTTTTGAATTAGGATTCCGTAACTGAAGGGAAGAGCGGTCTGGTGGTTCAATGGTTAAGGCGGCTAACTTCAGATCGAAAGAATCGCGATTCGAATTGCTGTCTCGGCCTGGATTTTTACAGGATCTGAACCCGACCGTCACCTCTCGCACAGCTTGCTGTGTAATGTGAAGTACGCCAGAAGCCTTTAGTGCTACGGATTCCATGTTAAACTGTAGGTACCCTTACGATTACCGGGTATTGTTAGAAAATAAAGAAATTTGTCATCCTATCTCCAATACCAGGCTAAATATACCTCCTTCGGGTTGAATGCAAGCATAGTTTTTAACAAAAGGGAATGTGAACACTATTACTATCGCTTCACAGTTTGCCCTCTTCAAGACTTCGCAGATCGACCCTAACACAAATATTTTATTTAAAATTGTGCTCTTGGAGGTTTTTATAAAAGCAGAAGGGGTAACTTTTTCTTTTCTATTTCAGCGCGATTAAGAGTTGAGAGGCAGGGGACTAAGAAATTTTTTCACTGAAAATAAATACGTGAGTAGCAATTAATTTAAGGCCATTTTTCTTACCAAATTCATCTAAAATAACAATATAACTTAGTTACTTAATATTTTTTATAGCAATATCGACGAAATGATGTGATTAAATAAGACTAACAATAATAAATTCTAATGTTGTTGATAAGTTGCAAGAAACAAAAATCAAAAATTTAACTTTTCTTTGCAATGTACTTATCCTATTTTCTTGAAAGTGCTCTTAATTCGGAGTACATTGTTTTCTAATGAACAGGATAGGTTTGAGCTAAAGAAACTTCTTTTTTTTTTAACTGCTTTACGTCTCTTAACATCTAGGTCTTTAGAGACGGGAAAGGATGGGGGGCAAGGAATGGGAAGGAATTCGGCCATGGCCTTTTGAAGGAAGCATCCCGGCATTTGCCTGGAGTGATTTTGGAAACCATGGAAAACTCAAATCTGGATGCCCGGACGGGGATTCGAACCGCCGTCCTCCCGAATGCGAGGCGAGCACGCTAACCGTTACACCGCCCCGCTCCAAGAAACTTCTACCTAGTATAAAATATGACTAGCCTTGATTGTTGAGTCATGCTACAGGTATGTTCCCTCATCTTGCACACGAGATATCTGTTAAGGTGATTGGAGCAGAGAACCCTAATTGCACGAGGCTGGTCTCGCATTTGGACACTTTTTACTACAAGCTATTTTTAATACTTAATGCGTACCATCACATTGTTTTAAACAAAATAAGATACCGAGTATATTCTCCAAGAACATGATATACCCAGTTGATGCTAGGGAACAGCACTAGCACGAAGTTGTTTCCCTTAATGACAGTAGAAAGTGATAGTATACTAGTACTTTATTCTACTTATGGATGAAATATCAGATTGCTTAACATGTGAACTTCCGTAACATACGTATACTGGATAATTAATGCTGAAAAACTTCCAGATGATCACATTTATCCTTCAGACAATGTTTTTTTAATTCTATATGGAATTCTGTACCGAATTTATCCCGCCCGCCACCCCCCCCCTCCCCATGGTAACCACCTACACTAGGACACGATAACAGCACCCAAAAGAGAAGAATATTTGACTTCTTAACTATTAATGGTTTTGAAGTAATTGTAAGGATCCACAATATTACTCCCCCATCGTTCTACTGCTTATACACTAATAACAAATATTGTAGCTTGTTACTTTAATAAGTTAGTTTCTCAGGTTTTCTGAATGTCAAAGTGCAGCAGCGTTTGTATATCTACAATCGACAAAGTACATTAGAAGAAAGATGCAGTTATAATAAATCTCCTTTATGAAATTGTATGCAGCTTTTGAGAAGAATACACAGGTGAACTATGTCGGAAAACCATCAACTACTGCCGTAATGAATTAGGAATTGACAATTTGGAACTGAAAATTCTGACAGAGTGTGTGCTAGTAGCAAACAGTCATCGGAAAAGAAGCAGAAATCAATGTTTAGCTGATAACTGAAAATACGTAAAGCACGAGTCACAGACAAATAAAGAGATAAGCGCAAAGACGGAATGTAGTAAATGTAATCCCAGGATGAAAGCTTTCATTCAGACACACGCCCATCCATTGTCTGCAGAAGCAAAACAGAAAACAAATCACATATTGCACAAAGGCTGGCTCCAACCGTTGTAAGCTGCGAGCGTACATTCTTTCAAATACATCATTTTAAGCCTCTCCAAATGAAGCAGCATTTACCTGGAAAATAATCAGGGAAACCGTGCTGTATTTGACGGTTCCGTATTTGAGGTATTGGTTCGGTTAATTTCGGAATAGAGCTGGTAGGTTCTGTTTGATCATTATATTTCAAACTAATATTAAAAATAATTGATTAAAAATACAACCAACCCACATAAACATTTTCCTACAACCCACATAACTACCAGTGTTATTTGCAACAGACGACAGAATTATCATTCTGGTTTCCTGATAAATAATGAGATACGTATTTACTTAATTGTTTACATTATTTTCAGTGAGATAAACATTACCTTAACTCTGTGTTCCCCAACCCAAGCTGTAAATGTATAATAAGTGTATTGTTTTCTTCCCATCGGTTGTGTTTAGGACGAAATACGGCCTTTACCAGAAGAAAAACGCCATCAGAAACACAGGGAACTATACCTATAGCCGATTTTTGATATCTCGAAAACTAGGCGAGATATCAAATAATTGTTTTCTTTACTTTCGATTTATTTAATGGAGTTACATAAGAATTCGTCATGAAATTGCGGTGCCACGGTTATAACATTGCTGCCACCTAACGACACTGTCAATTACGATTGGAAACGTGTCGCGTAGTCGGATGAATCACGTTTTTAGTTACACCGAGTCGATGGTAGTGTCCGGATAAACCGTCTTCAATGCGAACGGCTCCTGGAAACGTGCAGGGTGGTGGGGGCGGTATTATGCTGTGGGAACAATCACGTGGGATTACATGAGACCTGTGGTAGTGATTGTCGGCAAGATGACAGCTGTGAATAAGTGGAAATTATTGCGGACTATCTTGCATCCATTCATGTTTCATGTCTTCCACGACAGCGATGGCATCTTCTAGCAGGATAATAGATCATGTCACAAGGTCAGAATCGTGCTACTAGTGGTCTGATGAGCATGATGACGTCTAGACCTCCAAATTTCTCTGATCACTTCCAAGACGCTATCAGGCACCAGCTCCGCCCAAAAACCACTGGCTCGTGGACTAAGTGAAGTTCGTTAGCTATGCGTAAAAACTGATGCCACATATCTTTCTAAATCTATCAAATACTTGTCGAATCTATGCCCTCGCCGAATCGCTGGTATGGTATATTATATTCCAAAGAGATATGCCAACAGGCTATTAAGCAGATGTTGATAATGTTTTGAATCATTAGTGTATATTTAGAAAAGGCTTTCAGAGAATAGTGAAAACATGATTCTAAGTCTCCCTCAGCAATTTGAGCTTCCAGAAAATTACAGGATGCAACAACCAAGTGTTCACACAAAAGACAAAAAGAGATAGACAACAACTTCTTGTTGCATGTTGCACAAAAGATCTTTACCAATATTGCAGTACAAACTTCATTTGGAGTCAATCTGCGATTGCTATAAAAATTTTAAAAATTTAAAAATTCCCGAAGCTTCTCGACATATTTCGTACACTGTGCAGTTTACAGCTTCTAATTTCTAAAAAGTTATAGAACAAGTGCTAAAAGAAAGTACAGTCCTTGAATTGCAATCCGCTTAAATTCCTTTAACTGAGAGCTAATATAATTTTGGACGAGTATGATAAAAAAAAATTCACATAGAGTGACGACTGACGTTTATTCAAAAAAAATTCTTTGTAGATAAAAAATAGAATAAACTTGATGTGTCTGCAATAATAGTGCTGTTTCAGTAAAATCATATAATGAAATAGAAGGGTATCCCATCTTGGCGAATTTCTGCGTTTAGTGTCGTAGGTTATAGGGAATAATGTCATGTTCCCGCAGCTTTGCAGAATTTACAGGTTCTCCGTTTTCTGCTATTTTACTAGATTTTTCGTCGTCAGTTTACGTGCCGCCCACTGGTGGAATCGGCGATTCCATCAGACAGCCAGCAGCGTTCCGGAGCGACCACGCAGAAAGTCAGAGGAAAACCATCAGAGAGCGGAATAAAAACAGCAGCCGCGGGCCCGTCCGGCACGGCCGAGAGAATTTCCACAAACAGAGCTCGCCAAATAAAACCCAGCTGTAACACACAAACACAGGGCCAAAGCCTCAGGCGACAATCATTGCTCCGGTCTGATGTATTTCAAACGCTTTGTCAACCCACGTACGGCGGAAGCAGTCAAAACAACTTCTGCAAAAAGCAAAGTAATTGGTTATTTAAGCTTTATCACATCTCTAGTCTTTTAAAAGGAGCTTTAAAATACGAGTTAATCTTGTTCACCAAGGACTTTTGTAAAGAATGTTTAAAAACTTTTACGCTTTGGTCGATTTTAAAATTGTCTAAAAAATTTGCAAGATCTAACAATCGGATTTGTACGCTAAACAACGTAGGTCTTTAAGAAAATTGCACACACGTAATGTCTGTACGTCAAGGCCGTTTTCTTCTTCTTCTTCTTCTTTTTTCTTGTGGCTTTACGCCTCGTCGACGTCGAGGTCATTAGAGGCGGGGAAGAACTGGGGGCAAGGAACGGGAAGGAATTCGGTCATGGCCTTTTGAAGGAAGCGTCCCGGTATTCGCCTGAAGTGATTGGGAGAAACTATGGAAAAACACAAATCTGGATGTCCGGATGGGGATTCGAACCCACATCCTTCCGAATACGAGGCCAGAGCGTTACCGTTCACCCACCACGATCGGTACCGTTTTCTAATATTGTTTTCGTAATATCCTTGATCGATTGTTATAAGCACCTTAAATGAAGCAATACTAATCATATTCCCCAGAAATTCATTTCAGTTTTTTTTTTTTTTTTTTTTTTTAATCTGCTTAACGTCTCTCTAACAGCGCGGTCTTTGGGGGCATCCACAAATTACGTGAGGTGTTTTTCCGGATTTCTGGACCCCCCCCCTCTGGTGAGATCTGGTCCGTGAGAACCTCCCCTAGAAATCGCCCTGGATATTTTTTTTTTAGGTCACACCCTAACTTTTTTGACGAAATACCCCCCTAAAATCGACTTTGCCGCAAATTGTAGACCTTTTTTTTTTCTCTACTGTCTCACGTGAGATTTCCGTAGACCCCCCCCTCCCCCTTGGTGAGATCTGGTGAGATTTCGCCGGACCCCCCCTCCCCTATTTCACCTCACGTAATTTATGGATGCCCCCTTTACAGACGGGAAAGGATGGGGGGCAAGGAATGGGAAGGAATCTGGCCATGGCCTTTTGAAGGAAGCATCCCGGCATTTGCCTGGAGTGATTTGGGAAACCATGGAAAACCCACATCTGGATACCCGGACGATTTCAGTTCGATTGCAGTTTTGTAACAGGTGCTGTGTTTTATGGATACAAAGGACACCGATTCGAAACCATAGTCCAGCCGAGATTATAATATGACCTTAGCATGACCTACACCTCCATTAAAGATTGTTTGAAGAACACTGTGAAAGCTTTTTGATTAGCATTCCAACTTCAACTTTAGTACTCGAAACAAAAAAGTCAGCTGCCCCCCCCTTTTCAATTGAACACTACATCTCCTATCATCCAACCAATCTTCGGATTGCGGTCTAGATTTTCTTAATTTTATTTTAAAGTGTGTCTTAGTATTGAAGGACCTGTTGTTGTTTTTTCCTCTGTCTTTTTATTTTGTTTTTGCGAGGCCGGAGCGTTACCACTCACCAACCACTCTCGGTGAAGGATCTGTGACCCTTATATTTTCCAGTGATGTTTGTGGTTAATACATACAAATATCAATAGTCGTTACATGCCTTAGTGAAGTTATGCTCTTTTTCTGCTCGCTTAATGTTGGGTTTTCTCAATCTCGTGCTTAAATACACATTAATTTATAAAACAATCTTACCTCCAGCTTTCGATGTAAATAAACTTTTGTGTGTTTAGATATATTTCTGGAAATTATTTATTAGAGCAATTTATTTTGTTTACACTTAATAACTGTGCTTTTACTGTACAAGATTTCGTACTCTTGAAAGTAAGAATTATGAATTTTGCACTGACAATTACTTTAGTCAGTAATAACATATCTGACATAGCCACGAAGATTGATGTTTTCAGAAAACAGTTACAATTAGTAGGACTGGATTGTAAACAGTTCCCATAATAAGTAAACATCGGAGAAGGCTTATCTAATTATTGTTATGACACCTAATTATTCTATCTGTCGAAGGATATTTATTTTGTTGTGATGGTAATTTATATATCTTGCAACAACTCAGATTTCAGTGAATGTGTTCAAATCACAGCTATTTGATAAAATCATTTAAAATGATATTGCTGATCTTAAATATTAAATGACACAAACAGATAAAAAAATCACGCATAGAAATTGTTAGAAATGCAATTTAATACCAAATGTATAATTGTTGACTGTTGACTATTAGCATAATATAAAGTTAATAGAAACTGTGAGAAAAATAAAATAAATTACCTAGAGAATCTGCCTTCTAGAAGCTCTTATTTCATATTTCGTACCTAAGGAAAATGGAATGAGATTTTATCTAAATTAAATTACTCTAGCGAGCGAAGAAATATAATCTTTGGTTACTAAGAAAGAAGAACCACATTCTCCTTGGTCTCTATTTGTGCCACTCGTGGCTCGGTAATTAGCTGTCAGCTGGATGCCGTAGAGGACGAGTCCACTAGAAGTATCATCGAGTTCGATAGATAGAATGAAGATGTTAGATTTAAATGGATCAAAATAACAGAAGAACCTAGTATACTTCTTATGTAATATCTGCTACCATTTTCATTGGTCATCTTCATTGTGCACAAAATATAATTCAGCTTTCTATCATTGCCAATTTTTACCATTCATCTTTTTTGATAGTGACAGATGGAATTAACCAAACGTTTTCAATGTGTAAACAAAGGCCAACAGTGAATAATATCGCAATCAACTGTATGTCTGAGAAAACGATTTAAGAACGCAAATCAAGGAAACAAGAACAAAACAACATTTGGTAACCGAAGATCTCAACAAAAAAAAAACTTTTAAATGTTTGGAACAATCAATTTGTAGGAAGTAGGGAACAATCATTTCATACATGCACTGTGGTTGGACGTATGATATCGAATGAAGACGGTATTAATATACCGAACTGAATTATTAAAATAATACGGCATGAATCAGAACTCAATAACTTTCTTCTAACTGAAAATCACATATCCAACAGCTGCGGAAAAACCGGTATTTTTTTTTTTTTTTTTTTTTTAAGCGAAAGTTTTGATTAATTTTAGGATGATTTATCAGATTTTTTGTTAGAAAAAACTGAAAACGGATAGTTTTCGAACAAATGTAACGAAATAGTCTAAATCAGTTGGAGATGAATACCGTCCTCAAATACCAGGTAAATCTCTAAAGCAATATAGAAATTAGCAGATTACGACGGCTTCTTTCAGCCCACGATGTATGCCTGCAGTGTATGTAGTGGACATTCAGTTTCCCCCGCTCCACCCCCACCTTTCAGATATATCGCTAGTGAGATCCTTACTGCGAGTATCGATCTTCGTCGTCTGTAGACAGGAACTGATGGGGAGAGCTTGTTTCGAGACATACATCTCTGCCCATGAGCGATAGGTCGATACAGTCGACCCGCCAACGACGCAGGAGTCTTCTATTTCGGACGAATTAAGTGGTTATTGATAAGCACCTTATAATAAATTGTGTTATTTTTCAAATTTCGTTCGTGTAGTTCAAAGCATAGAGACATAATATTTGATACTACATTCTGGATCTTCATGAAATAATATAAAAATCCAGTTCCAGTTATACCTAATCTATTTTTTTAAAAGGATATTTACATACTGTTTTCGTCTGTTTTTATAGTACTCCATCAATTAATTAATTTCTACAATGACACGACCTTCA
Organism: Vandiemenella viatica; assembly: GCA_031002005.1. Taxonomy (NCBI): domain Eukaryota; kingdom Metazoa; phylum Arthropoda; class Insecta; order Orthoptera; family Morabidae; genus Vandiemenella; species Vandiemenella viatica. The sequence goes on along the minus strand of JARYHS010012519.1, from coordinate 63,395,643 downwards.
CAAATGAAATTCACAGGTAAGCTTGAGTTGACTTTATTAAATTTGGTGACTGTTGTATACTTCAGACTTCTTATTAAAACATAACCCAAGATAAAGCTAATAGACTATTTCGAAACTGATTTCAATTACAGCTCATTAGAGTGAGTTCTGAGTTCACCTGTACGAAAAGTCGATCACGATCGAACCCTCTAGAATCTGGGTACGTCCAACTAACTGAGTTACTGATTTTCAGGTAATACTCTCGAAAGTAGACAATGACTGATGAATTCTGAAACCAATTCATAATTTATATTATAGCCAAGAAAAAGTTATTAATATTCCAACATGAATTCATAATGAAGAAATTATGAGAAGAAATTATTTACAAGCTTTGAATCTATTAAAATAATTCAACTTAAAATATCTGTTCATTGGTTCAATATATAACAAAACAAAAATCTTTTTTTCTACAAAGCTTCTACTATTTTTAACGATTTTATTTCCATCACAGTTGAATTATTTTTATTCTGTCTTCATAAAAATTTATCGTATATATACTTGGTCAATTGTGGTGGAAGCATTCATTGTTGGAAAGTTACTTTGCACTTAAATACTTTTTGAGGGGTACAAACAAAGTGCGATCACACGGCGACAAATGTAGACTATACGGTCATTGATCCAAGGCTCTGACATCAGAGTGTGCTCCGAAACACTTGTGCCTGCACCAGCATTGTACTCTGCTGTCACGTCTGCCACAGATCGCCGCCTATCTAGCTTTACAGAGCGGGCAAGCCTCCTAACTCCACATTCTGTGATGAGGCGTGGATGTCTACCACATTGTCGCCTAGTCGTGGTTTCACCGTCCTTCAACCACTCTGCGTAGATACTCGCTACAGTAGCACGCGAACAGCCGACCAGCCTCGCCATTTCCGAGATGCTCGTTCCCAGGTGCCGCGCCCACAAATCACCGCACAGGCCCCTAATTTAAGGGAATCGCGTGAGCTGTGCGTAGACATCTGGTGCCAGACAACTCCGGAAACTTAACAAGCACTTTTCGAATCCATGCCAGGCCTAATCGTTGCTGTATTGCGCTCCAAAAATGGACCAACACTACTGTGCTGTACAAATGAACAAATTGGCCACTAGGGGCTTCAAACGCACTACTGAGCAGTAAAAACTAACATAATGGCCACTAGGAGATATCTAAGGCACTACTGAGCAGTACAAATGAACAAATTGGCTACTAGGGGCTTCAAACGAACTACTGTGCAGTACAAATGAACAAATTGGCCACTAGGGGCTTAAAACGCACTACTGTGCAGGTAGTCATAATGTTTTGGCTGATCAGTGTATACTAACAGCCTTATTAGGAGAACAGTTTTCCCGTAGGAACAGAACGATGGTAGGGAAACGTACAAATGTTAAAGATGTTTGGTTACTCTTATAGAAATATTTCTGCGTCATACGTTAATCCTTCAGCTTGCATAGCAAGTTTCTATCAGTCAATTCCTACTCAACTGCATAATGGTCAGTTCGCCAGAGTCAGTGAAAAAGAAAAGGAGCATTTGAGTACGTTGACTTGGACGGAGCAGACAAAATTGGTGTACGTTCCTCCGTCTACATCGATGTTCTTCAAGGTTGATTTTCGTGATCTGCAGTTCTATTTCTGGACAAGGACAATTTTTTGAATCGAAAGTACACATTTCAGAGAAAGAATAACACAAGAAACACAAGGAGTAGTCTACAGGCAACATTCAGGTATTCCATCCAGATGAGATGACCTTATTGTTTTCATGTAATAAAACCTCAGGTGAGTAACATGATGCCTGATTGACGCTCGAGGGTTCCATCCTTGGTTGCGAGCGATTGAGTTAGTGATATTTTGTACTTCTCCGTGTCCCAGCTAACTTGCGCAACTGAAATATTTCCTTTGTTATATATATAGGTAATCGAAGTTGTGTGTTTGTGTGTTGTTTTTTTTGATAGAAAAAAAGAAACGACATGCGTTTGTCACCCCTGTGTGGTAAACGAAATCACGACGTATCCTATGATGTCCTTGAATGTGGAAAATTCTTGAAATTTTAATAATGATAGAATGATTAATGACAGAATTTTAAACAAATTTCAAAATTATGTCTATTACCTCGAACACATTTCTGCATAAGAGTAATAAATGATTATCCTTTTTACAACCCGCTTTATAATATCGTTACATACGGTTCTAATCCGTTCTCTCGTCTATTCCGGTGTTGTTGGAATGTAGTTGCAAACTTCTTGCTTCACTGAGTCCCAAAAAGAGTGAAAATCGAGCGGTGAAGGGTCTGGCAAATGCGCAGTTCAACGAATATCTGCCTTAAGACCAAATTCACCGTTGCGGAAATTTTTCGTCGGGTATTTTACTTGCTATTAATACATTGTATGCCGGACAACCGTCAAATCTGAAAATTATTAAACCTGTTTGTGATAATGAAACGTGAAGAAGATAGATCGTTAGTTGAAAATATTGTATTTCCTGCAAATTAAATGGCCACCGATGAAAAGCGGACCAATAATATTATCATCTAGGATTTCACACCACGCACTAACACTTCACGTTCTACTTGCAGAAGCCAATTAGAGATTTCGGTGGACCAGTAATGTTAGCTGTCGATAGTTGATAAACATAGTTTCGTCAGTAAAGAGATTGTTTTAAACGAAATGTCTTAGTATTATCCGTTATTGTATGATTAAGACACCGCTACAGATATGACAAACGAATGTTGTTCCATTATTATTATTATTATTTAAAAAGAACTTCCTTAACCTTGAAGAATCGGAAAATACAATCCTCATTTTCTTTTTTTCCCACCGAACGAACCAACTTTTTTCTATGAAACATTTTATATCATATAAGAGAAATATTTCATATTCTCAAGTCAGATGGTTTCGTGGCTCAGTTCGGTCAGTGCCATAAAAAAAAAAACTGCATAAACACTTTATTCACAATACATATTATAATAGAGACATTTCAGCCCATGACACAGCATTCTCATAGTTTCTGTAAACGACAAGATATTGCTTTGAAACTAAAATTACGTATTAAATTTCAGTAAGCAGGCTGTTCAGATATGTACAGCACTTAAATTAAAATTCCGAGCTACTGTAAAAAGTTTACTATCAGTACCGTTTTTTTAAATCGTGCATTTTATTACTGAGTTAGCAATATCCGCCATTAGTTCTGAAAATAAATTTTAGATACACTGAATGAATGGCTTTTGAAGATCAAATAACATTAAATGAACTGTTTGCAAAAAACTGAATTTCCTGTACAAACTGCCATCGCCGAATGTAAACCCGTACAAAAAATTAATATTCAATTAAAGAAACAAAACCAATTATTTACGTGTCCAAACTTTGGTAAAACAATAAACGAAGGCTCGCCCGTATTGAAGCACACTTTATATTCCTCAGAACTGATACTTTTAATCTTGCAAATTCTGTCACTCCTGAGCGGGTTAACTTCATTTTTATCACTTGCTATCTAGACCCGTTACTAGTTTATGCACATTACAGACTTAGAGGCTTGACCTGCTGATTATCTGAATTATTGTAAGCTGCTGTATAGTTTGACTTATAACCTCGCAACTGTGAGACATTTGAATTGCAGAGTAACGATGTAAATCTCGAGTTTTACACAACTGGCTCCGGTCAAAACAAGACATCTTCCCACCACAGCTTGACCTGTAGAGGTCGTAACAGTGAGCAGGAAGTTAGGGAACAATCAGCTGCGGGGCTCCCGAGGGAAAGAGAGCTGTTGTTTCGTGGGGTTTAAAGATAACGCCCAGCAGAAATAGACCTGGCGCCAAGCCACTGACGTGTCCAACAAAGGAGACAACTACACTGGTGTTGAGGTGGGGGCAAGGTACTCTATCCAGGCGCGTCGTCTCACAGTATTACGCTTCATCGTGCATTCACATGGAGTTATTTCAGGAAACCATGGCGAATTAAAATCAGGATGTCTGGAACGTGTATTGAAAAAGCGTCCACTGGAATGCCCAAGCGCTACCACTCAGTCATAGCTCGTATTTTCAAAGCAGTTGAGTACTGCACCACACTGGCTGAGACAAAGATATTAATCATCTCGGTTCACATGAGTGTTCTGAATTTTATCCACAACAAATGCTGAACATAGTGCAGGAAGTAGTTGAATGCTCTAGAAGAAACAAATTCATCAAGTTTAACGAAACAGTAGGCCAGTGGTCCCCAATTAGTGGTACCCGTACCCTCAGGGGAACGAGAGGTTACAGTAAGCCCATTAACTAAGTAAAACACTAGGATAATTTTTAAAAAAATTACTCAAACATTACAATTGCCAAAGTTTTAAGACAAACTGTGTGTGTGTGTGTGAGAGAGAGAGAGAGAGAGAGAGAGAGAGAGAGAGAGAGAGAGAGAGAGAGAGAGAGAGAGAGAGAGACAGAGAATCACATTACTTTAATGCTATTGTTGTGCGAAGCACTCGAATGGGATGAACGCATTTATTTATTTATCATTTTTGCTATAAAGAGTACGCGAGGTTGAGTTCTTTCTTGAAGTGGTACTCGGGAAATAACTAATTGGGGACTACTGCTGTAGACCAAATGCAACAGAGGCAACTAGAACTGGCGCCTTGCTGAGTGTTAGAATACCATACACGAACTACCTGACAAAAGAAAAAATCAAAGCATTAAACAACTGGAAAAGCGAATGGGACATCAGCAACAATAACAAGGTTACAGTATTACGGTTTCATCCATCCAGCCCAGAATTCCCACCCGTCCTAGATTTTTCAGTTCCCTGTAACCTAGGGGGATTAATAATATTTAATTAAAATTGCAATGTAGGGCACACTACGGTAGCAATTTATATGTCATCTGCTAACAATCTAACTTCTGATAGTAAACAATCAACATAATTATTCATCAGAATAATTTATACCAACGGTCCCAATACGCTACCCTGTGGCACTCCCATTTTTACTTCCACTTCTTTTGATACTGCATTTCCTACCCTAACTTTGTTTTCTACCTTTTAAAAATTCTTCTACTAGGCAAATCACTTTCTCATCCACTCCAGTAGTTTTTACCTTATTTACTACCATTTTATGAACCAATCTTTCAAAAGCCTTTGAAAGATCTATTGCTAAACTATCAATTTGGCCTCCTTGTCCGTTTCATCCGAAATATGTTGCACATATCCCACCAACTGAGATATTATTACTACAATGGTCAGATTGCGGTTTAACCAAGCTATCTTCTCTCTACTTCTATCTCGCTGTGCATACAATATCTGTAATGTAGCAACCCGAAAATATGTGATTTAAACCATCTGCATTACTTTATGTATGAAATCCACAAACGTAAATTCTCAACAGTCTCAGAAATCCTTTCCCGATCGTGTATCTATTGTCTGTTCGAAACTGTATATAAATCGTTAACGAGTTTTGTAAAGAAAGGTAATATTAAGGTTTAGATAAATAAGTTCTTTATTTTATGTATTAATATTGTTTATTTTTGGTATGTGTATTTCATCTGTTGTAAAACGTACATTTTTCGGTGTATGTTTACTTTTCCTGCACAACATCTTGCCTATTTGTGCAAACGGCAATGTAGCACTCAAGGCAAAATAAATCCAAAAATATGGAGCTCTATACAAGACCAATCTCAATTGCTGGAGTAACCAGTAGTGGATACTATTTGATACCTGCTTTTTGGTTCCGTTGTGACGATAGTGTCTTAGCTAAAGCTTGAAGTGGAACATAATTGGAATAGAGAGCGAGCCACAGATTACAGTTTAAACCAGCTCAGAGTAGGGAACCTAGGAAGTATCTCGATCACGGATAGCACTAACAGAGAATCACAGCTCGATGAGCAAATCTAGGAGTTGAGCTATCTAGCTTAGTTATTCACAAACTTTTTCTTGCCATTCAAAAGAAAAGTTTCCATGCTCCTCTTTGTAAGGTGACAAGGTCCCTTACAATTTTTGATGAATATGTTTGTTAAAATTAAATATTATTCTTGCTTTGTTGATACAAATGTGTTAAAGTTGTGTGTAAAATAATAGCTACGTGAATATTGGGGTGCCGGAATATCAATGAACAGTGGCCGTCTAAGACAATGAATATCTTTGGACAAAAGAAAAAGAAAAAAGAAGAAAATTACTATGGCGAGAGAGCGTGCTAGAATGTAAGCTATAGAGAGCATGTTGTGGTATGAAAACGGAACGTAGAAGTCTGTTATTCTCCAGTGTAATATAAAGAAGTGTTTAATAATAAAATTGGTTTCGAGTGTTTTCAAATGATCCTGTAGAAATAGTGATATATGTATTATTTTGTTTTGAGCTGTGAAACAATATAATGTGCTATAGCTAGTATTTCTGCTTGACAACGGGCATATTATACATCAAGAAGAGCTATAGTAAACTGCTCATACCAGCAAAAATAAAGCAGGTAACTTACACCTTCCGTCCAAAAAAAAAAGTTATATCGCCTCCCCTCGCGAAAATTTTATAATTAAAAAGGTAAATGCCAACAATTCAGTACTAATGATGACATCTCAGAGGAAACTCAACAAGTATGTGGTGTTAGAATAAAGATTTTCAACTTTAAAAAGTGGTGAAGGAGACATAGTACTTCCGACGGTATAGAGCTAGGGTATCGTCCATACGGTTTGTGAAGCTACCTAGCACCCCCCCCTCCCCACTCCCCTCCGTTTAGAAACCTATGATCTACCGCTGTTTAAAAACCTCTAGCCATGTTATTGTTTATCGCTAACGTAAGTTTCTAAAATTTCCCAGCGAAGTCCGTTTGGTGACCGTAGGTGCCATCCGTTGCTATCCTCATCAAGTCATCAATGTTCATACTTGTCTTATTATTAAACCGGTATTCCGGCGACAGAATATTTGGGTCGGGATTAAAACTTCCACATTTTTCTCCATTACCGGTTGTGAAATTGGCATCATTCATAATTTAGCTGTCTCAGCTCATGACTTTTATAACCTTACGTGGAGAAGTGATTCTCAGAAGACCCAAGCGTCCAACGGCTCTTACTAACGTCTCCACGCCAAGCTATGAAGCACATCAGTTATCGTATGAAAATTTTAACTATAAAACTACCATTCGCTTCTCTAAGTCAAAGTAATTTGATGATGATTACAGTATATTACCAATGTTTGTATTCAATTAGTTTCGTAATTCAGTTGGAGGTTTACATAATGCGACTGTCTCCTGAAAGGCAGCCAGCTGACGATGTAGTTGGCTTCATCCCAGGCACGGACCGAGAATAGACCACGGACGTGAAGGAGAATTGATTGTGACTAGTTAGTTGGTGGCATTAAGGTCCCTTAAGGCTTCACTTACAACGGGCAGCTGCGCCAATGATGGAGGCGTGCATATACAACCAATGAGGAGAGCGAGCTGTCGCTGCATTAGTAAAATGAGCCCATATGGTCCTCTAGGGGTCGAAACGCTTTCTTCAACAATTCCGGGTTTCCCGGTAAGAGATCACAGCTGTGGTCTCGGGACGTCACCGGCTCTCCCTCCATGAGCACAGCGATTATCCCGATCAATGCTTGTGGGCATCTAATCCAAAAGTGAGGCTTTACACATTTAACGAGCAACATCAGGATACACGATGAAAATCTAAACATTTTTACTGCTTCTCGTACACAAAGAAGGTCATTATAAACGACCTAGTGCTAATCACAAAAATACAATAAAGTGAGTCAACTGTACAACAAACGCACAAGCTTTGGATTATATTTAAGTCATCCGGTTTGTAGTTTTGCGGTGATAATACGTAATTACCACTACCATTCACATGGATCATTATGAAACAATTACATTGGCACCATCCTTTGGCTCGTTAGACGAAACGATGAAGAGCAATGCTCAGAGTCATCTCGCGCTATGGTATTCCAACATCATTCAACAGTCTGTTTATTTTTATTTATTTATGGATTTAATATGGGGCTAATACAGTCAATTGCACTGTCGTATATACGTTTAAGTTTTTTGAATTTTACGTTTAGTTCGCGCAACGTTCATGGATAAATAACCAGACCATTCTTTGTTTGGTAGTGGTAGAGATCGTGTGAGAGAGGTTATACTTAGACTATTTTCCTGTGGTTCTTTCCTTGCTGATCGATATCACGTGCAAATCAATATATAGTGATACATATCCTCCACGTGTCCCAGGTGGGTCTCTTAACAACGTGTGCGCTGTTCCAGGTCTGTCTCTCCATTTGAGAGCACTACGGTTTGTCGTCGTCGTTCTTGGACCAAAGTCCCTTTCCTTGGCGGTCGGCCAGCCATCATCTATACGACCATTCTCTTTTTGTAATGTTGGAGACTTTGAAGTCTGGGCAGCACGCAAAACGTTTTCAGTCTCCACAGCAGTCAGATGACGATGTGCTGATCTGTTTGCAGCCTCATTTCCAATCATTCCAAAATGACCCGGCACCCATTGGAACAGTACTTCTACCTTATATATCATTGACCTGAGGCCTTTCCGCAGATTCCTTTGGGTAGTCCTATGATTGATTTTAAGGCACTTCTAGAATTTGTGCATATCACTATGTTTCTTTTATATATATATATATATATATATATATATATATATATATATATATAAGCGTGGTACTATGTTTATTTAAACTTTACAGCAGGGCTTGAAATAACAATAACTATTCATATCATAACTTTGTCGTTGCCTTCGGCATCCGACAATAATCTGAATGTTTATAATTCAATAAACAATTATACAAACATAGTCAGTAGTTACGAAAATAATTTTTCCGAATGAATGAACAGCTCCGTAACGAAAGGGGCGTCATGATGGGTAACAAAATTAATATCTTAATGTTATACTATTTTCCTGATTGAGTTTAGGTCACAACCCATACTTGAGTGAGTACATGTCATTCTTACACAGCAAAAATAATGCTGAACACTATCCAAACAGAAAAAGTTTCTCTACCAACTGGGGACTACTATATATCTGCACACTTTTTTACAAAATTACTTTTGGTAATTTTGTATCGAATGCTGGTTCCAATTCTTACTTAATCTTTTCATCATCTTTATTATTTATACACTTCTCTTACGTGATTCACAGGAAAAATAGGTGTGGGTTGCATTATGAATGAAGCGAGAAGATGACAACCCATTTAGACTTACTCTTCCTCAAGATACCAAGGAGGCTGTCAAGTTTAACATACCCATCACAAGGATGAATGACCAACAGAAGTGTCGTATGCCCTTAGTGCAAACGCTATACAAAGACATTTGTTATTTGACCCTGGACTTTGGTGCACAATCTGGATTAGGAATGGCGCGTCACCACATCACCTATAGTGCCAGCCAAGTCGTGATGATGAAAATTTCTTTTGTCACTAGGATTCGAACCAGGTAACCTCGCATCATGCGCCGGAAACCACAGCCAACTGAACCAACTGGGAGGGTTGAATACAGGTGGTTTAAATTAGCCCTGTGTCTTCCAAATTAGGCAAACTAATGATCCTAGAGATAAAAATGGTGGTCGCAAAACTGTGGCTGGTTGGACTATCGCAATACATTAAAAAAAACTACACTTGGTCTACGCTGCAGCATGTGAACAACAACGTTGAAGGCGATGCTTCTCTTGCTGGAGTTTTTATATTATACTGCGCCAGATCCACTACACATTCCATCCTTACTGTTATCATTATCGTTCGTAAATTCAATTTCACATTATGTTATAACATTTCTGTACGCGCCAGATTTTCACGGTACAATTGATCGTTTTATATATATATTTTATGTATTTAGATTTTTTTGTTTATGTTTTATTTGGTAACACTCCAATTAACCTTTTATTACGATTATTTATTGGTATAAATACAAAATAAATGTATGTAATCGTTTGTTGAGACAACAGTATCGATTAGTGACGAACGTCGTTAGTAATTTAACGCTTTAAATTCTTCTTTAAATAAGTAACTACAATAATTGAAATTGAAAATTTTAAAACAAAAATAAACACAATAATTAAAAGTGTTTAATTTATTAGGAAGATGATTGTATACAAATCGCATTAAGTGTGTTCACTTTGATCTTAGATTTGATATTTAAAGATTCTTTACAGCATTAAACGTAACAGCGCATATAAAACTGCCTTGTCTAAAAAATGTAATCTTATCTACGGAGACTGTAAGCGGATTTCTGCACGGCTTAGTTAAGCGCGGTAGTGAGTTAATCCTTGATCCGGAGAGGTCACGCGTTAATATGGACCTTCAGCGCATGCGCATAACGCTGGGCTCCTCCTCTGCGTTGTGAACACTGCGTATTGCTATTCAGCGCAGCGTGCATTTTGTATGTTATGGGACCAGACGGAAGCTGGGCCGCCCAGTGCATGTAATGTAGTATTGGCAGTGGGATCACGACTGGCCCTCCCGGAAACAAAACGAGAGGCGCCGACATGAATATATTCAGCTCGGCTGGGTAGCCTTCACGCCAGCAGAAACACTGGGCGGAGATACCTACATAATTAATCACGCAGGTCTTAACTTAGTTTCGAAGTTCGCCTTGAAAATGTTCAGAACAGGGATTTGTAAGATAACAATGTTATTTCTGATCATGAAATTGTTATATACAACAAAAACCTTCTAGAACCAAAGCAATGTTGTTGTAACTAGTAAAAAAACGGTTTTTTTTTCTGACTTGAAAAAAAAATGAACATGAAAAAAAACATGTTTTTTTTCTGGGACATGTTTTTTTCACAACTACTAAATCTCAAATTTGTAAGGCATTTATCGTTTAATATGACTGTTTTAGATTTTATTCTAACTACTTTCCTTAATTTTTAAATCTACTATATTTTTCTGGTTCAGTATGAAAAAAAATACGAAAATATTGGCAAATATCTGAAATTTCTTTTATGAACGGGGACTTCCCGAAGAGGCTAGGTTGCACGAGAAGGAATCCCCGTTCCCCGTTGTTTGGATTGATACTAGCTATTTAAACTAGTGCTGCCAGCCCTACGGATTTATCTGTAGACCTACGGATCTTTTCAAAAAATTAGGAATTTAAAATTTATCTACGGTTTTTTGCCTCCTTTTGTTACTTATTGTGCTTTCCTTATATTCGTATACCTGTTAAACTCTCAGCGTATAGTGATACTGAGTCATTAAATTGTCAGTAATTATGAACCGTTTCCTTGCAACCGTTGGCGTAAACCAGGAGTCCCCAAAGTGGTCGATATCGACCCCAAGGGGTCGATAAGAGTTCTGCATGGGTCGATTATTGCACTGGGGTCGAAAGGGGGTCGATTAACATTAAAGAAGATTAATTAAACTTTTTTAGGAAAAATTGGAATATTTCAATAAAAATCAGATCAATAAATAAAAATAATGCTCATCCTCTGAATTCCTGACTGTTTGCCATGTTATGTGAAGAAAATTATTGAACTTTCATACTGAGGTAAGGTGGTTGTCAAGAGGTGATAGTTTGCACAGGCGTGTTGACTTGTATGACTCATCTGAAGAGTTACTTAGGACTGTGGATCCATTGCCATGTAACGAGTTAAAACAGTGCAAGAACCATCCTTTCTATTTAGCAGACTTTTACTCGATATTTATTCCATCTATCCTTAATTTTCTTACTACTTTTTAAGATTGTAATAACAATGTAAAATATTTACTTTTTCAGTAGATATTATTGGGTAGATTTTATAAGAAATAGGAATTATATGAGTTGTTATGCATGTCTCCTTATTGCTTCGCATTAGAAACGCCAAAAATGATTTGATGTTTTATTTAATACTTAATCTGGGGGTCTATAAGAAGGCAAATATTCTATGAAGGGGTCGACGGGAAAAATGTTCGGAGACCCCTGGCGTAAACCAACAACTGAAAAGAAATAAAGCTCCTATTTTGTAAGCTAATAAATTTAAATTCAAACTTAAAAGACCGTAATACAGAACTATCGGCGCAGTCTTTATGCACTGTGTGCTCATTATTTAAAATTGCAATCTCAAAATCTTTTGCGTACAATACAAGAACAACCAGTAAAAGAAAATGTAACTACTTCTGAAGTTATGGATCTAAAGGAGACAGAAGAAGAAACAGAAAATTCCGACACCGACCGAACTAGTGTTGGTAGTGCTGATGCTAGTGAATGTGGTACTGACATAGAGGATGAATAAAATTATGTTATCTATATAGATACATTTATGAATCATTATGTAGGACATTATGATTTAGTAAGATTTAAAACACAAATATAAAATGTAAGTTCCATATATAAAAACTATAATTTATCAAATATATAGTTTTCTAAAAAAAAAAAATTAGAAAAAAAACAAGGGTGCTAGGTTTTTTTCATGTTTTTTTTTTTTTTTTACAAATCTGAAAAAAACTTTTTTTTTCAATTTGCAACACTAGTTGTAACCCATTTTCCACATGTGCCCAGTAAATTAAATGTTAATAAGTAATGCAAATGCAATTGTTTTACATTGTTTAATGCAGTACGCGATTCGCCTCTCATCGATTTTTTTTTTTTTGTAACTGCTTTACGTCTCTTTTTAACATCGAGATCTTTAGAGACGGGAAAGGATGGGGGGCAAGGATGGGGGCAAGGAATGGGAAGGAATTCGGCCATGGCCTTTTGAAGGAAGCATCCCGGCATTTGCCTGGAGTGATTAGGGGAAACCATGGAAAACCCAAATCTGGATGCCCGGACGGGGATTCGAACCGCCGTCCTCCCGAATGCGAGGCGAGAACGCTAACCATTACACCGCCCCGCTCGGTGCCTCTCATCGAGGCAACATCACTCTTTCACACATTTTCAAAACTGGTGCTGTCAGCACACCACCACGACTAAGAAAACAAGATGGACACCGTAAACAAGAGAGTAGCGAAAAGGCGCAATTTTTACATCTAGCTGGCAGCTTTTGAGATAAATGGCTTTAACGAGAACATGATTTCGGGAAAAAGCAAAGATATCTTGGTACGAACCCAGAAAACACCAATGTAAAGAACCAGTAAATGTTTCAATTTAGATTTACATTAGACATTATGTAATTTCAATATAGATTCGTCACGGACGATGCCTCGAAGAGAAGCGAAACGAGTACGGCGTTAAACCATGTACAAAACAGTTCCACTGGCGTTATTTATTAACATATTATTTCCTTTTAGAATCATTTATTTGTTCGTCTGTCACAACCGCATAAGAGTGATCTGGTGGCTCAATGGTTAATGTGTCTGACTGAAGTTGGAAAAGTTCTCGGCTGGTATTTCAATAGGTCTTAACCCCAACCATCTCCGCTGACCAGAACGCTTTTGTGGCTCGGATACCGCGTTTAACTGTAGGTCTCCTATAGTCGACAGGAGTACCGGGTTAGGCAAGGGGGATACGACAGGGGCGGATTGCGCAGCCGGTAAGACAGCTTGTTACTTGATCATTAAAACAATACGAGTTTGATTTTTGCAACCTTATAACGTCGCAACTCTTTAATATAGATGTTTTTAATTGCGCACTAATTTAGATTTTGCTATGCTAAACATGTTTGTAACGTAAAATTTATAAAAATCATTGAAGTGAAAATAATTATAAGGAGCTTATTGTGGAGTTTAAAGAATTTTTGCCGTAATTTTCATTAATATCAAATGAAAACTGGCAATCCACCTACTCTGAAATGTTTGTATTAGTTTTTATTCCGCGACTTGCTCAAATTTTTGGCGAAAAGCGATAAAAAGATATAACTCCTCCCCTCCCCCTTGATTCTTTAAACTAATGATCCGAAAAATATCTCGCCACCTATGTCTGAGGGAAAACTAAATTATCTTCCTGGAGTTTATGGTTTTCGCAAAACAACCCTTATAAACCAGAATTATGGTAGAATACTACTATAACTTCCAGACTCATATGGTCATATTGTGTCACCGATAATTTAAAGATTTCATTTCAACAATAAAAAACACAAATATTTCGCTTGTACTCGCTATTAAAATTTGAGGGCTTAAATTCCAAGTCCTTAAATCAAATCAAATGATTCCGTATTTATTACTGGTTAATTTCCTAGTTTTAACTACAGCTAACATGCAACTCATGAGATTCAATAACCAAATCACTGCCATCACGTGACCAACGTTTTCGTGTTACCATAATATTTCATCCTTGAAGTTAATAAAATAGTACCAATTATTGTTGTGCAACTAATAGTTAAGATATAATAGCATGCTGCAGTTTTTACATTTTTGTGGTCACGAAACTTTCTACAACCGCCTGGAAGAAATGCTTACTCCAGCTCCAAAAGTGGCTGCTGAACATCGCTGGTTCAAGTAACGAACTTTTCCCTACAGCGCTGGCAAAATTTTGATGGAAAATTAATATTGATGCACCGACTCATCAGTATCGTGATGATTACCTACTGAGCAGATTTTATGTCACCAATATTATGAAGCAAGGACAAGGAGATGAAACAAACATAATGGTCTTGTGATGTTAAATTATCTTTTGCCAAAGAAAGATTATCGTTTATTATTGAATGTGAAGACAATTTAATGTTGTGGTAGAAATATTTTTAAAATATTAATTTAATTCACATGATAAAAAATGTGATGTGAAAGGAAAAAAAAAATATTTTGGTAAATTTCCAGATAAAATGGAAGTATTTCTTGTATCTATCGAACTGCCAAAAGTTTCTTCCTTTTTTTTTTTTTTTTTTTTTTTTTTTTTTTTTTTTTTGATGTAGGATGGTTGATATTATGCCGTCGTATTATTGTACTCGATAGAGATCCTACGTTTCTCACTGGCTTTATTAGTGTGCGTCGATAGTGCCCGGATATGCCAACAATACGACCTTGGGTGACAACCCACGTGATCGACCGAGGCCATTCGTGAGCGTATAGTGGGCTGCACAATGGCACCTATTCTCAAGTGACGTAGGTATAAGTCTCGTAAACCATTTCCAATCATTTATTATAGAACAAAAAGCGTAAGATATCGGATATAAATCGTCTAAAATTATAGGTAACATGAAGATTCATTTCTCAATGAAACTACAATGATCATAAATATACGATCTTCTGCGGCTACGAAGTAGATCATGGTCTTGCTAAAATTTCACAGGTCATTCGCGTATACAGCTGACAACACTATCAGCCATTTGTATATTTATATCCTTTCGATGCCTCCCATACATTTCCATCCTGCTTCTTCTTGACTTTTAGCATGTCAGCGAGCAGTGTCTACCGAACTCAACTGCACTTCGTTGAAATAATTATGGATCATTAGATATCTCGAATTGTTACTTCGAAATGTTCATAGAATGCACATGTAAGGTGGAGATTAGGTTTTGCTGTCTCACTTTTTAAAAACTAACCAAAAGGTAGCAGACGGATAGCTTCTCTAAGACTGTAATGTTATATAGCTTGCTCAGGTTTCCTTTCTCTCGCAGTCAATTTGTGTATGATCTGCACTCGCAAGAACCCAAGAATCTGAGGTAGGAGGGGTACCTTTAGGAAAGACATGTTTATCTTATGGAGTTCAAAAATCTTTTTGACAAAGCGATATGCCAGTGCGAGAGAGGAGATGAAGATGGTATAAGAGTTAACAGGTCAATATTAAAACACAAGCATCTCCTAAAGTTAAACTCCATACCCACATCTACAGTAAACCTTTTAGTTTAAATTATAGAATGTTGGAAGACAGAAAAGTCATATTGTTTGCGTGTGTATATAGTTATGATATAACCACATTTACATCTACAGTAGTAATATTATAGACTCGGATATAACTCCATCTGTTCGATATGTTTTCACGATTACACAGCTAAACCTATTTTGACGAAATTTGGCAAGGTAAATACTATGCATCATTAGGAAAGATATAGAATACTTTTTCGGGATGAATAATATACTTTATCACGAAATTTTTTAAAACTAACGGAACGGTAAGAGACAGACGGATAGTAAGTGTAAGGCTCTGTAATGTTATATTGGTAGCTCAGGCTTTGTTTTTCTCGCAGGTCTGTTTGTACATGGTCTGCACTCACACGAACCCAACCATGTGATGTAGCTGGCGTACACTTAGAAAAGACGTGTTTTTTTCATGGGCAGTTATAGTAGCTAGCTCAGGCTTTTAGCAAAGGACAGAAAAACCTAAAACGTTGAGTATAAAAAAAATAAAAAATAAAATAAATAGTATTGTGACATAATTTTAAATCGCAAACAAAAAATTTGCCGGAGGATCTATGGTAGGCACTCTTCCACAGTTCACCTTCTCTTCCCCCTTCCCCACGTATTTTTTTAAAACTATTTTTAAACAAGTTACAAACTGGTTCTCTTCATAAGACAAGCTCAGTATTAAAATGGTATGGTGATGGCTTCCCTGTCATATTATCCCAATTCCCTTTTTTTTTTTCTTTTTTTTTTTTTTTTTTTTTTTTTTTTTTTTTTTTGACATCTTCTTACGTAACATATTGCTTTCTATATCTTATTCTAGCAATAAAATTCTAAATCGCGGGTAACAGCTAGTACAGTATAATGTTCCCAATTATTTTTTTTTTTCTTTATCTAATCTATGTTCCTTCAAGAACTGAGGCATTTCTACTTCGTAAGACAGAATGGGGAAAAACTGATTTACCCTACATCTGCAAACAATAAATGATTGCTTGTTTTCATTTCTACTCTTAATCACATATAATATTCTATCTGTACCACACAAATATAACAAGGTAATTGTAAATAACATTATAAGATGACATTAATAATAATAATCACCGATGTAATGTGATGTGTAATGTACGCGATTTTTTGTCGTAGTTAGAAGCAGCTAATATTTTAATGTTTTGCACCTTGCTTAATCGAATGTTTGGGTTCGTGTACGCGGGGTACAGTGGTGATATCATTACATTTTACATAAACGTGTGTTGCTACAAAAAAGCATAGTTAAAATGAAACATCGGTTGCTGCTAATTAATTCCTTCATTTGTTGTTTGCAGTAGCATTCAACATGATGCTTCCTGAACTAGATAATTTTTGATTGGTATGTCATAATGTCATTCCAATTCCATCATCCATTCATTGTCAGGAGCCTTCTTTGCTCAACAACAATCTGCATTCATTGTCAGCTGAATATTCATTACCTACCCTGAGAGCAACCTTAGAGGACAAAAACAAAACATGTGCTGCAAAACAATTCTTTTCCATGACTCACACGCAAAGTAGTAAACAGACAGAAATTGTTGTTCGTTATAACAGTGAATACATATTCCAGGGATTTAAAAGAGCTTACTGAGACAGAAGCCATGCAACATGCAGAACCCCCTATAACCTGATCTGAAGTGGAAACTGCCTTGAAACCCATGAAGAAAGGTAAATCAAGTGGTTATGACGCGTTTAACTCAGACACGATAAAAGCACTGGGGGTGAGTGGGATCCAGTGGTTTTATAGGGTGTTAAATGCCATTTGGAAGGACAATAAGATCCCGGAGGATTGGGCTAAGGGTGTAATGATACCCACTCGTAAAAAGGGAAACAGAAAAAAGTGTGATAATTATCGTGGAATCACACTTCTTTCCCATTGACTGAAGATCTTGGAAAAAGTGATTGAGAAAAGGTTACGAAGACATCCGGAAATTACAGGATGAGCAACATGGTTTCAGACCAGGAAGATGTACTACAAATTTGATCTTTTCAGCAAAAATGCGCACTGAAAAACACTTAGAAAGGGGTAAGGTAATCATCATGGTCTTCCTTGATGTCGAAAAGGCCTATTATAGCATAGCAAGAGCAAAAATTTGGGATTGCCTAGAACGAAGAAATGTACCAGGATCCTTAATCAGCTAGATCAAAATGCTGTATGAAAACACAAAAGCCTGTGTGCAAATAGGCAATGGAGTGTGAGACAAGAAGAGGAGTACAACAGCCCAGTGCTCTTCATTGCTGTGATGGATGACATCTTGAAGAAATTCAAAGAAGTATATGGGAAAGAAACAAAAGCCTTAGTCTTTGCTGATGTCATAATTTGGGGTGAAAGTGCAGAAGAGGTGCAAGAGAACCTGGAGGCTTGGAACAAGTAGTTTGAGGAGTATAGACTGAAAATCAGCCAGAGTAAGATGGTGGTCATGGCAACAGGTACAGGGACTTCCAACGTGAAGATTTACCTAAACAACCAACAACTACAAAACGTTGACCAGTTCAAATATCTTGGAAGTACTCTAAGTAAAGATAACACCAGTAAAAGTGAAATTACAAACAGAAATAATAATGCAGCATTCTTCTATAACCAGGTGAGAACTCTATTGTGCGACAACAAAGTACCCAGAAAGTGCAAATGTACACTACTACATCCCCAGACTGACTTATGCACTGGAAACATGTACCCTGTCCAGAAGAGACAATAGTAGACTTCAAGCCTCTGAAATGTAGTTTTTACGTACCATGCTGCAGAGAACACGAAATGACAAAGTGATGAATGAAACCAATCGTGCAGAGGCCGGTATAAACATCAGTGTGGAAAAATCCTTACAGCGTTGTCGCATGAGGTGGTATGGACATGTCCAAAGGATGGAGCAAGAAAGAAGAGCAGAGTCCTACTTTAATATGAACATCCAAGGTAAAAGACGTGCGGAAGGCCCAAAAAGAAATGGATAGATCAAATCAAGAAGGATATAGAAGACTTATGGCTTGACTGGAAGACTGTTCATGAACAACAACTATTCATAGACAGAAAGAAGTTGAGAGTGCTCATGACCAGCACCCGGGATTATACAAAACTGTAAAAAGTTTAAAGAAAAACTGTAGTATTTTCTACTTCATAATTAATTTTTCACTCTAAAAGAATTTTTATCATTGATCAAACAAAGAAAAGGAGACTCAGTTAGTAATGTATGTCTAGTATTGGAGAAGTTCAATGCTCTATTATGTGTGATCACTGATCGAATTAACTGTTCCATTAGCGTTGCGTGCATACAGTAAATGACGCTAGTTCTTTCGTGTGTACGAGGTTGAATTAATCTGTTACCAATTATGTTTGTTATTAACGTTATAATTACGAACTAATTAATACAGTGGCCACATGGGTTCAAAAGAGAACATACGCATTCTACTTCATTTTATTCCATCAAAGGGGAGTTAATGAATCATTAGTTGGGTTACCGGCAACTTCTGTAACATACACACTGCAGAAATCCAGCTTGAGAGTTTGTTTAAAGTATTATATTTTCAGATTAAAATTACTCTCGATTAATTTAAAAAAACTGTTAAGTAGGATTTTTATTTATTCTGAGATATGTTTAACTGAAACTGCTAATATAATTTGAGGGGATAAGCCTTAAATAACAGGAAGAAAATGTTAAAAGTATATTTTTCTTATTTTGAAGCGAAGTTTTTCTATATCTGATTCGATAGGTAATTAAAAAAAAAAATTTCAATGCAGAGTTTGCAGCGCCAGGATTTATTGAATAAATTTATCTGTGTGATCATACGCCCACATCCAACCACTCCCTCCTACCCACGCAAACTGGGTTTTAAATTCAGTCTTCCTGTTGCGGACAGAATCACAGATTTGACTGTGAAAAGTAATCGTACATGGCGATATAAAATACCGAATTATCACATTTGACGATAGCGTAGTTTTATTCCTGCTGGCTTTCCTAATGAGTTACGGTAGTAAGGAAAGAAGCCATAAAATAAATACCTTTAAAAAGAAGGCATCTGAAATTGGAACAAAATGTTTCTGTCATACTATACAGGGTGTTACAAAAAGGTACGGCCAAACTTTCAGGAAACATTCCTCACACACAAACAAAGAAAATATGTTATGTGGACATGTGTCCGGAAACGCTTACTTTCCATGTTAGAGCTCATTTTAGTTTCTTTAGTATGTACTGTACTTCCTCGATTCACCGCCAGTTGGCCCAATTGCAGGAAGGTAATGTTGACGTCGGTGCTTGTGTTGACCCCGGTACCAAATGTAGAGACTCTTCGTGCTCGTATTGTGGACGGCTGTGATACAATACGCCATTCTCAAGGGCTGCATCAGGGATTCCATGCGACGGAGGGTGGATGCATGTATCCTCGCTAACGGAGGACATTTTGAACATTTCCTGTAACAAAGTGTTTGAAGTCACGCTGGTACGTTCTGTTGCTGTGTGTTTCCATTCCATGTTTAATGTGATTTGAAGAGAAGTAATAAAATGAGCTCTAACATGGAAAGTAAGCGTTTCCGGACACATGTCCACATAACATATTTTGTTTGTGTGTGAGGAATGTTTCATGAAAGTTTGGCCGTATCTTTTTGTAACACCCTGTATGTCCAGTTGTGCCTATTCTTCACCACTAAGCTTCTTTAATCCTTTCCACATCCTACCGTTATTGTGCATTCATTCTCTGTTCTTCACACGTCATAACGGCAACAATACCTCAGAAAGTTTTATGCTAGCAATGGGTTCCATATTCCCCTTATTTCGCATACCACCATAGCTAATCACCTCTTTCCTATACTCACTTTATTGACTATTTAATCTCTTATATGGGCTTTTGGATCATTGGCGTCGAGGTCATTAGTGGCTGCAGAGACAGGAAGGTAATCGTTCTACATCTACATCTACATCCATACTCTGCAAATCACAAACATTGTGGGTGGCAGAGGGTGCTAAGCACCAATCCTAAACCCGTCCATTCCAATCCCGAATAGTGCGAGGAAAGAAGGAATACGTATAAGTATCAGTACGGCATCTTATTTCTCTAATCTTATCCCTCCGGTCATTGCGACCTAAATAGGTTGGCGGAAGAAGTATTTCATTACACTCGAAATTTAAATTTTTTCGCATATTCTCCAATAAATTCGAACGCAAGCTACGTCGTCTGTCTTCCAAACTATCCCAGCCCAATCTATGTATCAATTCTGTGACGCTTTCATAAGGGCTGTAACAACAAGTCACGAATCTAGCGGCTCTCCTCTGCACCCTCTCATCTGAGTCAATCAGAACCTTGCGATACGGATCCCAATTCCCAAATCCCACAACAGTAATCCAGATGCGGACGCACTAGTGTTTTATACGCTATCTCCTTTGTTTGAGCATTACAATTCCTCAAAATACGACCTATGAATCGCAATTTAGAATTTGCCTTGCCTACGACGGAAGTTATGTGCATGTCCCATTTCATGTTGCTTTGTACTATCACCCCTAGATACTTCACGGTAGTGTTGCCCAAATGCAAGAACAAGACAAGACTTGGCCAGTCTTGGTCTTGGTCTTGCATCAATACACCTGGTCTTGGTCTTGGTCTTGGTATTGCACTCCCGGTCTTGGTCTTGGTCTTGGTCTTGCAGCAAGAGTCTCGCAAGTCTTGCAATTACCTATTAGCCTGTCGCTATTTATTAAACGTTACTTTAGATATTAGAACAACGCAACAGAATAGGTATATTTAAGCTTGAATTAACATAGCCATGGTAAAGACCAACCAAATTAATAAATGTCTAAACATTTCATGAGAAATTAAAAAAATCAACTGACACCAGTTGGGGTTTGAACCCACGACCTAAGCGATCAGTGGCGATGCTCTAACTAACCAACTGAGCTATCAACTGTGTCCCGCGGGAGTCAGTCTGTTTCTTAATAAACGTTTACATTTAATAATCTTCAATGTACTAAAACATAGAGAAAACAAATTAATGACATTAACTTGACTGTATTTTAAAGAACATTATCTGTCTAGAAAGAGATTGATAGACCCTCACCTTATATGAAATGGAATAAAATAATTATACAATTTACTGAATTTACCATTTATTTCAATAAAAATACAACACAAATGAAATTACAGAACAGTACACAATAGCTGGCATTACTGTTACTTTATATTAATTCTTTTGTGAATATATAAATGCAGTAAAAGAAAAGGATTGTGAAGCGAGTCTTCTTCATTATTTGTAGTGTCTTGCATTTCGCTCCTATGTAGCTTCCATAATAATAGGGAACATGCAGTTATAAGAATTATGGGTATTTTGTCATTAAAATGTTAAAAAAATATAAAACAAAGACTACAGCAACATTTTAATTTTGGTTAATATTAATTTTTTACAATAATTTCGATTTGAAGTTACTTGAAACGGAACGTATTTTAAAACACCAATCAACGTCTAGTGACGTCACTACTGTTATGACAGCTTATTGTTGTCAAAGAGAACATTGTTTTATTGAGAAAATTATTTGTATTTTTCAATAAAAATGGAAGTCAGATTTATAAAAGCGGACTCCAGGAATTTACCGAAAGTCAGTGTAGGTATGGTCGTAATTTTTTTTTTGTCGAAAGTGCTGAGTATTCAAGTGTAGAAATGAAAGGGACTAAACTACTATGGTACGTATAAATCGCATTGAATGTTCCTATTTCGTTTAGCAGCTTCTATACATAGCTCTTATTTCAGCTCAACAAGGGAATCTTATGGCGATAATGCAATCGGCTATGTCCAAATTAAAAGAGATGGATAATTGTGTATAGTAAAAAGTAGAGTTACACCGGAACATAAAGTTCGCAAAGAAGGTTATCATGTTACAGCCATTATAAATGAAAGGGAAGGTTTAGTCCAGTCCTGCCAATGCGAAGATTGTGCCACTTCTGAAGGTAATGTTTGTATGTTATTTATGGCCTATAAAATGTCATGCGGACAAATGGGGAGCAGAAAACTCTCATCGTCTCGCCAGAGAGTTCAGTTGTTCTGTGCTCACACCACACCCCTAATTTAGCACATTATTATCACTAAAATCTTATTCCACGTGGGTGTAAGCATGCTGCTACACTCTTGCTATGGTTACACAGAAGATCTGAGTAGCCTGCGCTTACATCTATAACAAGTTACTTGAAGAAATCAAATTTATCTAAATGTGCTTCTGGAAAATCTTTTATAAAAGCCATAGAAATAGGTCACATTCCTGTCACTAACAGTTTCTCTCAAGTAAGCAGTTCAGTATACCTGTTTATTTGATGAAACTATAAATCTTTATAGAAAGAAAAGATGAAACTCACCACAAGATGGATTCGAACCTGCAGCCTTTGCCTAACAAGGGCAATGCTCTATACCCCAGAGCCACCAAGGTTCTCACAAGTCGTGGCGGAATCCAACTTGTGGTGAATCTTTCTCTATACAGGTTAATAAGAATCTCTAAAGCGTGCATAATTACTGTTAAATAAATAGTATCAATGAAATTAATAAATATATGTTATATGCTACAATAATAACCTCATATTTTTAGGTGGATATTCTGAGTGAATATATAAATGCAGTAAAAGAAAAGGATTGTGAAGCGAGTCTTCTTCATTATTTTGGAGAAGATTTACAAACTGTAAACATCCATAAAGTGTGTTCAAGCTTGATTGGAAAGTTGAACTCTTCACAAACTCTCCTTGAAATATTATCAAAGACAATGACCGCTGATATGATTAACATGGTTTTTTCCACCACAAAACGACAAGTTTACTTCCACCGCAACTGACAGGTCAGAAAGGACTTGACAGGAGTGACGTCATCGGCTCTGGAAGTCAGTTTTGGCGCGCAAATTTAAACTGTCAGTTTCAGACCGCCGTTTTGCGAGACATATTACCGTTTTAATTTTTTAAATTTATTTGTGGTGTATTCTGCATGAAGTTACTTAAAATGAAAGCAAAAATAAAAATATTGCATGTTCCCTATTAATAAGGTAGATAACCTTATTGATCATTATTAAAAGCTAGTTTTTAAATTAGTTTGTAACTTTAACTTTTGAAATATTAAGAAAATAAACTTCTCGGTAACATACTACATATAATTTGATTACGCATATTCTATATAGATTATTTTTAGTTTTTATTATTTCGATTTTCGATACTTCAATTAAGTGTCATACTTACTACATTTAATGTATTATTTTTTATTTACTTATTCAGACCGTCAATTCTTTCATCAACGAAAACGCACTGATAGTCATTTATTTTATATCAGTACTTTACGTCTTCCTACATATTTTCTGCCTATTTTCTTCTTCAAAATTCTATGTACTAGTACTTTAAGTTTCGTTTGTTTTCTATGTGTCAATTTCTTGTATTATATAGGATAAGTATATAATTTAAATTAAGCCTGTCCAGTCCACTGACTCTGGAGTTTACTCCTCTAGTTAAAATTGTGCAAATACTATATATTCTTTACATGTAAATGAATATTTGCAAAAATATATTGTGATGCAACAGTCAATATATCAGTTTATTTATTTGAATAGTTCTCTTATATATTATTATATTCGGGCTCCTAAACAGTACATAAATTTTATTGCACGCTTTTTATATTATTCGATTACTATTATAGAAAAATTTTTCACGTTTCAAGTGTATTAAAAGTGTCTACAATATTTATTAAATGGGTGACGACATATTTAAGCACTTTGTGTTTTAAAACCACACAGAACACATCAGCATAATGTATTCGTGTCCATTCTAAGCACCCAAAAACTTATTTTGTATAGAAAGTATAAAAAAAAGTCCTAACTGCAAGACGCAAGAGTCTTGCAGGCTTGGTCTTGTTCTTGCTTAAATCTTGCACAGTCAGTCTTGCTCTTAGTCTTGCTAAAATTAGGCGGTCTTGGTCTTGGTCTTGGTCTTGCAAAAATGCAAGACCAAGACCAAGACTGCAAGACCAAGACCGATTTTGGGCAACACTACTTCACGGAATCAACCGTGTCAACAGCTGAATTGTTTATTTTGTACTCGTGAACAACGTGATTCGTTCATACCACTTTGAAGGATCCATTCCAGAACTCAGCTGAAGTCATTTAGAAAAACCATGGAAAAACGAAATTTGTGTAGCCGGACAGGAAAATGAACTCGCATCTTCGAGAGTGCCAGGCACAGAACTGGACTTGCAATAAGGAGATTATTAAAAAAACTATAAGTAACAGGAGATGGGTGAAACAGTTCACACAACACACAGAAGTATGAAAGAAAAGCAGGTCACGTTGATTAACATAGTTTTGAGTTAAAGACATGGAAATATTAAACGAACTTGTTTAGAGATCTTCGTATTGATATAAATGTTCGGTCGATATTTTGACCTTGATGGTTCGTAGCTCCCTGGTTGGAGCCGTGTCACGAAGGACGTCATCGAGAATGCTCAGCTGGACACAGTGCGTGCTGGAGTGTGAAGGACGGAGACCAGAATGTATTCAGTTTCTGCGAGGAGTGTGTCCTACATAACAAATTCACGATCCCAACAAGTTCCTGCAGGGAGTGAAGTTACCTGCAGGAAACTAGTACCCTACACGTAGTGATGTTCCGATACAAGTAAATACGAGTAAGTACTCGATACTTTGTTTCGATCCCGAGAATTTTTCGTATTCGAATTAATTCATTCGATACTTACTCGGTATCGGAATAAAAGTATTTGTATCGAATAGAAAGTATCGAAACACACCCGGTGTTAAATTCTAAATGTATCATCCCTGCTCCGCCACTCAGTCACGCCTGCGAAATTAATTTCCCGCTGACGTCAAGTTGGTAGCATTGAAAATGAAACAAAATCAGTCTTAGAATAGGCAATCTAATCTCAGAATTTGTGTTAGGTTCCTATTTCATTGTAATAAAGTTTAACTTGGCGCGCATTAACCTGGCCAATGGTCGCTCCGGCGCAGCCCCACACAAAAACCAAAAGATATGTTCATAAGCAACTAAGTAGCCCATGTTAATTGGAAGAAGAAGATGCTTAAGCTAGCGTTTCACAGGAATATCACTTCTGGAAACATCACAAAGAAAAAGAAAACGCACCGTAGTGACAAAGTCTCTCTCTACTTGTCAAACACTTTAATGTCTCTAAAAAGCAATCCATTTACAGAATGGGAAGAAATGAAACTTATATTTCCTTGTCTGTATAAATACGCACAACAGTATCTTATTATTGTAGCAACGTTAGTATTGAGTGAATGTTTGTTTTCTAATGCGGGTGAAACAATGACAAACAAAAGAAACAAGCTGTCCCCAAAATATTTGTAACAATTGCTTTTATTTGGAAACCTCCCAAAAGCAGACTTTTATTGTTTAAAAGTGTTAAAACTATAATAAATAAATATTTAAAGATAAGACAAAACCATCAAAGTTTGCTTACAGTGAGAGCTTTATTATAATTTTAATAAATAAATAAAAATGTTTACGGAGTGTTATTTGATTTTATTACACTAGGCAAATAAAAAAAATAATTTAGCAACATGTTACATATATTTTTGTATTTCGACATTATCTTAAAAAAAACTATCGATATGAGTAAGTATCGATACTTTTGCAGTACTCATATGAGTAAGTATCGTAAGACAATTTGAGTACTACTCATGTAAGTAGGTATCGATACTTTGATGGTATCGGAACATCACTACCTACACGAGGCTGAGAAAAGTTGATCATGAATCATTGCACGACCCGAGGTAGACCGAATTGCAATTTATTATTTAAAAACAGAAACAGCATATTATATGATCCTTACAAGCGAATACAGGAACCACAATTTTAGTTCTGGTAGATATCATATCTTTACTTATCTAAATCTGTAGGCGGTCGCTTCGTTGGTATCTCTTTGTTAGGGTATATACAAAATCTACCGAACCATTTTGGATGGGATTTTCCATTGTTTTAAAGTTTAGGTCCATCTTTGCGGTATATTTTATGAATCTACGTGAACGGTGGACGGAGTGGAGTAATAAATGAAAATTTATTTGTAAAATGAATAAGTAGGTACCAAAGATTACACTACGTCAAATTTAAGCACAGAAATTTTTGGATTCTGCAAATATTGCCGTTCACTACTTAACTTGGGTTATTTGTTTATTCAATTTTCGGAAAATATTCGAAATATAACACCGAAATATAACACTATATATATAACGAAAACCGGATAAATTTGTCTTATAAAAACTTGGAAAATACTGAGCAGATTTCGATGGGGTTTTCACCGTTTTGAAGCTTAGGATCTCAATTCGGTTGTTTGGCATTTCTTATTTTTTAACCTTAAATAACGCAGGAGATTAAATGAAATTCTGAACGTATGATGAAAAATCCCAAAGATAGAAGGATTAGATGTTGCATACTTCGCACTAAACATACAACTATAGTGTCTCTGACCATAGCCTTTAATGAAAGCAATAAGATAACTTTACAATAATAACTATTTTGCATACTAAACAAAACTTGAAGTATTCTTTAATTAGGGATATTCAATTTTTAAACACCTTAGATAGCCGTAACTTGAAGTTTTCTTTCCTTTAATTCGGAATACTCAATTTTAAACGTTTTACGTAGCCATAAAAACAACAGAGATTATCTTTAATCACGGTCTCTGGCCATCACCATTAGTCTTTTGTTCATGATAAAATCATTTATTTACGATAATATTATATTGGAATCACTTTTGATATTTGTATAAATGCTGAATCTGTGGAGTTAAATCTAGCATTGTTTAGTAATGCAATTTCTTAACCAAATTAATGAAGCTTGATACACATGAATCTTTTCGGACGAATGAAAATATTGTACGTGTAAATAACCTTCAACCCACCCGTTTCTTGGTCAGCTGTAAAGCACTGTACATTCAAGTCTTCATTATCTACAAACTAATTTATTTCTCCCTAGAATGTTGTTTGGAGTGAACAGAAAGATAGTATTTTGCCAACTCCACACGACAATAAATTGGATTACAATATAATAAAATTTTCTGTCTACGCATTTCCTTTCTTCACGCTGTACTTTTATATTTTATAAATATTTTTTTAAAAAAAGTGGTGTTCGGCTTTTGAGCAATACAGTCGACTCCGGATTGTTATGATTCTTCCAGTGATTTAATTTATATAGCAAATTGATTGCATCATGCATAGACAACTAGGATGGGCACAATATTTGATTAAAACAAACCAAGCCTGCAGCAGGACTCGAACCTTCGACGTCAGCAACACGAGTCCAGCGTGCCAACCCATATAACGCCAGGGTCAGCTCCATACCTCTTCTTCGACATACCATACTCGTGAATTGCACATTACAACCTAAGAGGACACTTTAGTATGTTAGAAGCAACCAAAAAGCGAACTGTAATGGAATTAATCCAGAGAAGCACGACTCACATTACACTAGCATTGAGTCGAGAATGGTGGCAAATTGGGAGTGACTAAATAAACGGTGGCGCAATTTTAGTTTATGAGGCCATTCGTTGCAGAAACTAAGAATGACTCAGATATCCCAAAACAGTCTAGTAATTAAATTTTTACTACAATAGGGACAAAAGTTTTTTACACTTTAATTTTGAAGCAAAATACTAATTTCGAATATACTCACCAGCAGATTCTACGTGACATAATACGATCTTAGATCGCAGAATCCGTAAGTTAATAATACTGAAAAAAAGAAACATTTCTGACCGTCTGGACATCCCGGAACGTGTCGTTAGTTGAGACCTGAATAATTACTAATAATTAATTCTTTAATTTAGTTAGTTTATAAAACGTTTAGAATTATGCTAGTAAAAATGAATAGACTAAATTGTAAAGTAAGCCCAAAAAATAATTTTGTGAAAATAAATTATAAGGATTTCGTCACTTGATTCGAATTGTCGTAAATGTGCGTCAACATCGAAGTTGCTACCACTCGGAATACATCTCTATTTTTTGCATCTCTATTTTTTTTTTCCGTATTGTCAACATTATGGAAACATTAGAAAAACAAATTTTTGTCAAAAATGCTCATGCCGTTATATCTGACTAGAACAGAGGACCAACAGAATTCATTGATATTTGTTATTAAATACGGTATTATACTTCGTTGGCTCAGAGAATTTCCGTACAATTCACGGGGTTGGAGACTTGAAAATTGTCTATCCAATAACCGCAAATATGAGCTTAACATTCTTACGTTTGACGTAGTCAGCATGAAAAACGTAATATTTCGAAAACTATATGAAATACTTGAAAAACTTATTAAATTAAGACGGATGAACGAAACCAATTAAAATTATTTATGATTGAGCTTTTATCACGTAGACACACAAAAACAGTCAACAACAAACTCACATCAAATACCATTAATAATTTATTCGTTGATGACCTGGTTGTTTAAGTTGTTATACATGGTGTAAAAAATAATGAAATATTTAGTGAAATATGTATCAAACAAAATTTAAAGTGTTAGTGAGTCAATTTTTTGCTCCGGCCTTTCCGGCTCGTCGACGTCGAGGTAAAAAGAGCCGGAAGAAGATGGGATGAAGAAGGTAACTGAAAGGTATTAGGTCAGTGTCTTTTTAGGAATTTCCCCGATATTCCCCGG
Source organism: Vandiemenella viatica (assembly GCA_031002005.1). Classification (NCBI taxonomy): domain Eukaryota; kingdom Metazoa; phylum Arthropoda; class Insecta; order Orthoptera; family Morabidae; genus Vandiemenella; species Vandiemenella viatica. Next base: position 63,366,342 of record JARYHS010012519.1, on the reverse strand, counting down.
AATTTTGGGAATCTGTATGGAGGGACACGCCCTTCGGAATTCCATGCCAGATCGTCACCGCTTGCTAACCAGAGCCGGTATTAATGTGTCAAGTAGTTTTCGCTGATCTGCTCAGTCCCGTACTGCGAACCTTTTACCACAGCATACGAAGAAATGAAAAGATGGACGTACTGAAGTGAAGTAATTATATCGTTCACTGTGCTCAAATTATCAGAGTGGCATTTGTGTTATAATAGTATGAATAAATATAACATAAATACAAAAATTAGTGGTATATATTAAGCAACTGATCAAGCAATATCTGATTAACGAAGACTAGCAGTCGCATCGAAACAAAGCAAAATAATTGCTACAACTAGTTTTATTTTTCTCTTCCTCGCTGTCTCACCATTTTAAATGATCCATCAAAAAATGTATGCCAATATCTACAAACGATCTTCTATTACCAAAGCTTCTACACTTAATTAAGAAGACAGCTGAAAATAACCTTCTACACCTATTCCTTAAATACGTATACTGATTTTGCACTTAACTTTCTTTTCAGTATCCGTGTTGACAGTAAGACGTTAGGGAACTGAGGCCAGGACATCTGTCGCAAAGAATGTAAACAAACTCCCGAACAGCTGTGTCGTATTCTTGGCCAGTGTGGGACGTCTCCTATAACCTTGGCGAGGATCTCTGCCATACGTAGCACGTACCAAGGACATTGGCACCGATCTGTCGGAATTCGCAGCTGCCACATTACAGTCCAAAAGTTTAATGGGTAGAACCAACGGCATCTGGTTTTGTAGATGTAACAGCAGATATTCCGAAGCTTTTATTTTAATTTTTCCTAATGATTTCGCGGATATCGTTAGAGGCAGGAAAGTACTGAGGGACAAGCAACGGTAAGTAAAATCGGCCATGACCTTTTGTAGCAACCATCCCGGCATTTGCCTGGAGTCATTTACGGGAAACCAGGGAAATCACGCTGCCCAGACTATGATTTATGACTGCGTCCTTCAGAATACCGCTCACCCAGACTCGGTTTCCCGCAAGTTTTCGTTTATGTCACAGATTTCCGAACTTCCTGACTCGTTAGCACGGGCTTAATTTAACGAAGAGCACAAATGAACGCTGCGAGCGCGGGGATAAAGCGAGAGATAAGCAACAGCGCTAACCATAGCCTGGATTTAACAGTGTACCTGTGCAAGATGGCTGTTAATGTCTTGACTCCGAACTTAGGTGTACGAGCGACGAGAATGTAATAAATCTTTGCATTAGTACACTGATCAGCGAGTTTGTTAATTTTGGCCACTGAAGATACACGGTGTGACAAACACAACAGTGCTTGCAAAATATTACAGAAAAAAGTTTGCACTTGTTTTCTTTCCTTCTAATGGAGATGAAATTATCTATAACGCATAAGATTATATCAAAAGAGAAGAGTTCAGTGAATTCGGTAAATGAGAATATAATGAAGTGAAGGACGGAGATAGGTGATAGAAAACAAATGACCGCGCACTTTAAAGCCGAAATTCAATACTAGAAGAAGCTGAAAATTTTACATGAAGCTGAACTTCTGCACGAAACCTCCCAAAGGCACAGTCGGTCTGTTGTTGGCTACTGAGGAGAAAACTCTACAGAGATAATATGGGGCAGAGCGTGGCACTGGCAAAGCCAACTCAGTTTCTAGTAACAAAAATACATAATTACTGTCCTACTACTAACAAACAAACGTAGAAAGGAAGTCACACATATTGCTATTATTATTATTATTATTATTGAGGTTTTAGGGCGCATCTACAGCGAGGTCATTAGCGCCCTACGGAATTCCCCGAACCATAGTAATCGTGTTCTGATAGTGGGCACATTGCCTTTGATTTCACGCTTATTCTAAATACATTAAAGTTTTCATCTTGAACGAAACGGAGAAACCATAGTAGAAGGCCATTAAGAGAATTTTTTTATTACTATTCGGGCTTCATATCTTGCCGTAAACAGCGTCATTATGGACTGACTCTTGGCATTTTTTGTCATAATGCAAAGTTGATTGCTAACATTGCTAAATCTTTTTTTTATGTTCCATAGATGCAATTTAACAGTACTTGGACGCATACTAACTCAAAATTCCAGCAATGCTTGTTCGCGATATTACTAAAAAAAATACCTAACGTAATGGACCAATCAAAATTTTGAGTCCTACATGGCTTTACTCGCGCAGGAATGCCACTCCAACAATTCTGCGACTGTACGAGTATACTGTAATTACCAATTCTGAGAGACAATCGACACATTCAGACAAATTGCTACTGAAAGTTAGCCACTGAAGATCGAATGGTACTCGGTTCGAGCCCCAGCCTCGACTGGAATTCTGATCAGGTCGTAATCTGACATTTACTTACAGCAATGCTCTCTTTCGTTTTAACCAAGCAGTTAGGAGGCAACGATAGAGGCGGTTTGCGCAGCCGCAAGAAACTCTGATCATCAACTAAAAATACCTTGATCTCACAATCGTGATCGTGGTAGGAAGAGGCATTTACGATGGTACCTATTGCCATTTAATAGTTGGCCGTCACACACTGCCTCAGTTTGTATAGTGAAAATTTTGTGCTAATGCTTACACAGTTTCTTTCTCTGTTTGAGGCGGAACTTGGAAACGCCCAAGCAGCCACCAAGATTTGAACAGAAAACCAACTAAGACCGTTGCATTATGAATCCACCGCGTGAACGTAGCTTTGGTGGATCCTGTGAAACTGTATAAAGGGAATTCCTTCACACCATATGTTCAAACACATGGTGTACATAACTTTCAGCTCGTAATTAATTTCATAGTTATAATATGTTATAATACTGGCTTCCAGTTTCCTCTTCGTGTCGTGGAAATACCCTGTAACTATTCCAGTTTAGTTGGAAAGTTTCTAATGACCAATTCTCACCGTTAGTGAAATAGCAAGTGATGGAACTGGAAAGTTTGAAATAGCCATAGTATTTTGCATCCCTCCGGCAGGTTTTAAAGCAGCTTTACAGACCATCCTCAAAGGATTCTAATGACTAATTCCCACGATTAGTGAAATAGCAAGTGATGGAACTGGAAAATTTGAAATAGCCATAGTATTTTGCGTCCCTTCGGCAGGTTTTACAGTAGCTTTACAGACCATCCTCAAAAGATTCTAATGACTAATTCTCACGATCAGTGAAATAGCAAGTGATGGAACTGGAAAGTTTGAAATAGCCATATTATTTTAGCGCCCCTCCGGCAGGTTTTAAAGCAGCTTTACAGACCATCCTCAAAAGATTCTAATGACTAATTCTCAAGATTAGTGAAATAGCAAGAGATGGAACTGGAAAGTTTGAAATAGCCATAGTATTTTGCGTTCCTTCGGCAGGTTTTAAAGCAGCTTTACAGACCATCCTCAAAAGATTCTAATGACTAATTCTCACGATTAGTGAAATAGCAAGTGATGGAACTGGTAAGTTTGAAATAGCCATAGTATTTTGCGTCCCTCCGGCAGGTTTTAAAGCAGCTTTACAGAACATCCTCAAAAGATTCTAATGACTAATTCTCACGATTAGTGAAATAGCAAGTGATGGAACTGGAAAGTTTGAAATAGCCATAGTATTTTGCGTCCCTCCGGCAGGTTTTAAAGCAGCTTTACAGACCATCCTCAAAAGATTCTAATGACTAATTCTCACGATTAGTGAAATAGCAAGTGATGGAACTGGAAAGTTTGAAATAGCCATAGTATTTTGCGTCCCTCCGGCAGGTTTTAAAGCAGCTTTACAGACCATCCTCAAAAGATTCTAATGACTAATTCTCAAGATTAGTGAAATAGCAAGAGATGGAACTAGAAAGTTTGAAATATCCATAGTATTTTGCATCCCTCCGGCAGGTTTTAAAGCAGCTTTACAGACCATCCTCAAAAGATTCTAATGACTAATTCTCAAAATTAGTGAAATAGCAAGAGATGGAACTGGAAAGTTTGAAATAGCCATAGTATTTTGCGTCCCTCCGGCAGGTTTTAAAGCAGCTTTACGGACCATCCTAAAAGATTCTAATGACTAATTCTCAAGATTAGTGAAATAGCAAGAGATGGAACTGGAAAGTTTGAAATAGCCATAGTATTTTGCATCCCTCCGGCAGGTTTTAAAGCAGCTTTACAGACCATCCTCAAAGGATTCTAATGACTAATTCTCACGATTAGTGAAATAGCAAGAGATGGAACTGGAACGTTTGAAATAGCCATAGTATTTTGCGTCCCTTCGGCAGGTTTTAAAGCAGCTTTACAGACCATCCTCAAAAGATTCTAATGACTAATTCTCACGATTAGTGAAATAGCAAGTGATGGAACTAGAAAGTTTGAAATAGCCGTAGTATTTTTCATCCCTCCGGCAGGTTTTAAAGCAGCTTTACAGACCATCCTCTAAAGATTCTAATGACTAATTCTCACGATTAGTGAAATAGCAAGAGATGGAACTGGAAAGTTTGAAATAGCCATAGTATTTTGCGTCCCTTCGGCAGATTTTAAAGCAGCTTTACAGACCATCCTCAAAAGATTCTAATGACTAATTATCACGATTAGTGAAACAGCAAGTGATGGAACTAGAAAGTTTGAAATAGCCATATTATTTGCGCCCCTCCGGCAGGTTTTAAAGCAGCTTTACAGACCATCCTCAAAAGATTCTAATGACTAATTCTCAAGATTAGTGAAATAGCAAGAGATGGAACTGGAAAGTTTGAAATAGCCATAGTATTTATGCGTTCCTTCGGCAGGTTTTAAAGCAGCTTTACAGACCATCCTCAAAAGATTCTAATGACTAATTCTCACGATTAGTGAAATAGCAAGTGATGGAACTGGAAAGTTTGAAATAGCCATAGTATTTTGCGTCCCTCCAGCAGGTTTTAAAGCAGCTTTACAGACCATCCTCAAAAGATTCTAATGACTAATTCTCACGATTAGTGAAATAGCAAGTGACTGAACTAGAAAGTTTGAAATAGCCGTAGTATTTTTCATCCCTCCGGCAGGTTTTAAAGCAGCTTTACAGACCATCCTCTAAAGATTCTAATGACTAATTCTCACGATTAGTGAAATAGCAAGAGATGGAACTGGAAAGTTTGAAATAGCCAAAGTATTTTGCATCCCTCCGGCAGGTTTTAAAGCAGCCATACAGACCAACCTCTGCCGGCACTGCGTCCTTGAGACAGATATCCCCATCCGGCTGAAGTTCAGGCGCGAGAGTCAGTCTGGTGGGAGATATGGCGGCCAAGGTTGTAAAGACAAGCAGACCAGAATACGTTCCCTCCCAGCTGCCTCGTCTCTGAAGGGCGACACTTTGCCATATACTGTCTTACGGTATTATGACACGATGAGTCTGTCCCGGTTTTGCAGGGTTTGCAAATCGTCTCCAATCCAAGCTCGCTACATGAAAGTGGTGTTTTATGTGAGTGCTGTTCTTGTCGTGCGGTAACTGCACTGAAAAATAACAGATAATAAACGATGGACTATTAATCTTTACCCCTTGTTATTGTAGAAAAGCGCGTAGTTACTATCAGTGTGTTTTCACTCTAAAATCTAAATGCTACACACTTGCTTCTAGTCTTGCTTAATTGTTATCACAGTGAATGAACAGGTGTTTAATCTCCATTGCACAACGCATAATTATTAAATTTCCAAATCAGCAGGAATTTGCACAGATTGTGTGAACATTTCGTGTACTAAAATGTACAAATAGCATAATTTCCCTTGAAAATATGTGCACTGAAAACGCGTAGTAAACTCGGTAGGCCAAATACATTCACAAACATAATCTCCATAGGAAAACGGTGGGCAGTAGCTTTTTTTTAGGGAAACAATATGTATATTTCATATCTGAATGTACTATCCATTAACCTAGGCTCATTTATGATTGGCACTTTAATTAGAAAATCAAAGAAACAGCTTCTCCAGGAATCTTCAGTTTCCCATAAATGTCACGTGCATGCCTCCAAATTTTACTTACTGAACACACAGATTCTGTTTTTTTATTTGACCTTAGGTCTTGAATAGACCCTACAGTCAGCCTGCTGGAGTTAATAACATTAATAGTATTTAAAAATATACAGATATATAGGTGCATTAAATATGTATGTCACTGTCCTTAATATAGTCCTTACTGATTCAGTAGATTTTGTTGCTGTTTGTAGCGAGTAGTACTGCAATGCTAGTTGGAAGTGGCTGCTGTGCTTGCACAAGTGGATGAAAGTTGTTTGCTGTTGCTGAAAATTGTATCAATTGAATAAATGATTTAGGTCCTGTAGCGCCTGTCCGTTACATGTGCAGTAGGTTAACTGTGGAAAGATTTACAATTTTTAGAATATAATTTGTTTCAAACGTTTACTAAATAAACTTCAGCGGTTTACTCGAGTAGAATTCTAAGAAGCGGACGCCTAGAAATTCTCTTTTCTTCACAGTCTTTACAATACGAGGAAATAATGTGATGGAGGAGCTATATATCTATACACTTCCTTGTTCGCTAAGGTCGAAGCATTTAGCTGCTTACAATATTTTGCCACACTCATGCTCACGGGAAAATTATTATATTTCTGCCATTAGCGTGATTGGTTTTAGGTATGTATTGTGGTATCTGCAACGAGAGTTAGCTGTACCGATTGGCATTTCACTAGTTACAAATGTAAGAAAGTAAGCACATTTAAAAAAAAAATCCTTTTTATTGAGGGAAGAAAGAGATTGTCACCATTTGTGTCAAAACCATATAAGCTTATGGTAACATGTTTTTTTGCTGATGAAAATAATGGTCTGATCAATAATTCATGTAGGAAATTACGGATAATCATCTGTAAAGCTATAACCAAGCTTCTCACCTTCCCGTTGTATATCCCCGTGTTCACTATGGATACAACCTGTCTGAAGCGTGGCATGTGAAGCTTTTAGTATTAATATTATATAGTGGGTAAATTTAATGTTCTTCGAAAATAATTTGTGACAAATAATCTTCCTTTATCGCTAATCTTTGGTCAACTGCTTGGTATAAGTTTTGAGTCTTAAACAGGTGTGATTTGTAATTTGCTGGTTGTGTACGTTATTGACGGACGGTCAGCCGCTTGCATTTCCTCTTCCATTCCCTCCTCCCCCGCCTTCTACCAGCATTCTGCTTTCCTCATTTTTGTCGGCCAACAACGCCGGCTGTTTCTATCGGAAAATCGAAGCTCCCAGAAAAGAAAGGTAGGAGTCGGGCGAGGGGCGGAATATCCCTACCACAGCGTGTAAGCGCCCTCACATGCCCACGCATTGTCGAACGACAAGAACTGATATACTTTACGACTCAGGGTCAAAGAGAGCCCCCGAAAAAGTTTTGGCGAATGTTTCGACATCTGTGGAATTTTACTGCGTGTTCCCACAATCATAAAATTAAGAGAACATCATTTTTAGTTAATTTTACTGGTAGTTGACTGTTGGTGTGAGCGGTAATTTAAAACGGGACTGTATTTTCCAGTTCCCGAATCAAAACAAGGCCACTGTATTGAATATAGATTGAAATAGACCATATGAACAAATTATACACAGTTTGCGAGGTTCTTTACTTTCAAACATGAATCCTGGCAGATCTCACCATTTCTGCGAGGTATCTTTTTTTACTGCTATTTTCTCTATATTTTTAGCGTCGATAATTAAAGAAATCCTGGTCGGTATTACCACTCCTTCCAGGTTTTTTACAGTCTCTTCTGTAATTGATAGCACGCTCTGGACGATAAATGTGTGGCCCCAGAATATCGTCACACACTTTTTGGCTATCACCTCGCAGATTAAATTTAGTTATACACTTCTCTATGAAATCAAAGTATCTGTTGTTTTATAACAACTACTATTTATTAACACTTAGAATCAACTCAAATAATTACACTTCTCGCATTCATGAAGTCAAATACAAACAACGGCGCTTTAAAACATTCATTAATCTCACCGCCATCATTCTTATATCTATCTGCATCTCTTTGGCTAGACCAGGGGTCCCCAAAGTGGTCGGTATCGACCCCTGGGGGTCGATAGGAGTTCCACAGGGGTCGATTAATACGCGGGGGTCGATTGATAATAAAGAGGATCAATTAAATTGTCTAGGAAAAATTGAGAATATTCCAATAAAATTCCAAAATAACTGACTACCCCCATTATAACTTCAGTTTTACCAAAGCCTGCGTCGCTTTAGTTATGTGTTAAGGAGAAAACATACTGGAGAGGAGAACATAGCAACGACGAGAGCGAAGAACAAAGCAGCGAAAACAAACAAACCAATTGGATTGTTGCGGTGACTCAAACTGGGGCGTAAAGCCGTGAGGTAATAATGGAGCAAAGCTTAGCAGCTTAGCGTTAGAACTGTTTGATTTCGCCGCTTTACTCTTTACTCGTATTGCTGGTTTGCTAGTGGTTATTCCTGTGGGAAACGAATGTAAACCAGTTTATGAATTGTGTCTCTTCTAAGGTCTGTCCTTAGGGTAAGAAAGAAGTTCAACATCACAATTATTTTATTTTACTTCGGGTATATAAGCATTTTATATTCGGGAGGACGCCGGTTCGAATCCTCGTCCTGGCATCCGGATTTGGGTTTTCCATGGTTTCCCCAAATCACTCCAGGCGAACGCTGAGATGCTTCCTCCAAAAATCCATGGCCGAGTTCCTTCCAGTTCTTTGTCCGCAGTTCCATTCCGCCTCTAGTGACGGCGCTGTCGACGAGTCGTAAAGCCACAGAGGTGAAAAAGGGGGGGGGGGGGAGAGAACGCGGATGGTTCATTATACACAGCGTCGACCTTAGTCATTGCGAGGCCCCGGGCGGCAGATTTTTGCGAGGCCCTTGTCCTTTGTACAAAATATATTAATCATAGGTATTTCTGATGATCAACGATAAATGCAAACATCATAAAAATAAACTTTGAGTTTTAAAATATTATATTAGAAGAGTTTTTAAAAGTTAAAAACATAAAGATAACAAATCATTAAGGATAAACTGAAGTACATTTAAGCCTTGGAAGATATACGCACAGGGATTAAAAAATGATTTTTGAGCCTTTTTCTGAAACTAAAATATTTAATAAAAGCACAAGAAACTAACGAATGAGCTATTTCACGTTCAATTCAAAGAATAGAAAGAGCTTAAAATTAACCTTGTGTCATCGAATTCCTCAAATATGTTTTAATATTTTTTAACCATGAAAAACTTCTCTCTGTGGACGCAACTGTATTACGTGTGGCGGCAATAATTCTCAAGACTACTTCGATAGTGGGGTACACTTCAGTAATTCAGTTAATGTTTTTTTCTATGATTTATGTCATCACTGTGATACCGCAGTCGTTTTCTTCATACAGTTCTAGTCCATCAATATCAGCTATTTCTCCTGCTATTATACAAATGTGACAGTCAATAAATCCAATTAAGAAATTTTGATTAGTTAGTAATTAATACATACTTTACCATCAATTAAACAAGTTTAATTTATTGTTACACTGACAGTTGAATATAAAATAATTTTTTAAAACACACTTTAATCAACTTGGATAGCTGCGCGAGGCCCTGGGCGATTGCCCTGTTCGCCACCCCCAAAGGCCGCCTCTGACTATACACAAGTTGCACTGTTAAACTCTAGTATGGTTTCCACTGTATCTATTGTATATCTAAATGTAGATTTTGTTCTTTTCATAGAAAATATCGTAATATACCGAAAACCGTTAAATTTCGATACTTTTTTAAAAATCTTTTTCCTATCTAATTCTATTGAATAGGTAACTTTTAGATATAATTATTATTCCTTCCAAGTCTAGATATCTATTGTTAGCAAAAAGTAGCAACAATGCACTCTGAGAAAGAACAGGTAGTTCTTTATTCTTAATAGCTATATTGTCTCTGATACCTTGTGCGGGGATAAGTTGCGTCTCTTACTGCCACTGTTTTGTTGTGCTGCGATCGTATCGTGTTGTTCTTACTATAAAACTGAGTTTAATACCTACAATGTCGTCTACTAGTGCTAAGAAGAAATGCAGACAATATTCACACCAGTGAAATATGGTTTTGTGCCATCTTTTGCGAATGAAACTATTCCTATGTGCTTGTTATGTGAAAAAACTTTCAGAAATGATGCTATGAAGCCGACGAAAATGAAAGACCACTTGGAAAGGATCCATTCTGATAAGAAAAACAAAGATTTTGAGTATTTCGAAATGCTAAAAGAGAAATTGTGAGTTCGGCCAAATTTAAGTACATATTTGAAGTCATCTGCTAGCGCTGACAGTGAAGGTGGACTGAGGACATCCTGCAGCATCTCTCTTAACATAGCAAAGAAAGGCAAACCATACACTATTGGTGAAGAGATTATAATACCAGCTATAAAAGATGTAATTGAAAATGTTATGAAGAAAGACTCTCAACTAGTTTTAAAGTGCATACCATTGAATGCAAACACTGTGCAGCGACGTATAGAGGAAATGGCTGATGATGTGGAAAGAACTTTGACCTCTGAGCTCCAGCATTGTAAGTTTGCTATTCAACTTGACGAATCAACTTTCGGAAGTTCAAATCTTTTCATGGCTTATGTTAGGTTCCATAGTCCATCCCTGAATGACACTGTTGATGAATTTCAGTTTGCTAAATATCTTCAAACTGATTCAAAAGGTGAGATAATTTTTTTACGTTTGCAAGATTATTTGAACAAGCACAACATTCCTTTCGGGAATATTACTTCAGTAGCTACTGACGGTGCATCTGCTATGGTAGGCCGTTATAGAGGATTTTTCGTCTTTCTGAATAAAAAGATTCCTAAAGTACGTACCGTTCACTGTGTCCTACACAGGCAGCATCTTTTAGCCAAAAAATTGAGTGGCAAGCTGCATGCTACTCTAAAAATGTGTATTAGGTCAATTAATAAAATTAAAGCTCATCCTCTCAATTCCCGACTGTTTGCGAAGTTATGTGAAGAAAATGATGAACCTTTCAATCAATTACTTTTGCACGCTGAGGTAAGGTGGCTGTCAAGAGGTGATAGTTTGCAGAGGCTTGTTGACTTGTAAGACTCGTCTGCAGAGTTTCTTAAGAATGTGGATCCATTACTACATGACGAGTTAAAACAGTGCAAGAATCATCTGTTCTATTTGGCAGATCTTTATTCGAAATTTAACGAAGTACAGAAGCTTTTTAAAGGAATAAATGTTACAATTGTTCAAGCTCGAACAATTATAACGGCCTTTCAACTAAAAAAAAACCTGTTAAAATCGTCACTGGCACGTAAAGATTTTAAATATTTTTCAAACTTTCGACTACTAAAAGAAAATGAAGAGATACCCGACCGTGATTTGGAGATAGATATTAAACATCTCGATAAATTAAGAGAAGACTTCAAAGCACGTTTCGAAGACTTGGAGAACATGCATGTTCCTGAATGGTTTGCTTCTCCATTTGATGTTAAAATTGATAATGAAGATAATGAACCTGGCTTAGAAGATGAACTGATTGAAATATGCGTAGATCTGGAAGCTAAAGCGTTGTTTAAAAATAAAAACCTCAGCGAATTTAGGAGCAATAACAATATTACTACAAAATACGCCAAGCTCAGAGCAGAAGCCGAACCTTTCTTACTTAAGATAAAATTTGTAGAGGGCAAATGTAGGTGGCTGCAGAATAGGGGGAAGATGGGGGTGTAGGGAAATTGCCACCGGAGCCTGTGCTCCATTGCAATTAAATTAACGATTAAGCTTCATACATGGTAGAAGCTGGCTTTAGCAACGCGAACGCTATTTTGACAAAAAAAAAGAGAAAAACTCTGAACTCGGAAAACCGTGGTGATTTACAACTAATACTTACCAATTTTGAACCGAACATCAGTAATGTTGCTGCTGCCCTTCAGACCCATCCATCTCACTAATATCAACTATTTTAATAAAAAGGTATGTTAACATATTTTTAATGTATTCAATAGTAGTTGTAAAGTGGCAGATGTTTTTTCATCGAATATGATTTATTTAAATTTTCAATGATTATTTTGTGTTTTACATTTTATGATACTTACGGCTATAGGCTAGTTTCCATTCTGTTAGTAACGTTGGGTTGATTTTTTAAGGTGTGGGAAATATAAATACTTTCTTGGGTTTTTATGCAAGTCTCCTTATTGCTTAGCACAGAAATGCAAAAATGATTTAAAATTTTTATCAGTGGCGGATCCAGGAAAATTTCGAACCGGGGCAAAAACTGTGGGAATGCCGCCCCTTGCAATATTATTTGGAGCCCCCATTTTTGCCGTCTCACCCCAAGTGTCGCCGCCTCAATTTTCGGCCAAACACATTGTTGTCACCGCACCGACTGTCGGCCAAACACATTATTGTCGCCGCCCCGATTGTTGGCCAAACTAATTGTTGTCGCCGCCCGGCGCCCAGTGCACTAGTAGAGCTAAAAAGGTTTTCGCGACTTAAATCGCCGCCCTACAAATTTGATTTTGCCGCCCCCTTCAAGTTGGCTCCCCGGTTTACCCCCCCCCCCCCAGATCCGGCACTGGTTTTTATTAAACGTTTAATCTGGGGGTCGATAAGAAGACAAATGTTCTAAGAGGGGGTCGACGTGATAAAAAGTTTGGGGACCCCTGGGCTAGACTAACAATATCATTACAGTCTACCAACTTCAACACAACAAAACATATTATGAAGACTTAAATTTACCCCTTTTTTACACATACTACTAAACTGTTCGGTCTTGTATTAAAAATAAAATGCATTCACACGTTGCATTAAACGAATTCGTATAATTATTACTATTATTATTATTTATTATTATCATTATTTCAATGTCTGATAAAGTGGAACCTCACAAGCTACTTTAAATATTGCAGAAAAAGTCGTTTTATTATACTTATCGTATTAATCATAGTCAGTCATACTGAAACTAAATGTACTGCTCTTTGTTTTGGTTAGGTTTTTACGGCTGGTCGACGTCGATATCATTAGTGTCTGGAATCGGTCAAAGCTTTTTATTTTTTTTATTTTACTTATGGCTTTACGCCTCGTCGAGGTCGTTAGAGGCGGGATGGGATTGGGGAAAAGGAACCGGAAGGAATTCGGTCATGGCCCCTTTGAAGGAAGCATCCCGGCATTTGCCTGGAGTGATCTGGGGAAACCATAGTAAACCCAAATCTGGATGCCCGGACCGGGATTCGAACCGGAGTCCTCCCGAATGCGAGGCCAAATCGTTAACCACTCACCCACCACGCTCGGTAAAGCGTTTATGAAGTAATCTTCCTGTCATTTGCCTGGAATGATTCCGACAAAGCACAGAAAAACAAAATCTTGATGGCTTGATTGGGAGTCGAAACCATGTTCTCCCGAAGACCAGAAGTGAGCGAAATTGGTAACCCACCTTGTTGAGAAACTAAGAAAACTTTCAGTCTGCTGGAAAAAATAGTGATTTCTGTTTTATCATATTGGATTTTTTTTCTCACTTTCGGTGTTCATTCCAGTTTCTGCACTAATTACGCATTTAGTAAGAAGTATACACCTTGTTATTTTGGTTGCCCGGGTTGAAACGCGTCAATTTATGGAAACCTAACGTTTCGGCCATCATTTAGTGGCCTTCACCACAGTCCTATGAAGAAGGCCACAAAATGAAGGCCGAAACGTTAGGTTTCGATAAATTGACGCGTTTCAACCCGGGCAACCAGATAACACCGAAAATGACCGCGGAAGTCTGCGCACCCAAGTATACACCTTGTTAAATCGTTTCTTGCAGATATTGTCAGTTATAAAGGTAAGAATTTCCAAAGCAAGCAGTGCTTTTATAACCGGTCTTATAACTGTTACGATGCTTCAACACTTTTAATTGCTCTCTCTTGCCTCAAAGGTCCATCCAGTTTGCATGTCCACGTCATATGTTTAACAGAAGGTTAATGGCATTTTACAATCCTTTCTTCCACATCTGTTTCCGGTGTTAAGTAGGATGAACGATATTTGTACACAATGGGGTTACATATTCCTTCTCTTATACCAGACAACCTCTTGCTATCTCTGTTTCAATTCTGAGGTGTGGAATAATTCCTCTAAAACAATTTCAGACGGTTGCTAAGGATCTACGAAACTACAACACAGCACATTCCATCAGGGGGTTTACAGAAACAACCTGTTCCCCTTTACTGCATTAATCACATATGAGCAACCATTCAAATTTCCAGAATGGGAGCATTGTTCCAGACTTGAAAAGCTTCATTTGTGTCATCGGTCATCTCCTTACTCTTCTCAGCAGAGCTGACATTCTGAACACTGTACACGTATCCTCAGTGTAACCCAAAAAATCTGAGGACTGGAGAGCGTGGAGACTACGCAACAGGTTGTCGTGCTATCGCATTGTACCAGTGAGGGTGGAAGCACTTCACCGAGGTGGCTTTTCAACATATTGGAGACTTTCCTTCTTTGTAAATGTAATGTAATCCATGTTACTTACTGAAATGAGTACATCAAGTGTGTCGCACAGTGAAATAAGACAAGCTGGGTCTTTTGCAGAAGATAGCAAGAGAATTCTTGAGCAAACAGTAGCGTCAGAAAATGCTATGAAGAAACCGAAAAGGTTTAAGTATAGGAGTTTCCAAAAACATTTTCATGGTATACATTTTTATTACTTGATACGATTTTTGAAGGGAAAACGAATCGTGTATCTTTCTTTTGAAGGTTGAGATTGGAGGGGTGGGTGTAATCGACGCTGTTGCTCAGTTGCTTCCATATGCTGATCCACCTTGACTTGTAAATAAACAGTAGTTGTCTGGTAGCAACGGAGGAAGTAAGGGTCTATTAACCGAATAGTTTAAATCAGTTCCAGTGCAATGTTGTTGTTAATTATCTTTATAAAAAATAACTCAGTAAATCTGTTGATTTCAGGTAAAAAGCTATTTATTAGTATTGCATCAGACTTTTAGACTGATTGATAAAGGCGTAGCGAGTAATTACGTAACATTTTCGCTGAATATACTGATTACGTCCGTGATGAGACTTACGTTTTTGTTGGAGCGCGGGCCACTTGAGCGACTGAGAGCGACTGAGAGCGAACGGTAAGGCCGATGAAGCCGAGGGATTTTCCTGGAACCTAATGTCCGGAACACCCCTCCATAACTTGATGTTAGGGCAAGCAGAAAATACAAAAAAAAATCTAAAGGGGATATGTGACTTACAGGATCCTAAAATCAGATTATTATTGTGGTTTGATGCAGCTCTTCACCCCTACCTAGCGTGGTGGGTACACGGTTAACGTTCTGGCCTCGCATTCTGGAGGACGCAGGTTGGAATCCCCGTCCTGCATCCAGATTTAGATTTTCCATGATTTCTCCCCAAATCACTCCAGCCGAATGCCGTGATGGTTCCTTCAAAAAGGCCATGGCCGAATTCCTTCCCGTTCCTTGTCCCCAGTCCCATCCCGCCTCTAATGACCTTAACCGTCGACGAGGCGTAAAGCCATAAATTAAAAAAAAAAAGTCTTCACCCCTCCTGAGCACCTCAACATCTCACCTGTGTTATTAGCTTCATATCCTCTAATCTTCGTCTTCCTCTACAATTCCTTTCATTGACTATTTCCTCCACTAAGAAATTAACACATGTCTTAAAATACGGGTAAACGTTCAGTCTATTCTTTTTGCGAGGCTCTTACTAAAGTTCTCTGGCTCGTCGCTTCCAGGAAACGTTAATTTTGTAACTGTCCAGCGAATATCCTTCTATAGAATCACATTCCAAATGTTTCAATTTTCCATTTTTCTGGTATCCCTAAAGTCAAAGTATACTTCCATAAAGTGCAGCGCTTTATACAAACAAACTGCTTTGAGAATCCTAGGTCAGCGCTTGAAACAATTTTTTTTATCTTATTCAGGAAGCTTCTTTTCACTAGTACTATTCTGCTTCTGACGTTGTTCTTACCTCAGCGGTCAGTTTCAATATTACTTCATAAATAACAGACTTCTCCTACTACGTCCATTATATCTGATCATATTTTTAAATTTTATTTTCTATTATTATTATCATTTCCGCCACATGTCATGATTTATCGTGCTTTTCTTTATATTTGGACCAAATTCTTCCTCCAGTATTTTTTCAAGCCGTTCAGTTATTTATCTTGTCTGCTAACAGAACAATACCATCAGTAAATTGCAGCTTGATTATAGTTTCTCTTAGAACGCTTAGGCCAGATTCAAATTTCCTTGACCGAGGATATGAGTGGTAACGCTCTGGCCTCGCATTCGCTAGGACTTGGCCTTAAATCCTCGTCCACCCATGTACATTTTTGTTTTACACGGTTTCCCGAAATCACTCTATGGTTCCTTCAAAAGGTAATTGCCCAGTTCCTTTCCGTTTCTTATCCTCTCCCATCTCTAATGAGATCGAAGTCAACAGGGGGTGTATATATATATATATATATATATTTCTAAGAGATTTCCTTGAAATCTTTGGAAACAGTATCAGAAAACTTGTGCTGCATATCCACAGTGATTTGTCACCTATTAAGTGAATGTTTTGCTTATCGAAGTACATAACACATGGAGTGGACGAAAAAACATTGAGTGGATAAAACGTTGAGTGGAAACCTGGGTGGGATGTTCAAAGAATGGCATGCCACTGTTATTCTTTTTCGTTATTCCTTATAGGGATAAATAATTCTGGATTCGATAATACACTTGTCGTGAAGAAACTGAAAACCAGAGGGAGCGAATTGTTTCCTGAATGGTTATGAACTTTTGAATTTTAAACTAAGCGTCAACCATATAATGTAGCTTCCATTCCTCTCAGATAACAATGATCTACACTCTTCTACTATATTTTCTGCTGTTTGTTTATTCACTGGTTACGTGTTTGTGCACACCTACACTTTCACTCAGCCCATTAATATCAACTATCTCACAATCTTGTTCGTACGCATTAAAAAAAAAAAGTAGTTATGATGTGCACTGCAAGATGGAAAGAGACGATGTTCAAAAACTGCCGCACGTTACAGCAGAACTGACACTTAATATTCAGAACACAGTTTACACGGCACAAAGACAGATGGCACCACTAATGATCTCAAATTAGGTTAGAAAACCAGGACGGAGACAGAATGCGTGGGCACAGTGTCACTCGATAGACCGTCCTCTGCATCTCCTCGCCATCAATGCTAATCGATAAAAAAAAGTTTCTGCCAGAGAAAACACCACTAATATGTCGAGCTCATTAGTTACTGCTCATTATTTATTTTTTTGCTGCACGTACTCTGAAAGGTCGTCGCCATTAAGGGAATTTAATCAAAGCAGCATTCCAAAATAACCGTGTTTCGTTTCTTGGGAGGAACGCTGCTTTTCCTGTAGAGATTCTAAACAGTATTACTTGCTAAATGACAAAGTAGCTTCTAGCTCAGAACTATTTTTTTTACTTATGGCTTTACGCCTTGTCGACGTCGAGGTCATTAGAGGCGGGATGGGACTGGGGACAAGAAACTGGAAAGATTTCGGCCATGGCCTTTTGAAGGAAGCATCCTGGCATTCGCCTGGAGTGATTTGGAGAAACCATGGAAAACCCAAATCTGGATGCCTGGGCAGGGATTCAAACCGGCGTCCTCCCGAATGCGAGGCCAGAGCGTTAACCACTCACCCACCACGCTCGGTCCTAGCTGAGCACCATCTGCCACCCACAATTTTGTGAATTGCAGAGTATATATGTAGATGTAGAAAGAGATTCTCCCTCTAAGAATTTCGTGAATATTGGGGTAAAGCTTTGTACTTCTGCAAATTAAACGTGGTTTTGAACGCAAATTTCTAAGTCCACTTTCGCAGTACCCAGAAACTATTTTTATTTGCTGGTATCCCTAGAGCTTTCTGTGCTTCTTGCTGTGTCTCCTATATTAAGCTTACCCCCACCTCCTTCTTTTTTTTAGCGTGTTCTTACTCTGTTAGAATTTTTTGACAGTAAACAACCTAATGAAGATTTTCTTCATAGTTCATTGGTTATGCAGTATAAAAGGTTATTTAATTTAATTAATTGCTGAAATAAAATCTCCGTTCTCGTTTAAACTACCGCTGAAAACTGCCATCGCGACTTTACTTCTTAATTATTGGAAACTACTCTATTTTGAAGCTTAATCCGCTTCCAAATTTCCTTCACGTTAAGAATCTGCGAATAATGCTTCAAATAAAATTAATTTGTTATTAACGGCAAAAGCATAAAAATGCAGTAGTAAACAGACGATTGATTATAGTTCGATAAATTCGTATATTACAAGTAGTTATTACTTTTGGGGACAGTATGGCTTAATGCACTGAGCGCGGTGGGTGAGAGATAACGTTCAGGCCTCGCATTCAAGAGGACGCGGATTAGAATCCCCGTCCGACCATCCAGATTTGAGTTTTGCATGGTTTCTTCAGCTAAATGCTGGAACGGTTCCTTCAAAGGCCATAGCCGAATTCTTTCCAGTCCTTTAACGCATCTAATGACCACGACGTCGACGAGATGTAAAGCCTTTAGCAAAAAAAAAAAAAAAAAAGAGTTAAGTTCTTCAGTGCTGTCAGATTATATCTTGTAGAAATACTATATTCACAATACCGGGTATCCAGTCATTAGAAACCTCTTGAAACCTACAGTTCTACCTGCCAGACATTGGTCACTTTCGTAAGAAAACGGTATGTTATGATAGCAGTCTGTAGATTGTTATCCGTTTCATGTGGCAATTACATGTTTTGTATTTATTTTGGTTTCGCAAGTAACCAATATTCATACATAGCCATTATATTTCCGAAATTGTCGTTATTTGCTTTAAGGAGAACTCTCACTAACTTCGGACATCTCCGAGATCGATATATCGAAAAGTGTGAGCTAAAGCGTGTAACAATCGATGCTTTCCACGCCACGCAACACATTAAGCCTAACACCAATTTGCCTGAAAGTCTTCTCGCGGTCAGCGCCTCAAAAACCAATTTAGTTGATGGCTCTTTCATCATTCCCCGCGGCTCTACAAACAAATAGTTTGACTACTCGAACACCGACAATTGAAGGAGCAAGATTTTGTATTAGATTATAACAAGGTAATACTGCAACTGGCTGTTACCTACTTCTCTTTAACCGTTCTGCTGTGGTGACATAACAATAATTAATATATATATATATATTTTCTGTCTGTGTGTGTGTGTGTGTGTGTGTGTAAAAATGACTTTGTATTAATGATATGCATTGATAACCGGTTAAATTGATCAATATAAAAAGTCGAGTATGTTAAGTAAGAACACGTGTTAACTATGGAATTTTAATGGAATTAATAATCTAATGGGTTGTTTATGCTGAAAGTGAAAGAAAAAAATCCTTGAATTTACAGTAAATAAAAAACTTTAAGTCTCTGACACCAAGTATAGTTTCTTACCTTGTGGAAGATAGTTTTTAGTAAATCTTCTATTACATAAAATGACGACAGACATAACGAAGAAGACCACAACGAAAGAAACCAAAGGAATTAAATGGAGTAATGGTGGTGAAGTACGGGTTCCACATTTTGAGTATCAAATACAGAAGCTGAAGGCCGTGCAAACAAAAGCAGCTAGATTTGTTGGTGTAAATTATCGCAGGATCCAGTCAGTGTCTGCTATGGTAAAGAAGCAGGATTGGGGGTCATTGGAAGACATGAGGAGGGTGAAGAGAATGTTAGAAGTGTAACTTACAAGGCATATGTTGGTGATGCGGCTTAGAAGGGTATTTATTGGTTGAAGAATTAGGAATGGTGCATGACAGTGACCACAAGCTGGCACTTGATTTCATGTACGAGTAAAAGGGGGTGGCAAAATTTTCTTTTGTTAGTAAGGGTGTCAGGATTTGGAATAAATTAACAGGTGATGAATAATTTACCAAAAACGATAAAGGAATTTAAAATTAAAATCCGTGAATCGCATATGTAGATAGGAGGATTTAATACTCAAGTATATAAGATAATTTAAAAAAATTAATAATTATATGACTAGGGTAATTGCCATGGGAGCATGAGCTACATCGCAATTAAGTTAATAATAATAATAAGTCCATGACGGATTTTTCACGGCGCAAGATGAATAAAAAGTATTATTTCTCTGTGGTCGCCGAATCTATTGGGCCACAATTTTCAGAAACCCTCAACATGACCTTTGTCTCTCAAAATGATTAATTTGTATTTGTGAAGTACGCTGTTTTTTATGCCTGGTCGACGTCGATGTCGTTATTGACGGGGAACGACTCGGCTTAAGGAATAGGAAGGAATTAGGCCGTAACATTTTTGAACGAATTTTAGGGAAATCATGGGAACCCAAATCTAGATGGCCGGAAGGGAATTCGAACCCACGTCCTCCCGAATGCGAGGCCAGAGCATTACCGCTCACCTACCACGCTCGGTTGTAGACTTGAAAAAAAAATTGTTTACTAATGTTACTAATATACCTTACGAACTTTTATATCAGTTACTATGTATGATTAATTGCATTGCCGACAGGTATACTTTAAAAACATTGGCAACAAATGCTGCATTTCAATGAAACTAACTTCCGGCAACACATATTTGCAATCTGGGAATATAACTATGTCAGGAAAACGACATGTTTACATACTGGTGTTGTATCGCCAAAAACTATTTCCGAACCACAGTTATGGAGTTGCGTTCCACTATGTAGGTCCTTAGCTGAAATCACATAAAAAATTCCATCCAGTTTTCGTCCTGTATTTTATGAAATTTTATTAAATATGGCTCAGTTAATATTTCATTTTTATTGCGGTATTTTCCTGTGCCATATGCAGACAGATTTTTTTCTTGCTTTTATCGCTTTTTCTTTATTTAAATTCTCTGTTGGCGTTGTTAGTAACTCTTCTGTGGAATCTTTACACCCTGTCGGAGCAGCAGCAATAATCAGGCACTGCTCTTTTACTGCTAAAGGTTTTGCTACATATACTGCTGCTAATACCCTACATTTGAAACGTTCTTAAGCTCTCTTCCGCTTGTGTCTCGTAAAACTTCTGAAAACATCATTTCAGCCGCTCGGTGGCTGCAATAAAAGCGTTTAGCGTCTTCAATTACAGGCTGGTGGGGGCGGGAGTTATCGAGTGAGTGGCCTCTGGTGCTTGCGGTGTCGTCGTGTGTAAGCTAATAATAGGAGCGACCGCTGGCATTACTGCCAAGTGGAATTACGCCGTCCAGACGACACGCCCACCACACGTGGCAGCTGCTTCACATACCTAACAGCAGCATTACGCCCCTCCCACTCCCTCTCTCCAACACCGTGTTATGGAAGAAAACTTTAGACTTCGTGATAGGTCGAGCCCTCTAAGATAACATCGCATTGGACAGAAGAGCGAGTTAGAAACATGTCACTGGGTTACCGGCTAGTCTGACCACATGAGTCAGGCGAATCATGCAGTAATTATTACTTTCAATTTCAGAAATACATGTACCATATACGGAAGAACACAACAAACGTTATGCCAAAACTTAGATTATTAGCAATGAACAAAATACTCGGGGAAGATTTTGGACTAAATGTAAACCAAAGCAAGATAAATGTGATTAAATGTAGCAGAAATGATACCAATAATAGTAGATTAAATATAAAAAATAAGGTTGGATGTGATAGAAGAAGTAAGTGCATTCTGTTCCCTACGAAGTAAAATTACAACTGATGCTTCCTTCGAAAAGGCCATGGCGAATTCCTTACCGTTCCCGCCTCTAATGACCTTTGCCGTCGACAAGGAGTAAAAAAAAACACCACACACACACACACAAAAGAGCCTTCAAGGAAAAAAGAAATCTTTCAAATATTGATCTAGGACTGAGAAAGAACTTTTTAAAACCTTGTGTGTGGAGTACAGCACTTTATGACAATGAAGCATGGATATTAGGAATACCAGAAAGAAGGAAAATTGATGAATTTGATATGAGATGCTATAGAAAGATGCTGACAATTAAAAGGATATATAAAATATGATATGAACTTATTTTGGAAATGGTGGGTGAGGAAAAAAGTTTGTGGAAGAGTCTAACAGAAAGAACAGACAGGATAGTGGGTCATATTTTTAGACATTGGAGATTAGTTAATTTGTTAGTGGAGGGAACAGTTTAAGGTAAGAACTTTAGAGGAAGACAGGGATTCGAATATATGAAGCAGATACTCGTAATTGAGGACGTGGATTGTAAGGGGCATGTTGAGATGAAGACGTTTAGAGCAAGATAGGGAGGGATGGCCGTTTGCATCAAACCAGTCGAAAGACTGACAGCAAAAGAACACGACTGCTCAAGAGTTGCAGGAAATTTATCATTAACGACGGAATTAGAAATTATATTAATTTTTTTATCACGTGGCTTCTTTGGCCGGCAGATTAACAAGGGGATGAGTTCGGTCACCTATTGGCAGTGTTCCCCTCTTCTACGTCTGCCTACACTAGTGGAGGAAGTGAGGTACCGAACGTGGTGGTGTAACGGTTAGCGTTCTGGCCTCGCAATCGGGAGGACGGCGGTTCGAATGCCCCTCCGTGCATCCAGATTTGGTTTTCCCATCGTTTCCCAAATCCCTCCAGGCAAATGCGGCGATGCTTCCTTCAGAAAGGCTATGGCCGCGTTCCTTCTTATTCCTTGCCCTCCACCCTTTCCCGTCTCTAAAGACCTCTCTGTTAAGAGACGTTAAGCATTTAAAAAAAAAAAAGGAAGTAAGGTGTTGCCATCTGTCTGCTAAACGTGAAACTATGGTCTGTGTGTGAGAAGTGTAATTTTTATTTGTGGAATGTGTAGTTTATGTGGCGAACAGTGGCGACCGCGCCAGTGTTCACCTTGATGATTGAACCGCCTAAAAACAGCAATCGGGACTGCCTGTACGCGGGGTCCTGTGCTCGTGCCCGGTACCACTGATCCCGTGTGTGGCGCCTCAGCGCACTGGGCCACACTGGCGGGTGTTACATTATAAGAAGTTGGAATGTAGGAATGAGAGAAAATTCAATTGAACTACATGGTATCCACTAGTTAGAAGTGAAACTTCTTTCGTTTTGCAAATCTGGTTGTAGGCCATCTTCCGCAGTTGTTGGTTAATAGATTATAAATCAAAATTCCGTCTGCAAAGAACTGTTGATGTTAATGTTACTTTATTCCCATACGCGTTTCGCCATTATGGTGTGTTGCATCGTCAGTGGAGCTAGGGTGATGATATTTACATGGTGATCTGGAACAGCACCAACACACACACACACACACACACATATATATATATATATATATGTAATTAGCAGACAAATGCAACAAGAAGCTTACAGTCAATATTTCAATGGATATAATGCCAAGTGTCAGTCAGAAATATGTGTAAAACAGTTTTCTACTTGTGAAAAAGAAGATCTGTAAAATGCATAAAGTGCTGTTCCAGATCACCATGTAAATATCATCACCCTAGCTCCACTGACGATGCCCCACACCATAAGGGCGAAACGCGTATGGGAATAAAGCAAGATTAACATCAACAGTTGTTTCCAGACGGAATTTTGATTTATAATTCTTTCGTTTTAGTAGTTTTCACCATAATGGTACGTACAAGGTATGTGTAGCGTGCCAACTGAATGACAAAGTTCGATTGTAAGCATAATAAAAACAAAATTAATCTGATTTTGCCTGTACCGCCAATCTATTTTTTTAGCTACAGTTGTATTGATTAGTCTGTATTTGCATACTAGTTCGCTGAATGAACAGCATTTGAATCACTAACGGATTCCGGAAACAAGATCTAAGTCACGTTACGATCAAATTCACGTAGTATTCTTTTTCTTCCTCGTTATTGACGATGCGGGTTTCATTGGCTGATATTATTATTCACACTTTTCGACGTTTTGTCCATGTATCACTACCATGCTTGCTAATATCGCTTCTCTTAATCTATACCTGCCATGTCGCTATTCTATAGTAATTCATCACGTTCAAAAACACGATACCCGATATTTATAGACAAGATTTTATGGTATAGAATAATGTTAAATTGCACTCAAACGCAGTTAAATAAATCACCTGCCTTCTACTAAACAATTCGAAAGAAATTTCAGGTAAGGAAAAACGAAAAAATATACAAAAGAGAAAAACAAAAAAATGTTAAAATATAGCCTTATATATATATATATATATATATATCTGGGCGATGGAGTGTTAGCGTACAGTAAACGAATCTTCTAGCAACAATAATCGGTTAGCTCGGTAGTGGCACAGGAGCATAATATATAACAAAGCAAAAGTTTAAAAAAAAAAAAAGAAGTTGTAGTCGAATATTCCGCCAAGTAAAAGGCTTCAACTACAACTTCAGAAATTGTAACTGTAATAACACATGTAAAAATACACATTTAGAGTCATTGTTGATGCCTCACCCCATAAAGGCAAAACGCATATCGTGATTAAACATATTTCCAACAACAGTTGTTCGTAAAAGGCATTTTTTATTTATAAAAAAAAAAAACTTTCCCAGCGGCTGTAAGTGTGTATGATGGGGAGAGAGAGAGAGAGAGAGAGAGAGAGAGAGAGAGAGAGAGAGAGAGAGAGAGAGAGAGAGAGAGAGAGAGAGAGAGAGAGATGAGAGAATGAGCTTGAAACCTATATGTATACATACTGTAGCTTGGGAGCTGTAATGAACGTCGCAGAGCTGTTCTGCCACTACCGCGAAATTTAGGCAACTGGCGTTACCTTGCTGTCAAGCTGTCGACTGTTTCAGGCGCGCAACTGACAAGGTCGATTAAACTTGCGGGGTGTCTATCTGTATAGACCCGCACGTAATTGAGAATTTCAGACAGCTTCTGTGTATCCAGAAATGAATAGGTAAAGTTCTTTTGATTTTATTACCACACTGTGAAAAAGCTAATTGCGGCGTTTAGGTACACTTGTAAAACATACCGTAGAATTCGATCTCCTAAATTTATGATGTCTCTTTTGTGATTTTTTTTGTTTATAGTAAGAAAAAACACTGTTTTATACCGTTTACGATGTGAGTGTAAAAAAAGAGAACCATGCTGTTAAAGAATCACTAGAAAGAATCTCACGAAAGGAAATGAGGATTCAGAATATTTTTATGAAACAAGTTATCAGTGATTTCATTTCTGGTCGTATTTGAACCAGAATTAAGAATTTTCTTTCCCTTATAAAAACTACAACTTTCTAGGGGAGAAAAATCAACTCACATTGCGAACCATTACCATTAAAATGAAATTGCTGGAAGTTTAGTCTATTGCCAACTGTATTTATCATTTCTGACAGTGCCATTCATTTCTTCCACGCAGCACACGTTTTAAGCAGCATTAGCTTGATTAAACGTCGCCGTGGAACAGTGAGGAATGTAAATCTAAAGATCGGGCATGGTGAGTGAGTGGCAACGCTCTGGTTTCGTATTCGGGAGGACGGGGGTTCGAATCCCCGTCCAGCCAGATTTGGGTTTTCCAAGGTTTCACAAATTCACTCCTTTCAAATGCCAGAATTCTTCCTTCAACAAGGCCAAGGCCGAATTCCTTTCGTTCCTTGTCCCCAGTCCATTCCCACCTCTACTATTATTATTACTCGGCGATTCACTTAAAGTGGGTGGCGGAGTGTGCTTTGCACCTATCCTAATGTGTAACCGTTTGCATAGGAAGGGATATACGGGATATGGCAAGCGGCGCCATGGGCTATTTTGAGAAACCATCCCGGCATTCACCTGGAGTGATCTGGGAAAACCCATATCAGGAGTGGTTTATCGAGACCTACTCCTATCGGATTCTAAGTTTCCTCACTCGATAAATCCTTCCTATTCCATTCCCTAATGACCTCGACGTCGACGAGACACAAAGCCATAAAAAAGAAAAAGTAAAGTTACAGCTTGTGTTAGATATTCAATCAAGTCACACTTAATTGATTACGTTTAGAGAATTTTGGACATATTCTACACCACACCAATTATCCACTCCCCACGTTATTGTTATTCGGATTTAGCAAAGATTTGTTGTTCACCAAGCAAAAATTCTGTATCAAAAGTCGTATTTTTTTCCCCCTCCAGGTGAAGCCTGGCAGGCGGGCTGAGTCGGTCGTGGCCTTTTAGGGAACGATCCCAGAATTCGCCTGAGGAAAACCACGGAAAACCCCAGTCAGAATGGCCGGACGGGGTTTGACCCCCGTCCTCCCGAATGGCAGGTAGACGTTATTAAGGAAAATTCGCTAACGGAGTTGCAGACTAATGCAAAAGTAGCGCTAAAGGGCTCTTCAGAGAAGCACGGTGAAATGTGATTGGGTGAAGGTTATACACAAATCGGTACTTTCTATGAGGAAACAATTTTGTAATTTTTTTTATTTTTTACTATTTTTCGGACACACTACTCATGTCCAGCGTTGATTACACAGGCGGATGAGCTATAAACGAGGCGGTTTTGGTTTGTGATGGTCCGACTGAAAGGGCATGAGAAAACATTGTGTGTCCGAGGTCGCGCACACTTTCCAACTGCTCTCTGGTGGTGACCGTGAAGCAAGAGCCAAGAATACCGCCTGGCAAATACGGGTACGCCTGTACCGACTGCACGGCCAGCGAATGACCTTCGCGCGACCACGTCTGTAGGTGGGCCAAGGAAGGTAGGTGGAACAGGCCAATGAGACGGGTAAACAGTCCATACGTAGAACTAGCAATAATTTATATGCTTGTTTAAAACTATATTTCATCTTGTCGCCAATATAACAATGTTTTTGTTCATGATTTATAGCTTTACGTGCTATGCCGCGTCGCTTATTGAATTATCTAAGCTTTCGGCTGTTATACTCCAGCCTTCTTCAGAGATACTGTTATATTTATGTTCACATAGCAACAGTCACCAAGCATCGCAGAGAAAAAGGCCGCTATCTTCATTGATGTTGTTGGAATTCCTTAAGATTTCTGCTGCCTCTTTCACACGTCGAGGCCAGCACTGGTGTTCTCTCCACAGTAGCCTCGTGTCTTGAAATTTTATTTCATGCACGGTGTTAATAGCACGGCGAAGATTTGTCGCTGTTGTTATATTTGCAGTGGCGGATATGTTCTTTAAGTCTCTCCGCCACTGTGCGACCTGTCTCTCCGATGTAAACACTGCCACAGCTGCAGGGGATTTCATAAACACCCGTAAGCTGGTGTGGGTGTAATCTGCCTTTTACTCAGGATAATGATGGGCCAAGTTTGCAGTGAGCTTTATACACGATTCGCGCCTCCGCCCGCTTAAGCAGTTTCCCAATCCGGTCAGTGATGCCACGTATGTAAGGAAGACAGGCGAATTTTCTTGGCACATTGGTATCATGAGATAAGTTGACACTTCCATGGGTTTTTTAGGTCTGAAAACCCTTCTGATGTCTGATTCACTATAGGCGTTGGCTTGGAATATTTTCGTAAGTCTCTCCAACAAAAGCGCAATGCTATTAACACCGGGAATGAAATAAAATTTCAAGATACGAGGCTACTGTGGAGAGAAGACCAGTGGTGACCTCGACGTGTGAAAGAGGCAGCAGAAATCTTAAGGAATTCCAACAACATCAACGAAGATAGCGGCCTTTTCCTCTGCGATGCTTGGCGACTATTGCTATTTGAACAAATATAAACAGTATCTCTGGAGTATAACAGCCGAAAGCTTAGATAATCCAATAAAGGACGCGGCGTAGCCCACAAAGCTATAAATCATGTACAAAGACGGCAGCGAAAGTCTTAAGAATCATTTAATGTTTTTGTTTGTTGCCTTCTCTGTAAAGTTTTGCGTGCAGATTTAAACAGTCTGTTAAGACCATTTCAACAATTTCATATTTGATTCAAATGTCGCTGACTTATTTTTTTCAAATAAAAAACTTTTCGTCTAACTAATCATCACAATTATAACAAACATCATGTTTATTCGTATAGTTGTGGGATCAAAAATGTTTTTAATTTAAATATTATGTCACTATTTATTTAAAGTGTTTGTCCACTATTAGATTTATGAACTTATTTGGAAATATCTCGTGGCAAGATATATTATTGTCAGCTGAAATGTCTTCGGTTCGAATCATAATAATCTTGAGAATTACGACCGTCTCTTAACTACAATTATCCCTTTGCTATAGAATAGTTATTTCTGGGATTCAATTATCTTTTCGCCTGCTTAACATTTTCTCAAAATTTGTTATCTTATCAGTAGTTTTACTGTCCCTCATAGTATAAACAGTACAGGAAGAATATAAGTTGAACAAAATCACCAATGCCCTAAGGAAGACTCTAATTGGTAACACTCGGTACGTTAGGCTAACGGTCTAGCCTTTGCTCTATGATTACCTAAGACCTATTTAATCAACAGGATTACGATATTGGATAAAGCTTCAACAGGTCCAGAGTACGTGGCAAACAAACTATGTCGTCAACAAATAAGGTCACAACACACTGTAGTTATGGTTATATACTAAGTTATGTGGTGTGGTCAGAACTACATGGCAGCCACCTTACTTCCTGAGTTTACTACCGTTGGTTGAGTCAGCTCGGTGGCTTGTTTCCAGATGTTCAGCTAAGAGGAGGAAATAAGCTCCGTTCGATAAACAAGTATATCGAATCACTGTGCCCACTTATCTCCCCACCGCATCGGTTTCGTTCCGATTGTTGGTTGGATCCATGCGTCGATAACGTTCAAGGCCCAGATCATAATCGAAACACTTATTTTCCACCGCATACGTAATTTTGATATAGGTGTGTATTCGCGGAAGATATTAAAAAATCATATCCGGCACTTGTAACGGGGCCTCCATTAAATAAAAAGTGGATTTTAGGGTGGTATTTTGGTCCAAAAACTGACCTTATAAGACCTAAAAAAAAGTCTCCAAAAGTTTGCGAGGTTGATTGGTAGGAGGGGGGGGGGGGAGGACTCCGTCAAAATCTCACGTCATTTCAGAGGGGGAGGGGGCTCCGAAGTCTCACGAGAGGGGAAGGTGGGGGTCCGGAATAACGAGACTAAGAAGATGCCCACTTCGCTTTGACCTTCACGCAAGTACGCGGCTTAGTGATCCCGACTACCAGGCAGGTCTTTGTTCTGTAGTAATTATATTTGTTTCATTCGACGTATCTTGATATGAAATCAAAATCCAGATTGGGTCATTCCTTCTAGACAAATAGCGTCACAAGTAAACGTTGACTGCGAACAGATGAATTAGTAATTCTCGCAACAGTGTAGACCGTGTTGCTTTATTTACAGAACTACTGTTGCGACCTCCAACGTAATTCTAATATAACAAATGTATACACACCGTATTAAATTATTCCAGGGCATCGTTTCAAGACGCTTGTTGTCACGAGAGTTACCCAATTCTTAAATGACTCCCGTTCGACTTTTAGCGGCTCCGGAGCAACTAAATAGTATGTTTGTTGGTGACCGGTAAATGTTCGGTTATTTTCCACCGACCCTACGGGTAAGTGATGTCATTCCTCTGAGTGTATCGGTCAAGGACGGCTGCCCGCACGTACGAGCAAGAAAAGTAAAAGCACAGGACACCTTGCGCTTGTATGAAGAAAGAGGAAGCGAGGAAGATGTGAGGTTGCCATACGGTTATACAGCACGAGTACGTGTGTCTACATCTCTCATTACAGTGCTAAGTCCGAAACTGTAGTGTTGAACGAAGGGACTGCGTGGGAATCATTTTTTAAAACTTAATTTGTTTATTTTAATTTTGCTTTGTGGGTATTTTTATGTAATTCGTCTGACAAAACCCACAAACTTTTACATTGAGAAGTTGCGTTAGCTCAACTGCAGTTGAATTTGTGTTTTCCAAAAACCCTGTATCGAATCCGCCGAACCTGCTCTGAAGTATTGGCGGGTAATCAAGTGAACCGAAACTTCGAAAACAAGCCTCGGCACCTTCCTTAGCAAAACCTCAGTTATCAACAGGTATGAGATTGGAACAAAATCGCCGAACGAAAGAGAGAAGAAGACAGAAACATTTTTAAGAAATGTCAGAAGCCTTATATGGAAGAAGGATGTTTCAAAGAGAAGGATGGGAGTAATTTATTAAGCGTGCTTTGTTAATATTCTCACCTATGCTGTCGAAATCTGGATGTCAGTAAAATTGAAGCGAAGTTTCTCAGTAGAATAATATGGAATGCAAGAATGCGTAAGATACGAAATGAGAAGCTTAGAAACACAGTGAAAGAGGATGCAGGATAGGATAGAATAGAGCAATACAAAGATGGAATGGACCTGTTTTAGATGGGATAATGGAGAGGCGCAGAACACCAAGCAACATTCATGATAAATGGATGGAGAAGTTTTTTTCTCTCTCGTCATTAGAGGCGGAAAAAGACTGGGGGGGGGGCAAGGAACTGGAAGGAATTCGGCCATACCCTTTTGAAGGAACCATCCTGGCATTCGCCTGGAGCTATTTGGAGAAACGATGGTAAACACATGCCCGGACGGGGATTCGAACCTGTGTCTTGCCGAATGGGAGGCCAGAGCGTTAACACTCACCCACAACGCTCGGTGAGTAGTATTGTGCTGAAGAGAGGAGAAGAAGAGACGAAGGTGGTGATGGAGGGCTGACGGGAAGAAATCAGGCCCTGCCAGTGGCTGTAAACTGTGCATGATAATTATGATCAACTTAGCACAACCATCTCACGTCCAAATCACATCACATAAGTTAGCGAAAACACCATACTCTGAGATATTTGTGAAAATATGAAATTGACTTAATGTGAAAGGGTTGATGAGAGCAAACATTATTCTAACAAAAGGTTAAATTCGACAACTGCTTTGAGTATGTTACCATCTCTTAAGCATAGGCAATAGGAATGGGGGAAAAAAAACGTCTCAAAGTTTCGAGACGTGGTCAAAGTGACGGATGATAAGATGGGATGGTAAGAGACGAACTTGATAAGAATGAAAAGAAAGAGTTTCAATTATATAGAACCAAGTGGAGTGAAGAAAGACAGATAGCTCATGGAGAGAAAATGAGAGCTATTCGGAGGATTAGAAAGGCGAATTATAAAAGCACTGCGTGATCCAGCTGGATCCTTAGGGGGCATACATTAATTACGTCGGGTGAAATAGGGGCGGGAGGTGGAGGTCCGCTAAAATCTCACCGGTCTACAAACTACTAGCGACAACGTTAAAAAAGGCAGGGGGGTCTCAGGGACCCTCGAGATCACACCTCACCACGGAGAGACAGGGAGGGGGGGTCCCCTGCCAGATTTCACGTAGTCACACAGGAGGGGACGTTCCGGATTTCTGAAGAAAAAAAACTTCACGTAATTAATGGAAGCCCCCTTTCGAACATAATAATAATAAAGAAGAGGACAGACTGTGGAACATCCCACTGATATCTGTTAAATAGCAAAAGAGCAGAAGAACAGAACCGGATACCACAGGTAGATAGAGGACATTGAAAAGGCGGAAGGTTCAGCTTTGGAAGGCGTCGACCGTGAACTCCGCCTTCAGTGGACAGAGCGGCGCCTTCGCTGCTGGCGCCCACGTTTATGGCACGTGTCAGATCCGGGTGACGCTAAGGTCACGTGTCACTTATACAATACCTCCCTTCATGCCCAGCGCAACATTTACGGCTCATGTTTTACACATTCGCTCCGGTGTACACTTGCGTCGGGTGACAAGTAGGTCTGCGGTTGTGCTCTCGTTGGATATGGAAACGAAGTTATCTGTGGCAGGTTTTACTCCGGATATATTTCATTAATGTGAAACAGCAGTGAAGTTTTATATATGTCTGAACAAAATACACCAATTTAATTATTTTTCAGAATCATGGTTACTTAAGAAATGGGCGTTCGCTCAGTCTGGACCATTCTGGCAACTACTAAATTTTTACTAACCATTAGTCTATCTCGTTTTTACACTCGAAATGCGTTTAGTTTTTCTTATTATGTTCGAGTTATCTGCAGATTTATTGTGAAAGAAGCTACTTAAAATAAATCTGAATATAATAAACCAGTAATTTTTTCGTTTCTGAATTGACTTTTGTAACATTTGGATATAAGTGTCGGATATTATATATTGCTAGAAAAAACAGAGAAAACTTTGTTTATTCAAAGAAGTATATCCGTTTTATTGTACAAACGAGCAGATTAGTCATATCTATTTTATGTCAAGGAATTACAGTTAAAATATATCATGAAAATTATACAAAAATTTCGTAATCTCTGGCAAGGAAAAAAAAAGATAATATTTCAGAGTCTGCTTCACAATTATTCCTAACCATAATTTTTAATCTTTTTTACAAGTTCTTTGCGAGTATTACCCACAGAACGATGGTATGTAATAGAGGAAATTAATATGCTTCATACATTCAGAAACAAAATGTTTTTATACCCCAGGATATTTTTTCTCGTTCATTATTAATCCTGGACAGAAATGGGTATGTTTATGTATGAGAAACAGTTTGAATAGGTACCCGGGATATCCCACAACCACTTAATCATTACAAAAAACTAGCCCACAAGCCCTACAAAAAACAGCCTGATTGTGCCTTCAATACTCTACACATTGCTTGCGTCATATCTTTGTTATTATTGCTAGTACCTTCCAGTTAATATCTAATTAAACTTACAATGGAGTGGACCAACCCTGTGGCAATTTCGCTATACACCCATCTTCCCCCTTTCCTGCACCATCCTACATTTGCCCTCTACAAATTTTAACTTTAAATTCTTTCAAAGTTTTTGGTAAATTATTCATCATTTCTCTTGGTAACTTATTCCAATCCCTTACACACTTACCCTAAAAAAGATAATCTCCTACACCCTTGTGTCTCAAATCGAGTGCCATGATCATCTTCTCCCTTCCGTGCATTACTTTTAATTCTTACACCAATACCTTTCCATGTCGCATTATCAATATACGCCTTGTACACTCCCATGACCCTCATCATGAATCCCATTCCAGCTCTTTTATCATATCTGCGTTCTAAGGGTAATTTCCAGATGCAAATCTAGCAGCCTTTTTTTGCATCCAGTCGTAATGCCATTAAAAGCTTTCTGGGTGTTGAAATAAATCATATGCATCATTTTTCTGTAAAAATTTTAACCCTAAATTATGTCGAGACATGGAGCTCAATTTTATGTATATATAAAAAAAGTCGGAGTCACATTTTTAATTAAGTAGGTCACGTTTTACTTGTTTTGTTAATAATGCAAAATCATCATATATATTATTTCTTTAAGGTATTTTATTGTCACAAGCCTATATCTTCCTTCATACTTAACCGAAATCAATGAATGAGATGTCATTTTAAAGCTTATGGTCTCCACTTTGTAAATCGTATTTTAAGTAAGAAAGTTTTCGGATTTCAACCCTTAAAGGGCAAAAATGTAAATTTTGTATAAAATGCTGTTTTCTGTATTACGAGTCCGTATCTCCTGGATACCTATCTGAAACCGTTTTAATTAAGTATGGTTTAAGATTAAGATCTCCACTTTAGTGACGTCATATATTAAGCCAGAAAGTTTCGAATTCAACCCTTAAAGGGTAAAAGTATCAATATCTTTGCAATGCGTTTTTTGTGTCACGAGCGATTTATCTCCCTTAATATCTAACCGATATAGATAAATGAGGTATCATATTAAAGAATAAGGTCTCCGCCATGGTAATATTATATTTAACAAAGAATTTTTCGTAATTCGACCCTTATAGGGCAAAAATGTCACTTTTTCTAAATGCGTTTTTTGTATCTCGAGCCATTTATCTCCATGGATATCTAACCAAAATCGATAAATGAGGTAGGATTATGAGGAGTAATGTCTCAGCTTTGTGACATCATATTTTAAGAAAGAATGTTTTTGGAATTCAACCCTTAAAGGAAAAAGTATAAATTTTTCTATTACCGATTTTTGTGTCACGGGCGATTTATCTCCCTTAATATCTAACCGATATAGATAAATGAGGTATCATATTAAAGAATAAGGTCTCCGCCATGGTAACATTATATTTTAAGAAAGGAATTTTTCGTAATTCGACCCTTATAGGGCAAAAATGTCACTTTTTCTAAAATGCGTTTTTTGTATCTCGAGCCATTTATCTCCCTGGATATCTAACCAAAATCGATAAATGAGTAGGATTATGAGGAGTAATGTATCAGCTTTGTGACATCATATTTTAAGAAAGAATGTTTTTGGAATTCAACCTTAAAGGAAAAAGTATAATTTTTTCTATTACGATTTTTGTGTCACCGGCGATTATCTCCCTTGAATATCTAACCGATATAGATAAATGAGGTATCATATTAAAGAATAAGGTCTCCGCCGTGGTAACATTATATTTTAACAAAGGAATTTTTTCGTAATTCGACCCTTAAAAGGCAAAAATGTCAATTTTTCTAAAATGCGTTTTTTTGTATCTCGAGCCATTATCTCCCTGGATATCTAACCAAAATCGATAAATGAAGTAGGAATATAAGGAGTTAATGTATCAGCTTTGTGAAATCATATTTTAAGAAAGAATGTTTTTGGAATTCAACCGTTAAAGGAAAAAGTATAAATTTTTCTATAACCGATTTTTGTGTCACGAGCGATTTATCTCCCTTGATATCTAAGCCGATATAGATACATGAGGTATCATATAAAAGAATAAGGTCTCCGCCGTGGTAAAATTATATTTTAAGAAAGGAATTTTTGCTAATTCGACCCATAAAAGGCAAAAAAGTCAATTTTTCTAAAATGCGTTTTTTGTGTCTCGAGCCACTTATCTCCCTTGATATCTATCCAAAATCGATAAATCAAGTACGATTGTGAGGAATAATGTCTCAGCTTTGCTGACATCATATTTTAAGAAAGAAGTGTTTGGAATTCAACTATTAAAGGGAAAAAGTATAAATTGTTCTACAACGTATTTTTGTGTCACGAGCCTTATATTTCCCTTGATATCTAATCGATATAGATAAATGACATATCGTATTAAAGACTAAGGTTTCCGCCGTGGTAACATTATATTCTAAGAAAGGAATTTTTCGTAATTCGACCCATAAAGCGCAAAAATGTCAATATTTCTAAAAATTTTTTGTGTTTCGAGCCATTTATCTCCCTGGATTTCTAACCAAAATCGATAAATGAAGTAGGAGTATGAAGAGTAATGACTGAACTTGGTGACATTATATTCAACCTCACTATTCATCGCATTTTATTCGCGAAATTTTCGCACGGGTCGTCTAGTATATATTATTTCTATAAGGTATTTTTTTGTCACAAGCCTGTATCTTCCTTCATACTTAACCGAAATCAATGAATGAGGCTGTCATTTAAAGCTTATGGTCTCCACTTTGGTTAAATCATATTTTAAGAAAGAAAGTTTCGGAATTCGACCCT
This sequence comes from Vandiemenella viatica, assembly GCA_031002005.1. Classification (NCBI taxonomy): domain Eukaryota; kingdom Metazoa; phylum Arthropoda; class Insecta; order Orthoptera; family Morabidae; genus Vandiemenella; species Vandiemenella viatica. The sequence continues at coordinate 63,331,082 of JARYHS010012519.1, read as the reverse complement.
TTAAAGGGCAAAAATGTAATTATTTCTAAAATGCTGTTTTCTGTGTTATGAAGTCAGTATCTCCCTGGATACCTATCTGAAAATCGTTTAATGAAGTATCATTTTAAAGATTAAGATCTCCGCTTTAGTGACGTCATATAGTAAAACAGAAATTTTTCGGAATTCGACCCTTAAAGGGCAAAACTATCAAAAGTTTTGCAATGCATTATTATGTCACGACCCACTTATCTCCCTTGATATCTAACCGATATAGATAAATGAGGTATCATATTAAAGATTAAGGTCTCCGCCGTGGTAACATTATATTTTAAGAAAGGAATTTTTCGTAATTCGACCCTTAAAGGGCAAAAAATCTCAATTTTTCTAAAATGCGTTTTTTGTGTCTCGAGCGATTTATCTCCCTGGATATCTAACCAAAATCGATGAAAAAAATATGAAGAGTAATGTCTCAGCTTTGTGACATCATATTTTAAGAAAGAATGTTTTCGGTATTTAATCCTTAAAGGGAAAAAGTATACATTTTTCTAGAACGGATTTTTGTGTCACGAGCTATTTATCTCCCTTGATATCTAACCGATACAGAAAAACGACATATCATATTAAAGACTAAGGTCTCCGCCATGGTAACATTATATTTTGAGAAAGGAATTTATCGTAATTCGACTCTTAAAGGGCGAAAATGTCACTATGTCTAAATTGTGTTTTTGTGTCTCGAGGGATTTATCTCTCTGGATATCGATAAATGAAGTAGGATTATGAAGAATAATGTCTCGGCTTTGTGACATCATACGTTAAGAAAGAATGTTTTTGGAATTCAACCCTTAAAGGGAAAGAGTATAATTTTTTCTACAACGGATTTTTGTGTCACGAGCCATTCATCTCCCTTGATATCTAACCGATATAGATAAATGAGGTATCATATTAAAGATTAAGGTCTTCGCCATGGTGACATTATATTTTAAGAAAGGAATTTTTCGGAATTCGACCCATAAAAGGCAAAAAAGTCAATTTTTCTAAAATGCGTTTTTTGTGTCTCGAGCCACTTATCTCCCTTGATATCTATCCAAAATCGATAAATCAAGTACGATTGTGAGGAATAATGTCTCAGCTTTGCTGACATCATATTTTAAGAAAGAAGTGTTTGGAATTCAACTATTAAAGGGAAAAAGTATAAATTGTTCTACAACGTATTTTTGTGTCACGAGCCTTATATTTCCCTTGATATCTAATCGATATAGATAAATGACATATCGTATTAAAGACTAAGGTTTCCGCCGTGGTAACATTATATTCTAAGAAAGGAATTTTTCGTAATTCGACCCATAAAGCGCAAAAATGTCAATATTTCTAAAATACGTTTTTTGTGTTTCGAGCCATTTATCTCCCTGGATTTCTAACCAAAATCGATAAATGAAGTAGGAGTATGAAGAGTAATGACTGAACTTGGTGACATTATATTCAACCTCACTATTCATCGTATTTTATTCGCGAAATTTTCGCACGGGTCGTCTAGTATTGTCTAAATCTCTTTAAGAGATCTTAGTATGTCTAAAGCAGAGAGATATTTAACCTTTTAAAATTGTTTGTTCATCTCAAGAAATAACGTGCGCCTTTTATTTGTTACACACTGACCAATGACTATTTTACATTTGTCCACGAAACCTGATCAGCAATCCCATGCAGGCTGTTAAGTTCAGATAATGGCATCTCGCTCACCAGGAATAACAAAATTAAACGTCATCGATTTAATAACGCACATAATGGATGATCAATGAGGTTACCCTAATAACCACCATTGCACAATCGTTGCCACGTGTTAAATAACAATATAGGGCGCAAAGACAGCCTCACTAAAAAGGATAACGTTGGCAAAGGAAATTCGCTTTCAACGTATTCATAACTCAAATTTTCGCCAATATCTTCTATCAATTTATTATAATTTTTGTATTAAAACGAATTGTGTTTACTTATTCAAATTTATTGTACGTGCTAATGGAACTTTTACCCTATTTACACTTAACGCGTATATTACTCAATTTTTACTTTTTTCCTAACCGATTTGTGAGTTTTACATTTCTGTTTCATCTCACGAAAAACAGTGACGCGTATATTACTTTTTGGATCTGTCGAAATGAAATTGTTTCGCTGTGCACCTTAAAATTAGTCAGATATTTCTCATTGCCATTTAGTGTGGTGATAGCGTAAATGTTAGTTATACCTAAATGAAAACTAATGTTTTAATAAATTTGTCATTGTTTATATTTTGTTTCAATTAGAGAGACTGAGTTGTCTTTAACATTTATTTTTAATTCATGTATGTTTGATTTTTATATCTTATATCTTGGTGGTTAGTAGGAAATAAAAGTCTGTATTATGCCTTCATACACTTTGGAAAGGCCTATGATAGAATGTCACATGATCCGGTGTTCTTGTGTCTTAGGAGGAAAGGAGTAACGGAAAAGATGCTCAGTATATTACAGGAAATGCATGATGGCTCTTTAACAACAGTGAGCACACATTATAGAAACGCTAAAGCATTTAACATCAAACTAGGCTTACATCAGGGTTCAGCACTAAGTCCATTTCTGTTTGTGTTGATAATGGATGTCATTAGTGAGCAAATCAGAGATGACGGAAGATGGAAGCTCCTGTTTGACGATTTAGTAAGCACTGAAGAAGAATTACTGCAGATAGTCTGGCTATGTCAAGAAAAACTAGCAAAATGGTCTTAAGATCAACTCAAAGAAGACCGAAGTGCTGGTTAGCAGCAAACAAACATGGGAAATTAACATTAAGGATACTAAGAGAATGAAGCATTTAGTTATTTAGGTGGTATAATAAATGCAAAAGGTGGCTACGAACCAGAAGTGAAAGCCAGAGTAAAAACTGGATGGAGCAAATGGAGAGATGTTGCTGGAGTGATATTTGATAAGAGGATGACTAAAAACTTAAAAGTTTATACGACCTTGGTAACATCGGTTACCCTTTAAGGATCATAAACATGGACTTTGACAAACAGAGGAAGCCCCTCTGGACAGGATGAAAATTAGGGTGCTAAGGTGGCTATTGGGTATTTCTGTGAGGAACAGACTTATAAATGAAGAGATAAGAAAAATAACTGGAGTGGCTAGTATTAGTGAAGTCATCAGAGATGAAAGATTAAGGTGCTATGATCATGCGAAGAAGAGCCAATCAAAAAAGCGTGGGGGGGGGGGGGGGGGGGGGAGGGGATGCTTGTGGAAGGAAAGCCAGAGTGAGACAAAGGATAAGGTGGAAGGATGTAGTTAAGAGGGACCTCGTGAACAAAGAACTGAAAGAATAGAACACGGAAAAAGTGGAGGAAACTCATCAAGGCCGCCGACGCCTTATATTGGGATAAGTTGGTGTAGAAGACGAAGAAGAACTCTGTCATAGTCCAAACTTCAAATATGAAGAGTTCGAATGAAATGTAAGGAAATTGTGTACAAAATATGCTATGGACTAACAAATCATTACGTACCTTAATTTCCACAGTAGCTGGAACGCAGGTCTAGTTAGTGTGAGGGTGGTGGGAAGAGAGAAGGCTTGACTTGCTCTGTGTTTGATCTCTGGGCGGAGATGAAGCACGTGGGGTAAGGCACAGCTGCGGTCCCCTGCAGACGGAACGTTAGAAAAAGCGTCCCCGCCTGTCTGTATACGCGAGGGACAGGGAACACGTGCCAGGCGGGTGGGAGGACCCATCTACTATCCAGGCCCACTGGATCATGTCTGAAGTCATACGAGACAAGACGACGTGTTACTTAATAAGTTAAAACTGCAGGACAGTATCTCTATTTTCCACATGGATCAAGTTGCTTCATTGGAAATATTCTAGACTAAGCTTACCGCCAATTATAACAGATATAGAAAGTTAGATAACGAAAGAAAACAAAGGAAAAGAGGAATGAGAAATTCTTTCACTTGATGAAGGACAATCTTTCCGAACATCAGTAACAAAATCAAAAAGCTTCTGCAGTACAAAACACATCGGACTGAAATCTGTTTCTGGAAACATTTAACCACACTAAAGGAAATAGAGATGAAATTTCTCAGACGCATCGTCTACTCCACAAGGAAAGGTCGGATCACGAGAGAAAAAGTATTGGAAGAAAAAATAAGTCAGTAAAATAAACGCTGAAGAAGAAAGATGGCAGTAGTCGGAACTTATAATCTGAATGCAAGTCGAAAGAAAGCCAAATATAGGGGAGAAAGAAAGAGGGTTATCTGAAGAAAAGATGCACGGTGAGGATGAAGAAGGACTGAGAGAGCGAAATGGATACAAGGAGTGGACGAATAATCTGAATGGAATACAGAAACGGAAGGTGATGTGACAGACAATCCACAAGTACTGTGATCAAAATAATGAAGTATACACACACATAATAACTTTAAAAAAATATAGGCCAAGGTAAAGCAACACAAATAGTACGTAAGCGTCTGTGGTAAAACATCAACGGAATAGCAGCAAATCGCTACTGTCTATTTGGAGGAGACAGTACGTTGGAGAAGAACAATGTTAGACCTTATACAGGCTTGCAGTCTAATACCATGGATATGACTAGGATATCATTTAACTAGATATGTGATTGATTACAATGCTCAGGGTTCCTCTCTCTTCGCTTCCACTTTCACGTTGCATACGAAAAGTATTATGCTATTCATAAATGTGTGATTCTACATTCCTTCTTAGCTAGTATTCCTGTAAAAAGGTAAACTCGTGTGGTCGTAATGACCCGTTTGACAGGGTTTATTACCGTAGCACTCTAGCCTAAGCCGGTAATCCTACCGGGTATAGGTAATCCTACCGTGTATGGGGGACCTACAGTTTAACGTGGAATCCCAGCCACGGAAGCGTTCTGCTGTACTTCACATTACACAGCAAGCTGTTCCAGACGTGAAGGTCGAGTTAAGGGTTAGTGAAAATCCCCGCCGAGACTGCGATTCAAACCAAGTATCTTTCAACCTCCAGTCAGACGCCTTAACAACTGAGCCACCAGACCGTTCTATTGGTCCTGTTGAAACATTGTTTATATAAAACAAATCTTCCAAATCACTGTCGGTCGACTCATCATTGTTGGAAATGATTAGTTTGAGCTATCTATGACTAGCCACTTATTTAACGAGTGACTAATTCTGTCCCGTTAGGTTTTAAAGATAGCACACTAAACAATGAATTATTTGTGGCCTGCACTATTCAGATTGACGCATTAGAGGTTCTAAACTGGTTTCTAAGTGGTTAGTTGAGGGAATATTTCTGCAGTTCTGCTCATTTTTCGAGGCGTGTCAGTTAATCCAGCATTTATCGGGAATATCTACATGCACCTCTGATACACTTTCAATTGAATAAAATGAAAAGATTTTTTTTTTACTTATGGCTTTACATCTCATCGATGTCGAATTCATTAGAGACGGGATGGCACTGGGGACTAGGAACGGGAAAGAATTCGGCCATGGAGTTTTTGAATGAAGCATCCCGGCATTTGCCAGGAGTGATTTGGGAAAACCATGGAAAACCCAAATCTGGATGCCCGGACGGGGATTCGAACCGGCGTCCTCACGAATGAGAGGCTCACCCACCACGCTCGGTGGGATTATGATTGTAATTGTACAGTAAGTACCAACGTAGATGTACAGACATTTGCAAGTACATACTGTATTCGTTAACTAGTATGTGCTGGTGCTTACTCTACAATTCACATCATCGATGAAACAGTATTTGTGCGCATCAATCTAAGACTTTAAAACTATATACCCATCAGAAAAAGTAATCGTTAATGTGATATGCACCAGAACTAATGTTTAGGTAAATATATTTAACGTAGTAAACAAAATATTAATGTGAAAAATGTATTTTTTGTCTGTTTTTCCATTAAATGGTTCCCGATCGTTTTTAATTCCTTTAGAATGCAAAGGTAGCGTCGTAATGGCTTCCAAGCAAAAGAATTTAATTTATTTTAATTGCAATAGAGCGCGCGCTCCGGTTCCAATTTCACTACACCCCCATTTTCTCCCGTTCCTGCACCCACCTAAAATTGCCCTCTACAAATTTAAACTTTAAATTCTTTAAACGTTTTTGATAAATTATTAATCATTTCTCTTGGTAAATTATTCCAATCCCTGACCCACTTAAAAAAAAGAGAATCTTCGTACACCCTTGTGCCTGAAATCAGTGCCATCTTGTGATCATGGTCATCTAGGCAGCTTTAAAACCTAGACTAAAAGTAATATACCATGCTATTTTTGTAAATCGGTATGCCAAATAACTTTTCATTTACACGAAAAAATCTTTAATCTATTATAATGATGGCTACTTGGATCATTAAACATAACCCAACCACGAAGACCGTTGTTGTGTATTTCTACTATTCTGCTTGTGTAAACCGGAGTTTTTTGCGCGCAAAGGGCAGAATATTCCAACATTTATCAAGAATTCTACAAAAAAGTCGTTTTCATATTAGAACAGTGGCGCTGTAACTCTGTCCACAGGCTGCAAGGACAAAAATCCTGGCCTCTATTCAGTAATTGACATGATGTAGTACGAGCAATAAATCATTTGTATTGCCAGTGGACTGGTTAGTTAACTAAAATCTACACCTTTGGTGGAGCTGTTACTGTAATTTATAACAGGCCATTATTCTCACCAATATTTAACTTAGAGTTGATGGCAGTATGAGCCAACTCACCAATTTTCTGACTGTCTTTGACGAGGCACTGCTGTTACTCACCTGAAAATAAAAATAATTTCCACATCAATAATTAATAACTACCTTTCGATTAAATATTACTAAGAGAACTTTTTTCAGGAACTTTAAATAAATTTGTATTTGCTACAGGGAAATTTGAAACGACTTGAAATTAAGTTTCACCCTCCGATTATACCTATAAGATCTTTAAAATATATAAAATAATTAAATTAGAAAACGGAATTAAAATTAATTGCGGTATCAAGGTGAGAGCTAAATTCAAAGATTTACGCTTTCCGGGAGTTAGAGGCAGGCCAGCCAAGTTCCACACATTACTTGGAAAATGGCACTGAATGATGTACCATCTACTGTCTTTCCAAATAATCTCCCAAAAATTCACTATACGATCTTAACGACGTACAAGGCACCGAACACTGTTAGCCACAGCACGAGAGAATCTTCTGATCTCACGTCTCATTGCAGTCTTCAGGCGTGCACAAGTGCATCCCACGCAATGGCTCTTTCGATTTTGATACGAAATCAAAATCACACTGGAAGATCCGGCGAATGGGACAAATGATTCTATCCCCATACACTCTACTCACTTCCCTCAGTTCTGTCATCTAGTGGCATCACAGTACATTGCATGTGACGTGGTCTCCATTGTATAATTACAATTGACTGAATTTCCATTTCAGGCTCATATTCATTAGACTTTGAAACGTATATGTTTGATTTTTAGTGTTGCCAGATATTTGGGAGGTCTAACATTTTATGTAACAGCCATCGTACAAACTGCCCTCAGAGGTTGTTTAGTATATTATTGTATATTATAACAACACCGGGACTTCCAATTTCTATAAAACTAATAACACGAGATTCAGGATAAATGTCACAGCTATAAACGAAACGGAATTTAAGATGAGTCGAGGTACAGAAACCCTGTTTACAACTACCGGCAGACAGTTATTTCTGGGCAGATTAAAAAAACTCTCTCGATACGAGTTCCCGACATAGATCCATCTCAGAGACGACGGAAGGGATAAGCGTTCTGTAAAGACATACACATCGTTCGTCAGCACCCCGTCTTCAGTCATAATATCAACAGATGTCAGTAAGCTTCACAGTCTACACAAAGACAGGGAAGGGATGAAGGAAAGGATAAGACGCAGTTTGCTGGATTTGTTGGAATTATTTCACCAAATCATTATTACTGAAGGGTCAATATGTTTGTAAATTGATGTAAATTTTGTAATATACAAGCGTATATTATGAAGCGAAGGACCAGGTCGGATACTGGAACTGGTTTATCGTTAAGACACAGCAGCTAGGAAACCAGATATTCATTTTGATGATACAAAGGTAACCCCTTACTGCATACTGGGTCATATATGGCACATACCATTTTCTTGTTTGTGAAACTCATATTTGAGCAAATACTTTGAAACTGCATGTTGGGACAGATATAGCACACAATCAAGCTGTGCAGAATATTAAATGCGATCTGTTGAGAGAACAAGGAAATATGAAGTATTAATTTTTGCTTTGCGCTGTGAGCAATTTACATTCAAGTTCGGTCATACAAACAGTTGTATTTGATACAGTAAACATTTTATTTCAGTGTTTATACAATTTCTAGGATGAAAAAGGACACCTATGGACAATTATAAAGAGGTAAGTTTACATATTTGTCCATTAGAATATAAATAATATTGAAAAAAGGGTTTGTGACATATATGGCACAATATGCAGTCTAGCCTGTGTGAAAAAGCTGGCCCCTATGGAGAAGAAGAAATACCGACGACAATCCTTCTATTTTATTTCAAGTAGCAGTTGCAGATGTCCTCTGGAAAACAAAGAAACCTTATCCAAGAAACTGGGTAGGACTAGAAAATGAAATCCACAAAAAAAGAGAGCAGCTGAACAGTAAGAAGAAGAGAGAGCCTGCGGCAGATCTTCCGCAGTATCAGGATGGGATAGATCACATGCCCGTCTAGTTGTGTAACTGTAATTGTTGTAATTATCCAGACTGAAAAGGAAAATCCTATACAACATGTCTGAAGTGCAGTGCAACATTGTGCTTGGGCAAGGAGAGAAACTGCTTTATCAAGTTTCATAACAAACTACTAAATGGAAAGTGAATTAGTGTTATTTGAGATAAATGTGTACTCTAATGAAAAGAAATTGTAATTATTTTACGTAAATAAACTGAGTTCTACTAGTATATGTATGTATCTTCTATATTTTCCAAATGTTGCATCATCCATCTCAAAACTGGTATCACAACATGTTAGCCATTATTGCATGCTGTCCCATATATGGCACAACCCTTAAATCAATAATAATCTCCCCCAAATAAGATTGGAATTTTTTTAGTTTTTTTCTTGAAATAACGGAATTGGACTTAACAAGTGACATTTTTTTTTTCAAAAAAAAAAAAAAAAACATGCAGTAAGGGGTTAAGTGTTCTGATTCTGGTATGTGCGATCATAACTTACTAACTCTCCGAGCGACGATACTTTTTCCGCTGTCTGCATAACGAAGTGCTGTACAAAGGACATAGGGTGGAGGATGAAACAGTGAGTTTAGAAAACCACTTTCATAAAACTGAATAGTTTAATCATAGAGAAAATTTTTGGGGCCACTTTATTATTGTGAAGCTGGAAACAGATGGGATCAGTTTACGAGATCAATGACTAAAGAAACGCCCTCGTTTTTTTGACACCTCCTTGAGACTCTGACTATAAAAATGTGTATCAGTATTTAGTATACTGTGGCATAGAAACTATAATTGTGGCGTCCGTAAATTGCGTGAGGTGAAATAGAGAAGGAGGGGCCGGGGGGGGGGGGGGGTCCGGAGAAATCTCACGTGAGGTTTTGTAAATTTTTGTTGGACTGTAGAGCTAAAAAAAGTCTACAAAACACGCGACCGTCATTTTAGGGGAGGAGGGGGGGGTAATTTCGTTGAAAATTGGGGGTGTAACCGGCTTTGGAAGGGTGATACCTGAAGAAAAAAAGTTGCGTGGGCGATTTCTAGGGGGGGGGGCGGGCTCACGGACTAAATCTCACCAGTGGGGGTGGAGTCGGACCAGGTCTCACGAAGTCTCACCAGAAAGGGGGGGGGTCCGGAAATCCGGAAAAACACCTCACGTAATTTGTGGATGCCCCCAATAGGCAGTATGTTCTCTGGGTCTGTGCATATAGTACTATCGTCCTGCTGATGACACTTGATTAACGGTGACTACGATATTAACCGCTGGGACCCGCCAGTGTGACTTAGTTCGCTGAGGCGCCGCACAGTGGATCGCGGAGGTACAACGGACCGGGCACGAGCCCAGGGCACCGCGTACCGGCCGTCCTGACAGTTTTCCGTAACCAGCAAGACGATTGCCGGGATGGTTCCCCATCTCCGCCTCAGAAACTACACATTTCACAAACAAACAAAATACACTTACCACACGCTGAACATAGTTACACGTTTCACAGACAGATGGCAGTAGTACGACCTAGCATTTGGGCATTCGGCTGTAAAATCATAGGTCCAAATTTGAGCGTGCCAACCATGACTTAAACTCATCGAAAGCAGCGTACCCCCAAAATACTGGGAAAACGTAGAGAATAAGGAGATTTTTTTTTATGGCTTTCCGCCTCATCGACGTCGAGGTCATTAGAGGCGGGAAAGGACTGGGGGCAAGGAACAGGAAGGAATTGGGCCATGGCCATTTGTGGGAACAATCCCGGCATTCGCCTGGAGTGATTTAGGAAAACTGTAGGAAATCTAAATAAGGAAGGCCGGACGGGGATACAAACCCGTGTCCTCCGGAATACGTGGCCACGCTCGGTGTGAAGGAAAAGACAATATTAATCGTCGGAATGGTTAGATGTTACGGAAATTATAGTATCAGTAATACTGCATATGCACCCTCACAAAAATGATTAACCTGAAACCGAGCGTGGTGGGTGAACGGTTAACGTTCTGGCCTCGCATTCGGGGGGACGCGGGTTCGAATCCCCGTCCGGGCATCCAGATTTGGGTTTTCCATGGTTTCCCCAATCCATGCGAATTCCGGGATGCTTCCTTCAAAAATGCCATGGCCGATTCCTTCCCGTTCCTTGTCCCAGTCCCATCCCGCCTCTAATGACCTTAGCCGTCGACGAGGCGTAAAGCAGTAATATATATATATATATTAACCTGAAAGTCCGGTTTAAATATGAGATTATTTTTAAAGTGAAAACCTATTAATGATTACTGAAGTTATTTAAAGATTCAAATTCTCTGAATAGCGTTTCAAGATAGATTTTAATTGAGCAAAAAATTATTAGCACTCTAAATAGACGAAAAATACTTATGCAGAAGAGATTAAAACTCTAACCGCGTGATGGGTATTCTGGATTAAAACGTTATTTTATGATCCGTGAGATTAAAGAATTGTTGGCTCTTGTGCTGGAAATTATTTTTCAAGTGCAAATAGACATAAATACCAAAATGATCTACAGGTAACGGATTAAATATAATTAGCAAGCTCAGATGAAATGATCTTTAGATAGAGTGGGGTATTAGTCGGTATAATCTCCTTAGTTAGGGAGCGTGCATAAACCACGTAACTCCATTTTGGCGTCCTTTGAACCCCCCCCCCCCTCACCCACACGTAGCCCTACGTGGCTTTTTCCTCTAACCGCCCCCCCCCCCCCCCATGTAGCACGTAGCTTTTTTCCTTTATGATTCCAGAAGACATTTTGTACTGTTTTCTCTTGTCAGACTATTGTAAATCACATACAGAGATTATTAACTGAGGGAAATAAATATTCACATGCTGTTGTGAGTTCTATTCCTCATTTTAACTGTGAAAAATGTTATGAAAGGAAAACTACGTGGCCTGGCTCGGAACCCCCCCTCCTCCACGTAGCTCAGTGTAGCCTTCCAGCCAACCCCCCCCCCCCCCCTCCCTGTACCGAGCCACGTAGTTTGTGCACGGTCCCTTACTACGAGTACTAAACTGGTCAATACTATGACAGGGAATTAGAGAAAAAGCCAGTCAAATTGTAAATAACAGAATACACGCGCTGCTTTTCACTTCGAAATAATTTTTACTAGCATGGAGTTTCTCATTGTTTTCCAGAGTGAACTGCTGAAGGTAATAACATTATTATTCCACAATTACAAACGTCGTTGGCTGCAGTTCTCATATCTACCAGTCTCAAGAAACACTATTCACACGCCTCGAGTCCTTACTCTCCATTGAAACATATAACCTACCAGTGACATGTGTTCTTGTTTCTTTTCTCTCCGGCATTAATTTTTTGTGAGTAATGATTTGACTGCATAACTTTATCCTGTTTCGCTCCTGACATCATGATGTTGAGTCAGATTTATTAAATACTTTTTCCCTACTTCCTTGAGATAGCAACTGCTGTATTTCACGTAAGCGGCTTCACTTGCGGTCACACAGTACATTTTATTTTTACAGTCCTAACAGGTTTTAACACATTCACGACCTCAATACATGTGACATAAATTGCTAAGTCACCGATCTCAATCAACTAGTCTTGCTGGGTAATGGAGTTACTTTTCTTTGCCTCCTGTTAATCAAATATTAAATAATACATTCCTGTAACAAGCAATACAGAGTGCTGGAATAATCTCTCTTTGGATATTAGAGATTTCATTTTTAAGATAAGGAATACGTTGAATTCTACAATATGCTGCTTTCTTGTAGTGACAGGCGATGTGGATTGAGAATACTTTCCTAATACCGTTCGTGACTGGATAACATTAGTTGAAATTTGATTGAACTACGAGAGCTTACTTCCTCTGCTTTGTCCCTATTGTAGTAGTTCCTTCTGAAATGTCGCATTTCAGGCGGACACAGAACACATGGGTCAGCCGTGGTAACATAGAAACTAACGTGCTGGTCTCAAGCTGATTGGTGCTCGTTCTCAGGTATTTGTTGTTTTCATTAACTATTATTTTCGTCCAGTATGGTGCGTATTTAGTTACTGGGGTACGCACATCTACAGGCATATATAAACAGTAGGTAAGAAATCAACATTTAAGTAGCTGATTTTCATGGGCGCCGGCAGGATTACTTTAAGGGCGGTGCATCTGTATCTTTTTTATACATTATAAATAACACTTATTAACTAAGGATAGTGAATTTATTGACAGTGTGAACAAATTTGGACAACAACCTAGGGGCCTTAAATTATTATTCAAGCAGTGAATTTACTAATAAAAATTTTGTTTCTTAAATTTTTCTGCGTATATTCTTTTAAAGTGCACCCCCTAGCACCCCCCTCCCGGCGCCCATGCTGATTCTATAGATTAAACATTTTTAAAAGTTATATAGGTAATTTGATGTCAAAATTTCTCACAACAGTTGCAGGTCATAATCCTTGGTGTGCGTATGATATTTCTCAGTATCTGGTATAAAGTATCTACAGACGATCATAAAAATGTCAGCAACGTTAATTTAACACATTAAAGGGGCAACAGTAACAGTTTCGTTAAAGTTTCCCAAGACTTCTAAAAACTGAAAAAAGTTAGACACCCTGCGATCTGCCCCGATTCCTTCTATTACTCTTAACACGGAAAAGATAGTTTCTATTTAGTTATCTCAGATGACAGTATTTGATCGTAATGGAGGGGTCAATATCCTATGCTGGTGATAACGTGTTGTAAATGACGGCTGTTTTTGAGTTGGACATTGGAAATTCAACCGGAATGAATTCTGAGAATTCGCTGAAACCGGCTGGCTAGTGTTTGCCTGGTCTACACATGGGATATTTGATTCTGCGGTGCGTCGTTCTAAACAGTTACAGCAAATACAAGAACGAAGTTCAGCGAAATCATTACAAATATCAACATTATTAAATCATCATGTCGCACTGTATTTTACTACCTCGTGATGTATTAGCCTTGATTTCGAACATTTCTCTTCTATCATTCACCTCTGTTTACTAAAAAGCGTTTAGTTCTCACAGCACTGACAGACTATAATCCCTACCGACGCTGGTGAAAATCTGCTGTCCGCACACTGCCTTACCTCTTAACAGTTTTATTTTTTCTCGTTTTTAAGAAGTGATATTTCATGTTTCTAGTCAAATACAGATATCATGTGTCACAAAATTTTGTGGATGAGCTGTGACTGTCGGCCGTGGCATTCAGGATGGTTCTGGTCCAGTCACCCAAATTGTAATTTCCACCTACTTCCAGTTTATTAAAAAAAAATACATCTCCGGACACTTTCGACCCTTTACTCCCATCTATTGACAATGCACACATAGACACTGAAGTTTTCAGTAAGGTTTTGTGTTACCTTCACAAATTTTGTCTCAAATATATACTCCGCGAAAACTGAAATTGACGTTTTCCAATTAAAACTGTTATTAAAATATTACAAAAGCTTTCACGTAAGTTGATGTGTAACTACCCATTGGTATGTGGGTATTTACGCAGCAGCAAAGATGTGTGACTGGAGTATAAACACTTTATGTTCGTGGTGAATTTACGACACAATTATTACAGTAGCGCTGCGTAACCTCCCAAAATGAGTGTCGTTGGAAGGTTTTCTTTCACAGCAGAAACGCCGGGTTCGCCGAAACATCTATTCGCTCTTGAAGGCGTCAAAAGGGTAGCTTCTTTGTGGGACGAAAAGAATGTATGTGAAAGAAGTAGGAAAACTGTGCGTGGAGTCTAATTTTATGTCAATTCAATGTTGTTGCAGGCCATGTTTCCGCAGTTGCTTAATTAATTACCAGTTGAATGATAACGCCAATGCAACTGTTTAATTTATTTATTGTTGCGTCGTACGCGTTTCACCTTTCATCGAGGAATCTTCAGCGACGAATCTGTGTTACAGATTTTATATACAGTTTGATATACATTTTTATCTTATTGCTACGTAATTGTGAACAACAGAAATTTTTATAGCTGATATTTAATTACTATTTACAGTTTTATATACAATTTTATATACATTTTTATCCTATTATTACGTAATTGTGAACAAGAAACATTTTTATAGCTGATATTTACTTACTATTTACATTTTTTTTTTAATATGGTATGCAGCTGCGCATCTCCGTTTTCTTATACAAGCAAAACATGCTTTGGATAAGAAAAATATCAGCTAAAAAAATTTATCTTCTTCACAATTACGTAATAATAGGATAAAATTGTACATAAAAACTGTAACACAGATTCATCGCTGATGATGCGTCGATGAGAGATGAAACGCGTACGACGCAACAATAAATAAATTAAACAGTTTCATTGGCGTTATCTTTCAACTGGAAATTAATTTTATATCATTCATGAAAATGCTATGTGGCGGACTTTCTTAATAGCAAACAGACTTAGTACTGGTGTACAATGATAACTGGTTTGATACATACGAATTAAACCCAATAATTTACAAATCCAGTAAGTATAAAATTTTAGAATTAATTCCATGATGTATTTCAAAGATATGCTGTTCATTGCATTATATATGATATCCAAGAATAATTTCTGATTGATAAATTGTTATGAAATTCAGTCTAATTCAAATCGTAAACTTATTGATAGATTCATGTAAATGGTTACATTTTTATATTTTTAGACTAAGTGTCGAATACAAGAAGGATCATATAGTGACCTCAAAACTACGCTGCATAGTGAAACAAAATTTATGTTAATTTCAGAAATAACTTTCTGTTTATTATGTTCACAGAACAGAAGGGTATTATGCCAAAAATAGTCACCGCAGCTTCAAGTCATCATAAAGCATTAAAAACATTTAAAAGTTAGTTATAGGCGCTCAGATATAACATGTTCATTACAATATCACAGAAATTTGTTTCTTAACTATCCCACCTTCTTATCTGCACTAAGCTTCAATCCTAAAATACGAGTAGTAATTGAAATCTTGTATGCTAGTGTTGTCTGTTTTTTTTTTCTCCCATCTGGATTGGCACTTCTGCCATAAAGATACATTTAAGGTTGCAAGACATCTAATAATTTCTCTAATACAGCAGTAGTTAGCAGATGATTGGCATTTTTCTTATAATGGATAAAATTGTGCGTAAAAGCAGCTTGAAGGTGAAATGAAATTAATTTTAAATTCATAAAACTTTTTGATCATTATTCTTTATCTACACCATTTAAAAAAATAGATGAGTTTCTGATTTTAATTTGACTATGTTAGCCTCGAAGATAAAGCATATAATGACAGCAAAAACATACAACAACGTAGAAATCGTTGACCAAATTTCTACATGGTTGACGACAAGTATTTCAGAAAAAGGTAGACTACTGTGTGTATTTACCATGAGGAATTGAACATAAATAAGCTGTACAGATCGACGCAGCTGATCAGACAGTTAGTAGTATGTAAACCTTTTTAAGAGCTAAGAAGTTATAAATAATGACGATGGTTCATGATGAATCGAAACAAGAGTAATAAAATTAGATGGAGATCAGTTTTAGAAGCCCAAAGAGATTAGCGCAATTCCATCAGTAAACAACGACATAGCATCTGTTTTCTGAGACGTTTAGCCAGTTTTATTTAATAATTACGACCAGAAAATAATAATAAAAATAATCGTTGAGTACAAGCAGAATAAAATATGTAAGGATTTTGAAGATTCACAAAATTCAGTAATAATCACTCTTTAGTTATAGATATGAGTTGCACTATGACAATTTGTAGAAATACAGACAGACAAATAATTCTTTCGAACATGTGTGGCACTTTCATTTGAAGCGCAGCAAAGTGGATGTGGTCCTTGGGCGCTGCCCCAGACAGCCTAGTGGCTGCTTGTCGACCCGGCGCGGTGCGGCGAGGGAAGTGTTCTCTAGGGTCCGGCTCTCCACCCGACCCAGACAACAGCAGGCCCGTTGATCGAGTTATGAGAGCGGAACTCCCTTCCCTCTCGAGGACTGCGCCAGGAACTCGCATTGGCTCTCACGAAACTGTGAGCTCTGGGCACTGGAAAGAACTCTCTCAGACAAACCAACAGGAGCGTCATGATTGTCACGCCAATGAAATTGAATTTGTTGTTTTATTTAAAAAATTGTGTATTATTTAAAAGATTACCTAAATCAATTGTATTAGCGTGACAATTATTCATAAAAAATTGATACTATCGCAATTGAGGAAATGGCCCACAATATCCAGATGTCAACAGAAGCACCTTTTTGTAGAAGACAACATAACTACAGGAGTATTCACCTACTGGTTGTTGAATGAGATCTATTATTGAGAAACAGAAAGCATCTTTTTGTAAATTATTATGTTGATCACCCTTCTGGTCAGGGGGGGGGGGCTAGGGGGCTCAATCCCTCCCCCCAAAAGTATCTAAGTCCACCTCCGACATTGCAATTTTGGAGACCTTTTTTTTAGCTCTATGGATTTGAGGCCCGAGGAGACTATAAAGACTTGCTGTTTTCCCGTCTGAAGCCCCCCCCCCCCCACAAAGCCAAAATCCACTCAAGCCAAGCCCCCACCAAACCAAAGTCCGCTCAAGCCCCCCCCCCCCAAAAAAACAAAATCCTGGATCCGCCCCTGCTTCTGGTGTCTTAGTTCACTAAAGCACTGTAGTTAGTCTGCTGCTAGAACATACTGATACGTGGTTGGGTTCCGAAAGGTGACAGAAAATTTCATCGCCCAGTTCTTATTAGTAAGAAAGGAGGGATGAACTCAAAATTATAATCACCAGGTCTGTATAAAATTTTCTCCAAAATTCTTATGTTGCAAGGGTAAATGATAATGCTGATGTTGGTACGTCTGTTATCTGCGCGTAGGGCAATACGAAGATAGACCAGAGGAGTCCTTCTAGTTTCAACATGTCACAGCCTAAAATTGATATGTGGACAAATTCTGAAAACGTTTAATGATTGTAGAAAAATGCAATGATTTTTATTTAGTTGTGTATTTCGAGTGATATTTGCTCCAGAGTCATTACGTAATAGTTGTGGAGTTTTTGTGATTTCTGTAAACTATCGAAAACTGAAATTTGGATGACCGGATAGGGAACCGAACTCGGGATCTCCTTAATGTATGAAACTAATGTTAACTGCTCAGCCAGAAGTCAGAGTGACTGCTCCTTAATACTGCGGGGAAGAGTAACTGCTAGAGAAATAATAATAATAATAAAAATCTATTTAACACTCTTTCAGTTGACCTCACTAGTTTCTTCGCTGAATATAATCTCGCAGCATACCAGTTTGAAAGCGTTCACAGCGCGCTATCAGTAAACAGACCTTACTAGTTTGGCTGAATATAAATTCGCAGCATAGCAGTTTAAAAGCGTACACAGCGTGCTGACAATCAACAATTTGAATCACACAAAACAATGGCAAAAGGAAAAGTTGGAGCTTGTGACTGTTCTAAGGCTTTTTTTTTTTTTTTAAAGAGAACTAGGAACCCATTTTAAACCTTTGTACAGCATGTGCAGTGTTTTGAGTGCATGGCGCATTATTAAAATCAGAGCGAGGGTAAAATGTTGCACCAGAGGTTTTTTGCAAGAACCGTATCGCATATCCGCGTCGACAAGTTGCACCAGAAGGAGAAATTTAGACACAAGGTATAAAATACAGGAGCAAAGGTAAGAGAGTGGCCTTTGAGCAGTTACCAGCGCAGCTGTGTACGTGAGTGTGTAAGCCATTCATCAATTGAAGCGAAGGGGCGTACGTGTTCACTCATACATTTTTTTACAGTAGGGAAAGTGCGGTGCGCGGTGGTTTACTGAATGTTTCTGAGTGCATTTTTTGATGTTAAATGGGAGTAAGTTGTTCTTTCGCCGTTTTCTATATGGGACTTCAAAAGTCACTCTGTAATAGTTGTGTTTCGACGAGGTAAAGTAGTGTGTTTAAGTGAGACCGAGAGCTGATTAGTTAGTTACAGATGTGATGGAATCTTCTGAGAGAAATATATTTCAATATCGGCCGGTGAGTCTACTTAAAAAGAAACTGTGCATTAAAAGATAGGTGCTAAACAATTATCTCAGACTTATCGAGTGTTATTTCATTATTTATGAGATCCTATCTGACCTTTTGTGAGTTTGAGAGTAAGCTTGTGTGATGCTATCGATATTTGTGAAGTAGTTATAATTGTATAGTTCTTTCGATTCAAAAAGTTTTATTTTATTGTATATTATTTTAATCCATTAGGGATTACATAGAAACTGGGTAATCTCCGAAGATGCAGGTTCTTTTAGGCAATTATAATCACAAGCACCCGATCTACGCTTCTACGCCGATAGCCAACATCTCTTGAGTATTTATTTCCATAGCAACCTATGTCGTCTTGCTTTTCTCTAAGAGTATATATTATTAATTTTCATCCTTGCTCAAGGAGCTAAATATTATGTTATTTTTTATTTTTTAAAAAATATTTCCGTTATGTCACATGCCTCCTCAAGTTTACCATGGATTTTTTTTTAGGAAGACACTGGTAAACTTATAAAATAAACCTGCATCTCGTGATCCCCATTTCTCTTATTCCTAGTAGGATTTTTACAAACATTTTATAATAGTCATTCTCTACTTAATACTAACAACATAACAAAACAAACTAAAAAACATTTCAGAAAATACACATAAATGCAAATCCTGTCACGGTCGTCATGTGTTGTTATGTGATGTTATGGGTGATTTGTGAAGTAGTTATAATTGTAAAGAATTCAGTTCTTTCGATTCAAACAGTTTTAGTTTATTGTATATTACTTTAATCCACTAGGGATTACATCGAAACTTGGTAATCTCCGAAGATGCAGGTTCTTTTAGGCAATGATAATCACAAGCACCCGATCTACTGTACTACGCCGATAGCCAACATCTCTTGAGTATTTATTTCCATAGCAACCAATGTCGTCTTGCTTTTCTCTAAGAGTATATATTATTAATTTTCATCCTTGCTCAAGGAGCTAAATATTATCTTATTTTTTAAAATTTTCGTTATGTCACACTTGGAAGAGGCCATCAACCATAAGATGTTAACCTTGAACTGGCGACTAAAGGTCATCTTCCGCCAGCTTCGCTCCTCACCTCATCAACCCCTTTCTTCTACCTCTTTGAGCTGTACACTGAGTCTAGTAAGGTGTGGTAAATTTCCCCTCCGAATATAGGGGTAAGGGCACCGGAGTGGGGATAGAGTAGAGTGACCTTGACCAGCCTCTGTTAACTGAATGCGCTATAAAGTCAGATGACATGGCAGCACTAGCTAGCGTAAATGAGACTCACTTAAAGACGACGAGAGTGTGCCTTGTCAACCTGCTTCATTTGACATAGCTTCGTCTAGCAGCAGTTGTTCTGGATTAAAAGAATAATTACTGTACGCACTGTCAAGAGGTACTTTCAGTGGGAGTATGGCTTCCACTGCTATTTAACCTTCCGCATCCAACACTATGATCAGAAGCTCTCCAAAAGGCCTGGAAAAACATCCTGAAGAACCCTCTGTATATACATCTAGACATTACTCGAGTGAAACACCAACGCATGAAATCGAGGAAACCGTCGTGGCGAACAGTAATCAACCTTACAGAGTCCTCTTTCAACATCAGTAAGTTGTGAATAACTCAGCGGGAGCAGCCATCGGTCTGGTTGAGGACTCTTCATTACGGTTCCAAGGATTCGATCTCCCCAGACGGTAATAGTGAATCATTAATCGGATTCGAACAGGACAGGGCATAAGCGGCTACTTGTTACACAAATAGGACTGAGCAGATTCTGCAAATTGTGACTTTGGAGCCACCTTACAGACAATCCAGCACATCGTTTCTGACTGTCCTCTTCGAGCATGCAAAGGAATAATAGCGGAATTACACGATGCGTCGATCAGTGCAGTCGATTGGATAAAAACATTAGATCTAGAGATATAAAATTGTACAGGCTCGTGATACGCACATCTGTCCACACCTTTAGTATATCTTGTTAAATATCGTACGATAAATAAATAGTGGGAGAGAACTATTATTGTTGTTACACGTAGTAACGCTGTTCAAACCTTGAGTTTAGTTCCCTGAAGTATTTGGATATTACAACACAAAACAACGTAAATAGGGATCGCGAAATACCGAGGGTCGTAAAGCTAATCCACAGGTCAAATGTTTTTGTACATACTTATTTAGAATACTGTAACTTTGTATGGGAACCGTAATGCACGTGATTATATTGCCGAGAAAGAGTAGAGAAATGACGGGCGAAATGCGAACAGTTGCTGCATGTTTTTCGATAATGTCGCGGACTTTGTTCAGTGCTTGAGCAAGTATTGTCTGGTAGACAGACAATGTTCATGTTTATAAAATGCAAGTTTTTGTATAACAAACCATTTATCTCCCTGCGTTCCTAACCGAAATCAATAAATGATCATCATTTTAAAGATTAAGATCTCTAATTTGGTTACATCACATATTAAGACAGGAATTTTTCGGAATTCGTCCCTTAAAGGGATCAATAATTCTGCAACACTTTTTTGCGTCACGAGTCATTTATCTCCTTTGATATCTAACCGGTAAAGATAAATGAGGTATAATTTTAAAGATCAAGGTCTCCGCCGTAGTCACATCATGATTTAAGAAGGGAATTTTTCAGAATTCCATCCTTAAAGGACAAAATTATCATTATTTCCATAACTTTTTTTGTGCAAGCTCTTTATCTCCCTTGATATCTAATCGAAATGGAAAAATGAGCTATTATTAGGTTTCCGCTTTGGTCAAATCATATTTTAAGAAAATAATTTATCGGAATTTGACCCTTAAATGGTAAAAGTACCAATATTTTAAAACACTTTTTTTGTCATGAGCCATTTACCTCCCTTGATATCTAAACGAAATAGACAAATGAGCTATCATATTAAAGTCTCTGCTTTGGTCACGTAATTTATTAAGAACGAAATTTTTAGGGATTTGACCCTAAAGGGCAGAAGAAATAACTGTGATAGTCGCGCGTATGAGACAGTTCACAGCCTAGCCGCTAGATAGCAGTAGCATATATCACAGAGATATTAATAAACTGCTTCACTAGCGTCGACTTTTGTTATGCACCTATTACACAAAACAAATAAACAATTGAAACAAATGAGGCGGGTCTTCTTTCATCCTGTTACTAAACCCCAACCTTACTATTCATTGTGATCGTGAAATTTTCGCACCGGTTATCTAGTATTATTTATTGAAATAATTTGCAGGTAATATAAGGGAATTTGTTGAATTGAATCATGTAAATGCTACTTGTTTTGCATTTTAATTTACTTATATGAAGTAGCAACATGGAATTTTGGTATGGTGGTTTATTTTTATTAGTACAGTATAATGAACAGAATTTTCTAAAGATTCCTAAAACAGAACTTTTGCGATTATATTTGTGATTGTATACGCTCCAGCAACATCAAGTTTCATGATTAAAGAGAAAATTAAGACGTTTTTCGAAATTTGTGTCAGATTTGAATCTGTTACAAATATTTCATAAATCAAGACTACAATATTTCCATTTTTACATGGTATTTCAGACATTTAAATTGTATTGAAATACAATAAACTAGTTTATTATGATTAATATACTATTGTACACGTAAATAGTTTTAATGTTGCCTACAATGTAGTGTAAATAATTAAAAAAATTTACAGTATGATTACACATGAGTTGCATTACACTTACCAATCTATTCCTGAAATTATGTACAGGAAAAACTGTGTTACATTTAACAAAATTTGATAGCACACTGCTCTTGGGGAACATGCACTGATTACAGTTTACTACCCATATGTGACAATCCTGATTACGGTATTTAAGTAGAGCTTCATAATTTTTTAAGTCAAAACCTGCGTGGACATACATCTATGATACACTAATACAATTTTCAAAAATCAAAATAACGAAACAAGCATTGCCGCAAATTTTGAATGGTTCATGCACAAATAGTGACATAGTGCACATCGCCCTTAACAACCCTCGCTGTCGAGAAGACAGAAATTGAATCTTTATGTTTGAAATTCCATTACAGATTAGAAATATTTTGCGTAATATTGGATCGCAGGATTTTGATCCAACTTTTCGCAGAAATAACTTGTATTTTACAAACTCTGTCTCATCTAGCTTGACACGAAGTTACAAAATGAAAGGTTACTGCACTTAAACAGACCGGTGGAAGGCCGTACGTGGGAGAAGCAGTCGCATATACAGACCAGAATCCGTAATAAGGAAGTCTGGGCTAGGATGCGTCCATTTTGACCAGCATTTACCGTTTTAAAACTGGTTGTAACTTCGCCACAGGAAATTAACGCCTTGCGGTTTGTGTCTATAGACCCGTTAAGTCCTCTTTACGAGCTACTCCTCCGTATGATTCACAGGCGTAAACTTAGCTCGGGCGTGACTTCGTTGTGATGGTGTGGGTGACGTGTGGGTTGCCTAACGCCAGGCTCGTGAGCTGCTGGCGTAATGCAGGAGAAAGTATTGGTCGTCGTAGAATCCGGCGCTCTGTTTATACTCATGGGTATGTACACCGATACTGTTAGTATTTCGTTCACACATTTTTCATAGTTAATTAAAATGTTTGTGCCCAGAACAGCGTCAAAAATACTTGAATACATTTTTTTTTAACACATCGGAGGACCGCCCGTATTGCTGAATTCCTTCGAGAAACTCTACAGCTATTTTAGTCATCATAAACAAAGTAATTTATCTTTTCTATATGGAAAAACATAATTTCCCGCTTTTCGCAATTTTCTTCTTCAAACTCACGATATTTCTGTATCAGAGAGTGATGTCTGGCCAATCCTAAGACCCGTTTGAATGAAAATTTGAAGTAGTTATGGTCTCGAATTAGGACATGATCGAAATACCTCTTAGACTTGAGATTTTCAACATTACTACCACTAGCTGCTCCATTACTACCACTAACCGCACGTATTTCGGCGTCAATTCTATATTACGTTATCTAGAGGAGAAAAATATATCAATTCATAGCAATCCAGACTTCCCATTCTAATTATGGCGATTTTTCTAAACTTCCCATGCATTGCAACATGTAGTTGAAGAATTGTAAACTGGTCAGAATGAAACTAAATAATTTTGTTCTTTCTAATGTTTATCTGCATCCAATGAGGACTTAGGTTTTCCATAGGTGCTTCATATGCTGACACAAAAGTACAAAAATTTAACGTGTGTGGTGTATAAACCTCTCGGTGTTTGGAATCCAGATTAATTTTATGCTGGCCTATCATCGTTAGAACCAGACTTTGAGCACATATTTTTAATGGGTGACCTGAATTCTCTACCTTAAATCTGAAGCAAACCATCGAAGCATGTGGTATGAATATTATTTCATTAAATACCATATTCCATGTCCAAAACAGTCAGGCTTTAATTGACCTCATTATAGTCGAATAAAATTTTGAACTAGGGCCAGTTATCCGTCCCAGGTATCTCCGGAAATAGCATATTACATACTATCTACAAAACACTTGGTACTGTGCAAAAACAATTACAAACAGTAATTGAAAAATAAAAAAATTAACGCAGCACTGATGGATGCATCCAGCGCACTTTGGGGAAAAATTTACATAATTACTACTAACGCAAAAGTCATAAAACTGACCAATATATGATTACTAAACTTTATGGCAACGCATCGCATCTATGGAAAGGAAAGTTAAACGTACTTCGGTAACATGCCTAACCACAACCATAAGAACTTATGGTCTAAAGATTTCAGTCATCGACTCTACGGATGTAATCAAATAGATGACAATATAAAAAACTGCGAAATCGTACTAACTCAAATATAAGAAGAGCTACACGTAGTGAAAACACAAGACCTAACGTGCGTTTGGAATTCGTAAAAGAAATTGCATCTCAAAACTTAGGATACAAATAAACAAGATTAACACTCAATTCTCAACTGAGGTAGTTGAAATTGACCCCGCATTGAAAGTACTAGAAATAATTCACCAAAATTCACTATTAAATGACATAAATATTTTATTTTTTACATGTGATCACCCAACAGATGAGGAAAGCTGATTTAGGCATAAAATTTATTGCAACGAGTGAATATTAGGCGTTTTATAAATAGGCGAAGAAAAATCAGCTACAGATTTGTAATTTCTCAATATTGGGCGGAATATATAAATTGCTTGGAAGATTGAATTTATTAAACCACTACCAAAGAAAACCGCTCCCTTTGAACAATCAGACTAACGACCTCTAATCTTATTACTTATTATTTCAAAGACTTTAGAATACACAGTTATTCATCAGACCACTAATTATTAAATACGTGCAACGAAATTTCAGTCTAGATTTCGGTAACTGTACCATTAAAAGTAACAGAAGACACGACAAACATGGAAAAGACGAAAAATAGAGATCTTTCTTGACTTCAGCAAGGAATTTGACTTTGTGACCTTGACATTCTCCTATCTCAACCGAGAAAATTATTCAAGTAGTACTGCTGTTTAGTTCGAAGTGTATTAGAGGAACCACCAAAATTGTGCTGCGAATGTCACTGGAAACATCTATCGCCATGGTAGAGCGCAAAGAGTGGTGTCTTCAGGGATCAGTTTTGGTACCACTTCTATTTTCTATATGCACAAAAGATGTGGCTAGTGTAACCACAACTACTAACTCTAATCTGATGAATTGCAACTATATCCCAATGCAACACCAAACGAAATAGCCACTATACTAAAACAAATGCCTGCTTAAACTATCGTTCTAACTAAGCAAAGAGGCTGGGAGTAAAAATAAACCCCATTAAATAACAGAATGGGCACAAACTACACATCAAATATCCCAAAAATAAAGCTTCAGGGAATAGAATTAAATTTCAGCGATACGGCAAAAGATCAGGTAGCTCTAGTTGACAGTAATTTAAACTGATCCGAGAAAAAAAATCTTCCTATCGGTTTGATAAAACAAATTGTGCAGGCCCTTGTGATTCCGTATCTAAATATTTGCGACGTTGTTTAGCAAAATTTAAGTTCGGGAGACATGAGAAAACTTGAACTTGTTATGAACTCTTGGGTAAGGTTCATCCGCAATCTGCCACACTCTTACCATGTCTCCCCTTTATATCATCGCTTAGATTTACAACGCACCCGAAATCGACGACAACTCCCTCTCTAACTGTATGTCTTCTTCACCGCCTCATACATCTGGAAACTTCAGTTTACTCTCATTCAAACATCACGTAATACTGGCATCATATTAACGCCAAAAGCCTGTACTGAAATATAACAACCATCTCCTACCATAACTCGGCAATTCATTCTTTATTTCAGTGGCTAAAACTGTGAAATAATCTTCTTCAGAAAATAAGGAATACTGAAGAAATCAACCAATTAAAAAGAGATTTGAGAAAATATAGCCTGTCCCAACACTAGCATTCCATCCTCTACTTCCTTGTATCATTTATTCTTAACCATCAAAAGTATTAATTTTTACCATGTTCACGATTTCTCAGACTTCACTAGCATTAATTCATGCAACTTACCTATTAATTCATTAGTTATGAATCAATATTTTGAAGATTTTAGTTAGTAATTTATTTATTAACTTAAAGTGTGAAATTAATGTTTTAAATTTATGTAAAGTGTTAATATCATAAACATTAGGAATGATATAAGAGAAGATTTGACAGCCCTAATATTGCAAGGCTAAATAAATAAATAATAATCTTTTTATTTCATACAGTAATTTTTTTTAGTAATTCATAAGCCACGAATTACATTTATTAACAAGAGAAGTGAAATTGTGTGGTGGCTTTATTTTTTGTGTAATTTTCAGTACATTCTCGTACACGGACCCTTAAGATTATCTTTTTCTGTGGATCAACATTAATGAACACGTAGACACAGTTTTAGCTGGGTATTGTTAGGGCGCTAATGATCTCGCTGTCGCCGTGACCTAAAGCAACAACAATAATGAACAGGTATTGAAAGTTATGTAGTTTTCAATACAAGATGCACGTATAGTTTTTATTTTTTCATTTCAATATCATTTACCTTCTTTTAGATCATACAGCCACCTCAAGTATGATTGCAGACCATACAGTGTATTCAGTTTCTCCATTGTATATTATTTTTCAAGTAACTACAGACACCACAGGATGGACACGACATGTACAAACACACAACATTTACACTTAACACCCAAACCCTCGGCCGGTCTCGAACCGGTGACCATCGGCACGTGGAGTCCCTACGCTACCGATGCCGGCCACGTGAAGTTCAATCTGTGCTGTGTCTAGCAAACGTGTGTACTTCTTCAACGCGTTTGGAATGTGCTCCTTCTTCACTGGATAACAAACACCTCACTTGGCCTTGACACATTTCACGGAACAACAAACCCATTTTAGCGCATTATATTTCATTTACCCGCATCTACAAATCATTACCAGTTTGAGAAACATATTTACTAGGAACCTGTATTTTGTACCATTCTCTACATGTTTTATATATATATACCGCATTAATATTCTATGATTTTAACATGTGGTTACCCATATCTGCACTGTCAGTTCTACATATTTGACGCATCCGTTAGTGAGATCAAAAACTTAATTCAAATTAAACCATGATAAATTATTGGAGAAGCAATATCTCCTTGTCATTGTAGATTAAATACTGTGTCAAAGAGTCGAGTATGTAGTGTTAAGATATAATTCATAAGTTTTACGGTCGAATGTCTCTGCATTTCCAATAAAAGTTAGTTTCATTGTTCAATGTATTTACTGATGTTAAACTTTTTGATTCCTTCGCAGTTCCTCCAAATAAACAGAAGCTGACACTGAATTCTGTTGGAGAACAAAACGTAGCTGATTTGAGTTAATGAAGCATTTTTTCAATTACTGAGCTGCAGGTATGTTTTGGTTGCAGAACTGACCTATAGCTCGTAGCATAATTTTTATAGCCGATGGGAGATCTGAGACAATTGAGCAGGTTTGCTTCTGAAATCAAGCACTAGCAGCATTTCTTCGTTCTATGAGTCCTGATCGCGAAGTCGAGGAACTCTTGAAACAGAAATATTAATCATTGATCCAGAGGCTACTGCATTGCGGTTAAACCCGTGAGAGTTCTGCACCAAA
The DNA here is from genome assembly GCA_031002005.1 of Vandiemenella viatica. Lineage (NCBI taxonomy): Eukaryota > Metazoa > Arthropoda > Insecta > Orthoptera > Morabidae > Vandiemenella > Vandiemenella viatica. Next base: position 63,303,316 of record JARYHS010012519.1, on the reverse strand, counting down.
GACAGGATTTCTATAAGGAATGGAAATAAATCTGGAGTCCATGATGGAACTCGGTTCCTTAATAGAATTTGTGGGCTAAAGTTGGTAGTCAAATAACCAGATTTGTGAACGAGTGAGCCAAAACATTTGTTATCTTTGGGTTAGCGAAATTTTCCACGCCCTATAAGAAACTCTGCTGCACAGAGAAGGGAAACGTAACAGGAATAACAAACAAAACGACTTCTGGCTAGTACAGAATAATTCCTTTTAATGCACAGTGTGACCTACATTTATGCTCTATGATCGGTTGCTACGTAATAAAACCTTTAGGACATAACAAATTTTTCAGAATTCATCTGAGCTCTTTTCTTGTTATTATAGAGCTTTCGTATAAACAGCCGAATGAAGAGAAGTGTTTCCACTCGATCTAATTCTCCGCCGCTATCTTTTGCTGAAGAAGGTGACGGAGATTTTGACCAGCCAAATATCGTGTGGAAAATAGCTCCGATTTTTAACCGAGAACACTGTATCTATACTTAACATAACGAAAGACATCATTCTTTTTTCTCGATACTGGTTAAACGAGTTGAGAAAGTCACCTTTGAATCAAATGCTGCAGACCCTGAATTTTTTTTTCTGCGAGTGGGAACAATATCTGTTTAAATATTTCGAGAATGGTTATGATAATCTTCATATATCCTCCAAAAATTAAAGTCAGTAAATGGTTTTCTACACTGACGGAAAAAAGTAAGTTTTACCCACAGAAGCTACAGCTTGATAAGATATCGGTAACAGAGAAGTGTAGTTTTGAGCATAAAATAAATAAAAAAAAGTTTTTTTTATTTGATTTACGCCTCGTCGACGTCGAGTTCATTAGAGGCAGGAAAATAAAAATAAATATTGATCCAAATTTTGTAAAAGTACAAAAAACCACACAAGAAAATGGCGAAAGGCATGGTGTGAAACAATGGCAGCTAGTTGTACAGGGTACTAGGAACTTAGCGCATTAACACGGTGATCTATTCGACTGAGTCTTACCTCCAGCTATTATTCAGAAATTAAAAGTAATAACATTATGTTTCTTGTGGATGGCTCAGTTTATATCGTACTGTTGAATATATCAAATGACAAAAACTGTACAAAAAACTTAAAGGTCCAGACAGTTAACTTCTGAACTCACACGAACTGCGTTTACTGAAATAAAAGAGTGGGCTGTTTAATAATGATACAGCAAATAAAAACGTAGTAATGAAAAACATTATACTGACAATACATTCTGGCGAAGGTTCAGCTTCCAACTTTCCTTCCAGTTCTTGGTGACGTGAATGAAGCCAGCGAATATGGGCCACATTACAGCGAGAAGCTCTCTTCTAAAAACGGCACCCTGACTTCCTTTATGTCTTTTTTTCTTCATCATTCGGGGGGTGGGGGGCAAAACGGAAATTATGAATTCAGAGTAGGACTGTTAGTGAAGCCACAGTATCTGTAACCACTTAGTTTCCGTCTGCCTATTAAGACAATTAAGTAGAAATAATGATCTAGGCTGTTAACCAATGAATTAAGTTACTTATGAATTTGGAAATACATTGCCTTCCAACAGTTTCTGGGATGTTAATCTGATTCGCCTCTTATAATTCATGTCAGGAGGACGGTGAAGAGGGTTATGGAAGTGTACAAGTCGTATATTGGTGACGAGGCATGGAAAGATATTGGTGTAAGAATTAAAAGCAATGCATGGAAGAGAAAAGATGACCATGGTCACAAGCTGGCACTCGATTTCAGGCACAAGGGTGTAAGAAGATTATCTTTTTTGGGTAAGAGTGTCAGGGATTGGAATAAGTTACAAAGGGAAATGATTAATAATTTACCAAAAACGTTGAAAGAAATTAAAGATAAAATTTGCAGAGGGCAAATTTAGGTAGGTGCAGGAAAGGGAGAAGATGGGTGTGTAGGGAAATTGCCACCGGAGCATGCGCTCCATCGAAATTTAATTAAATATTATTAAATGACTTTTTTTGCCTACTATTCTCAAGAAGGGATTTTTTTTAAAAAAAGCATTTAGCTATATAGCCATTCAGCCAGCTTCTGTGTATCTTATAAATTTTGCCTTAATTTTATTAGACTTTTGTAGTGCTACTGATATTACAAGTGAAAAGGTAACACAGGACGGATACAACGCTTAATCAAAACCATCCATGCCGTGCGCCGGTCTTGTACCGGCGACTATGGTCAAGTTCGACAACACGTAACATGATTTACACACACACACACACACACACACACACACACACACACACACACAAAGATATTTGTATTCTAGAACACTTTGAAGGTACTATATATGACTGCCGTTAGTAAGTCAGAATTAAGATTATTCTAAACCCAAGTAACAAATTTATATAGTAATGTTTAGTAGACATATCTGTTTATAAAAAGTAATCAACAAATTGTTTGCCCGTAAAATCGACATCCGTAAGCAAGGCTAAATACTTCTAGGACCACTATGATGTACAAGTAACAGATCTATGTTTAGAGACTATCAAATTAACAGTTTCTGCTCTTTTCACAAATGTCATTCTGACCATGTTCTTAATCAGTGACAGTTAATTATAGCTAATGCCGTCGTATTTCCTTATTATATAGCAGAAAGAGTACTAGAAGACTGTCATTAAAGAGTACTGTATAGGACCGAGCTGAATCTAGATTTGTGCGTTCCCGTAAACTCGTAAGGGAATATATTGTAATAACTTTACATCAGACGTTCCGAAACTAATTAGGAATTATTATCAACGCAGTCTCTTCTCTATTGTAATGAAAATCTGACTGATTGGATGCATACTTACGATGCGGGTCATTTAACTCATTTTCAAAATGAAATTTACCATTGTGTTGAATGTTTTATTGGTGAGGCAGTCAAGAATAGTTATTTTAGGACCCCATTGAATACTACAGCTACCAATCATACCCACAAAGGAAATCTCATGTACGTGAGGTTAGCGAAAGATCTGTTCGTATAATGCTTTGGGTGTTCGGCCCAACGTAATGTACTACTGAACAATAAGTTCAAGGACAAGTTCGCAGCGTAGTCCGATTAGCCCTCCTGTTTGGCTTCTGAATACGAGTAATTAGTTATTGCATTGCATCTACTGAATTGGCACTAAGCCATTCCTTTCCTGTTGTCAGTTGCTTTGCCTTAAGGTTTTATCCTTCTACTGGTTTTCTTTTTGCACATTACGTGCTCTGACCTTGGAATAAGAAGAGATCAAGTTTGCGTAATATGATACTGATAACGTGGGAAAGGAAGCACTGAAATAGAAAAAAAAGATAACACAAGCATATTTCATATCCAAATTGTAATTAATTGTTGAAAAAGTAACGCAGGCCAATTAACCCAAATACTGCTACTTTTCAATATAGCTTCTCTTCTTTTCAGTGCATTTCCGGCAGCATTCTCGCACGTTACATATCAGGTCTGTCAGTAGCTATTTTTGGACATGAAGAGTGCGGTTCATTATCGATTACTTTTCTTCCATTTTTGAAAGTCTTACTCCATTTGCAGTTATTACGATCTTCGGATGTTTAATGATTTCTCGTCCTGTCAACGTAGCCATATTACGTTCTTCGGTGGTTTAATTACTATATTGATTAATTAAAAAGTCCACCAAAAAGGTTATGTTGATGTTTGTTTATTTGATCAAAACGAAGTCAGCGATATTCACAAGCATAGATACAATACAGAGATGCACTTCTGAACAGTCGCAAAGATAAACTAACTGGATGAATGAAACTATCTGTAACACTGAATGATGAACGAAGTCAACTAACTGCTCTGTCCAGTCGATCTGTTTATATAGTCTCTATCGAAATTACGAGAATCTTCAAAGGCATCCGCCCGATATTTCTCGATCATTAACAATCACTCAAACAATCAAACATATTAAAAACAATCGGAATTAATACAAAATTACTTAACAACATCACAAAATGATCAGAAATGGTAAATAGAGATACTTAAACACAAAATTATTTGCAGAAATCCTTTCAAACTGTAGAAAATTGTCCTGTAGACATCGTAACTTACATTAATACATGGAATTACAAACATTTAGGAAATTCTCTTGCACCATTCGGTTCTTAAACATATTAAATGGACTTTAAATAATTTTCTTACATTAAACAAAGTCTATATACACTGATTTATAAGAAATTACAAAACAAACATACCAGATCATATTCAAGCAAACTTTAGCTCACTACAAATACTTCATACAGTACAATACTATTCAAAATTCAGGTATGAGGGCTGTTACAAGTTCCTTACGTCTAACAATGTTTTCCTACCATTACGTGTGTGTAAAATGTTTTGAGGTGGGAGGTTAATACGCCGGGAAAGCCTACATTCATTAATCTTTCAAGCCTTTCACAAATTTTTACTGGCCTTATCTTTGCTTTTGTGAATTATAACTTACTTTTGTATATGGCTTTACGCCTCGTTGACGTCAAGTTCCTTAGAGAAGAGAAAGGATTGGGGGGAAAGGAACGAGAAGAAATTATGCCATGGTGTTTTGAAGGAACCCTTCCAGTGAGGGAAACCATGGAAAATCCCAATCTGAATCGCCGAACGGGATTTGAACACATATCCTTCCGAATGTGAGGCCATAGCGTTACCCCTTTATTCCAAGCTTGGATACGCGTCTACTCCGTTTAATTCCTGCAAACGAATTGAATTCATTCCCGATTTATGAAAGCCTGAATCACTCTATGGAACAATACGAAAAAAATATTGTGATAAATTACTGCACTTTACAATTTTGAAGAACAGTGTTTGTACATGAAATTTATTTCAAATTATATATAAAGTACCTGCGAGAAAAACGAAGCCTATTGCGGAGCTGTGTTCATGAACAGAGACTTACTTATGCAATCTATACTAGTTTAATAAAATAGCAGGAAGATGTATCTGTATGCGAAATTAATTTTAAAAAAAGTAGTTGCAATCTACACTAAGCATAAAATTTGAATTTTTTACTATTTGTCAATCTGCCTGACTGAATGTTCGCGCATGATCCGAAAACTAATAGACAGATATAAACGAAACTGCACATAGTATAAGGTGGGGAAAGAATTGCTTGCTGAAGACTTGAAATGTAAATATCTTGGAATTACTTTTGATAACAAACTTAACTGGGCAGGAAACATAGGACAGGTGGTAGGAAAAGGTTTCAAAGTTCTGCACTTGTTGGAGAGAGTGATGAGGGGATGTACGAGAGAAGTCAAGGAATTGGGTTACAAAACTTTGGTCAGACCATTGCTCGAATATGGTAATGTAGTATGGGACCCTCATTTTACGTATCAAATACAGGAGTTGGAGAGGCTGCAAAAAAGGGCTGCTAGATTTGTTTCTGGAAATTATCGCAGAATGCAATCAGTGACGGATATGATAAAGGAGCTGGAATGGGATTCATTGCAAGACAGGAGGAGGATGAGGAGGGTCATGGGAGTGTACAGGGCATATACTGGCGATGAGGCATGGAAAGATATTGCAATAGGTATGAAAAGTAATGCATGGATGGGAAAAGATGGCCAGACCACAAGCTGGAACTCGATTTAAGGCACAAGGGTGTGGGAATATTCTCGTTTTTAGTGTAAGGGTGTCAGGGATTGGAATAAGTTAACAAGAGCAATGATAAATAATTTACATAAAATGTTGAAAGAATTTAAAGTTGAAATTTGTGCAGGGTAAATGTAGGAGGATGCAGGAAACTGGGTGTTTAGGGAAATTGCCACCGGAGCATGCACTCCATTGTAATTAAATTAAAAGAGACATGTGTAAATGAGTCCCAAACACAACCAAAACCACTAATAAGTACAGGGAAGATACTACTTTATAAAATTAGACGTCAATTGGCCAAGGAAATTTATCCGAAACTGGAGAACGACCATCCATCAAACTAGAACTTTGTAAAGAAAAGAATCATTTGTAAAACTTGTAATAATTTAAAAATGTTATAATAGAGAAAGAAAATATATATATGTACAATTTGCGATTTATTATCAGTGTGCAACAGATGCGCTCATAAATAATGAAAGAAATACAGTAAAAGTCCGGTTATCCGAGTTCCGATTATCCTAGCCGCCGGGTTAACCGAGGCAAATTTTTGAAATATGATAGGGATGGATAAATCGTTGGAAAAATAAATATGGTGTCAGAAAGTTAAACATATCGGTTGAAAAGCTTTCTGCAGATTCCAGTGAAGTTTATGAATTTCAGAGAAAACTTGCTGATGTTTTAAAATTGGGACTAACGTCAGAACAGCTTTTTAATTGTGATGAAACAGTGCTCAATTTTAGAATGTTGCCTTCAAAAACTTGGACGTATTAATGTACACAAAACAACTTTATTTCTTCACAAATTAATTTTACACTATAAATAAATTGTACGTATTATTTTAGTTTCAATACGTATTTTGATTCATTGTAACCTCTTTCTTGACCTCCGGTTATCCGAGATTTTCGTTATCCGAGGTGGTCCCGGTCCCGTTTACCGCGGATAATCGGACTTCTACTGTATCTTCAAAATGAAATGAGTATCAATGAACCGTTTTCATGAAAGTAACAACAGCGGCATATAGCTCGACTGCTGTCTACACATCTACTTCTTTATGGCGCTGATGATAACTGTTAAGGTGTTCTGAACAACGTACGGCTAATTTTTGACACTGTGCCACTAGACTGCTCACGAAAGAGCGAGCACCACGCAAAGTAAGGCTAGTTGGGGAGGGCGAGTGTTGGAGTGTGGCTGCTGTTAGCGCCTAGTTAGCACCTCACACAGTAACGGGCGAGCAGTGAGTGTAAAACGGATGTCGCAATGAGGACAGCACACTTGCTGTCATAGTCATCGCAGCGGCTCACAGACAGTGGCCGTATACTAACCTGACCAGAGCTGTCGCGTTAAAGTCAGAACTGCCAAAAGCACGAAGTTGCCGATCTATCATGTTTCAGATATGTTCGATGGGTGACACATCAGAGAAACATCCTGGCCAGGGAAGCAATGGTACCCGTCGTTCTTCGAAGAAGGTTTGCACATTTCTCGCCACATGTGGTCGGGCATTGTCCTGCGGAATTATGGCAGTGGAGCTGCATGCAAAGGGGGCACTTTCTGGAGCTTTAAAACTTCCCTGACGTAACGGTTGCTGTTCAGATTGCTCTTAAAACGTAGGAGGTGAGATTGTGTGTTACATACAATGGTGTCCCAAACCATCACACTTCTCGTTTGTGTGAGAAATCTCACAGAATTTAGTCTGCACGGTAATCAAATCAGCATCTCTGAAAATGTTGTTTCCTTCTTCCAGCTTCATTCAAATAATGACCCGCTCAAAATAAAATCAACAGAGGAAATCTGCGCTTTTAGATTACGGTCTCCTTATACACAACATGAAGGTTGATAACCTTAACGTGCTCATTTTTGGAAATTCAGTACTAGGCTGTAGCAGGAAAGGGAGTGTCCATAAAACACGTAGCTCCATTTTGGCCTCCTTTAAACCCCCCCCCCTCTCCCCCCAAGTAGCCCGACGTGGCTTTTGTCTCTACCCCCCCCCCCAAACCCACGTAGCGTGTGGCTTTTTGCCTATTGATTCCAGGTGATATTTTGTACCGTTTTCTCTTGTCAGACTATCGGGGATAATTAAATGGCGGAAATAAATATTTATAGGTTGCTGCGTGTCCTTTATCACATTTTAACTTAGACATAAAATATTAACAAAACGCTATGTGGCCTAGCTCGGAACCCAACCCCCCCTCCCCCCGACACGTAGCCCAGCGTAGCTTTCCATTCAACCCCTCCGCCCTTAGATCGAACCACGTAGTTTAAGCACACTCCCAAACTACCGAGCATAACTTATTTTACATCATTCTGAATGGATGATAATGATTGTAACAACACAAAAATCATTATAAGTTATAAATAAGTTAATTATGTGCGTAGAACAAATGGAAAATAAAAATCCAGAGAAACACTTCGTATGAGGTTTTCCTTTTCAAACCAAAGATGAGCCGTGACATCCAATCAGAATTTGAGACTTGAAATACTTTTTAAAATAATTAGCGTTTTATTTACGCCATTCCAGTTTTTATCAAGACAACCTCCTTGTCGGAGTGGTTATTTATTTTTAAGATATCAATAATTCTATAGCGCAGAACATTCAAAGTGATTAATTACAAGCATCAATAACCGAAAACGGTTCACCATTATAACAGCGCTAAAAAGCCCCAACGCCACAAAAGCCTGGTGGCAATTATTCTGCGCCCTTTGACTCCATCGGAAACATGTCATATATTACGCGGGCGCTATTGATCCAATTAAGACATCTGACGATACGGTACACACATGACTAATTCGACAGATGTCATTAACGGCTGCGAATCGCATATTCCGGGATGATCATTAGTGCCGCATAACTCCAACGCAAATCACGAGCTTCAGAGAGAAGGAAAGTGCATTCACACACACCGCACTTCACACTACAGCCAGCGGATCCCCAATTAAAGGGAGCAAAGTACGCATCGGCACAAGTAGAAGTGACGTATACGCTACCGAGAACATCTGTTCACCATTACTCCATTCCAGAGATACTCCGAATAACCTTTCCGGCTGGTAGTCGAAGAATTTATTAAGCACACTCCTGTATAGAAGTCATATCACGGACATCAATAGTATTAATCGAGTCGGATTCCATGAATTCCTTATGTGCTGTAGATTAATTATAAACGCAGATATTAACACAGGATAAATCAAGATGTTTTTTGTTTGTTGAGGCATGCGGTTTGTCGAAGCCGAGTTCGTTAGAGTTGGGGGCAAAGAACGGGGAGGAAATCGGTGTGACTTTTTAAAGGAACCAGCATCTGATGGCCAGATCGCTAATGATTCCTGTTCCTCCTGAATGCAAAGCCCACTATTTAAACACTTACACCGAGCGTGGTGGGTGAGCGGTTAACGCTCTGACCTCGCATTCGGGAGGACGCCGGTTTGAATCCCCGTCCAGGCATGGGTTTTCCATGGTTTCTCCAAATCACTCCAGGCGAATGCAGAGATGCTTCCTTCAAAAACGCCATGACCGAATCCCTTCTCGTTCCTTGTCCTCAGTCCATTCCCGCCTCTAATGACCTATATGTCGACAAGGCGTAAAGCCATAAGTAAAAAAAAAATAATAAAAACGCTCACTTACCGATCTCGGTATTAGGTTAAAGTTCGCTGTGACAGTAACTATTTCTAGTCTTGATTGTATGGTGGAAGTTTTTCACCTTCACCTACAGGGTGTTTCAAAAATGACCGGTATATTTGAAAAATCAATAAAAACTAAACGGGCAGCGATAGAAATACACCGTTTGTTGAAATATGCTTGGGACAACAGTAAATTTTCAGGCAGGCAAACTTTCGAAATTAGTTACAATTTTCAACAACAGATGGCGCTGCAGTCTGGAAAAATCTAAAGTACCATATTTTCCACATATCCACCATGCGCAGCAATAATATGGCGTAGCAAACTTGGAATCTGTGAACGGCACACGCTTCCAGCAGAAAGACGATTTACAGAATGGCGAACTCACAGACTGCGTTTACTTCTATACCTTTCAAATCGCCTGCAGTGCGATCTGTTGTTGAAAATTGTAACTAATTTCGAAAGTTTGTCTGCCTAAAAATTTATTGTTGTCCCAAGCATATTGCAACAAATGGTGTATTTCTATCGCTGCCCGTTTAGTTTTAATTGATTTTTCAAATATACCGTTCATTTTTGGAACACGCGGTATATACAACTTACGCCGTGGCCCAACCCGGCAGCCAGGCAGGGGAACAAGAGACTAACGACTTTAACCCGGAGCGTTATTGGATTGTTTCGTATACAAAATGAGCTTTTCTGGCAATGGGGAACGGCAGAGACCTAATGCGAACCAGGAACTATCCTTCTGCAGTCGAATTACATTTTTAAGGACACCCCAGTACGTGGCCGAGACATTAAAAAGCTACAAAACTAGAATCAGCGAGCAGCAACAGTTAAAGTTTCAAATTCTGGGAACGACGCCTACTTGATAACACTTGTTTGCTGGGTCAACTAGATGAATTTTCGGAGTGAACAATACAGTTCAAAGAAACTGAATCAAAGGACACAAGAACAAAGCCAGCATTATTCTTACACCGGTGACAACACAACTACCGTCGTTCAACACACATGCCATGTGTGACAGAGTACAGCTGTGTTCTCTTATCACAAGGATAGTAACCGTCGTATTCTGCAGTCAGCACCATAAATAGAGACAAAATATCTTTCAGAAGCATTTCAACGAACCTTTTTCGGGACATTTTAAAAAACTTTCGCTAATTACTACAGCGGATAGTTCGTGTTGAAGGAGAAAGCGGTGATTAACAATTTGCACGACGACATGTTTGATGTAGATACAGGATTCATACAGATAGCTCGTCCTCATTGTGTTCCGCAAGACCAACAAATCAGTAAAAACGGAGCGTGGTGGGTGAACGCATTTGGGAGGATGCGGATTCGAATTTTCGTCGGACCATTCCAGTTTGGGTTTTCCATCGTTTCCCCAAATCAATTTAGGAGAACGCTGAGATAGTCCCTTCAAAATGTCATGGCTAAAATCCTTTCCGTTCCTTGACTCCGATCTTTCCCCGTCTCCAATGACCTCGATGTCGACGAGGAGTAAAACCAGAAGAAAATAATCAGTAACCTGAGTGATTACAGTTAATGCTAAAAATTAGATATTCATGGTTTAAATTAAGATGCGAAACACCTAAAGATGAGTATGGCTGGAACAGTGACACTAGATAATTCTGTTAATTAAGACCTAAAAGACCGAGCTTGGTGGTGTAACGGCTAGCGTTGTGGCCTCGCATTCAAGAGGACGGCGGTTCGAATCCCCGTCCGGGCATCCAGATTTGGGTTTTCCATGGTTTCCCAAATCACTCCAGGCAAATGCCGGGATGCTTCCTTCAAAAGGCCATGGCCGAATTCCTTCCCACTCCTTGCCCCCCGTCCTTTCCCGTCTCTAAAGACCTCGCTGTTAGAGAGACGTTAAGCAGATTAAAAAAAAGACCTAAAAGAGATGAACGAAACAAACATTTTAATAAATGAGATTGAAATCATCAAAAAAAGGTGTTCTTCAAAAACAGAAATATTTTTCTAACAATCGTTTTGGATATGATTCGTAAGAATGTACTACAGTTATTATAAAGCTCAATATTTGTGAAAGACGAACTTTAGCACAAGACAGCCCGATAAAGAAAGTAATAAATAGAAGCATTAATTTGATAACAATTTTCGTTCGAAAATTTATCTTTGAAAAGATACCATTAACTGCTGAATTTCTGCACTGCATGAACGGATTTCCCGTAGGCGGGTTTGATGAGTTTGGTTTTTTCCCAAGGATGCATAGTCGACTGGGCTATAAGCGCCGGAACTTCATTCGACTATTATGAGCAGTAATTATCCGTCGCCTTGATTTAGAGATCATTTTCAGTATTGACATGGATTGATGTAGATTGATTTGATGTCCGTCAAGCTGTGAATTGAACTCAAGACTTGCAGAATAAATTCTGCCTTTTTTTCTCCAGTGGTGCTTGCGCCGTTTTTATGGTCTCAATTGTCACGGCGCAACAAATATCACACGATACTCTGAATTTGGTAATGCATACAAGCAACTGAAGATATCGGAGTGTGGAGATATAATACATCGACTCTGATTTTCCCTTTCAACAGCAGTTTTTCCATAGTGGAGTCTCAAACAAAGGGCGACAGCGCATGGCTCCGATATGACGTTCAGCTTCCAAGCGTTGCCACCCGCAGCGCTGACAACGCTTCCAAGAAACGAATTTCATTTCCATTAATTAAATCTGCGACGCATAACTTTTATTACTCTCTTATCGTTGATAACACTTCAAAGAAATTCTTGCTTCGACCATTATAACAGCTGCTGCTTTTGCTATTAGTATATTATTCGCAGCAGTGGGTGCCTTTTCTTTTGTAGAAAATATAGGGCCAATAAAATATTTTTGTATTGCAGTTTTATTCTGTCGAATAATTGTATTCGATCACTAATGGATGCTCAGAAGGACATTAAAGGTTTTATTTTTCAGACGTTTTCATAATACTTAGATAACGTAAATAGTTAATAATCAGCAGACGTCTTAGATAAAACATTCAAACTTTTAGAAATAACCATAAACGCAGAAATTAAAATCACAGGATGTAATTCAAAGCGAATTAATTAGCCGAAACGATAAAAATATATGTAGTGTCAGTATATCGTTCTAAGATGTCATTTTCAGAGCAGCTTCAAATAAGTATTCAAGCATCAGCGAATTACGAATCAAGACGATATGTTGCCAAACAGCATGTACTTACCAGTATATTATGAGGATTAAGGAAATTTCTAAGTAATGGGTGCAAAGAGACGACGTCGAATTGTGCTGGCAGACAATATCTCAACTGTTGCAGTGGTCCAGTATTTTAAAGGACGCGGCTGAATGGTTCGTCAAAAGTGTTTGCCATTTGAGGTTTGTCATATTATATGGTGCGTCCTGTTCGGTTTACTAGTTGCATATGGATTATATTTCGCCGAGCATATTCACGGTTATTCCATCACTTGTCCGCCATGAAGCCTATTGCGTTCTGGTGTTGAACGTAATCTGATGAAAACTACAGATATCTTAACACCTGACTTGTGTAATTCTTGAAGCGGACTATTTATTTCACTAAGACGACAACAGTATTTTTCCTGGGGGGGGGGGGGGGCTTGTACATAATAAACATGCACTTCCGAACACTTTGTATATCATACAATGCTTTCTTCATTCACTTCCAATAAATTTTGAACGGGCTATTCAAAATTATTGCAATGATTTCAGAAAATTACTACAGATTTATTATTCGACATATACTTACAAGATTACACATATATATAAACAAACTGTGAAAGTTTTTTTGAGTGTCTACAGATGCTCAATATGTGCACCCTTAGCGACTCTGCACACAGCAATTCTATAATCAAGTTCTTCCCATACCCGATGCAGCATGTCCCTGTCAGTGAGAGAAAATACATTGGTGATGCGAACCTGCAGGTCTGGCAGATCAACTGGTACTGGTGGCACGAACACTGTGTCTTTTACGAAACCCCAAACAAAGAAGTCGCAGGGGCTTAGGTCAGGGGAACGAGGTGGTCATGACATCGTCTGACGATCAGCATCCCCAGCACGACCAATTCATCTGTTTGGAATCCTTGCAGAATTGGCTCGTGCCACTTCTGGAAGCTGACAGTAAAGACTTCATTTTCCAGCAGGACGGTGCTCCACCCAATTTTTCTCTAGTTGTCCGTAATTTCCTAAACACCAGGATTCCAAACAGATGGATTGGTCGTGCTTGGGATGCTGATCGCCAGCTGATGTCATGAACTCCTCGTTTCCCTGACCTAACCCCCCCCTGCAACTTCTTGTTTGGGTTATTTTAATAATTATTCTTTAATAATTACGCCAGTACAACTGTTTTTGATAATATTTATTTGACGGACGCTTTTCGCCTCTCGTCGAGGTATCATCAGCGTACAACGTTTTATTTTACATTCCGGTTTTAAGGTGTGGTTGTTGGTCGCCTGTGACCTCAACCAGCATGCTGTTTACACTATTGTGCATATTTACATAGTTTGTACAAATTGGTATTTTATGAAAACACTTTGAAGACCAGTTTTTGTCCACGACATTTTCAAACAATCACACATCTTTGTTTGGGGTTTCATAAAAGACCTAGCTCCCTGCAACTTCTTTGTTTGGGGTTTCATAAAAGACACAGTGTTCGTGCCACCAGTACCAGTTGATCTGCTAGACCTGTGGGTTCGCACCACCAATGCATTTTCTCTCATTGACAGAGACATGCCGCATCGGGTATGGGAAGAACTCGATTATAGACTTGATGCGTGCAGAGTCACTAAAGGTGCACATCTTGAGCATCTGTAGACACTCAAAAAAACTTTCACAGTTTGTTTATATATCTGTGTAATCTTGTAAGTATATGTCAAATAATAAATCTGTAGTAATTTTCTGAAATCATTGCAATCATTTTGACTAGCCCTGTATCTACACAGATACATTCAAGGGGCACTGAAGAGTTTGAAGAGGTGTTTTCTGCTATGCCTTAGATGCACCTACTACTTCCATCAGTTACATTTGGCCTATTGTAGTACGAATACTCAACAAAATTTTAACATTTCTTCTGATACTGAAAAGAAGCAAGACATCATACGAACGGGAATAACATTACGGTAGATAGCCTAGTAAGTCCGTCCTTAATACACATCGCTTCGGCGGTTATATTTCCTAGTCTCTGCCGCCGTTGTAAAGTCACTTGACAATGGTGGCGGAGTTTATGACCACCAAAACGTCGTGTTTTACGAACAGACTCACTGGGCTAGTTATCCGAGAAAAATTTATCTATATACAACGCCGAGAAAAAATCCAATCTTACATACGAATAACGTTAATGGCCATGGAGAAAAAATAAATTTTTCTTTCTGCTCTAGGGGTTGAATCTGAAACCAGGTTGCGTAATTTTCAATTAGGTTACTATCTTTCATTCTAACACTGTTAACAATACCAAGACTAGTGGATAAGTAACGCTCGAGTATGGCATTCGGGAAAATGAACGTTTAATACCCGGTCCAGCGATCTAGATTTCGGTTTTCCAATGGCTTCCCAAAATTTCTACAGACGCATATACATGGACTGATCTTTCAAAACGCCATGGTAAAATTGCTGTTACTTACCCATTGTCCTCAACTCCTCACTATGCCCCAATAGCCTCGTTGTTGCATTAATTTTTTAGATTAATGCTTTGGAACCACTGTAAAATTTCAAGGATTTAACTAATTAAGTTTTAGGATGTTTGACAACCAGAACTTTGCTGTTGGTCAATGCGAAGAGACGAGGTATTTCGTTGGCCTAACGCTCCAAACAAACCTGTTTGTCGCAACCATTCATAAGTAATCAGTCGTTTCGTACAGGCTATCATTATGTTGTTCGCAGTGAGTTCAGTGATACGTTGTAGAATGTCCCCTGGCATTTTCCGGTTTTGGCCGGTACCAGCCACCGCCCTCCGTGCCGGCCCATTCAACACCCGGCGACTGACGCTAGTGGCTGCGAAGCCGTTCGTTGCTTGCTTGTCGCTTCCGGCAACAAGCTTACAGAGCGGAGTCGCGTTTTAGCACGACCCAGTTGTCGGTGCCAGGCAAACAAACAGACACGACCACCGTGACGTACTTGCCGGCCGGCAGATAACTGGGCCGTAGACACACGCGGTTATGTCCACTGACACAGCGGGGTTTCCTTTGCAATCATCACTGACGAATTTCCGGACAGTGTTCATAAGACCGAGTACGGGGACAACCTCATCCTTCCGTCTGAGAAATACACGTCACTCAAGTGCAGCCTAACAAAGCTTTCCCTCATTATCACCGTCATCACCATTTTCCAATTATATTTTCTCACTAGTGGTATGCAGTCACTTGTAATTGTTCGTTTCGTTCCGGGAGTGGTCTGGAGCCTCAGTGGTTTAAGCGCCTGACTGGAGATTGAAAGATCCTTGGTTCGAATTCCAGTCTCGGGCAACCGCACTCTATTTCCGTGGGCGTACTCTTTAATCTACGAAAGTAACAGAGTAAGTTAAAATAATTTTTAGCCAACACACATTCTCACCCCACTAGCTGCCTTTTTGGATGCAGAAATAGCATCCGAATGAAACCTTGGTATTTGTCCGTCAGTTGGCAGCAATCGACCGAGTAGGTCATGTACAGTGGACGCGTAATAATGCTTGCATCTGTCTCAGGATTAGTTGGTCATATTCGACCATAGTCGGCTAAGCACTTACTTTTTGTTTAAATAGTTTCTATTTTGTGGATTGTGCCACTGGTCCCCTGATTTTATTTGAGCACTGTGTTGTGTTTGTTATTGGAAGCTTAAAATCTGCTCAAAATTGTCATAGACCGTTTAGGGCCTATATGAAGAAAATCTACTGCTGAATGAATTGTATGGAAAACCTTAGATGATAACAGTTTTCTTGATTTGTCTACTTCTCAAAAATGCAAAAAATTCAATAAAAGTGAAGATTTTCTAAATATATTTAAAATAATTTCTTTTCTTTTATCTGTATCTGCTACTTCTTGATTCACTGAGAGTTTTTATGTCATTAACGAAAAGTGGAGAGATGAAAGAAACAAATCTCCGCTCAATTTAATACAGTATTGCTCGTCTTATATTTTAATCTAACTGTAGAAGTGTTTAGGAGGAATAAGTATTTGTTGAATGTAAGATAATGGAAATTAAGTGTTCAAACATAAACAATAAACATCTTTTTCTATACACCGTATTCTATTTTTCCCATCCCAAGAATCCCATCTTCACCTCAGGCACGGCTTGCTGCGTAATGTGAAGTTCGGCAGAACGTTTCCGTGGTTCTGATTCAACGTTAAGCTATAGGTTCCCAATACCTGGTAGGACTAGCATGTTATGTTAAGGCGGTTACGATAAGGGTGGAATGCGCACCCCTGTCGCCAGGTCAATATGATCCTAATGAGCCTTTTCTCTCCACGAATCTCCTCTTATTACTGTCTTAACAACTGAAGACTGTTTGCTTTGATATATTTGTTTAATGCCCGCCTCCCCGTCTTTCTTCTTCCTCTCTATTGTCTACAGAAGTATCCCTTTGCTTTTTTCCTTTCAAATGGGTCTTGACGACTCGTTGGGATCTGGAAAGGATAGACCGTAAGGAATGCGAAGGAATATAACCGTAGACTTCGAAAGAAACCATCCCTGCATTCGTCTTTAATGATTTTGGCAAACGACGGAAAGCCGAAATCTGGATGGCTGGACCTGAGAACGAACTCGCGTCCTCCTGAATGCCAGGAATCAGCGTGAATCACTCATCCACCACGATCAATCTTTTCTGTTATGTTGCTATCAGTTTTCATTATCTATACTAATATTATAAATGCGAAAGTAACTCTGTCTGTCTGTCTGTTACGTTTCTTGGGCTAAAGGGCTAATCCGAACGTGATGAAATTTGACAAGGAGATGCTATTTGACATTAAGATGGACGTAGGATACTTTTTCCTGCATAAATAATGCATATTGTCATGTAATTACTGAACAGCTATAGACAGACGCATAGGATGTGAACGTCTCTGTAGTCCCTTCCGGTATTGCGAGCTCAGTGGTTAATGCGCTTGCGTGCTAATGTTTGGAGCGTGGTCTGTGGTTCAAATCCCGGTAGAAGCTTAGATTTTTTAAAATTGTTTTTGATCGTATTAGCCACGCCTGGACGATCAGTTGTTCTGATACCATGTTAAACAGTAAATATGACAAATTCAGGGGCACAGTGCGTGACAAATCATAGGTGGTCTAACAATTCCGTATGTGTAGACTTTTTTACGTTATATTGATTCCTCAGGCGTTGTTTCTCTCGCAGTAAGTGTGTGTTGATCTCGACTAATAATATTATAAATGTGGAAGTAAGTGTCTGTCTTTTTGTTGCGTTATGATGACTAAATAGCTATACCGATATTCATAAGACAGGTTCGACGGTAGAATGATATAGTGTTGGCTTTCATGGCATATTATGCCGAGTCGGTGTTGTTTGGGGCCAATCTTACGTTACTAACAGCTTTCTATATCCAATTCTGGCAATGAAATTCTAAGTCCGCGCGTACGAAGTCGTGGGTAACAGCTACTACGTCTATACTACTCAGTCTCCGCTATAATATTTTCGTGCGGTCTTAAGTTTCTTGTCGGCTGCGAATTCAACCCAGCCGCCTAACATAACTAAGGATTGCAATCCCGCAGTGTTTTCAATCCCGCGGGATCCGCGCGGGATTTGCGCCAATCCCGCGGGATCCCGCGGGATCCGTGCGGGATCGGTACTAACAGTTTTATAACTCATATATTTAAAACGTAGTTACTTAAGACGTTAATAAATTAAATAATAATTAAATTAATAAATATTTTTTATGTTAAATGATAAAAATTAACAGTTAACAATATTTTGATTGGCAAAATGACATTAAAACTTTTTAGCGTGTCATAAGTGTATTTCGATGTTTTACATTTTTGTTTTTTAATCTAAACCAATTTTTAAGTAGATAATGAAAATGGAAAATATTGAGTCTTAGGTCATATTATGTGCCTTGCAATACATCACATAGGTTTAAAAATATGGTTTGCTTAATGGCCAAGTTACCAGATTTTTTAAAAAAAATTCTAAATAAACGTTCCATAACACCGAGAAAAGCATTCCATTTCACAAAGTGAAGTGAATATACTCTGTAAAGTGTAGACTTGGCTCAGAACAAGATCTCATAACTTTTTGTCACTGCACAAGCACGAGACTTGGCCTTTTTTTGCGTGATTCATTATTATAACTCCTGATTCCTTGACTGATATTACAGTTGATTCAATGTTATTAAAAGAAACTACTCACCAACACGTAAACTGTCAAGTATTTCAGATTTACTTATGTGGCGTAACGACGTTTTTAGAGTGGAAATTATTATTTTTAGTAAGAAAGGAGACTTTCTCGGCGAATGATTCCAGTGAAGTCCTCATAGGTTGTATCTCCGGATTTCATTGCAAACACACGAAATTACACACGTGAGGAAGACGGCGGAGGCAGCCGTTGAAGTATGGTGTTCCTACAACACAAATCGTCGATACACCCGTGAAAATTTCATTATAACTTTTTTTACCTTTAGTCGAAATAATAACAAAGAGAAGAGGGATTAATCGAAAGCCTGAGTGGCACATGTAAGCAGGTGGCTTTCGTCAAAGAAACGCATTGAGGCAGTGGCCAAAAGTCAAAGGATATACAATTTTCTTTTGATAGCTGTTAAATAAATAGGTACGCGATCGTTAAAATTACGATAACATTAGTTTCATATCAACGAATAATCCAATTTTCAGCCGCAAATTAGGAAGTTGTCACAATTACTTTATCTGCAAATACAGAAAATGGGAATAATGAAACCGTGAATAAAAAGCTGTAATCGTGTAGTTCAGATAACGTGTGCTACACAAAAAATAATTATATAGTTAGAAAATCGTACTGAATACGCACCATAACTCAAATTAAAGAAATGTGTACTCGAAACAAACGTAAGTTTTGATGAATACTTAAAAGTATTTTTATTTACTTACGAATGACGAAGGTTGACAAAAACAAACGCTTGTTCACATGAGTCAAATGCCAACTGGAAGGGTACAGGCAAACAGTGCAAAATATCCGACAAAGACCGAGTGGGTCAGCGAGTCACGCAGACTGACACGCGTTTCCACCGGATTTTGCGGATTGCGGATCCGCTTAATTTTGTCCGGGATCCGCCAGATTGTCTAATGATGCGGGATCCCGCTTTGCTGGATTGCAGTCCCTAAACATAACCCTACAACACGACCAGTTTGATGGGGATGCACTGTTTCAAGTAGAATACGAATCATGGAGTGCGCGCAAGCAAAGCGAATGTCGGCAAGAAGTGGAGGGCAGTTTTGTGTGGCTTACGACTTTACGCCTCGTCGACGTCAAGGTCGTTAGAGGCGGTAAACCACGAGGCGCAAGGAACAGGAAAAATTTATGCCATGATCTTTTGAAGGTCCCATCCCGCCATCCGCCCGGAGTAATTTCGGAGAACCATGAATATCTATAATCTGGAAGCCCGGACGGAGTTTCGTCTCCCCATCCTCCCGAATGCGAGGCAGGAGCTTCTCACGCTCGAGTAAATTACTACATAAGTACACCAGTAATTTTTTCACTTCCACAATAAAATATCTGCAATCGTCTGGTGAAATTGGGCGTCGTAAAACTATTTGTAAATTTTTTATGATAGTGATTTTTTGTCAGTAATTTCCCATCTTACATTAGTTTAATATGTTCAGTCGTGGAGGAGCTGACAGAAAATGTTTTGTGTAAAAGTAGCTAAGGAAGTTCAAAACTGTCAAATAATCGACACTGCACGCATGATAACATCTACGCATCGATTTTCCTAATATGCTTGAACATTCACGATCATTTAATAAGCAACCACAAAGATTCTCGAGACAATATATTTTACTTCACCTTCAGGCAAACTGTGATACGCCATACTCTCAAACAGTCGCCATAAAAACGAATCTAGATACAGTAAATAGCCTAACTCCATAATTCAACACCGTCAAAATGTTTCTTGCCTCGTTCAGTAGGATTCTTTAAAATAAAGTTGAATTTTTTTGGTACGATGTTGTATGGCAACAATATTTTTCTGGAACTGTCAAAGGAACATGCATGAACACTTCTGCTTCCCCTGTTCATTAATCAAAGATTCAGTTGTTTTTTCGAAGACTTAACTGAAAACTATCGTGAGCTAATGAAAATATTTACTTGGCGTTGACAAACTCTTATTAAAATATAGTTCTGATTTTTTTTTCTTTTTCTATCACGGTTTGGGTATGTTGGCCTGGACCTGACTGTATGCTACATACCGAGCGTGGCGGTGTAACGGTTAGCGTTCTCGCCTCGCATTCGGGAGGACGGCGGTTCGAATCCCGTCCGGGCATCCAGATTTGGGTTTTCCATGGTTTCCCAAATCACTCCAGGCAAATGCCGGGATGCTTCCTTAAAAAGGCCATGGCCGAATTCCTTCCCATTCCTTGCCCCCATCCTTGCCCCCCCCCTCCTTTCCCGTCTCTAAAGACCTCGCTGTTTAGAGACGTAAAGAAGTTAAAAAAAAATGTATGCTACATACCTTTGTTGATATGTCGAACTTCCTATGGTATCTTCATGTAACAGATATGATATTTACCTTAAACTCTTTTTCCACTTTTCCCGGCTGCTCATGATAGTTTCTATTTTTTCCGTAATGGACATAAATATGATTATTGTTGGAATATTAATGCGCCTAGAGATTCCTCTTATTCTTTATTGATCAAATTCATCAAATTTTCATATCCTGTCTTTTCTCGTTTTATTATATCGTGATCCTCAGGTTTATCCAAGTTTTTTGATTGAATCTTGGTGCTTTTATCTTTATGATACGTTTAGCTTCATACACCATATTAAAAACCAAATATTTGAATTACGGGAACTTTGTATATAAAGATATTCGATATTTTCTTTAAAATTCTTAGTTTGATTTTGGAGAGGAGATTTTTAAATTTTGTTTTCGATTAATGTGTTACGGCTGTTGATATCTCTGAATGCAGTCTTATTTTCCTTGAATTATAATTAAATTAGCAGCAAAGATTATGTGGAAGGTACAATATTTTTTATTTGGTGATAGATATTTGGAATAGCGGTTGTAATTGCTCCAGTGATCTGTTTCGCACCGAACACACGTACAGGTTTCTTTGGTAATACCCATAACAGTTTGTTCTCTACCTATCAATCAAGATCCACTTTGGAAGATGATGTTCCAAGTGAGTAGCATCTCCAAATTAGTGCTTTAAATTCGTCATAGTAGTCGTATGATCAGAAGGTCGATGTACACAGAGTGAATGACCGGCAGGCCCTCTACAAACATTATCTCGACAAAGACCTTGATACTGTCAAGCATGGTATGCCGTGAATCCTTCGTATCATCTGATAACGGATTGAGGTTAAGTGTTTAGGAATTGCTGTCTTTAGATTTTGTTGAAAAATAAAGTAATTTTTCGTATAACTTTTCAAACTGAAAGAATGAACAGTGTACACAATGAACGGATGTAGAGATAGCTCGGCAACAAATCTCAGATATTGTTCTTGCCTTCCAGAAGTAGGTTTCCATTAGTGTCTACAGAATGATCAACAAAGAGGGGGCTATCACTTCGCCCTCTTAAAGGCTAAATTCGTGAGCGCGACGGTCAATTTCTAAAAAGGATTTTGTTGTGTACCGGTATTTAAAATGCAGGGAAATCGTATCTTCATAAGGTAGTATTATAGGAATCGATGCGTCGAAATTATAACAGATTATCAGCAATTGCTATAGAAACCATGCAAGTCAGGCACTGTTCACAAATAGAGTTAAGGATTGACGATGGATGAGTGTCGTCTATTGAATCTTTGGTGGCCCTCGTGTATTCATAAGTCGCGTAGCTACAACTCTATTTTTAGAAGAGAGACAAGTAAGATTCTTTCGCAAGTGTTATCATATTTGAGACAGTAAATGTTAACAGACTACTGAGGTTATTCTCAAATATGAAATAAATCAAGTTTTCTGATATTTCTTTCTAATACCAGAGGCAGTTTAGAATATGCAACTGAGATACAAAAATGCTATCTAGTCAGATAGAACTATGTCATCATACCTTAAATGTAGCCACATCCAGCCCGATGCGCAATCTAAAGTTACATGGCCGGAATATTAACTAACCCCGTTACTTAATACTGTCCCTTAAATAGATGCCAGAGAGGAAACTCTGTCGAACGCTATATGGTGGTCTTGGTGCAACAGTCTGCACGCTGGTTGCATTCATAACTACAGAAACGTAATCGAAAGTTACTCCTATACAGCTATGTTCAGCGAAAAGATATGCAGAGAACCACTAGGTCATATATTACACATAGACCACACAGGTGAATGTTAAGCAAACAATTCGCAGTATAACAGTAGTTTATCTACGTACCATCCCTCTATTTCAAAATTTTTGCATATTTGTGACAAGAATCCGTTATCTTTGATGGTTAACGCATTGGCAATCGTACGTTCGAATACCACTATACACACATAAACCATAGAAAATAATTTTCTAATAAAGAGATTATTAACAATGGTTTAGCGCGGTAGCATGCCAAACTGAAAATCCGAAGAACGCCTTTTCAAATTCAAGTTTTGGCTGGGATTTCTTTATTCACGTCTGGCAAAGCTAGAACGCTAGAACGCTTGGGTGTTTTAGATTCGACTTTAAATTGTAGGACCAGATTACTTGGGTGACTTATCGAGTTAAGAGTGCGTGGTCACAACAGGCACGGATTCCACAACCAACAGAAACTGTGGGTATCCCAAAGATCTGCGTAAAAGTTGGGTTTCACTAGGCTAGACAAGAAGAAGATGATGACCAACAGAAGTTACAAAGGTTGATGAAATCTTTGAGAAAACAGTTACGTTGAAAGGCCGGTGGGCCGAACATGTTTCTAGGCGTAAAGACGGCATACACAAAAAGGCGTTTGTGTTGAGTGCAAAAGAACGTAAGCGATGAGAACACCGCCGGACCGATGGGACAAAAACATACTATGGTTCGCTGCTGGAGAATTGCCCCAGGAACGTTCTTCCTGTAGAAGATTGTTGAAATCCGATAAAACTGGATGATTGAATTCACTGACGGCAACGAATATAAATTTTTACATAATTAACCAGACTTTCGCTTTAAAATGAAGTTTAATACACGCCAGTATTAGAAATGCTATAAAAAGAGGGAGTGTCCATAAACTACGTGGCTACATTTTGGCTTCCTCTGAACCCCCTCCCCTCACTCCACGTAAGTTGACGTGGTTTTTGTCTCTATCCCACCCCCTCACCCCTTCATGGCACGTAGTTTTTATCCCTATTGATTCCAGAAGGCATTTTGTACTGTTTTCTCTTGTCATACTATCGTGAATTGCATTCGGAGATAATTAAATGACGGAAATAAATATTCACAGAATGTTCTGTACCTTATTTTAACTGTGAAAAATAATATGAATGTAAAGCTACGTGGCTTGGCTCCCTCTCCCCCACGTAGCCCAGCGTAGCTTTCTACTCAACCCCTTCCCCCTAGATTGAGCCACGTAGTTTATGGGGACTCCCTTAACAGCTATGAAAAACACTGTACTACAGTCTACATCTACATATATACTCTGCAATTCACAAAATTGTGGGTGGCAGAGGGTGCTCAGCACCAAACCTAATCTCTTTGTTGTGCATTCCAATCCCTAATGGTACGAGGAAAAAAGGAATTCATATAAGAATCAGTCCGGCACCTTATTTCTCTAATTTTATCTTTCCTGTCGTTCCGACTCAAATAGGTTGGTGGAAGAAGTATTTCACTACACTCTAAAGTAAAAGTGGGAGTACGCATGTTTACCAATAAGTTTAAACGAAACGTGTGTCGTCTATCTACCAGAGATTCCCAGCCTAGTCTACTAATCAATTCCGTGACGCTTTCATAAGGACTGTAGCAAGCGGTCACTAATCGAGCGGCTCTTCTCTGTACTTTCTCTATACTTTCGATCAACCCCTTACGAAACGGGTCCCAAATGGCACAACAATAATCCAAATGTGGACGCACAAGAGATTTGTACGCAATCTCCTTTGTTTGTTCATTACAATTTTTCAAGATTCGACTTATGAATCGCAGCCTAGAATTTGCTCTACCTACTAACGAATTAATGTGTATGTCCCATTTCATGTTTCTTTGTACTGTTACTCCCAAATATTTCATAGAATCGACAATATCAATAACTGTATTGTTTAACTCGTATTTCTGAACAATTGGATTCTTTTTGTTAGTTAAGCTCATTGTCTTGCACTTTTTACAATTTAGAGTAAGTTGCCACTCAGCGCACCAAGCCAAAATAACATCCAGATCGCGCTGAATTTCTAAGCAATCGGCCAAATTTCTTACTTCCCTATAAATAACCGCATCATCAGCAAACAATCTAAAAAGGCTTTCCACTTTGTCTCCGAGATCGTTTATAAAAATTAAGAAAAGAAGTGGTCCTATTACACTTCCTTGAGGTACACCCGATGTAACATCTAGATAAGAAGAACTTTCTCCTTCAACGACAACATACTGCGACCGACCAGTTAGAAAATCCTTTATCCATTCACAAAGCTGATCCGATATACCGTACGCTCGAAGCTTCGCTAAAAGGCGGTTGTGTGGCACAGGGTCAAAGACTTTCTGGAAATCTAAAGTCTGGATAAAATTCAAATATTCACATGGGGTTTCGCAATGAAGTTACCGACTTACCTGCTAGTAAATTTATCATTTTATTGCTTTTTCCATGCTATTGTAAATTACTGCTTCTATCCCACTCTGTTTGATTTCAGGAGGCTCTAGTGGAAGCAGCTTTAAAAAGAGAGTATATTAATAGCACTTTCATTGGCAAAAACAATGACCTGAACATGTTGTCAGGTTCTTCGGTGGTTTAATTAATACAGTAATTAATTAAGTAGTCCAGCATAAAGTTCAGTTTAACATTTTTTTGTTTATTTTCAAAACAACGTCAGCGATATTGGTTACATGCAAAGATACAATCCAGAGATACTACTGACGCAATCTTGGCAGTTCCAAAGTGTATCTGTATGAAACTAACTGTAAACTAACTCTGTCCTTCTGTTGATTTCTTTATATAGGCTATACCGAAATTTCTGGAATTCTTCAAAAACTTCCGCGAGATATTTCTCGAACATTAACAATTACTCAAACAATTAAACATATTAAAAACAATCAGAATTAATACATAATCACTTATCATCATTACAAAATGGTCAGAAATGGAAATTAAAGATACTTAAACACAAAATTATTTACAGAAATCATTTTTAACTGTAGAAAATTGTCCTGTAGACATCGTAACTTGCATTAATACTTAGAATTACAAACATTTAAGCAATTCTCTTGCACCATTCGGTTCTTAAACATATTAAATGGTCTTTAAATAGTTTCTAGTAATAATACAAAGTCTATATACACTGATTTACAAGAAACTGCAAAACAACCACACCAGATCATAATCAAGCAAACTTTAGCTCACTACAGATACTTCATTAAATACAATTCTACTTAAAGTTCAGGTATGAGGGCTGTTACAATGTTCTATCACGCTGTTAATAGTAGAAATTTTCTAATAACTTCGTTTTCTGACCTTGCTTCTAACCTGTATCACCGAATGTACTCTGCGAAACATACAACTATGTACTCTGCGAAACATACAACTATTTCTCTCAAGTTTTAAAAAGAAAATAATTACGGCCCACGTTGTACTTTGCAGTGGTTGTGACGGAACAAATTTAAGATATTTCTTTGGCCAATTCGAGCCATCCTTTACGATTTTGTTCTTTTGGAAAAAGCAGCTTATTTCATTATCCTTGCAGTTTTACAGAATTTTGAAATCAGGTGGCCAATATTATTCGTGCGAATGACCTGCACAAATATCTTCATTAATTACATTTCTCGATGTAAAACAGAGCGTCCACAATGAAAGTGATGAATGGTATAGACCGTTTTAAAGCTGCGTTCGGTAAGTTATTTTAATCATTGCTTGATCAACTTGATGCGACGTTCTCATTTCGTCTCTACCTCCTTCCCTATCCTCATATTTCTTACCTCAAGTCATAACTCGGTAAAACGGGAATAGCATCTCTGTGCAGTTCATGTCAACGATGTAATAAGCTTGCAATCATAAATGAGGTCATTTGTTTTTCACGTTCAGATGTCAGGCAGTCATAAAAAGTGTTTGGGTGGTGTGGCAAGGTCTGCGCCAGAGGCGGTCTGGACACGCCGCCATGGCCAGACACAAGGTCGCAGTGAAAGTGGGACAGAAGATAGCCAACTAGCCAGGAAGCCACGACCGCAACACATTTCTAATGCACTGCTGTCTAGGGATTGTCCATAAATCACGTAACTCCATTTTGGCCTCCTGTGAACTCCCCCTCCCCCGCTCCCACGTTTGCCAGAGGGAACAGCTAAAGTGCACTTACATTCGCGTTAACAAGATTTAGTAGCTCAGGAAAACTTGTCCGCATGCTTCGAGGTTCTGATTTATCGATAAGTCTTCACTTTACAGTCTCAAATTCCTATCACGTCTACGGATTGACGCAAAAGATTGCACACTATGTTTTCACTTTCCTGTCATCCTGATGTGAGTTAGTGGGTTAAGTTATAGGTATACTTACTTTCTCAGCAGTAGAATTTTCTGCAAATTTTACAAAACTTTTGATCGTAAATATGGAAAAAGAAATGTGCAAGATGAAGTTACGTTTTAGGTTACCTGATTGAAGTAAATTTGTAGCTTCGAAAGTAATTAGATTCTATAGAACTTTGACAATTACTTAATATTTCAGTTTGCAGTTATTTGGAATAATGTAACGCCTAGATACAGTATTAACAGCTAAGAATCATACTGTTCTCTTGCTATATAATTTACTTACTAGCTTCTAAAACAACGTAAAAAAATAACGTTAATTTAACTGAATCTAATACATATTGTATTGTAGAGTACTTAACCGATTAATAAGACTTTCTGACCTTTTCTACATCTACATCTATACTCTGCAAATCACAAATACTGTGGGTGGCAGAGGGTGCTAAGCACCAATCCTAATTCTGCGCATTCCATTCCCGAACAGATCGAGGAAAGAAGGAATACATAAACGAATCAGTACGGCATCTTATTTCTCTAATCTTATCCCTCCTGTCATTGCGACCTAAATAGGTTGGTGGAAGAAGTATTTCGTTGCACTCGTAACTTAAAGATTTTCGCATATTCTCCAGCAAATTCAAACGAAAACGACGTCGTCTGTCCACCAAACAATCCCAGCCCAACCCACGAATTAGCTCTGTGACACTTACGTAAGGACTGTAACTAGCAGTCACGAATCGAGCGGCTCTTCTCTGTACTTTCTCTAATGTGTCAATCAATCCCGTGCGATACGGATCCCAAATTCCACAACAGTATTCCAAATGCGGACGCACTAGTGTTTTGTACGCTATTTCCTTTGTATGAGCATTACAACTTCTCAAAATACGTCCTATGAATCGTAGTTTGGAATTAGCTTTTCCTACAACGGAAGTTATGTGCAAGTCCCATTTCATGTTGCTTTGTACTGTTACGCCTAGATACTTCAGGGAATCTACAGTGTCAACAACTGAATTGTTAACTTTGTACTCCAGAGCAAGTGGGGTCTTTTTATTACTTATGTGCATTGCCTTGCACTTTTTACAGTTAAGTGTAAGCTGCCATTCACGGCACCATTCCGAAATAACATCCAGATCGCGCTGAATTTCTAAGCAATCGTCGGAGCACCTCACTTCCCTATAAATAAGTGCATCATCAGCAACAAATCGCATCCTGCAATTAACGTTGTCACCGAGATCGTTTATAAAAATTAAGAAAAGAAGTGGTCCTATTACATTTCCTTGAGGAACGCCCGAAGTAACATCTAGTTTAGAAGAGGCTTCCCCGTCTACAACGACATACTGTGACCGACCAGTTAGAAAATCGCGTATCCATTCGCAAATCTGATCAGATATACCGTACGCTCGGATCTTCGCTAAGAGTCGGTTGTGTGGTACAGAGTCAAAAGCTTTCTGAAAATCCAAGAAAATAGCATCAACTTGTGATCCCGCATCAATAACTTTCATTACATCATGCGAAAATAGAGCCAGTTGCGTTTCACATGATCGGTTCTTCCGAAATCCGTGTTGGTATGCTGTAAGTAGCTCGTTTTCATCTAGAAACTTCATAACGTTAGAGCATATGACATACTCCAGAATCCTACTGCAAACAGATGTTAGCGATATCGGACGATAATTCCTAGGATCTCTCCGATCTCCTTTCTTGAAAACGGGAATCACCTGCGCAATTTTCCAGTCAGAAGATACTTATTTACTATATTTACGAAATATATCTGACAGAAATGGTTCTATTTCTTCCGCGTATTCCGAAAATACTCTTACTGGTACACCATCGGGACCCGGCGCTTTCCCCCACTTCAGGAGCTTTAATTGCTTTATGATACCTACACTATCAATTTGTACTGGATCCATTTCAAATTCAACACGCCGTGGAAAAACGGGAATGTTTTCCATGTTTTCGTCAGTGAAGGAATTTTTAAATTCGGCGTTAAATACGGTAGCCGTGTCGCGGCTGTCATCAACTTCCCGACCGTCTTTTAGTAGAACTGGCATATTGTTGTCACAACCACCTTTTTTTTTTTACATACGACCAAAATTTCTTTGGATTTTCAATGAGGCTCTTGGAAAGTGAGTTGCATCGAAAGTCATTGAAGGCTTCGCGCATCGCGTTCTTGACCTGTCCTCTTGTCTCAGCTAGTTTTTCTAAATCACTCCTATACATCGTCCTTCTTGAGCTTTGCTTTTTAAGTAACCTTTTGACTTCACGCGTATACCACGGGGGATCGTTCCCGTCCCTGATTGTCCTTTTCGGTATATGTAAGTCCATACCTTCCCTGACTATATTTATGAATCGAAGCCACATCTCTTCAACCGGGCCTCTTCCTTCTACAAAGGTAATGTATTTATCCCTCAAAAACGTTCTTAAACTCTCCTTTGGGGCCTTTTCGAACCTGTAAACCACCCTTTCTTTTTGCGCTCGACTGTTAATTTTACTGTAGCAATTACAGCTTTATGATCACTTATTCCCGTGGTGGTAGAAATGTCCGTAAATAATTCAGGCCTATTTGTAATGAGAATATCTAAAATGTTTTCGTTTTCGTTGTCGCACCGCGTTGGTTCAGTGACGAGCTGCTCAAGATTAAGATCTGAGAAAAGGTCGAGAATAATCTCATAGGATATTTTATCCCTGCCACCAGTCACGTGGGCGTAATTACTCCAGTCAATATATGGCAAGTTGAAGTCGCCTCCTAGTATTATTCCATGATCCGGAAATTGACGAGCTATATTACTTACGTTATTTCTTAAGGCCTCAGCAAAACCTACATCTGCATCTGGTGGACGATAGAAAGACCCTATTACAAGTTTTGTCCTAGC
This sequence comes from Vandiemenella viatica, assembly GCA_031002005.1. NCBI lineage: Eukaryota > Metazoa > Arthropoda > Insecta > Orthoptera > Morabidae > Vandiemenella > Vandiemenella viatica. Next base: position 63,273,573 of record JARYHS010012519.1, on the reverse strand, counting down.
TACTTTTAGTCTAATCCATAGGATTTCACAGACCGTATCAATATTTATTTCGTTACACGACAGGTGTTTACGAACAGCTATAAATACACCACCTCCATTAGAATGTAACCTATCCTTACGGAAAACATTCATGCTATGGTTAAAATTTTCTGCTGAACTTATATCCGGTTTTAACCAGGTTTCAGTACCTAATACTATATCAGCTTCTGTGCTACTAATAACGCTTTCAAGCTCAGGCTGCTTATTACAAACACTTCTACAGTTTATAACGAGTACTTTTAACGGTCGAGATTGATTTTCGCTACTCCTAACATATGGTGCCGAATTTAATTGGGCTGCCCGTGACTGTAATCCCAGTTTCGGGTCTTCCTCCCTCAGCCTAAAAAATCCCCCCAATGCACTCCACACGGCTCCTGCCACCCGTGTAGCCGATTCACGTGTGTAGTGCACACCTGATCTATCCAAGGGAACCCTACACGATTCGACCTCAGGGCGAAGATCAAGGAATCTGCAGCCATGATTATCGCAGAAACGACGCAGTCTCTGGTTCAGACCCTCGACTCGGCTCTGAACCAGAGGTCCACAGTCAGTTCTATCGACAATACTGCAGATGGTTAGCTCAGCCGAAATCTTGCGGTCATCAAACACAGAGCTCACCGTATGAGCAAGCCGCCGGAAGGAAGAGAGGATACCCTCCGACCCAAGGCGGCAAGCATCATTGGTGCCGACATGAGCTACAATCCGCAGCTGGCTACACCTCGTCCGCTCAATGGCATCCGGGATGGCCTACTCCACATCATGGATCAGACCGCCCGGAATGCACAAAAAAATGGACATTGGACTTCATCCCAGACCTGTTCGCCATGTCCCTAAGGGGCTCAATGAAACGCCTTACGTTGGAGCTACCTATCACCAGAATCCCCTTCTGTGATCGCCCAGACCTAGCGGGCGGGGGGGCTGGCAACTTGCTGATTGACGATTGTGGATCTGAATCAGATCCAGACAACACATCAAACCTATTGGACAGTGGTACAGGCTTGCCCTCCTGGGATTCAGACCTGTACTCCTGCCCCCGCATGCGGCGTCGACGTCCGGAAACCACGCGCCAGACACCATCAGGTGACTGCCGCACAGGCCCCGAAGTTTCAGCCTGGACTGCAGGTACGATATTTGGCAGGGGAGAACCTGTGACAACACCTGCTTCGTCAGGGTCACCCCTTCCACATCTGTTGCAGTCACCTACGGCAGCTTCCAGCCTCGTAACTTTAGTTAGCAAAGCTGCAAGCTGAGCGCGAAGATCAGCCACCTCAACCCGCGTCTGCACACAGCAGTCACAGTCCCTACACATATTACTTTTAAAGCAAAAACTACGGAGATGATAAAAGTTGAACTAACTGAGTAATCCAAATTAACTGTTCACACTTTACTACCAACCGCTACACGACCTAAAGAGAACCTCCTGAGGAATTGAATTTAGACCAGACGACTGCACTTAGTAGTTAATAGGACGTACTGATGAACGGTGTTAGCCAACCAATGTACTAAATAAAAAACAAATAAGCTCTATATACTTCCCTATAGAAAAAAACAAATAAATGCGTTCACGATTGGAGCACGCTGTTATAATTCAATTAACGCAAATAAATCAAACGCTACCACAACACTTTAAATTATGTAAACAGATGGCGACACTCGTCACGACGGTTGCTGGGGACCAACTAGCTACTGCTCAGCGACGACGGAGGATATTCAAAGATAAAATCTACCTACAACACTTTAAAATAAAATACACAGAAAATGCGGCACTTGACTCGACGGTTGCTGGAACTCAACTAGCACCTCCTCTGCGACGACAGAAGATATTCAAAGATAAAGTCTACCTACAACACTTTAAAATAAAATACTCAGAAAAGGCGGCACTTGACTCGACGGTTGCTGGACGGTTTTATTGAAGATATGGCATATTTTACAGAAAACCGACATAATAGGCTTATTCGTAAACTTTGCTTATCGTAGTTACTGCATTATCTCCAATACCATATATAGGTTGATAGCGCTGGAGCCTTTCTGGAATTTCTCTGTTAGCATGAAGTGGTGTTGCAAGTGTGTGACCTTTCTGGCATGGACCAATGGAATCTTTTCTTTACTGATTAAAACGCACAAGCGCTTTTTGTGACTTCACTGGACTGAAATTTTTAGAGAGATGCTTGTATATTGTTCGTGAATCCTCTAGCCGATAAGTAAGCCCTGGGTGCTACAAAGTGTAGTCATCAACAAGTGCGACCTCCTCGGTGAAATTAATGAGGCTATTTTGCTGCCTTCGTTAGACGAGGCAACCTTGACCTATGTGCTCGGCACCTCTCGCTTAGCACCTCTTAAGGTCGACAGAAAGTCGACTTGTCTTTCGATCAAGGGTAGAACCTTTGCAAAAGGGAGATGTAACTACAATGTGGAATGACACCTGACTGGTTAACTACAGATTATTCTATGTTGTAATTTCAATACAATGTTATAAACACGAAGGTTTGGATGGATAGATGTTTATTACCCACTCAATACGTAGCGGTTCAACTGATTTGAATGAAGTTTCGTGCGCAGTTATTATATAATCGTGACTGGTATAGCGTTTTTTTTTATGGCATTCGGCTTTTTAGCCATTCAGCCAGCATCATCTGTATTTCATTTTCCTTCATTGTGTTTGACTCTTCTAGTTTTTAGCGATAATCTCAAGTGAAAGGACAACACAGTGTAACAGCCTTCAAACCTAGACATTAAATTGAATTGTATTTTATGAAGCATTTTCCGCAAAGTAGGTGAAGAGGACACGTTGAAGAAGCGACTGATGTAAATTTCAACACGTTAGTACCAGTTTCGAGAAGGTTCCTAAAGTGGTTCAGTCCTCGGTTTTTCTATACGACTGTTAAAGTTTTGAGACAATACGTCAAATAATATAGGTACAGTAAAATTGGGAAATAGTTTCAATCATTTATAAAAATTCTGTGTATGAAGGTTAATCCCTTTACCGGCCTCCTATCTTCCAGTGGCTACATCCCAGTTCCTTTACTATGAAGTTGTGTTCTGCGGAAAATTCTTCAAACAAATCTAGCTGCTCAGTAATGTTGCAGGATAATAAATAGCGACGATCTAGTGAAATCACCAACTAAGTTTTAAGTTCCTGAAAGCCGTAGGATACGAAGAAACCTGTAAATAATTTCCTGGATGTTAAAGTTTACTTGTTGCTTTCCCCGAAATTATTTCGAACTGTCAGTAATTATAGTTTGAGACGAAGTTCCGTACAGAGGAAGATCCGGAAGACCGTGAACAAAAGGCCTCCGGCAGCGTTAACGGAGGTTATTCCGCGTATTAAGTACTCGTCCCCACGACAAGGCTAATTAGTGGAAGCAGAGAATTGTGAAGTGGTTTTCTACGAGTTGTGAACGTGGGCGAGCAAGTAATTCAAAAGCAGTTCCCTACAAGTTGTAAATCTCCAGTTAAGTAGGGTACCAAGAGGAATGCGAAATTACATCTCAACTGGAGAACAACAATCGTAAGTTTTGATTAGTGGAGAAATGCTTTAAAAAATGGTATTTCTACGGATGAATAGTGTAATGTGAATTCTTAGAAGCTCGGAATTTACATAATATAGTTTGTTTACGCAAGTTTTTTGTCGAAAGATATGTATCGGAATTTCTCTATTCATAGGCAAAATTTTGCTGGGTGATATTATTCATTGCGTTTCCACTTTATGAACACAAAATGAAAGTTGTCTAAACGATTAATAATTCCATGAATTAAACAACTTTGAATTTCCTAATTAATATGTGTGGAGTTCAAAATAGAAAATCGAATTCTACGAACGTTGTAAACTGCACTTGATATGCAGAGCTTAGTAATAAGTTCACCTACAGACATTTCACCAGTTTTCGATAGCTCTTCAGCCTAGTTATGGTATAATGGGTAGTCATCAAAGCCATTAAGTATCTGCTTTAACGCCGTTTAAGATTTTGATTCAAGTCATTTGTAACTGATTTTGAATGTGATTTAGGTATCCATTTATTAAATATTAGGCAGACTGCACAGCTTTATTGCCAAGTCGTTCAAATGTCGAAATTACTGATACTCTTTTTTTCCTGCAATCACTTCAGATAAACGGCTGGAGGCTTCCTCCATAAAAGCCATGAATTATTTCGTATGTGTTCCATGCCCGACAGTTTCTACTGGTTCTAATAAACTCGTGGCTGCCCAGGTCTAAAACGCCCGTTTTCCTCTCAAATGTTATTTTTTTTTCTGGGATCATAATATCAAAGCTCAAGGAGCTTCCTGCTAAAGAGGGTGGGACAGGGTGATTTTTCGACATTTCCATTGTAATACCAACGTAATGAGAATTAATAAGGATCTCTAAAACGTTCATCTGTAACCCCAGTGGGAAATAAATGCAGAGGGAGCTGCCGGTTAGTAACGCGGTCATAGAAATTTCCCTGCTAGGTGGCCGGTCATGTTAAGGATCTCCCAGCCAAGAGTTCCTCGTGGGAGGAAAAAAAACCTTGGTAGTACACAGGTGGCCTTTATGAAACATGACACACGTATTTCGGTACGTAGTTCGTGCAACAGAAATGTCAACAGGGTCAACACATATCGCTGGACCAGCCACGGGAGTCCTTCCCTTGGCATGTGAGGTGAGGCCAAGGTGTCGAATGGCACTGTCTTCCGGCATACGTGGTCAGGGGCGACTGCCGACTCGCCTCGACAATGACACCGTTTCGGAAGGTTGGCGTTCTGAGAACGGGCGCCAACTTTATGCTTATAAAACTGGTCGAAAGTTATTGCACATTCAACATAGTTACGTCATAGTAGGGCTTTCTTACTATATATATATATATATATATATATATATATATATATGAAATGTTCTCGAGTGACTAGTCGAGTTAAAGAGGTGTTATAATTACGCAATATTTCAGCGATCTCATTCGCTGTCGCCATCTTCTGGTGGCGATAGCATATGAGATCGCCGAAATATTGTGTAATTATAACATTTCTTTAACTCGGCTAGCCACCCGAGAACATTTCATATATTATCAATGCCAAGAGAAACTGCGTTCTTATGTAAGCTTTCTTCCTAGTTCTAAACCGACAATGCCACGTAACAGCTGAAATAAAAGTTTTCTAACTGCACAAAACGAACTGCTTCAACCGTGATAACTTAGTAAACGTGTGCGATTAACTGTTCCATCTAGCTCCAAGGGTCTCTCCTATTCCGCTCAGGATCCTATAATTCATACAAGGATATATTTATTCCTTTGGTGTTTAGCGGAAAAAAAGGGAAATTCATGTGGAGTTCTTAATCGGAGGAGCGATAAATTTCGATTTGTTACGTATTCCGCCTCTATAATACCTTTTCCACTAGTGCTGCTGTGTAAAGGGGAGTCATAAGGGGCCATCCACAAATTACGTCACACGAATTTCATGATTTTTTTGACCACTCCCTCCCCCCATGTCACAACTTGTCACATTTGTGGGACCCCCCCTCCTCCCCTGGTGTGACGTGACATATTTTTCAAATTTTTTAAATTTATAAATTAAAACAGCACTTCCAAAATGATTTATGTATTTTTAGTTAAAAAATCACATATCAACAATAAATCAAACATTTAAGAAAATATAAAAAAATATAAAAATCGAATAAATTATACGAAATTGAGTCATCATGTGTCCATGGATTTTGAACCCATTCCTTGGTACTGTTTATTATTGGCATAACAGTCACTTCATTCTTGATTTCGATAGTGTTTGGAACATTCGATGTGTCAACATCATCTTCATCTTCCGCCACGAGCCGAAAAGTGATACAAATTATGCATGTGATGTCACAAAGTTTATGACACATCCCCCCCCCCCACCTTGTCACACTTTGTTGACCCCCTCCCCCACTCCTCAAGGTGTAACATAATTTATGGATGGCCCTTAAGATGAATGTGAACTTCGGAACGTCCTAGTATTCTTCACAGGGACAAACATCAGCTTTGTTAAAGGTGACGGTAAGTTTAAGCGCCCGTAAAAATCGTGACTGCGAAAGGCATTCGAACCGGAGACTTCTCAGTCCCCAATCAACCATCCGTACCGCTGCGATTCTGCTACTGGGAAACGAGCATACATCTGGAGAGGCCAAATGCAGACACAGAACGACAAAAAAAAATTCATGAGAGAGCTACTCCCGCGGCCTGGTGTTTCCAAATACACACTGTATATAACATTCAATTAACTCTCATATAAAAAAAAAATCGCAACAATAAAAATTCAATTGAGATCCAAACTTCGGTTTTGTATAGTTTTCCGAAATCTCGACGAAACGTAAAACCTCAAGGAAAAGTTAAAGTAAAAAATGAGGGTAATATCATACGCTCCCAAATTCCAGTACCGAACGTTCGACCCACCGGGTTGTTTCGAAACCTTGAAAACCAAACTAATAATCATATCAGTGGGTACTTAAAAATTGTCTTAATTAAATGAAATGATGAGAAATATAAACTTTCAGGCTCTTAAATACAAGAGTACAGAGTTTCACCCCCACTTCATTTACTCTCGCACACTAACATAACACACACTCATCGGCACATAATACAAAAACACAATTTAGAACACCTGGGGAAAGCAATTATCCGCCCTACCTATGTATCTCTCCTAGTACAATACCTTCCTTTAAGTAATAACAAAGAAGGGTGCAATTTGTATTTTATTGGTTGCTGTTCTGGCTGGTGGTAGGTTTCCTCTTTTTTAAATTCCTCTCCATCTTCTGATAATCTCTGCAGCTACACCAATCTTAGCGTTAACTCAAAAGTTACAGTCTTCTTCCGCTATGTATTCCACATTCCATCCTATATTTCATTGCTGGTTTTAGCACATCTTCTCATCTTTAATCCTTTCTCTGCTTGATCTTTGATAGAATTCTCCTTTCTTCACCATTTGTTTACAATACCTTCTAGTTCCACACTCCCTCCCACTACTTCGCTTCTCTATAATCAACAAAATCTTCATATTTGGTTCTCACTTAGCAGAGCAATATGGCAAATCTGAACTTCAACTACGATTTTTTGATGGAACCTTGTCGTCATACGCCTTGATCAATTTCGGAAAGCTATGAAAAACCGAAATCTGGATACTTACACGATACTTCCAGACGTCATCCCCATAGTCAGGATAGAGTGTTTCAGCTCACCCACCACGATTGGTCCCTGCATTTACCTTTCCCAATGTACGTGAATTATTGAGGCTGGAATCAATGCTGTTGAAATGTAATAAAAATGAATTCCTCCTTGCGCCAATTTATTGTGTCAACCAGTGCTATTAATATCACACTGCAATAAACATCCAGTTCGACGGAAGCTGAGTGGGTGCACTGACTAAATCTCGCTTTCCAACAAAAACGTGCAGGATCTCCTGGTTCGTAGCGGCTGCTTACAATCAAAGCGTAGTCTGACCTGACACTGTTTTTAGCAGCCACATAACCATTACTAAAGTGCATAAAGTTCCGTGCAGAATCAGTGGTAAAGAGTGAGTTTCAGGCATTAAAGATTGTTACAGAAACATACATATTTCATTCCCTCTTCCTAATGCTTTTAGTAATTGATATTGTAAAGTAGTTCTCAACCGTACCCAATAATGTACTTGTTATTTTACCTCCACTGGTACCAAGCTACTTACTACCAGTTCTCCTCCTTTTAATGCCCTAAATGTTAGGTAGCAAACACTTATTTTTGTTTTTGTTTTGCGTAATATCTTCTCGAGCTTTCAACCGGGGTACCAAAGTCGCCGGAAGATGGAGCCAGAGGCAGGCTCCGAAACGTATGTATGTATTTTTACTGACGCGCTATCCCGGTGGAAAGCTCGAGAAGATATTACGCAACTGACTCATTCTCTTTTTTTTACTTATGGCTTTTCACCTCGTCGACTTCGAGGTCATTAGAGGCGGGAAGGGGACTGGGGACAAGAAACCGGAAGGAATTCGGCCATGGCATTTTGAAGTCAGCATCCCGGCATTCACCTGTAGTGATCTGGGGAAACCATGGAAAACCCAGATCTGTATGTCCAGACAGGGATTCCAACCGCTGTACTTCCGAATGCGAGACCAGAAAAGGTATATTAACGTTAGCATTTTATCATAAATCGAAACGTACTTTCTTCTTTTCATTCCGACGGTAGTGTAAATTTTCATTATCTTAGAGTTAATACCAAATCACATCTACGTTAAGCTATGCTTGGTTGGTTGTACTCTGCCGAAGGAGGTATATTTAACCTGATATCGGAGGTAGGGTGGCCAGTTCCTTCTCTCTTCACCTAATCTTACCCCGTAATGCAGCCGGGTAGAAAGGGACCTACAGTTTAACGTGAAATCCGAACCAACGAAGCTGTGCCAGAAATTCCCCGCAGATACAGGGATTCGAACCGAGGACCTTTTGATCGCCAGTCAGACGCCTTAACAACTAAGCCATCAGTACGGTCTGTTATTATCATCAAAACCAATTTCAGTCACAGAAATTGCACCAGTCAAATTTTGCGATTCTGAAATATAGCAACAGATATGATACCTAAATTAAGAATCAAAACGTATTTTTAAGGGAAAGCTTGAGAAATTAACAACATTAAAGAGTACAAACAAAACAGCATATTAATAACTGTGTTATACAATTAATATACAATTGCTGCTTATATTATCTATCTGCTTATAACATCTGTCTGAAGCATGTTCAGTAGTTTACATTACTAGAGTACACCTTATCCATTGCCGTCTCAACATAAATGTCTGTTACTTGATTTGTGCTCTATTGTGCTTTGATGTTCTCACTGATTTATATACCAATGGAAGATTTTTACTAACTCTGTGTTAAAACAATAACACTGCAGTGAAATTTATTGAATGTACGTGAGAAAACACATAGCAACTTGTGTAAACACTGCATACAAATTACTTTGGGTGAGGTAGTCTATTAGATTCTGAATGTTGTTTTGTAACTAAAATAATGTGCTTCCAGACAGGTGCTAAAGGCACTGCTGAGAAAATAAATAAAAGTATACGTAATTATTCACCGACGGAACGAAATACAAACATATTTACTGCATATTTAGTCCCTTTTTTCCGTGATATTACAGAATAACACTGCCAACAATATATTATTATTTCGTGAAATTTAAGAGCTAGTATTTGACTAAACGTTAAACGCACATTTCGTTCGAGATATGCGTTAGATGTAACACAGATTTTATCCACTGGCTGTAGAGTCTACATCTGGATCAATCGAAGAATCAGGTGCCTGAATGAGGTTGTGGGATCACGGTTGGTTCGTGACTCTAATGGAGGCAACAGCCATCGTCGGAGATGGATGAGGCACCGGTGACCTTTACCATGGTGTAAGACAGATACTGGTGAATAATGGGTAGACACCAATCAAAGTCGAAACTCGGTGGTCAAGTGAACCGCGAGGCTTCTCGAAACACGTTGCTAGCAAGAGGCACATATAGTGGAGATCCCGTATGCGATGAAAGAGACTGTTGTGATTTGCTGTGAAGAAATTAACAAAAAATTCGACACTTCCCGGATGAAATATATGTCGCACTGATACGTCTAGTGAAACAGTGGCGCTCTTCGTGATTATTAATGTCAAAGCATTAATCTTCTAAATAAGTGATTATCTCAATTTAATCATATTCAAGTGTAACATTATTTCTACCTAAACACGACTTACATATCTGATTTCATGGAATATATGTATCCATAAACATCTAGGCACTAGGCGGTGATCGCCTAAAACAATTTTGAGCTAGTCCCTTATTTCTTTCTTAAAAACACAAGATTCAGAACCACTTTAATGTAGCGAAACATTAGTATAAAGCTTTTGGGAATAATTATGTTCTCTCTCCTCTCTACGTTGTAGATTTTAAACGAAATCCAAAGATCATTGCAGGAAATATAAGCAATGAAGGAAAGGCATAGATTGAACTTGTTCAGCTACCTAAAATGCCTGAAATCCCAAACAATGTATCAAATCGGTGGAAAAAAAACTGCACGTATAGATGCCAAATCTCTTCTCATTTGATAACTATTATCTAAAGTTTTACGCATGCGTAAGACGTATGATATATTGAGACAAATTCAAAGTGACTTGAGGACGCTTAAAGCCCGAAAACAACAAACAAAATTAGACACAGACAACCTTAGTCGCAAGCCACATACAGCGGCAGTAAAACTAGTGTTCTGTATTTTAATACGACGCAGAGTTTACACAATTATTGAACTGAACACTGCCAAACGAATTTCGTCCCACGGCAATCTAACAATACTAAGGTTTCCAATCTCTGCTTCTAAAACAACATTTCAAGAACAAGTAATTATCAGACACAGACACACACACACACACATATATATATATATAACACAAGCTTTGCGAATTAATATCAGAACAGAATCCATTAAGATCGTACACAAATTGCATAAAATTGGTTCCTCGTATTCTAGGGGTACGCGTACCACTATTTGGGAACCACTGCAATACAAGAATGGCTTTTTCATCTCGATGCGTCTAGGATGGATCGGCTATTTATTTACAAATAAAGCCAGTGAAAAATCTATCAGAGATTTTACAGCCTTAAGAACAAATCACATGTGATAATAGATCTGTATATATCAACAAATGTATCCAAGGAAAAAAGAAGGGGATAGAGGCAAAAGCCACGTCGGGCTACATGGGGAGAGGGGGGATTCACAGGAGGCTACGTGGTTTATGGACGCTCCCTAATAAGTGGCGAGCCGCTTGTTAAGCTAGAATCACATGGCTACTGTGCTGCGTGATATGGTCATGTTTGACGTATCTGCAGAACGTGACGGATCTGCGATAAAAAGAAGGCAGCCAGTCAGCATGTGCTAGAAGCGATTACTGGAACAGCTGTCCCTTTCGTATAGGGTATTAAACTGAAACCCATTCCTATCAGTAGTAAGACGATCTTCAAGGCAGAAACCTTCATATATCCACCACTACCTACCCCAATTCTACCACAGTGCAGACTTTCCTTTTTATTGGACATGGCAATTGCACAGCCTCACACCCCATTTGCCGACTTACCTGCCTTCATGACGTTGATTCTAATACAGGCCTCACAACTAACCAGCTGTCCATCATAATGAACACCCACAGGCGAACAGTTTGTACCATCCAGTGGCAGCCCATGCCAGTTCATACAACTCAAACAACATCACCAATTGGATTTTTGGCGGTCCGGGTGACGCCGCGTCATAATTCGTGTAGCCGACGTTTCGACCATCCTTCTGTGGTGCTGTTCTGCCCTGGACGAAGATCACAAAAGCATGGTCGAAACGTCGCCTGCACGAATCATAACGCGGCGTCACCCAGACAGCCAAGAATCAACTGACTCTGGCCGCGGAAGCCTACGATTACAACATCAACTAGTGTTTTACACTTGGCAACCAAATATAATCTCGACACGAGGCATATCTTCGGCCTTATGCGGAAAGACCTTACCAGTAAACCTATCACTTAAATTTATTATAAATGTAGATATTAGTATTTTTTATACTTTTTCATCTGACCCAAGTTATTCTTAAAATTATTATATGAAGTTTTGAAGCAATTCTACGGATGTGTCAACATAGTGAATCGGCAACGATCTCCACGCTTAAAATCAGTACTTTGAATTTTAGTTTGAATGTCAAACAGTCAATCGTCAATACAATGAAAACATTTTGCGCCGGTTGCATAAATAAATTCGTAAACAGAGGCAAAAGTTGTGGCGAGACCATTCATGGTTCCTCAACCACTACAATGCAATTGCTTACTAAGTCATTTACAAATTATGTGCCAAAAATCATATGACTGTCCTGCTCAACTTCCCTTCTCCCCATATCTGGCGCCTTGTAGTTTTTACTTGTTCCAAAATAAAAATCAGCGCTGAAAAGACGTCATTTTGACACCACTGACGACGTTATAACAAATTTGTCACAGACATTGAATATTTCAAAGGAAGCTTACCAGGACTTATTTGAGAAATAGGAACACTGCTGGGACAAGGTTGTGGAGTAGGCAACAAGAATCAATATTCTGTAAGTTATAAAAGCAAAAAAAAACAAAAAAAGATGAGTTATTTTCTGAGTAAACCTCGTATTTTGACTGAAGCATTAATTTATAGCAACTGTTATACGTCAGTGAACATTTCAGAGAAAACTGTTCGAAAAGGAGTTGTAACGGTCATACTTCCCGTTGTTATGTAAAAATGTTAGAAAAAATGAGATAAATAATATTTCTTTTGTGAGTAATAAATATGAAGTATTGTTACAAAATATTAATAAGATGTTTTTGCTTAGAATATTTGACAGCAAGGAAAAAATACGAGGGCTGGTCATGGAGATTAAATAAGGAGTTAAGTAATGGAATGGAAGTGGAATGAGTAAAACGGCACTATATGAAACAGGAAATGGGGCCAGTAGAGGGTTGCCGGGCTGTGAAAGGATGTTCAATTATGAATAAATATGTACGGTTGCGGCCAAAAAGAACATTGATGTTGATGAAGCTGTATAATGATAATTGTTCATAGTTTGAAAACTGTTGTATAAAGTGCAATCATATACGGAATACAGTAGAAAGATTTCTTATTGTGTTGATATCATTTAAAAGAAGTAATTGCAAAATAATATCAGCTGTAGTACAAAAGTTTATTGCAGATGGTAATAAGATAAATACTGAATTATGACTTAGGTCATTAGAGGCGGAAAAGGACTGAGCACACGGAACGAGAAGGAATTCGGTCATGGTCTTTTGAAAGAAGCATCCCGTCATTCGCCTCGAGTGATTTTGGGAAACCATTAAAACCCCAAATTTGGATGCTTTTTACCGCTCACCCACGACGCTCGGTATAGTAATTTCTTTCTGACGGAAATTAAGAAGGAACGTGACCAGATAAAGAATAGTATCGTAAAATTATTTATAATCATTGTTAAATAACCAGAGAGAGAATTTGAAATAAAAAAAAGGTAAAAAAGTATTAAATCATATTATAACCTTTCCATATGAGACAGGTGTGGTTACAGAGTGAATCTACACATTCTAATAATGAGAATGGAAGGTGCACTAACAGAATATAATGTCTAGCTCTAAATAAGTTACGAAAGAGATCACAGTTTTGCGTCAGCTGTAGATTGCATTCATAATTATATTTCTACAATATGAAATATCACCCACTCTGGCATCGAATTTGGTTCATTTGCATAAAGTTAGCTTCCGACAGTCCTGAATGGAGGCCTTTGTCTATGTTACTCAATAGAATGGAAGTGTGTTGGTGTTGAAGGTCTCGCGGTTAAAGGTTTCTATCGAAGCAAACACAATAAACTCGCTCACGCATTCGCTCACGGAGGCCACAGGAGACCGGAGGTCAAGCGGCTGTGGCGGTCCTCAAACAATGGCCTAGTCCACCGTCGCTGCCCTTCACTTAACTCCGCACGTGGCACAGTAAAACAGGTAATTCGGAGTGAATCCAGTACTAAAAAACGGTGTACTCCCATTGCCGCAACATTAAACAGCTTATTGTTGGAGAGCGTGAAAAGAGGATGTACGAGAGAAGTAAAGGAAATGGGTTACAAAACTTTGGTCATACGACTGCTTGAATATGGTAGTGTAGTATGGGACCCACATTTTGCGTATCAACTACAGGAATTGGAGAGGGTGCAAAAAAGGGCTGCTAGATTTGTTTCTGGAAATTATCGCAGAATGCAATCTGTGACGGATATTATAAAGGAGCTGGAATGGGATTCATTGCAAGACAGGAGGAGGGTGAAGAGGGTTATAGGAGTGTACAAGGCGTATACTGGTGATGAGGCATGGAAAGAAATTGGTGTAAGAATGAAAAGTAATGCATGGAAGAGAAAAGATGACCATAACCACAAGCTGCCACTCGATTTCAGGCACAAGGGTTCTCTTTTTTAGGTAAGGGTGTCAGGGATTGGAATAAGTTACCAAGAGAAATGATGAATAATTTACCAAAAACGTTGAAAGAATTTAAAGGTAAAATTTTTAGCTGGGTGCAAAAAAAAGGGGGAAGATAGGTTTGTTGCGAAATTGTCACCGGAACGTGCGCTCCATTGCAATTTTAATTAAATATTATAATATTATATTAATTAATAATCTTGTTACTTGGCGAGTTCATTGATTTGATCTTCCTAAGAGAAACGGACAATCGTATCATTTTTAAGAGGAACCTACAGGATAAAATGACCAACAAACTAATATGGTGAAATAATTTCTATTATCGTGTAGTCACGGAATGAGGCTGCAGTGATTGATTATAACAGTGATGTAACAATCCCTGACAGTGACCTGCACTGAGCGGGATAGGTGGGCGATAACGCTCTGGCCTTGCATTCGGGAGGACGCGGGTTCGAATTCCCGTCTGGCTATTCAGATTTGGGTTTTCCTTTTTTTTTTCACCAAATCACCCCAGACGAATTCCGGGATGGTTCCTTCAAAAGTACATGGCCGAATTCATTCTCGAACCTTGCCCCCCCCCCTTTTTTCCTTCCCGGTTCTAATGAACTCGACGTCGATGAGGCGTAAAGTCATAAAAAAAAAAAGTAAAAAAGGCTGAATTCAGAACGAAGAGAAACGCGTACGATGCCTCGCATTCTGGAAGAATTGGACCTTCCTCCGCCTAAACTAATTCTTTCTTCTTTGGTATGTCACTACGGGCAAAGGCACTGACAACTTCTTAAAAATTTGTATCTCAGATATTCCCTCACTCCCCTCAGCAAGGAATTAGTTTTGGCAATGTATTAGATTCCATGTAATTATCTCTCCGCCACTCAGGAGAAAAACAGTGGGTGCAGTTAGAAACTGTGAGTGCAATAAAAAATTAGAACTGATCGAATATCCAGTTTTCTTTATACTTTAAAAAAAAAAAAGAAAGATAAATGATAGCATACATTAAATTTATTTTACTTATGGTTTTACGCCTCGTCGACGTCGAGGTCATTAGAGGCGGGATGGGACTGGGAACAAGGAACGGGAAGGATTTCGGCCATGGATTTTTGAAGGCATTCGCCTTGAGTGATTTGGGAAAAACCACGGAAAACCCAAATCTGGATGCCCGGACGGGAATTCGAACCCGCGTCCTCCCGAATGCGAGGCCAGAACGTTAACCGTTCACCCACCATGCTCGGTAGGAGCATATATGACTTCTAATAGATTAGAAGACGTATCCAACACCAAGTAATCACCACAGTTGCTAGATCCTTTGCACTAAACCATAAAGTAACAGCGTTTCTGTTAGTAAGGTTAATAAAAATACAGTAAACTGGTAGTGAAGAAATCTATTAATATAACGTTCTCCGATAACGAGCCGGGTGAAAACTATTTACCGCGTGATATTTTGTCGTTCAAATTCTACGTCGTCATATAAAATCGAAATCTGATTTTAGTAGATAGCAAACAAATGGTAGAACTGTCTATTCCACCGTACTTGATTGAAGAGAGAAATGTACTCAACACAACTACTCATGTCTCAAAACAGACTGCAAACTTTAGAGTTTGTAAGAATGATGTAAGCAGTTTATGTCAGCTAGAGAAATGCGAACTGCAGTATTTTTTATTTTTTTTTGACTCATAGGTACTATACAGCAGAGCAAAAGAAACTAGTTTTAAGCCATTATAGAGGCACCTAGCTGTTCATGCGTTTGCAAAGTCTCCTTCAAAGTTATCATAATAAGCTGATTCAGCTGCTGTATCGGACACAGGGACGAGTTACCTGTTATCTTACCGAGTTATGATTCATTAGAACAGTAGAAACAAAAATGGGAAAGAATACGCCCGAGGTTTTTGGCAGGAACCAACCGGCATCAGCCTGGAGTGATTTCGGGAAACCATGGAATACAGAAGTCTGAAAAGCTGGGACCAGAGAAGAGCTCTCGTTCCCCCAAATGCCTTCTTCCAAAGTTCTATGCCGTATATTGCGTCCGAAATTCGCTTCATACTCGCAGCCAGGAATTGCAACATGCATTGTTCTGTGACGAACAACAGGTGCCCTTGCAGATGCATTCCGATTATTGGCGAAAAGCATTTCTTCGACATTTTGTACAGTGGAGAAAGTCTGCATCGTCTAACGGTCAGCTCAGAAAGTGATACGGTGGCCAGTGGCCACTGTTACCCAGGAATGTCAACAACACCGACGGGGAAGACATGGTTTTCGCGTAGAAATAAAGCATTGCCTTTGTTAGTTACCGAAATCAATGGAGGAAAACTATATAAAACTGTACCAAGATATGAAACTACATTTCCTTTTTGCTCCACTCTAATGAGGAATTACAATGAAATAGGACATTGGTTTGATTGTGAACACACCTAACTTTTGCTGTTTATCATGATATTTATTCAAAGACATACGGTGGTACTATATAAATGACAATAAAATGACTAATGGTAAAGAGAAATTATGACTAAATCTAAAAATGTAACTTGAGCAGAACAAACATTGTGAGAATAATTTTTTTTGATATATCAACAAGAGTGACTTTGAAATTGCAGTTAGATGTTTCATCATCGTTAGAGAGGACCTGAACATTGAAACATTTAAATCAACTATGCATTTAGTTAACATATTCATATTTTCTGTTATTATCAACAAAATTGCGAATTTTGTTCCAATAAGTTCAGCACCGCAAAGCGAAAAGAAAAAAAGTGTAATTAAAATTGTTTTAGTGTAGATGTATGAGTTATTTTAATTCTAGTGAGAACAATTACGTTAATTGAGATATGTCTCTCGAGAGCAAGTATTTTGAATTTTCACAGTTGGTAGCGCTGAAAGCCAACACTCACCTGTTATTTACCATACTATGTAGCGACGTCTAAACATGTCAAAAGGTTCACTAGCTCTGATTTCACCTTCACCATAAACGAATAACATAAAAACGTTATGCTGTTTTAAATACAAGTAAAATTCCCCTTTTTCTCGTTTTTTCCGTCATTTACGTAACTTTTTTCCAGCGAAATAAAACGGAAAAAAAAATGTTCAGCTCACTGGAAGGCTTATGCAAGCACTGAAGAGCTTCAGAAAATGTTTATTGAATGTAATTTTCATGCCATCAAAGGTAAGCTGTGAAACATCTGATTTTTTTTTTTTATTCCCTTGAAGTTTACATTCTCCGACTTCAATGCAAATTACACAAGTAATCAGTAATAAATGAGGTATAATGATCTTTTTGTTTGGGCTATTCGGCTCGTCGATATCAGGGTCATTAGAGCCACGGCATTCTACGCGAATCTACCTGGAGTCAATTCGGAAAATCTTGATGACTGCACCGGGTATCAAACTTGCCTATTCTCAAGCCTTAACATTTAAACAGCAGACTTCTTCAAGCATTAGTTGGGAAACCACGCAATGCAAAAATACATGTAGTCAGATTCAAATTTCTATCAGAATTCTCCACAGTTACAACCTTAAATTACGACACGTTTCCCAGATGACTTTTTACTTAAGAAAATAATCTTGCGGTTAGAGTACATGCATGTTTTTGGAAACGTTTGTTCATTTATAGCCACCAACGGCATTCTTGGAGAACGACCGAATATGGCAAGTTCTGGTCTCGCATTCGGAATGACGTGGATTCGATCTGGGTTTTTCATGGTTTCTCCAAATCACTCCATACGAATGTCTGGATGGTACATTCAAGATGTCATGACCGAATTACTTCCCGCTCCTTGCCACCGGTCCTTTCCCGCCTCTGATGACCTCAACATTGATGCGGCGTAATGCCATAAGCAAAATTAGGGAAGGAATGTATTTCAGAATGAAGATTTTTGTTCGTAATAAATTTACTTTAAAACCCCCCTTCAGTCTCGCAAGAATAGATATTAAAAAAAAAATAATAATAATAATAATTTTTCTTGTGTATCGGAGTGCTAGCCATGAAAAATACTTTTTAATTAACTGATGATATGGAATAATATTTGGATGTTGTGGATAATTTTCCTCAATTGCTGATAATATTAATAAATAAATTACGCCAAAGCAATCGACTTTTTTGTATTTATTGATCTCCCGTACGCGTTTCACTTCTTTTACACAAACATCTTCAGTGGGTTTTTTCTGTTAATTACGTACAAAAGTTGTAAGCAGGTTATTTTGTGTTTGTTACAGTGGGATGAATTATTATCTAACTTATAATCTACTTACATTTTGTGGTCTATTGCTTTTCTTTCAGCTCCATTCTCAGCATCAGTGCTTTTGCATTTTTGGTGCGAAGCGTCTTCATTATTCAGATTCATAACACTGCACTATGTGTTTTTTCTTGCGAATGGTCGTTCTGTTTTGTTTACTAAGTATCGAGTTTGTGCAGTTATGCTGTGTTTTTTTTTCAGTCCATCTTTTGTTTGGCGTTTTTTTTTCAAATTTAAATGATTTCAGTAGTTTTTTGTTGTTTTGTACGTCCTTGTTTATTGTTGTTTTGCCTGTGTAGTTGTTTCTATTTTATTTTAGTTTCAGTGTTTTGTATAGTGTTGGGTGTGTGAGGTTTTTGTGTGTAAGGAAAATGAATAATAAATGAATATACAAACCTCACACACCCAACACTATACAAAACACTGAAACTAAAATAAAATAGAAACAACTACACAGGCAAAACAACAATAAACAAGAACATACAAAACCACAAAAAAACTACTGAAATCATTTAAATTTGAAAAAAAACCGCCAAACAAAAGGAAGACTGAAAAAAAAAAAAAAACACCGCATAACTACACAAACTCGATACTTAGTAAACAAAACAGAACGACCATTCGCAAGAAAAAACTCATAGTGTAGTGCAATAAAGTGCAGTGTTGTGAATCTGAATAATGAAGACACTTCTCACCAAAAATGCAAAAGCACTGATGCTGAGAATGGAGCTGAAAGAAAAGCAATAGACCACAAAATGTAAGTAGATTATAAGTTAGATAATAATTCATCCCACTGTACCAAACACAAAATAACCTGCTTTCAACTTTTGTACGTAATTAACAGAAAAAAAACCGCTGAAGATGCTTCTGCAAATGAAGTGAAACGCATACGGGAGATCAAAAATACAAAAAAAGTCAAATTGCTTTGGTGTAATTTATTTATTAATAAGATGATATGAATATTCGTCTCATTACTTTACTTCGAGCGGCAACCACTATATAATTACCGAAACTGACAGTATTTATCACGCTAATCACTACTTTGTGTTGATGGAAAAAATGTAGGCACATAAGTCAGTATGTATTTGTTGTACACACGTACTGACTCAATGGAAGTAATAGTTGCTGTCGGTCAATACGTCAGCATTGCGAGGTCACGTTCGACCGAGCCTTGAGAGGCGGGAAGATTGTAGACATTAGTGTTGCGGAAACACGCGGAGGTCTGAAACAAGACAGACGACTTAAAGAGTGGCAGTTATTCCCAGCCTCAGCATTAGAAGGTTGTTAATTACGTATGTAAGAAGCCATCGCCACTAAAGAACCAGGAACTTATTTCAACATTAAGCTACTGTTATTTTGCAAGGAATTCATATTTTTACTGCGATTTCAACCGTTATGTAATCGGCACTTTGCAGTAAGGTATTACCAGAGTAATACTGAAATAACTCTGCGACTTGGGTTTTAATATTTTTACTTTCGAGAAACTTTTAAAATGACAAAATGTTTAATAATATTCTGGTGTCTTACGCATCTCAAGTAAGCTTTTGAAATGCAGAATTTTTGTTAAAATTAAAAATTAAGGTCTAAAGTACTGAAAAGTTATTTACAATATACATTACAATAAAGAAAATATACGTACGAAAGTAGAGAATCAATAGAGACTAGAAACAGTTTAAAAAATAAGAGAGGCAAGACCACAAATGATCGCCATCAACATACAGCATGAATGTACACGTACTAACCTATGAAGGAAGTGAAAGAAAAGTTTAGTATGGAATTCCCCCCCCCCCCCAATAAAAAATCAATAATTTTATGATCAAATGGTTTTTGAAGTTGATAAAAGTGAAGACACAGGCAAATCACGGTGAATTTGTTAGAAAACGAAGTTCTCACAGACATTTACTGCAGATTATTGTTAGCAAAAATACAACTATACAAAACAATATATAAAAGAAGTATCGAAGAAATTGGTTGTGTAACTAATATAATGCGACATAGTACAAAATAGATTTTCTAATAATCGGGTTAACTGAAAGAAGAAAATAGAATCATTTGAAATATGACTCTGCAGTAAAACGTAGAAAATTAATTTTAACGTGTAAGAAAAAGATCTACATGTTATGAAAACGATTATTAAAGAAAGAAATTTGTGGAAGAATCTTTTAAAAAAGAGAAAAAAATGTTATCACAGAGATTCGGCAAACGGGGTACAGGAATTGCAGAGGAAGATAAACGGAATGCATGTCACACAGTCAAAAACGTAGGTTTCTGTCCATATGTTGAAATGTCGTGGTTACCCTTATGGCACTTGGCTACGAGGCCATACAGCCAGCACTACGTAATGTTGTAGTTTGTAAGTATGTATTGGATCACTCAATGTACCCTTAATTAGTGGAGTATCATTTCAACATGGTGCGATAAATGGTAATCAGTACTAGGTAATGCTAATAAGAGTAAAAAATGCTACATGCCCAATGAACACAAAGTACTAAGTAAGGCATTGATTTCTTGGGAAGGCTGAATCCTTTAAGTAGCTAGTAACAGTACGAACTAACATGAAATGGGGTCAGCACGTTGCCTCGTTCGTTGGAAAACCTAATTTAGACTAAAATTCTTCAATCTTTTAAATAAGATTTACAGTGAATCTCTAACTGAAATAAAAAAAACTATTGTACTTCCTCATCTGGAATACAGTTTTGTCGTATTGGAACAACTTCTGTTATTTTCAGATGCAGTGAAATACTACTTCTACCAATGAATGTACTTGGGTCGTTATAGCAGGATAGATGAAATCTGAGAAATATTTATTCTATTTATTTCTCGTATGATCTTCAGGGAAATAAACTGCTATAGTGTCGTCTGTATAAATTTCTTTCCTCGTGCCATTTGGGACTGGAACACACAGATTAGTTCTGATGCAAAGCATCCTCTGTCACCCAATTATGTGTGAATTTCAGAGTATATGTGTTATGTAGAAATTCGTTGATTTTTTTAGAAAAATCTTGCTTGTTATGTGTCGTAAAATAAAAGTATTTCAGACTACCAGTTCGCCTCAATGTCCCGGAACCTTAGAAGCAATGATTTTAACTGATTCTTCCAATTTTTTATACCGTCGTGCCTGGTTGCGTTGCCTACAGTGTGTTTACTGCAGACAAGGCGTATGGAATCAAACAGACTTTTCGAATGAATGTGAGCGAGAAAAAGATTCGGTCGGAATCAGTCCTCATTTGGTACCAACTTCATTCGGGTGTTATATAGAACACGTTTCCATTCGCTGCGAAGCGATATGTAGATGGAAAAACCGTTCTAAACTGTTTACAGACATGGGTCATTTTTTCCGTAGAGACAGCCAATCTCCTCTCTGAGCAGAAGTAGAGATTGAAGAATGTGATACAAGCTTCTCTTTGAAAGTTTATAGAGCAAGGAAATTCCTCTATCACGGAGAATGGAAAAACCTGTAAGGGGGTGAAAGGAATTTCAATCATTCCATAGGTAGCGCAGAAAGAAAGGTACACGTGAAGGTAGGAATGTCATATGAAAAGAGATACGGAGGTTAGAATTGGAAAGACTATCAAAACTACAATACACAATACACTTTAATCTTACAACGAAATTGTTTATCTCTCGTTATATAAGCAATCGTAACAAATTGAAGACAAAAATAGAAAACGAAATCATACAGTTGATAACCATTTGACTTGTAGTATTAGAATTTTGGTTATGCCATTAATTGGTTTAATGACGCTGATATTGGTATATAAAAGCATTTGTGTTGCGTAGAAAACTTCCGAAATATCGTCATTGTAAACTCTCATTCGTTTTGAGGTATGGGCTGTTGTCAACAGCTACGCGTAGACAAAAATATACACGCGACCTACGATAGTACAAAGGATTGAAAGATTATTAACCGACACATGAAACAAACATTTTAAAAAGTAATTCTACAACACAAGAATCTCATAGGAGTGAATAACGCTAATAGTGAAAATGGTATATGGTTACTAGAAGGCAGTAATTATCTTCTAATAAACGGAGCCAATCGCAGTTTAAAATAGATAGAATTAATAAAAAAATATTTTATAAAATCTGATTGAAAATTGTGAATGCATTTAGTAATATCTATAGATATGAGTAAAGCGAATACAGATATAAACTTAAATTCGTGTCAGTTGCTTTAAATTCCATCGGACTGACAATTTTCGTTAAACGGTGATGTAAGATTTAAATACATGCAACGTTGCTAAGTTGACATCTTTAATGTTAGAAGGAACATACAATCTGTAACTTTTATTTTGTCGAGTTTCTAAAGCCATTACACTGATCACGTAACATTCAGCCATGAATTCTACATCTCGACTGTAAAGCGTGATCTGAATTATAAAGGAAGTAAAATTTCAATTACCGAAAATACGTTTCAGCATATAGCTTCAGGTGCTGGTGTATTTTGAAAAGAAGTCTGAGTACATGTCGGCCAGAGTGTAATAAAACCATCGCCCAACAACCATTATCACAACCATGTTTCTACTATGATGTTTTAAATTGTTAATAATTCAAAGATTGCCCTTCCCTGGCGGAAAAAAAAACCAGTTACAACTAACGGGTCTTGTGTAACGTACGAAACTAGTATTCAGGATGTCAATGGTTCGATTCCCGGTCTGTTCGTCCAGAATTCGTCTTTGAATGATTTTCTGAAGTCACTCCACGGGGTTCCAGGAATAGTCCCATCACTAACGTAATGGTAGTTTTTCTGCCGTTCTTATCATTGATCCTGCATACCAAAATATAATTAAAGCAAGTATTGTTTATTTTATCCAGTTTCAACAAATATCCAGCTTCTTACTAAAGCAAGATTTTTTTCCAAGTTCACGCCTTGTCGACGTCGAGGTCATTAGAAGTGGAAATGGTCAGGGACAAGGAACGAGAAGGGACTCAACTATGGTATTTAAGAGAAGCCATCCGGATTCACCTGGAGTGATCTTGGAAAACCATGGAAAACCAAAATCCGGATGGCCGGCCGGGGATTCAAATCTGCTTCCGCCCTAATACTAGGCCAGAATGAAGATTTTTTTTTGATAAACTCCTGGAGATTGGTGCCTTTTCTCTCTGGTAGTAAATCACAGATCGTCATAGTTGTGTCTGTTTCTGTGTTTCATCTGCCGTTCAGTACAATCGTACTGCCATCTCTTAAGACACTAGAGCAACTATTCGTACGATGTAGAATAATCGATTTATTTACTTGTTTTACTATTCCTTTGCCTGTGACATTGTCACTGAAATTTTCGTGGCAGTTCCAGTTAAATATTCCTCTGAAGTTTTTAGTACTGCAACAGCTTCACTACCACGTAATGTCGCTTAATAACAGCGGAAAGACAACTTTTGGCATGCCCATCTGCTGGACATAAAACAGTTTTTTTTGTAATAAATAACTCTCGGGTTTTCTGCCGGTTAATAGATTTATTTGGATCTTTTAACGACGTTTCGGCAACTGCCATCGTTGCCTTCATCAGGTTAAAACTGATGAAGGCAACGATGGCAGTTGCCGAAACGTCGTTAAAAGAACCAAATAAATCTATTAACCGGCAGAAAACCCGAGAGTTATTTATTTCAACAATACGCCGGGAAAAACTAAAATGTCATATTAGTCTTTCTGTACTTTTTTGTGTGTTAATAGCGGTAGTACCATGCAGGACATTACTGTATATCCAACGTTTCCCAATGTTCCGGAATTCAACTGGATTGATCACTGCAGCGCCGGAGACCGATAAGGGCGATGGGAAGATGATAATCAATGGCTTCTCCCCGAAGGTTTGAGCCTGTTGGGGAATAATGGACAGGTAGGCTGGGTTTCAAGCGTGGGCGGGGCTAGCAGTGATCAATCACTGCCGCCTAATTGAAACGGTCCACTTAATTACGTCTGGCAAGGGCGGTGGTGTAGCGCCGTGCCTACCCGAGAACCCTGTATCGTGTACGAGGCAAGACGTGTCGCTCTGCAAATGGATTATTCGCTAAGGGATACAGTTTTCTCGGCGCAACGTGAGCTCTTCCAGCCGAACAGAGGGTGACTTTCCAGTGTGTCACCTATCAAAGCTATATATACCAGAAAAATGAGTTACCAAATTCCATTAGGAGTGCATATCGCTGATAGATAACAGGCAACTGACGGGAAAAAAAGGAGATCAACAAAACTCATATGATTACAAGTATCCTTAACTTCATCAGGAGCTTGTGTTTTTAGCAATTATTGTCGCTGATTAAATATATAAATTAGATTTTGATTCCATTTGTGTAGTATTGACGTACATGAACTAATTTTTACTTCTATACGGCTGTAAAATTACATTGAGCAACGATGATTTTGATGTTTAGGAAATAAACACCATTTCTATACGATTCCAAATGTGATTTTCAGTTTGACATATCATGTCTAGATTTTAAGCTATCTGTTATATATTAGGTGTTAATCACAGTGAATGATGTTTATAAGTGTGTGCGTGTGATAATACTCCACATGTTTCTTTTCATTCTAACATGTGAAAATGACGCTCGTGCTGTTCGATTGAAGTTGTTTTTAATTTCGCTGCATGTCTGGAATTCAATTTTCGGAGAGATTTGCCACAAATGCCGCGTTCCTATCCTATCTGAAGCTAAGGAGCTCACTCAATCACTTTAAGTCCATATGTCATTACGTCCGTGTGTGTCTACTTCATAACCTTATCCTAATTTTAAGTTTTTATAACCTCTTCAGACGCCAACATCGCAGTTGGTTAATTTTCTCTTAGGACAGCAATCGGATTATACCAAATATACTAAATACTCATACTTCCTTTGCACGTGGGATAGTAGAGATTTGACAGTCACCGTGTTAAGAAAGACTGGACCCTCGAATGGATATGGCTCTTTTAATAGCTGCCAATATTTTAGCAAGAAACAAAATAATCTATCCACCTTTGCACATAAAATTCGGATCGAAAGTTTATTTGTCAAAACTTTGGACGGAAATGAAGTATATCTGCAATGTGTTTCCAGACAAGACGGTTGAAAATCTTAAAGCAGGGAATTCTGATGGACCAAATTTCGCGAAAACGATGCAAGAGAATGAAGCATTAGCTTGGGGAGCCTTTTTAGAAACACGAAAGTGAGAACTACAAAGACCTTGTTAGTACGTCGGTGTTAGGACCGACCTCGGTAGCGTAGGGGCTAGAGCGTTAACCCCGCGTCGCCGGTTCGAGTCCAGCCGCGGGCATGGGTGTTTCAGTGTTGTGTCTGTGAATGTCATGTCCGTCCTGTGGTGTGTCTAATCAACTGGAAACAATTCATACCGGAGATACTGAAAGCACTGAGTGACATAATTACTATCGAGCTAGCTGTATGGCCTAAAATGCCGAAATCCATAAAAAAAAAAACTTGGTGTCAGCTTTCCGGGGTATTTGCGTGAATGTGAGCATCAAAATGCATTTTAGTTTTAGTCATCTTGGTCGCTCTCCTGAAAATCTAGAAATATCAGTGACGAACATGGTAAATGATTCCATCTGGACATCAAGGAGATGGAAACACTGTACAATGT
Source organism: Vandiemenella viatica (assembly GCA_031002005.1). Taxonomy (NCBI): domain Eukaryota; kingdom Metazoa; phylum Arthropoda; class Insecta; order Orthoptera; family Morabidae; genus Vandiemenella; species Vandiemenella viatica. The sequence continues at coordinate 63,247,806 of JARYHS010012519.1, read as the reverse complement.
GATAATGGGAGACTGTTGCTGGTGTTAATAAGGACATAAGCCTGTTGCTCAACATTTATAGCGTGAAAAGAAGTGTAAATTTATCCCTCTAATTTCCTGGCGAAACCTTTGCATTTTCAGTTTCGATTACTTGTTTGTGTTTTGTTTAGGTGTAACACAAACTTTATCACTTAATATTCTTTGCTTCTTGTACGAATAAAATAAATTTTTAAAACAAACAGACTTGTTTAATTCGCCCAAAATACACTAATATCATCCCATTTACACTGTTTGAAATATGTTTTGCGATATAATTGAGGCAAATGGAGATGAGTATAGTCAAAAAACTATACCTGAAAGAGAAAAAAAAAAAAGTTATTTACGAATTTATCAGCCAAAATTACCTAACAATTCGTTAATATATTCCAGGCCCCAGACAAAAAATATTTTCGCTGCCCTGTGTTATTCGTCATTTAACTTGATCTTCGTTAGAATTTTAACACTACTTTCTGTTTACCTCCTCTAAATTACAGAGGCATTTGTCTACGAATGACTGACAGGTTTCGTTAGGTGTAATCCTAAATCTTATACGTAATATTTGTGGAAAGTGATATAATTCTTTCAGTGCAATGAATCTATAATTCGAAAGAAAAATTGTGCTGCGCTAGCTGTGAGTCATCAACAGATGCAGTACAACTGTCGACAATCGATCCTGTTTACTGAGCAGCAGTGAGATTAAACAGTCGACACACAAAGAGGATCGATGCCCTACTGAATGAGTCTGCGCACATCTTCTGTGGACGATACCACCTGCTTCCACACACTAGCTTCAGTTTTGAGATAAATGCCGGCAGTGAATGCAAGACGAAAGGTTGGGGGTTACTGGGTGTCTCACCAACCTATATTAAATGGCATAGCATACGTGAAGTGTAACAAGCTAAGATCTAAATATCCAGACAATTCAGACCTAATGAAATACAGCTTCAGCTGTCTCAACTGGTAGAAAAACACTGGTTGCGTCGATCCCCGTGTGAAATGAACGGCTATAAATCGAATGCACAAGGAACATGGTTTGAAGTGTAGATATCGCCTCGCATTCGGGAGGACGGCGGTTCGAATCCCCGTCCGGGCATCCAGATTTGGGTTTTCCATGGTTTCCCCAAATCACTCCAGGCAAATCCCGGGATGCTTCCTTCAAAAAGGCCATGGCCGAATTCCTTCCCATTCCTTGCCGCCCATCCTTTCCCGTCTCTAAAGACCTCGATGTTAAAAAGAGACGTAAAGCAGTTACAAAAAAAAAAAAAAAAAAATGAAGTGTAGACTCCCTTATAAGGGAGTCTATAAACCACGTAGTTCCATTTTGGCCTCCTGTGAAACATACCCCTCCTCCCCCCCACGTAGCCCTACGTGGCTTTTGCCTTTACCATCCCTCCCCTCCCACGTAGCACGTAGCTTTTCCCATTTTGATTCCAGAAGACATTTTGTACTTTTTTCTCATGTCAGACTATTGTAAATTACACACGGAGATAATTAACTGAAGGAAATATATATTCACATGTTGTTGTGAGTTCTGTTCCTCATTTTAACTGTGAAAAATGTTATGAAAGGAAAGCTACGTGGCCTGGCTCGGAGCTCCCCCTCCCCCCACGTAGCCCCAGCCAACCCCCCCCACACCTCCCCCCCGCCCTCCTGGACCGAGCCACGCTCCCTAAGCGGCGAGGAATATCACTACCATTGTTGGGACAAAAGAACAATCACTTCAAGACACAGCGACAAAATTTAAAAAAAAATTAGATACACTGATTTCTTAACTGTTACAACTCCAGAAATTGATTGCATTTCTAACACTGGCACATATCAGCTCAGGTGAAAATCTACGATGTACGTTTTAATGTCAAATACTCGATTTATTATTCGTAAAATACAATAGACAATCTAGACTCTGGTAATCGTTTTATTTTTCCTCAATCATAAATATGATCATCACATTAATTAATTTTTCACTAAGTAAGTATTTATGTTAGTAACATACCAATGCTCTCCGGTCGTCGGATGCTGCATTTCACACTCACCTGGAACACAAGAAAACAGAAGAATTAGATCACGACCGTGAAATCTCATATTCTTCCAAGCATGTCCCTAAATGCACATAATGAAATAGCATCGCTGGCTTTGAGTTAGTGCGCATGGAACTCGTTTAAAATGTTAATTCTTCTGAAGCTTTCACTGATTGCCGACTCATTAATTTGGTGTCCACATAAGGCATCGGCAAATAGACCTGCAGATCAAAGAGATGCGCCAACTGTAAAAACAACAGAATCAGATATTCTTAACGGTAGTGGTTGAAAAGTTCTTTGCAAATGAAGATAAAGTTTTATAGCAGGACATATCTCAAAAGCGATTAAAGTATAGCTGTAAAATACGTCTAAAGATACAGTCCTACAAAGATCGTCAAAAGAATACAAAAATTGTGGAAACATGTTCCACCTTGTCTGAAAAAAGTGCTTTTTCTTTTATTACAAAAAACACAAAAATTTATTACGAATAACTTTAACTTTTATGATATTAAAAAACGTAAGATTTTTCGTCTCTCTCTTTGTAGCTTCTGCAGATAACCGTACAATTAGAGATGCAAATTTGCCTAAAGATATTTCTCGTCTGGCAAACTTATTTGGAAAACTGAATTCAGTGTTTCGAGGTCATTCAACAAAGTTCGCGAATTCAAAGCAAAAAATTGAGCGCCAGAAAAATTTGTATACACGTCGTTGCCGAATAACACCATCGTCATCTTGAATGCACGCAAGTTGGGGAGCGATTCACAGACGCCAGCATCTATTCCAGCTTTTATCGAATTTTGAAGTCTTTTCCTGCAAAGGCAAGTTTGCAAACTTGTCTGACCAACTTCACACAACAGCAAATGATTCTCAGTATTACGTCGCCGATGTAGTAGGCACCTAAGTCTGAAATTAAGATTTGCCACTTGTCGTCAGTCTCTCCAGTATGATATATAGGCATTCAGAATGGTCACATATGGTACAATACTATTAATGTTTGGCGGAATTATTTCATAAATAATATCTGTAAACAGATCCTCCGTAGCCGAACCTTCCTATACCAAATTTATTGTAAATTATTTCTCGATCTGCCATGTTCGGGACAGAAAAAACCCTCAAACAGATTTAAATACCGCTTCACTAGAAAAAAAATTAACATTCATTTAATGTTTTTTGTATACTATCGCAGACAGAGAAAGTACAAACTGAATTATATTTAGTCTTTACAATGCTATTCTGATCTTATCTTATTAGTTATATTTCTGTTTCCTTCCTATAACGCTAAATAAATTTAAAGATTATGACCGTTTCTAAATCACTCAATTCCAGATGAATGGTTTTTAGTATTATTGATTTGAACTAGCTACGTGGATCAGATCTCATACGCTGAGTGTATAGTGTTTAGTAACTTAAATCAGAATGATATATCTTGTCCTTTTCGAAAGGGAAGTTTTCGTGTTGTGTTTAGTTTTCCAAGGTCGCGGCATACGAATAATTGTCACCACCAAGCTCTTCTCCATTGAAGTTGTACAAAACAAAACGTGCTGCTTGTGTCGTGTCTTTGAAAGGCTTTGCCGTCGGCTCGCTCGGGGCTGTGTTCCTTTGTAGCCTGGCTGTCTCCCTGGACTAAAGGTCAAGTAAGGACCTCCAACCACCGGATATCAGAGAAATCCCCCTTACCACAACTCGCGTATCAGACCATCCCTTTGATTTTGCTTTCTTATTTTATTATGTGCCCTTAAATCTACACTAACTGCTGGGACGGAAAGAATAGGTCACGAAATACAGATGCTTCGCGAACTATTCCACTAAAAATGACTATGGCTTATCAGTATCTAAGTCTTTGTAATAAGGACGAATCTGTCCAAGCTGCATTTAATAGATAAGAATCGTCTTACTCATCGTATTACAAGACTCATAAAAAAAGTGGCCGTTTTCAGGAAACGAGGATGCGTTGTGGTCGTCTTTTTCGTTCAGTGAGCGTTTTTGGTCTTTGAGCCTAACATCTACAGTATGTCGCACTTAAATCATGTGTAAGATAATAGAAATAAAGATCTTGTCATAAATTCGGAAAGTAGCATTCTTGAAATAGTGAGCCATAAAATGGTACTAAATAAGGTAAAAACTATTGGAGTTGATAAAAAGGTGATTTGCTGGGTAGAAGAATTCCTAAATGGTAGAAAGCAAAAAGTTAGGATAGGAAATACAGTGTCAAAAGAAGTAGGAGTGAACATAGGAGTCCCACAAGGTAGTGCATTGGGACCATTGTTATTCTAATGAATGATTGTGTTAATGGTTTACTGTCAGGAGTTAGATTGTTTGCATATGACATAATGTCATATGAAAGGATTAAAACAATATAATACTGTAAACAGCTGCAGAGTGATCTAGATAGAATAACTAGCTGGGTGAGTAAACATGGGATTAAGATAAATGCGAAGAAGAGCCAGTTTATTAGGTACACAGATAAAAAGCCAAATGTTGATTATGATTCTAAAGTGGGGGACACGCTACTTATTAAAGACTCGAAATTTAAATACCTTGGCATAACATTTGATAGCAAACCTAACTGGGCAGGACACATTGGACAGATAAAAGGGAAAGGGTTCAAAATCCTTCACCTGTTGGAAAGAGTGATGAGGGGATGCACTAGAGAAGTAAGGGAATTGGGGTACAAAACTTTGGACAGACCACTGCTGGAATATGGTGGTGTAGTTCAGTTCCACATTTTGTGTATCAATTACAGGATTTGGAGGGGATGCAGAGGAGAGCTGCCAGATTTGTCTTTGGGAATTACCGCAGAACACAATCGGTAACTAATATGATAAAGGAGCTGGAGTGGGATTCATTGGAGAATAGAAGGAGGATGAAGAGAATCATGGGAGTGTACAAAGCCTATACTGTGATGAAGCATGGTAAAATTAAGAGAGATGCTTGGAAGGGTAAGGTTGACCATGACCACAAGCTGCCACTTGATTTCAGGCATCAGGGTGTGGAAAATTTTCTTTCGTAGGAAAGGGTGTGAGGGACTGGAATAAATTACCAAGAGAAGTAAAGAATAATTTACCGGGAACACTGAAAGAACTTAAAGGTAAAATTAGGTTGGAAGAGAAAATGAGAAAAGGGTGTATGTACGGAGATTGACACCGGAGCGGCCACACCATCGAAATTTTATCAATCATAAATCAATGATATTTATTAGCTAGTTCCTCAACGAAATGGACTGAAGATTAACTGTCCTCATCCTCTGCTGTTAAAGGTGCAGTAAGTTCAACGACTTATTTAACGTGTGACGCGAACAATGAAGATTAAATTTTTCAGTTAGTCAGAAAACAACAGGATAGAAAATATTACGTTTCCCTCGATCCTACTTGGAAGCAGTCTACAACATTTGTAAAAAAAATTACAAATTATTTTTACAAATAATAAAGTCAAAAATCGCTGATTACAGATTAATGGTTACGCACCAAATGACAGGCATCAACACCATTTTCTGTACGTAATTTATTAATAATCGTACATAACATCGGTAGCTGTACATCTAAATTCATATTTCAGAACTTATATTCACATATATTAGATTCTGAACAGTCTCAGTTTCTTAATACTGAAATTAAAAACAAAAACAAAAATAATAAAAAAATCAAGTGTTAAATGAGATAAAAGCTCTTTCTTTTATTCGTAAAACATTAAAATTTAGCAATTTACTTTTCATTCTTACTGGGTGGACGTTGAATATGGTTGTTACAGATAATTTATGCTTCGTTGTTGAACCGAATAAGTTTTTTTTCTCGTTGCGGATATTACGTTTATCTCGAATATTCCAGTATCCGAATGTTTGAGTGTTCTGGAAATTTTTTCAATTCATATCTCCACTTTTTGATTTTCCATATCATTCCTTATTAACTCAATGCAGACACACAAAACGCAGTTAATTACGTCCATATGCCAATGTAATAAATAATCAGTCTAGACAGCGATTCAACGCATTAGAAAATTAGCTGCCTCGGTCACAGCAGCTAACAGAGTATTAATGCGCTGTACACTAAAAAAGGTAGCCATGCAACAGCAACCGAATGTTCACATTACCAACTGTGGATAATTCTCCCTTGCGTCAATGTACAGGTTTCGATTGACAGTATAAGCCATCGATTTCTTATATCAAAACATATGCAACCTATAGATCTGTGTTAAACATGATTTTTGCACACATTTTTGAATGGCTACAATAGCATTACAGATATATACGCATATATATGAAAATAAAATACGATAGGGAAAAGTAACCCATCACTTACCAGAGATGAATGCAGGAGGGTGAGACTAACCATAAAAAACAAAAAATGCATCCAGAATTCACAATACTTCGGTTAGTAACCTTATTCATGTAGGATGCGAGACATATGACTGTGGGAAAGATGTGAACACATCCCGACCCGCGATATGAATGAAACAAAAATGAAACACGAGGGAGGGTGGGGTTTTAAACGGTGGTGGGGGGAGAAAGTTGGCCGACGATAAATGTGAAAGAGAATAATCTCTGTGGCGATCAGTTAAGGTAAACTATATATATATATATATAAGATTTTGATCTGTTGTGAGTTAAATAAGTGAAACTACAAGGATAAAAAAGTACTAACATATATACATATGTTGAGAAATATATATGAAAACTGACCATAGTATTATATGAAAGCAATGCACGAAGAACCTACAAAAATATACTGAACAATCATTGTATAAAAAAATTTTGTAAGTGGTTTTTGTTAAGAAACTATAACTGGGAAAGACTAATATAACGATTTGAAAAGCTACTCTGGGTCTTCGCAGAAGGTTAAATTCTAGAAAATCTCGATTACAGAAATTACAATGATTGACACAGCTTTGCCTTGTGCGTTAAAACGATGCCATACTGAAACTGACAAGTTATAAAAAGTATCTGGTTCAAACCCAGGCCATGGCGAAAAGGCCGTTCTGATTACGGGTTTCAGATGGTTTTGCGTAATCTGATAACTAAATGTTGGCACAGTTCCCAACTTTCACCTAAAAAATAACACAACATTTACCATTCGGAATGTTACTGTATTCATATACTAATAGTGGCATGAAATATCCCAGGTTAGCTGACGAGAAAATGGAGTAAGTAAAGTGGAAAACACTACGGGTAGCTAGTACCCAAGAAACGAATATGGAAATAACTCTTCAGATATGAACAATCTGCTATGGAATAAAACATAAAACTGCGAAGTATTACTTAAGGAAGTTACATATTTCACATATCTATCGATCTCAAAAACAAACAATCTTTGGTGTACCCTGCCACATTATGCATCGTTCTGCAGTTGAATAATTATCACACCGTTCATGGGATGAACAATCTGAAAAGATACTTTACAATAGTTATGGCACACTAATTGGTAAAACAAGAACGTTTCGGATATACATGCGACAAGAAAGGTGATTATAAATGGATCTGATTTGAATGATCCCACCAACAAACTACTTATTCACTACGGAGTCTCCAAAAGAAATTTCTCTGTTCTAACTCAAATAAATATTTTTTTAAAAACTAATTTAATAAATGTTACTAAATATATATGACTTAATAAATAAGGCGTGCTGGTTGGTTTAAATAAGTTTTCTTGTGTATTACTTACTACACGGTCTGGGTACTTTCGAGTATAAGTTTTATTTGTGTCGTTTGTTTCAACTATGCTATATAAACTAGCTGTGCGAGTCTGTTCAAATGTCAAATATAAAAAAGGGATAAAATAGAGAAAAACATGGTCGAAAACACTTTGCAGGAGTGTTGCTTTGTTGCATCGATAATTTACTGATACGTTACTCGTATATGTGCGCAAACATTTACGTACCTGCTGTATTACTGATCCATTTTTAATTTTCTTTTTTAATACTTTCTCCAGCCTCAGGCATAAACAGTCCAAGATAAAGTTTTGTAGGAGAAAGTTCAGAATTATTGTTTAACTACCCGCCGTCAGTACTTCGTTTACATGGACTATTAATTACGGAAAACTCTCTTACATATTTGCGTAGAGACTGGTTGTTCATGCTTTGTCTAGCGACAGAATTATTTGCAACAGAACAGTACGTTCGCTACAGTTGGAGAAAAAAATAAAACACAGCAAACGGTAAACAATGTTCCCGAAATTTCTTTGTAAACTGTAGAAGGAAGCTCTCAAGAACTCTTCAACTAGTTTACAACGAATCCGAAGCTCTGATCAATCTAAAATATCTTCTAAACGTTTTTTATTCGTCGATGAGATGGCTAGTTTTTAATACTTTGATAAACCTTCGTTTTAACTATTTTGATCCATGTCATTGGCCTTCTTCCTGAATTTCGTATGTAATTTTTTAAGCACATAGTCCTCTTAATCATGTTCCATAATATAATTTAGAATACGCTTGGCGATCATTTTCCTAATTCTTCTATCAATTTTGACACACTGAGATACTACCCGTACGTCAACCGAATAGACCAATACGTTGCCCTAGGAAATCACTTTTTCTCCGCGCAATTACATTTCGCGCTCCTGCCGACGTGATTAGGGCAAAAACGGTTCCTGCTGCGCAAAAAAAAAAAAAAAAAAAAAAAAAAAAAAAAAAAAAAAACAAAAAAAAAACCACGCGTCGATAGGAAAACAGGCCTTAATCATTCATAATGTAAATTTTTAGTTAAGATCCCTGTTTTCTGTTTCAAATATATTGTGGAGCCCTTGATAACTTTTCTAATCCCTTACTCCCTTTGACACTTTACGTCAGGTGCTAATTAAAAGTCCTCCCTTCCCTTCCAGAGTCTGCTCCCGACCTCCACTGACTCCTAACCAGCTCCTAGATTGTATCAATTAATGATATTGTTCGATGCTAAATCTACATAACCTTCTTTGCGCCTCCTGTTGTTGATCCCCATTCACCATGATCAAGTTCGATTCTCTCAATAATGTTTCAAATTACGGTTCCCTTCCTTTCTTAGTTTATCGCCTCATAACCCTCTCCAACTTGTGCAGAGATTACAAACGTTTCCCTACTACCGCGAATGTGTCCTGCATAACCAAGCTCATTAATATAGATCTCTCTGTAGCTGTTCACAATCCCTCTCGCGTTGTAATCCTATTATACAGCATTATGATCTCAGCATACGACCCAACTTCTAACTGTAGAGCAATAACAAAATGGTTCATTAGAGTAATTAACAGAAACGGTCGCAATACCCTGCACTGTCATGTATACGGTTTCATTTCCACCTCCCCTGTCAATCCCATTTCCTAATTTTGGTTTCCTTCTTAATAAACTATTTTGCTTTAATGCTGACTATCATATTACTCGGATACATATTAAGGGATTAAACAAGATAAAAATAATCTTTACCAGGAAAAGCGCCGCGGTAATAATTACACATGAATTATGACAAATTCTCCATATCTGCAGGCTAATTACTCTAGATTTCTTTAAAGCGAAAAAAAATAATTATTTGAGATCTATCGAAGGTTGTAACAGACGCTACTTCGTTGTTTCTGCACTTTTACACTAACGAGAAGCTAATTTTTATACTTCAGACCATATCTACTTTAGTAAAACGTATTTTGCCTGGCGACTGGACTTTACTGCCTGGAGAATGCAGTTACCTCAATACCTCTATGACGTCATGCACCCGACCTTCGTTGGTGAGCTAACAACGGCAAGAAATGTTTTCGCTTTCTGTGCATAAGTGTCCACAAATAAAGATATGATTTAGTTAAAATCTACAAGTTGCCTTTTTTTTCATTTACAACGACAATTAGATGTAAGGAGAACACCCAATGTTTACGTTCTACTCTCGGTAACAGTTAATAGTACCAGGTTATATAATATCCTATAGACATTTTGACAGAGGAAACAGAGAAGTTATTTGTGTTTGAAATTATACTTTTCTTGAAATCTTTTGCCTAATAATAAAAATTTCTTTCAATTTTGAAGGGCTTTATGAACGTAAAACAACTAAGGAAAGAAATTACAATGCAAATCAGAGATGCGAGTCTGTCCGTTGGCCTGTTGTAGAAGTAACTGCAAAGCAAGAAATAACTGCTATCCTCTTTCTTAATGCTGGCTGTCAAAATTATTTCTTGTTTTCCTATCACTTACAATATATCTCCATCCTTTCTCGTTACTTCCTTAATATTTAATTACTCTAAATATTAAAGTTCCTATATGTGATTATTGTAGGCCATCTCTTCCACAGTGTTTGTTAAATTAATAATTATTCTTTAGTAATTACGTTACATAATGGTTTTATTATATATAGGAAGTGTAAAGATGACATATTTTTACATACCTGTTTTTAAATTAGCAAGCAGAACGTCTTGTTTACATAGATGTAATGAGGTAGATTCAAATTATCACTTACATTTTACATTTCTATTTTAAGGTGTGGTTGTTGGTCGCCTGTGCCCTCAACCAGCGTGTTGTTTACACTATTGTGCATATTTACATATTTTGTACAGAACTCAAGCACAAACAAATAAATTCTCTAACTCTGGTGTATATCAGCTGACATGTCAGAATTGTGATGCAGTTTACATCGGACAAACAAGGAGAAAATTCCAAACACGATATAAGGAACACTTGAGAGCATTGAATTACAGTAATCATTCAACTTTTGCCGAACATCTCTTAGAAAATAACCATATGCCCACTAACATAAATACAGACATGAGAATCCTAACAACAAACAACACAAAACACAATATTCTAACCCTTCAAGAAAATTATCAAATCCAGAAAGCAATAGTCTCAGGAAAACACGTACTCAATGATCATATAAATTTAACCAACCAAACTTTATTCAAGCTAATAAACACCGAAATTAACACATAACAGCATTAAACATTCAAATTTCACCACAACAGTAATTTAACACCACATTTCATTTCCCCCATCCACAAGACATACACATTTTGGCTAAAAACAAAGCAAACACACACACACAAAATGTAAGTACGAAATTTCAAATTCTCCGCTCACGCCACTTCCGACAGAGCACTGCCGGAAAACAGCTGAACAACAACAGCGCACACACAAAACTAAAGTTTGACAATGTCGTTGGAAAAAACTGTGCATCAAAGTGTTTTCATAAAAGACCAATTTTGTACAAAATATGGAAATATGCACAATAGTGGTAAACAACATGCTGGTTGAGGGCACAGGCGACCAACAACCACACCTTAAAATAGAAATGTAAAATGTAAGTGATAATTTGAATCTATCTCATTACATCTATGTAAACAAGACGTTCTGCTTGCTAATTTAAAAACAGATATGTAAAAATATAAGTCATCTTTACGCTTCCTATATATAAGAAAAATTTCGTTATATGTAAAAATAAAACCATTTTGTAAAATATCACAATTACAGAAAACGTTGTACGCCGATGATGCCTCGACGAGAGGCGAAACGCGTCCGTCAAATAAATATTATCAAACAACAGTTGTACTGGCGTAATTATTAAAGAATAATTATTAAATTAAAGTTCCTATTTATTCGCTCTTATCACAACAAACAAAAACCGATAAATTGACGGACTTGTGGATAGCTACATTAAATAAATACTTTTATGAATAACAGCTGCCTTATGAGGTAGTTATTAGTACAGATTTTTAAAAAAAATTCACTAGCATCGCACGACGACTATATGGAAGGCGTTCCCCTAGTATAGTTATAAGGAACATTAAACCATAAATAAAAACGCAACTACGATTGTCAAGTAGAACAGCAAAAGAAGCTGGTGCCATATTCCGCCCTAATCGCTGTTAACTTCCACAATTACCTAAATGTTAGCAATATCACTTAATCACTTCAGGAGTCGGGTAGCTAAATGATAAAGCTACTGGTTAGAAATCGGAATCACCCAAGTATAACATTTAACATAATCTTTACCCCTCGCAAAGCTTGATTTGTGTATCTGAAGTACCCTGTGAACTCAATTCAACGTAAAAGCGCAGGTCCAAGAGGAAGAGAACTAGTCCTTCAAAATGCTGTCTTAAGTGCCTATTTCGTGAGTACCCGTTGCTCTTAGATTATTCGCAATTGTGATTACGCCCTTTCCATAGTTCTTGTACTTCTCTGATTTGATGTCCAGTTGAAGAAGGCATTATTGGGCAACAGAATAGCTCAATGTAATTTTATACGGGCTTCCATTTGACCTTTCACCTTTGTTTAAGTAAAGTACGAGCAGGAATGCTCTCTCCGTTTGTATTTTTTGTTAATGTGTAGGTCTCCTTTACCAAGTAGCCACGTAATAAACTAATTTGCATACAGAACTGCCACGTCTCATATTCGTAAAAAAAACAAAAAGCAGTATCTGCGATAAAAGTGGGCTCCACGCCAGGGGACCGTGCACAAACTACGTGGCTCGTTCCAAGGGGGGAGGGGGGGAGAGCGGTTGGCTGGAAGGTTACGATAGGCTACATGGGAGGAGGGGGGTTTCCGAGCCAGCTTTCCTTTCATAACATTTTTCACAGTTAAAATAAGGAATAGAACTCACAACATCATTTGAATATTTATTTCCCTCATTTAATTATGTAATTTACAATAGTCTGAAGTCTGACAAGAGAAAACAGTACAAAATGTCTTCTGGAATCAAAAGGGAAAAAAACTACGTTCTACGTAGGGGGGGGGGGAGGAGGGAGGCAAAAGCCACGAAGGGCTACGTGGGGGGAGGGGGTTCACAAGAGGCCAAAATGGAGCTAAGTGGTTTATAGACGCTCCCCAGGACGACGAAGATGATCTGCAGTAAAAGCAACTGCAAAAACTCTCACTCACACCATCATTCAGTTTACAGATCAATTTTTTTTATACATGTCAATAACATGGATGCAGTTTAGTATTCAAAATACGACAGCGTTTCCATGCGGGTCACCGGACCAGCGAGTAAGCAGACGTTTGAGTGTTTACTCTGGATGGTGGGATCAACGCGAGTGTGGGAGGGCTTATCTGCGCCTGAGCCACACGGATTATAACACTGAATTAATGCTCGACACACGCAAGTAATCGTGTAGATCTCTGCTCACTGTCAGATTCGTTTGACCACGAAGACAGTAGCAGACTCTAGAACGGATTTTTTTTTTTTTTTAACTGCTTAACGTCTCCTATAACAACTAGGTCTTTAGAGACGGGAAAGGATGGGGGCAAGGAATGGGAAGGAATTCGGCCATGGCCTTTTGAAGGAAGCATCCCGGCATTCACCTGAAGTGATTTGGGGAAACCATGGAAAACCCAAATCTGGATGCCCGGACGGGGATTCGAACCGCCGTCCTCCCGAATGCGAGGCCAGAACGCTAGCCGTTACACCACCACGCTCGGTACGGAATTTTGAACAAAATTTGATCTTCTGAGAAATCTGTAGTTATGAGACTGGTCTGAAAAGTGTTCGGGCTTCATCCGTTATGATCTTAAATTTAATTACACGATGTTGTATCGAAATTCCATAGCATTTTAGATAGTGGTCACCAGTTTTTAATGAACTGTCATTTTTAGTAGCCTTCTACAGGGTTTCCATCTATAATCAAGCGATAACTTTTCAAATAATTTCAATTCACGTTCTAAAATGTTTTATATATAAATGCAAAAATCGAATGGTGAAGTATAAATACAATTTTCGGTAAAAGTAATTGATAGAGAACAAATAAGTTGTAGTTTTTTGGCTTGGTTATTTAGATCGAATGTATATACAAAAGAATCATGCGGTAATTTTTTTTTTTTTTGTTCCAGAAGAAAAAGTAAATCCAAATGGTATAAAAGACGGGGCACACAGTATCTTTTTTTTCCTAATTGCTTCGTGTCTCGTCAACGTCGAGGTTATTAGAGGCGGGGAAGGACTGGTGGTAAGAAACGGGAAGTGATTCGGTCATAGCCTTTTGAGGGAACCATTCACATCGATTAATTTATGGAACTACTCAGCAAGATTAACTTCCAAATCAAATTATATGCTCAAGATGGAACAAATAAAGGGAGAATGTGCTATTAAGAATAGGAAATGTAAAACTGTGTTTTCGAGTTACAGTTAGGATGCCAGCCAAAAGTCTAAGAAAACGAATACTTTAACTAATTATGAAAGATTTTAAAATGATTCTTCCCAAAATATGCATTCATTTTTAGTCTTTTTATGAATTTAACTAGCGGAGTTCCCGGCGTTGCTCGGTATAGTAGGCGTAGATTTATCCGTACCCTATATTTATTCCCGGAATGAAAAACATTTGTACAAAGTTTCATAAAATTCGCTCCAGCTTTTTTCGGATAAAAGCATACCTAGATTCACACTGCCCCTACCAAGAAACGGATGGGTTGATGTTTATTTGCACGGACGCTATTTTCATTCGTCCAAAAAGATTCATGTATATCAAGCTTCGTTAATTTGGTTAAGAAATTGTATTACCACATTACTGAACAACACTAGATTAAGTTAGAAACTCACATTTGATTAAATTGCGAAGTGAATAGATATACATTTTGCTCGAAACGCCAGATACTTTAACTCCGCGCAGATTCAGCTTTATCCGGAATAATATTATCGTAAACAGAAGACTAATGCTTATGGCCAAAGCATCCAGAGATCGTGCTTAAAGAAAATCTCTGTTGTTTTTACGACTATCTACGGCGTTTAGAAATTAAATGTACCGAATAAAAGGAATGAATACTTCAAGTTTTGTTTAGTGTGCAAAATAGTTATTATTATAAAGTTATATTAGTGCTTTCATTAAAGGCTATGGTCAGAGACATTTAGTTGTGTGTTAAGTGGGAAGTATGGAATACCTAATCCTTCCATCTTTGGGATTTGTCATCAATACGTGCAGAACTTCATATAATGCTCCTTCGTTATTTAACGTTAAAACATAAGATATGCCAAACAACTGAATTAAGTTTCTAAACTTTAAAACGGTGAAAACCCCATCGAAACCTGCTCCGTAGTTTCCGAGTTTTTATACGACATATATAACCGGTTTTCATTTTATAGACAAAAGACAAACTAATAACAACTAAATGTTTTCTTCTCACAATGTAACATCAAAATCGATCGAATCATCCTTAATAGAGAAGACTAGCAGTCAAACATAGTAACTTCCAGAAACAGACTATCTTAAATGTTTGACGCTTCGCCTCAACCGTTGCCTTCACCTTACAAATATCCTCCACAGTCTACCTTATTATCACAGCTGCCAGCATAATGTGTCGATGAAGTAAACACTTCTTGTGCAAGAGGTCTGTCTGTTGTTTTACAGGAACATCGCAAACTTCGTTGCTTGGAGTCTGCTATGATCGGAGGAGATATTTCCGTGTTTGCTCGACAGGCTAGCTGTTACGGCAGCGGGATTTGTGTATTTGCCTTGGCATCCGTAACACTTTTTTCTGAGATGTGAAAAAACACCATGCTGTTTGGCTGCTTGCGCCTGTTTCACGTCTTCCGACTACGATATGGCGTCTAATATTGCGCTCAGGCAGCCACTGCTACAAAAATAGTCCCAGAGGACCCCCGAAGGAAAGAAATGAATCAAGGCATCACCTGACGCAATCGGCAAGCTTTGGAAACAGAGTAATATGCCAGCAGTTAGAGCAATATGGTAGAGGAATGTGACTTCACCCAGATATGGTGAGGTCACAGCGGATTTGACATAATACGTCTTCTCAGCACTGATGTCATTGTATCCTGGAATAGGTCTATCCAAAGGAAATAAATTGATCGTGACTAATTTTAAGCCTCCTATCCCTGGATTACAGAAGGAATAATATCTGGATTAACAGACGAGCAGACATCTTCCAGAAGAACCGCTGCGTCAGTGTGTTATAGAAGTAGTCACTTTGAATCAAATGTTGTGTAAATTTCATTCTTCTTCTTGGCGCCAGTTTCAGGAAGTCATTTGTCTAATGGAGAATTTATAGTTGATGATGACTCCATGAGAAGTGAAACGCGTACAACGTTAAACAAATATAAAACAAATTCATTGGCGTAATTCATTTACGTTTAACTCTCTTATATGTGTTAACTCACTTTTGTGTTAACAGATACTGGTAATTTGTTGTTGGTAAGCTTATCGACAGTATAATTTTCAGTGACAGTTAACATTCTCTATGGTTTGATAAGTTGTGCAATGTAACTGGCTGATGACCTGTCATGTTTCCAGAACATCCGATCATGAATCACTATCTGGGAACTCAGTCTGATACGCTCGTTTTGGTAGTATTGCATTTGTTTTAGTAAAGTTTTGAATCATACCACGGCCTCAATTACTTTCTTGTTCACAAATTTGCAACTTGAGAACACAAGAAATAAAAAACATGAACAAGAAAATAAATTACTTACTGGAACATTATTCAAGACTCCCGCAGACGATGATGATAATGCTCGCCATATCGATATCCGGTCCTCCTCCAAGGCATTATTTGGAAATTCCCTTCCTTGATGGAAATATACATGTTACTGTTTCTGTGGTTGACTGTGATGTGTTGTACTGTAGTGTACTGTTTGCGTTACAAATCTTATATCTCACATATATATACAAAAATAGACATGTGTTTCCCTATTTTTCCCTAGCACAGATCACAGTTGTTTGTGCTTGGTAGTACGAGTAGAATGTAGTTTCCTATCGTGCACAACGTTGGCCGAATGCCGATAGCTGTGGGGATGTAGGAGATATGGTGGTTAAAAGTGATCGATGCAGAACATTTTCATATTTCGACCAAAGACTTGTGTGTCCCTATAATTCTCATTCCTGCCAAAACTACACAGCACAGACCATTGGTGTTTGTATGTGTTGGTAGCATCGTATCTCCCGTCGTGCACTATGGTGGTTGGATGTCGGTAGCAATGGGGGCGTGGGAGATATGGTGGTTGAGTGGTCGACCTGGGACACTTTCATATTTCGGTCAAAGAGGTATGTGTCCCTATGTATCAATTTCAGCCAAAATTATCTAGCGGAGACCACTGGTGTTTATGTGTGGTAGTATCATAGATTCACCGATCGTGCACAACGTTGGCCGAATTTCAGTAGCTGTGGGGGTGTGTATATATAAAAATAGACGTGTGTTTCTCTATATTTCACTTTTCAGCCACCACTACCTAGCACAGACCACGGGCGTTTGTGTGTGGTAGTAGCCCTGGAGTCTTCCATCGTGCGCTGTGGGGATTGTATGTCGGTAGCTTTAGGGATGTGATAGATAATGGTGGTTGAAAGTGGTGTACCTATATTTCACTCCACAGCCAAAACTACCTAGCGCAGTCCACTGGTTATTGTGTGTGGTATTAATCTCAAGTATCCAACCGTGCACCATGGTGGTGTCATATCGGAAGCTAAGGAGGTGTGGGAGATAAGGTGGTTGAAATTGGTCGACAGAGTGCAATTTCATATTTCGACCAAAGATATGTGTGTCCCTATATTTCACTTTGCAGCCATAAATACACTGCGCAAATCACTGATGTTTGTGTGAGATATTAGCCTCGAGTCTCCTATCGTGCACTGTGGTGGTTACATGTCGGTAGCTGTCAATCAAAATTCTTTACAATCACGAACGAAGTCGTGGGCATCAGCTAGTGCATGAAATATGAAGGAAGGGATAGGGTGCTCTTCCGAAAAACATCAAGGAAACCTCCACATGCACTATGGAGAAGTTTTAGAGTTAACGCAGGACTGGTGATTATTAATTGTGTTCCACCTATTTTTCTGCCATGCCTCCCAAGTCCTGGCGATGAATGTTTCTTCTACCATCAGGACCCCAACCAGATAACCCCGTGTCAGTCACAGGACACCACAACGGTGACGCAACCAACTGAATCAACGGCAATGAAGGGGACTAACTAACATGAGACAACCCGTTGTTGGATATTTTTGTTTATCTTCAAGATTTGTTACAGGTACGCAAACTTCATGAAAGCAGACGATTCGCCGTATAAAACAAGAGGACGGCTATGTTTTCCCAGCCCATAGATATATTACTCTTAAACCATCCGTTTTAACGAAAATATTCAATAAAACTGTTTGTGGAGCGTGGAACAGAAAAACTTAATTGATTACTTAAACACTGTTAACAGTTTAAAAAAAAACGGTATTTCACATTTTCGGTAACACAATCAGCCATAGTTCTGTATTTGTATCAACTCAACAACTCTGCAATAATGCAACGTGTAAGCTATTAGTTACATACTCTTCTTCATCTCGTTCGCCAGTTGTAAGCTATGTTACGTGATAATATTCATCCTCCAACTGTCAGCTAATTTACGTAACTCAGCGCGCCTTGAGCAGAATAAAATTGAGTCACTCTGCTAAAGGCGATTTCTGGATGCTCACGCACTCGGTAAGAGAAAAACGGGTAACTAAAAAAAAAAACACTTTAAGTACTGGTTTTTTACAGAGCACACAATTAAAAAACATATTTTGTTGTTGTAGCACATGAGAAAATTACATAAATTACTGTTCTGCTAAGATTTCACCAGCTTAAACTCTAATACCACAAAATCTATGCAAGCTACTTATCTCTTCTTTTTTTTTTTACTTATGTCTTTACGCCTTGTTGATGTCGAGGTCATTAGAGGCGGGATGGGACTGGGGACAAAGAACGGTAAGGAATTCAGCCATGCCCTTTTGGAGCAGCATCCCGGTATTTGCCTGGAGTGATTTGGGGAAATCATAGAAAACCCAAATCTGGATGACCGGACGGGGATTCGAACCGGCGTCATCCCGAATGCGAGACTAGTGCGTTACCGCTCACCCACCACACTCGATCTCATCTCGTGGAAACTCTGCGGCTGAGTACATCAATACATATTCACAAATATAGATATTTGACATACAGGAATATCACCATAAATAAAACGTATTTACTGTACAGCACGGCCACAAATCTAATTCAAATCAGCTATGCCCTCGGCCAAGGCAACATCAACAATTGGTTAACAAGCTCTGAAATAATCAGTCGGAAGGTTTATATAAATATTTGTGAATGGGTTCCTGAAGTTGGCACAGAAGTCGATAGCGTCAGTAATCGACTGTGAGACAGCCAGAAGGGCTTCCCGGACTCCACGTGTTGTCAGTCTGAGGCTTCACCCATCGCCGGCTTCCGACCGCTTCCTTTGCGCGTGTCAGGGTTACGCAAATCAGTTTCTTTTTTTAAATTAACTTGCTCACTGCTCTCCTTCCGCGTTGCCGACATTAGTGTGGAATCGCTAATTTCAACTGCTTCGTCAAGTGTCATCATAAAATCTTGCGCCTTTCACAGTTGGACAAAGAACTAAGCAGGCTGGTCTCTGTAGTTTCTCATTCTCAGAAAAACTAACCTAATCATAGGGAGTGTCCGTAAACTACGTGGCATCATTTCGGCCTCTTTTGTACATTCCGCTCCCCCCTCGCAGCCAAACGTGGTTTTTGACTTGACAAATGCCCCCTTTTTTCCCCTGTGTTGAACGCGGCTTTTTTCCCTTATAACTCCAGACATACGTTAAATATTTTGTGTATATAATGAACTTATGTACTTTTCTATAATTAGAAATACTAAATAACCCGTGAAGTTAGGGTGGTGGTTTGTAATAATCACCGCCTCATTTGTATCAATTGTTTAGTGTATTAGGTATGTAACAAAAGGCGACGCCCGTGAAGCAGTTTATTAATATCTCTGTGATACTTGCTGCTGCTATCTAGTGGTTTGCCTCTAAATTGTCTCATACGCGCGACTTTCACAGTTATTACTTTTATCCTTCAAGGGTAAAATTCAGAAAGTTTCGTTTTTAATTTATAATGTTGCCTGACCTTAATATTTTAAATGATACCTCATTTATTGATTTCGGTTACATATCAAGGGAGATAAATGGATCGTAACAAAAAAACGTGTTATGGAAAATTATGTTCCTAACATGTTGTAACAGCCCTAACACCTGAATTTTGAATATCATTGTACTGTATGAAGTATTTGTAATGAGCTAAAGTTTGCTTGAAAGTGATTTGGTATGTTTGTTTTGTAATTTCTTGTAAATCAGTGTATATAGACGTTGTTTTAGGTAAGAAAATTATTTAAAGGCCATTTAATATGTTTAAGAACCGAATGATGCAAGAGAAATTCTTAAATGTTTGTAATTACATGTATTAATGTAAGTTACGATGTCTACAGGACAATTTTCTACAGTTTGAAAGGATTTCTGTAAATAATTTTGTATTTAATTACCGTTTCTGATCATTTTGTAATGTTGTTAATTAATTTCGATTGTTTTTAATATGTTTGATTGTTTGAGTGATTGTTAATGATCGAGAAATATCGGGCGGATGCCTCTGAAGAATTCTCGTAATTTCGATAGAGACTATATAAACAGATCGCCTGGACAGAGACATTCATTCAGTCAGTTAGTAAGTTAGCTAGTTGACATCGTCATTCATTGTTACAGAGAGTTTCATTCAGTCAGTTGAGTTCACAGAGATTATCTTTGCGACTATTCAGAAGTGCATCTCTGCATTGTATCTATGCTTGTGAATATCGCTGACTTGTTGATTTGAAAGAAATAAACAGACATCTTCAAACATAATTTTTTGGTGGACTTTTTAATTAATTAATCAGTAATTAAACCACCGAAGAACCTTAATAATGTTTTTGCCCTTTAAAGTTCGAATTCCGAAAAATTCATTTTTTATAATATAAGACGTGACCAAAGCAGAGACATTATTCTCTAAAACGATACCTCATTTATCTATTTCGGTTAGATATCAAAGGAGATAAATGACTCATTATAAAAAAAATACTTTATGAAAATGATAACATTTGCCCTTTAAGGGTCGAATTCCGAAAAATTCCTTTCTTAAAATATGATTTGACCAACGCTGAGATTTTAATTCCTAAAATAATACCTCATTTCTCAATTTGGATTTGATAAAGACATATAAATGGTTTGTGACAAAAAAAAAAATCATTATGGAAATAATGATACTATCACCCTTTCAGGGTCAAATTACAAAAAATTCTTCCCTTAAAATATATTGTGACCACAGCTGAGTCCTTAATCTTTAAAATGATACTTCATTTATCTATATCAGTTATATATAAAGGGATATAAATTGCTCGTGACAAAAAACGTGTTGTAGAAATATTGATACTTCTGTCCTTTAAGGATCGAATTACGAAAAATTCCTTTCTTAGTCTATGATGTCAGAGATCTTAATCTTTAAAATGATACTTCATTTATCAATTTCGGTTACGAATACAGTGAGATAAATGGTTCGTGGTACAAAAAAACAGCATTTTAGAAATATTGACATTTTTTTGCCATTTAAGTGTCGAATTTGGAAAAATTAAATTCTTAAAATATGATGTGACAAAAGCGGATACCTTAATCTTTAAAAAAAAATTTACCTATTTTATCAATTTCAGTTAGGTATGAAGGGAGATAATGGCTTGTGACAAAAAAAAAACACCTTATGAAAATAATATATCTGATTCTGAATGAAATAGTGACACTAGCCACTACTGCATAAGATCCGAACACTATGACTTCAAGTCACACGCAGGCAGAGCACTGTCAATGTGTATGGTATACAGAATTCAGAGATAAATTAAACGACAGAAATAAATATCCACATGCTGCTGTATATTCTGTATCCTGTTTTAACTGTGACAAAATTAATTAAAAGCTACGTAGTTCGGCTAGGAAAGTTACTGACGGTGCCAGTTTACTCGAATAGTTTATATCATTCTCATTACTTTCGTTAGTTTTAGGTAAAGCGCAAACACAAGAAAAGTTCCAAGAAGCCGAAAAACGTGCTACGTATTGATATTGACAGCAGCAAACTCGGAACTTTGACAGCTGCTTTCTCCTTTCAGTATTCCATCAGAATGCAGAACACTGCAATATCAAATGTATGAAACCTTTATGCGTATGCAATATCGTTCGTGAATTCCTTCCACCTGAGATAGTTCAGCAGTTTTTATCGACATCTCGCTTTTTTCAGCGCGTTCATGATATGCACTCGAGTATAGAGAATCCTCTCCAATTTCACTTGTATTATACAGATACAGCAATA
Source organism: Vandiemenella viatica (assembly GCA_031002005.1). Classification (NCBI taxonomy): domain Eukaryota; kingdom Metazoa; phylum Arthropoda; class Insecta; order Orthoptera; family Morabidae; genus Vandiemenella; species Vandiemenella viatica. Next base: position 63,225,731 of record JARYHS010012519.1, on the reverse strand, counting down.
TAACTATGTTTGTAAAGCTTCTATTGCGATGAAATTTGGGGAATATTTTTTTTAAAAAAGGATTAAAACCAAAATCAAATGAGAAACAATGTAAGGAATGCAGATTTTTATTGACTGTGAGAGTTATATTTTTTTTACTTTATCACAAAAATGGTTGAACAAGACGATATGTGTTCTCGTTGGCTTGCAATGTTTTTTCTTTGGCCTCATGTGAGTTTTACAAAATCTCTTGATATAACACCGTCCTAAGAGAAACCCACCCAGTTTATTCAACAGAATGTTCGTGCCTTGTGAGTGAGATTTTGTTCGTTCGTAGCGTGCGCTATCAACAGGAAGCCGTCGACAACGTTGTATTGTTTTCCTGAGCAGGATACGTCACCGTTGTCTGAAACCAAGGCGGAAGTATAAAACCCACTGCTACTTCGCCAGGCAGTTGCAGCGTCGATACTAAAGCGCTAGGAACTTCGTTCTGTTGATTTAGAATTAGAGTCGGAGATGGATGCTTTCAAACAACTGTGAAATATAGTAGAATACGACATTCATTAGCAAAGATACAAAAACAGCTGAAACTTCATTTATAACATTCTGCAGTTTTGGCGAGCGTGTTTGAAACGTTGCCTTAATGGATGTCGGGACGCACAATGGGACCGGATTCAAACATCAGTTCCGCTCCACCAACCACGCTGATTGATTACTTTTTTTGTAATGGCTTTACGGCTCATCGATGAAGAGGTCATCAGAGCGGTGAGAAAAATCGGGGCAATGGATGCGAAGGAATTCGGCCGTGGCATTTAAGGAGCCACGTGGGAGTAGGCTTGGAGTGATATGGGGAAACCAAAATCCATACGGGCGGTCTGGATATAAAAAGGCTTGGTCTTGTTTAGGTATTTTAGAAAGTTGTCACTAGTCATGCATGTCGTGATGTATTGAATGATACTGACTACAATAACACTTTACCCCATCGACTATATGCACGTTTACGACCTTAAACGCTCTAGAAAGAATCCGCAAAGGAATCCGAATTTCACAAACAAAATATTCAGCTATCATACATAACACAGGTTGCACATTTCACTAACAGATGGCAACACTCTCCACTAGGATAGTGCAGAAGTGGAAGACGTCAGCAATTAAAAATTTATCACACATAACATAGGTTGCACATTTCACTAACAGATGGCAACACTCTCCATTAGGATAGTGCAGAAGCGGAAGACGTCAGCAATTAAAAATGCCGAACAATGTGGATCTCGCGGCCAGACAAGCCATACGCTAAGAAAAGGAAAGAAAGATATTACAAAAAATACTCTGTTCTGATCATTTGAATACTGAATTCAACTTAGGTTGGGATGAAGGAAAGTCCTTTTATTGACTTGTTTATCGAGCAAGTTTTGTATAGCTCATATAGCTCTGTAGTACCCCAAACGCTATATCTGTGTTTCCACTGGCATGACTTGTTCTCTAGGTCTTTTTATACTCCATCTTTCTACTGGTTGCCATTCCCATTCTTTTATGGGTCATCTCTCCTGTTATATAGGTCTGAGAGTGTCAATATCATTAAGCTGATATATATCTATATAGTCAGGTACTGCTCAATTTATAATTTCGCATTTTATTTTCTCATTTGCTAGTTGTCCTAGCCTGGAAGAATTCTTAAGCAGACAAAATGACATGCTAGCGTAGACATTATCATGAGAATGATAATCTGATGTTCACATTATGGCAACTGACAACAAACACCAAAGACAGTGGTATAGCAAAATTTTTAATCAGCCGTGATATTAAATTACAACCACTGGAATAATTATCATATAGAAAATAAACTAGTAATGCAAAACAAGTATCAAACGAAAATTTGACATCATTCGAGACGTTATTTACTCAAATGTTCTTTCTACTTCAAATCAAGGATATAAATAACGAATGACAAGGAAAATAACCCATCACTTTCCAAAGTTGATGGCTGCTACGATTGAATAAAACGTAGGAGTTACACGAAACTATAATATTTCGATATGCACACACAGAAGATTACCTCATTACTGGTCATGTCATACGGTAACCTTTGATGTGTGCACACATCCGGAACCAAATGGCTCGTTCTTTAATTCATGAATAATGTTTTATCCCAAAATATTTTTGTATCAGTCTTAAGTGTTATTCACTCGTCGCAGACACCAACTTTGGTAAGTGATGGGGTTTTCGCTATCCTTTGTTATTTATATCGCCTAAAAGGCGCTTCCTTTTTCCTTAATACCAAGTCAAGGACGGTAGCTCAGTTGTTAACGCGCTTCACTTTAAAACGTTCGCTGCTGCAGTCCCGCGTTCGAACCCCGCTAGGTGCAGGAATTTTGAGAGTTGGGTTTGATCACATGCGCTACGCCAGGACGTTCCGTGGTTCGGATTCCACGTTAAACTGTAGGTCCCCTCTGGGGCTGAAAACCCTAATTGTAACACGATATAAACACATCCACAGTAAAATTCGAGATTGCCGGCCTCGGTAGCGCGGGACTAGCGAGCTGGCTTCACCTTTCAGAGGTCGCCGGTTCAAGTCCGGCCCATGGAATAGGCGGTTTTAATTAAGTGTTACATTCGTTCTGTGTTGTGCTTTCAGTTAAGATTATCAACAACACTTGAGGAGTCTAACACTCTTGAGGAAACTGAAACATAGATGAGTCATATTAAAAAAAAAATAGCTTAATGTAGTCTGAGTTGGCTCCAACGAACATACATACAAATCATGGATAACGACACTTTTATAGTAAACAACAACTTCCGCTTAAGCAGAAGTAATACAATTTACAGCAAAACTAGAAGCGAAAACTTCTACGTTTGTTTAATTTTTCAAAATACTAGAATAGTGTCATCTGAGGTTATCACACAAAATAATTCAATTTCTCTGATCAACTACAGTAAGAAAATAGTTACACAGAGTTTCAAATCTCATCTCGTTCCCCTGCCTACGATGCGTAAGAATTCTGAAGCTGCTAGGTAGCTCTTCATTTGTTATTTTAATCAACTCAGAAGTTCTCTCAAGAGAAACATCCGTATGTTTGCTGGAAGGGCTTCAGAACTGAAGGGTAAACCCCATTAAATAAAGGCAGACTGTTCGGCAAATATAACTTTATAGGAGTAACAACTTATAGTTGCTTACTTGCAAAGACGAATTCTGTTATCAACAGATGCCAGTTACTTCTAACAGTTATCGGAAAAAAGTTAAAAAGTAATTATAATTACTGCTTTTAATTGAGGGGGAGATTAATTTTTAAGCTATCACTTTATTTACAAAATCAAAGCTTATTTTCTGAGAAGAGAAATGTGAAAATTTTCGGGTAAAGAGAAAGGAAGCGAGACATTTTTATGAACTACGTGCCACAGCCGCAATGAAGATTACGCGAGTTTTTTCTTGAGGAAAGAACAATGTGTCGTTGCTGATAAGTTCACGCGAAATGAGTTAGCTGTAAGTGGGGACTTTTGTTCGTCTTGTCTGTTGTTTATACTCGCTCGACCTGATTCGCGAGTGATTGTTTGTTTGCGAACTTCCTTATCTGCTTCCCTGTTTTGAAGCTGCCACAAAAGAACGTGGACCTGTCTGTTTACAGACCCGGGTAGGGAAGTGATATGAAGGCAGTTCTCTGGTACCGAGAATCGCCGGTTCGGTTAATCAATTGCTGAGTTCATCATGTAGAGTCCAGCTCTAAAATAGCCAAAACTTGGAGCGAAAATTACGAGTATATGACATTTCGTAACTAAAATTCTAAAACTAACTTACGAAAAAATCATTAAAACTGACACTGTGACCTGATCAGCGATTAATGACGGAGCTTTGTGGATGAGTTGTAATGTCCTATCCAAGCATTCGGAAGGATATAGGTTTGAGCACCGAGCGGGGCGGTGTAACGGCGGTTAGCGTTCTCGCCTCCCATTCGGGAGGATGGCGGTTCGAATCCCCGTCCGGGCATCCAGATTTGGGTTTTCCATGGTTTCCCAAATCACTCCAGGAAAATGCCGGGATGCTTCCTTCAAAAGGCCATGGCCGAATTCCTTCCCATTCCTTTCCCCCATCCTTTCCCGTCTCTAAAGACTTCGCTGTTAAGAGACGTAAAGCAGTTAAAAAAAAAAAAAAAAGGTTTGAGCATAACTCAGACAATCCAGATTTCGGTTTTCAAAACGTGAAAGTCCGTTTGGTTCATTTACAAAGGTTATTAACGAAATCCTTCTCGTTCCTTGTTTGAAATATTTAATGGGATCTTGTTATCTAGTTTTCAACGAGCCATTAAGACCAAATCTAAAACAACAAGAAATAATAAAAGAAAACGTCTGTAATCTGAACACAATCGTTGTTTAGATAGTAATTTATGTAATAACTAGCAGTTACCCGCGACTTCGTCCGCGTGGAAGAGTGTTGTAATATAAGATTTTGTTGAGAGGTTGGTCGCTCAGTGGTTAGGGCGTCCAACTGGACATGGAAAAGTCCCCAGCTTGAATCCCAGTCTCACAGAGGATTTTCATAGGTCCTTAGCTCGAACTTCACCTCTGGCACAGGTTGTTGTGTGATGTGAAGTGCGCCAGAATGCTCACGTGGTTTGATTTCACGTTGAACTGTAGGTCCTCTATGCCCAGTAGGATTACTGCGTTAGGTTAAGCGGCTACGAAAGGGGCTGATTGCGTAGACGTAATGAAGCCTTGCCACCAGGTCAATACGACCATACAATTAATTTTAGAGCTATTTTTATTGGTGATAGTAGTAATAAATACTGCAATAAAATAACAAAAATGTATTTGTTCCAAACAACTTCATCAAACTTTTAAAACAATAAAAATATTCTGTATGTTAGTAGTATTTTCAGTTTAATACATCGGTATATATATTGTAGGACTTGTTATTTTCTGAAAAACATGTAAATTTTTTGCACTCGATACCCGCGAGCAGGCAACATATAGTTGACCAAAGGAAAAGCAGTGAGTATCCAAGTGTATTCCCACCAATTTCAACGTTTGACCTTGCGATTTATTAATTGTCATTGAAAATGAAATTTTTAATGGGAACTGTAATGTTTTGAATTCAAAGGGAATATTACTGGGAATAATTGGGATACGCGGAATTATAACGGCTTCCCCTTTAGATGCACCGGTAAGAATTGTCGCCTTCACAGTGTTTCTTCCTAGTTCTGTGATGTGTAATCTGGTGCCATTGCAATACCTTGAGGGGAGGGGCGGGTCGAGATTACGCATCAGGAGAACTCGAGTGCCAACCTTAAGCTCGAGTTTATGGGACGATAGCCCAGATAACTCGAAGGAATCTGAAAACTCGACGGGGTAGGTAGCAGCATCGTCAGTTAACATTACTGTATCGATGGAAGAGTGTGTTGTCACTTCCCCGACTATTTCCTCTAATATATATATATATATTTTTGCTCCAGAATCATTTTTCGGGGCAAGTATTGTCCTCTCACACAACCAGTTTTCGTCATTGATAATATTTAGTTGAATCCTCGGGAAAACATTAGAAATGAGCTCGCGTTTGTTCAGGTGTTTCAGCAACTCGTTGCAATGCCAAATATGTGGCGTATTGTTATTGCCGTCTTTTTGTTTGCTTCGGTGTTTCAAAAGCTTTTGAGATCGATTGGCAATCCGCTTGCTCTTAGCACCGAGCTCGCGATTTTCCCGGTGTGATCTTCCAAACACCAAGTGTTCATTTTGGTGTTGTCGCCCAACTTGTGACTGCTGTGCAGCTCTGCTAGAGGATTTGTTCCTGGGTTTTGGCTTTTTTCACAGTCGTAGTTTTCTTACATTACATTGAAAGATTTGAATTTCGTTTACCCAGCATCTCTTAAAATTACTAATTTCAGGACTTGCGAATAAAAATTAATATAGTTTTAATTAATGGAAACTCAAAACGTCAAAATATGATGGAAGCGACTAAACATCCAAAAAATTTACTAACATTCAAAGAGCAAATAAGTACCTAAGTGGCCCAAGGACGTTGATCTCGTTAAAAAATTGTGAAACTAAAAATGTATATTTTGATTTGCGCTGAGTATCTGAAAATTACATTTATAAATTTCAAAACTTTACTTCGAGCAATGCCGTGTGTTTTGCTAAATCATCCAAGCTTATTATATATCTTTTGATACAATATCATTATAAAGCGATACATGACGTCACTAAAATGGTGCTCGTGAAAGAAGCTTAAGCTATTAAAAATGTTTCAGTTCTCATTTTGGTCTAGGCTGCATATCAACAAAGTACCGCTAGAAAATCAAAGCTTCTATAACTCGGGCATTAATACATTAGTAACGTAAATTGTTATTTCAGATCGCAGGAAAATAAATCCTGAATACATATGAAACTACATTCATTATTGCAGTTACGTAATTAAAAAATTTATACTAAAATGCTTGTAAATTACAGTGTACAACGGACAGTTCATAATTCTCTACAACTCTAAGACAATTTTTGTTAATATTGCTGGTTAAGCGTACATCCCGATAAAGTGACTGTTACTGCTCGTGATGTAGTAAGGCGTATTATGAAATTAATTGTGATAGTAATTTATGCTACACTAATTAGGAATCTTGATATAGAAAATTCTGTTACTATTCGAAATCCAGTTCCAATGCATTTAATGTGTTTAGGTGTGTTCATAACGTTTGATTTTGTAGTGGCAATGTTAGCAGAGATAGTGGTTAGGTTGAAATGCTTCCTGGACCAGAATGTTTTTGTTACAGTATAAGGCAGAAGTCATTTAGTTATTATTAGTAATAAATAAGCAGCTTTCATATGCTCCGTGTAAATGAGGTGTATCGCGTTGTAAATGACTTGCAATATTGCTTCATGAAACATTAATTCTCTACGTTAGGCCATTGAATACATTCGTTTTAAGTGAAGGATTTACTGGAGTAGTTTACGTGGCGATACATAACGTCACAACGTGACATAGTGCTTATGATATTTGCTTAAATAACTGATAACTAAATTTCTCATGCCATTGGCTGTGACAAAAAATTCAGTTTTCATTATGGTCCAGGCTGAATATCAATGTAGCCACAATCTCCGCTAATATTGGCGCTACAAATTCAAAACCTCAACCACACGCGCATTGAAACAATTATTTTATCCTAAGTTAGCATCGTCGTGTATCGCGACGTAAACTTGACGCGGATTTATTAGGTATTTGTAGAAATTGAACAGTAACTATAAAGCACTGTTTCCTAAATCATAGTCTACTATTTGTACTGATTTATAGAAAAATTTTGAACAAAAAAGGGTTAGTTAATAATTTGTAATATTACAGAGAATGTGTAGTGGAAAAAAAGAAGACACACAGGAAATAAATAAAACCGAGATAAAATGGAATCCGTAACATTTTTATAAATACGACATTTGGAGCACCGGCATTTTGCACTTTTAGTAAATCGACTTTCGTACTGGTATAATCATAGCATTTTACGTTGTTTTTTTCCAAGCTCTGATTTTCCACATTTAGTATATTACGATCGAAATTATGGTGCAATATTTGAGATGTCATACTATTTTATGTACACAAATGAAAAAATCTCCTTGCGAACTTAACAACAGTACCTACCTTTTTTTAATTTAAGGTTAAGTACATATTTATAATTCCTGCTTCCGAACTATTGTTTGTCTAGTGCATCGGTTTTATGGCTTTTAAACTAAACACAAACTTGCATATGTAAGGTTTTCACTATTATTTCTGAAAAGCAGTGTTTACGATTTATGTAAAAAGCAAAGAGTAAACGTTGCACGGCTGTCTACGAAGTAGGAAACTCTTTGCTGTTTGAGAATTGAAATTAATGGCAATTTCTAAAAGAACTATGCATTTTTGCGGGATAAAATCTATCCTATTGCACTTCGCACGCAATTAACTGACTTCATGCCAAATTTCATTTAAATATGTTGAGTTATTAAGGCGTGATTGATTGCCAACGTACATCCAAACACACATCCGAACTTTCTCATTTATAGATATATAGATATGCCAAACTGCATTGAATCTAACAATTTATAGCCTTTGTAAAGTTTAGATTTACGGGATTTTGATTTTGTTTCATAACTTTATCATCATTTTTTTTAAGTTTATACAGGAATAGTTTAATTCCTTTCACCGACGTGAGCAGCTTTCCTAGTTCCATCTAACGTTTTTTATGTATTAAATTAGCGGGTAGCGTTCCTTTAAATCTTCAACTTCAGAGCTTTTGACTCCCTATGTAGGTAGAAAAAATTTATCACAAAACATTGAAGATGAACGTGCGTATGAAATTAAAGGATAAAAGTGTATACCGTCAATCTGGTGTACGTTAAAATATCAGACAATGTGAAAATATAGCGTGTGTCGTTGATTATAACCTAACTTCAACGATATTTCTACGCAGAACTGTCTGAATAATTCAAAGAGACATTGTGGAAAACCATTCGCAAAATTTGGAGTTCAAACATTATATTACTTTTATTATGGTTGCATTCAGATAAAAGTTCTAATCAAGCGTATTCCACAACCTACATTTTACACAGAAAAAATATAAAAAGCTGAAAAGCACTCAAACAAAAGAAGGTTTTTCAATAAACTGCTGAATTTTTTGGAAAAGTTAAGGTAAATTTCAGGAGGTATAATAAATACCTTTCTAAGAACGTTTTCTTATTTAAATGACGCATTTCGGAAGATGTAAGCGATATTCATTGAATTGTGACGTCGAGGTATCAAAGAAGGAGCGATACAATTTAAATAAACTGCATGTATACACACCGACCCCACAATGCATTGAATTATAGAGAAAACGACAGTGTGGATCTATCTTTTTTATTTTTTTTTATAATAATTCTGCCTGTAGCTCAGTTTTAATTACTGTATTGCTTTCAGGAGTTTCAAAGACCTGGAAACTGAGACTTTCTTAGTAACAACTAAGAGAATTTTACTACCAAATGTGCGATCGAAACATCATCCTATTAGTTGATACTCATAATTCGCTGTTCATTGTAAATCTCTAGAAGAATTCCAGAGTCATTTTGCTATAGACTAGACTCTACACTTCCAGTTACGTAAGCTGATGTGAGCAAAGCGTTTAGCACTGTGTTAAATATGGAGAAAGGCAAACGACGGTTGCATCATGAATGGTTATTGTAGTCATTCTGATGCAAATACCAGTTACAGTTGTCCTGATGTTGATATTGAGCGTGTACGTTTTCTTCAGAAAGTGATGGTCAGTAAGTGGTAGTATAAGGGAACTGGATTGAGAATCACTGGAGGACAGGAAGAGGGTGAAGAGAGTGTGAGGACTGTGCAATGCATGGAGGAATAATGGTTGAAGAATTAGGAATAAGTCATGGAACGGAAAAAGAGGACTATGGGCACAAGCTGGCACTCGATCACATGCACAAGGGACTGTGCACATTTTCTGTTGTGGGAAAGGATTTCAAACTTTGCCGAAAACACTGAAGGAATTAAAAATTAAGATTCGTAGATTGATGGAAGAATTTAGCACTAAAGTATATAAGATAATAACAAAAAATAATGAAAAAGAGGTACTTACATGATTAAGGAAACTGCAACTAACGTAGTATCATTAGTCAATCCTTAAACGATCTGTGATAACTATCCCAACTTAAAGAGTTGTAAGTAGTTTTAATAGAACTTATTTCAGTACAATTATCACTGACGCTAGTGTTGATCTTTCTTCAAAATAGGGAAACCGGTATTTCATTTTCTGTCAGGGAAACATATTTCGTTCGACTTTTGTTTACAATTAGTTACTTAGATTTAACTGTTAGAAGAAGACATAATAGGAAACAACTGATCAAAAATTCAGCTATAAGTTTTTTAAATTTCCACCCATTCGAAATAATGAAAATACGCGGACTTATATCAGGTCTTTTCCTTGTATGCATCTTAAATTTTAGCGCTATAGCTTTGGGGGAAAAAAAATAAATAACTATGAAACGGATAAGATTGACCAAATCTAGATTCAACAAACAAATATTTTAGCATCAATGACGACTGACAGAATTTCTTCTAATCAATTCACAGTCAAGTGCTTAATACGTCAAGGTAACACTTTCGAGAGCACCAGCATCTTTTTATTAATGTCACCAGAGTGAAAATAACATCAAAAGCGGCGCCATTAAAATATTGACGCACGGAGATCCGCCCACTTGATTCGGCAGACCATAGTTACTACTCCCTTCGAGTGCGCCGGGATAACGAGCAGCTCTCAAACTGTCCTCTGGGCCGCTATAATCAGTTCTCGAAACGGAAAATTCAGGAAGCACCAATGAATTAGAAATTATCACACGGACCAACTTTGCCTTGGATATCTTCATGCTCATTTAACCTAAATTTCAGTCATCGTTAGCCTTTGTTTCCATTACTTCAAATGAGCTCGACACAAGTTTAGAAAACGCAGTGGACGAAAAGGAAACTGTTTCTTGAAGTGTGTTTTTTATGGTCTCATGAGTCCGAATATTGAGTTTGTGTTGACATCAAAAACTTTAGGAAAGAAAATGACTTTCTACACTCCAGAACACATCCAACATCTGTATTTATCACTGATACTCTGTCGTTAAGCAAAATGTAGGTTAAAATGTAGGTTGCGTTGTTTCCATTTACAAAGTTGGTGTAATGGCAATCTGTCTCCTTAATATCACTATGAAATTCAGAAATACCTAAATGAGAAATTGTTTTACTGTACGAGAAATAGTATTTAAAAAAAACTACCATTAGCTGCCATTAAGCACAATTGTAAACAATAGATTTTAGTCACATAATTCATACATCTGACACAGTCGCTATAGTGCAAAGTTTATTGAAGAAATTTATGCAGAATTACTAAAGGGATCTTCAAGAACGAATGACTTTTTTTTTTATCTGCTTAACGTCTCTCTAACAGCGAGGTCTTTATAGACGGGAAAGGATGGGGGGCATGGAATAGGAAGGAATTCGGCCATTGTCTTTTGAAGGAAGCATCCCGGTATTTGCCTGGAGTGATTTGGAAAACCATGGAAAACCCAAATCTGGATGCCCGGATGGGGATTCGAACCGCCGACCTCCCGAATGCGAGGCAATAACGCTAGCCGTTACACCACCACCGTCGGTAGAACGAATGACATTTGTTTGAATGTTTTGTAATGCGGGTATTCCAGGACCGTCCTCAGATATTTGAAAGGCGTTCAGTGTTCTGTAACGGAATAGTTTCCTTCTAAACATCTGAGATGCCAAATTTTAGATGGGACCAGAGCGTACGTACTATATACCTGTTGCTTCTTAATAGAATACGTTTATTGGCAACGTAGGCAACAAGGAATCAGCAGTCCCCGGAATACGAAGATATAATGGATGTAAAAAGCATAGAGACTTAAAAAAAAAAAAGTTTCAAAACTTTCTTTTGCCTCCAGCCACATTAAAATGTGAAGATACCTCGACTTTCCCAGAACTGCCTCCATTTTTATTCTCAAGAATAGTTGCTTTTAAAGTCGGGACGAAGAGGCGGCTATTAAAAATTAAAAGAATTTTAAAATTTTAATAAAGTTGGAAGTTGAAGTTTTAATTTACAGTGTCGTGAAGCACTCTCACACGAAAACTACATGAAACAACAGATATAAATGCCAGAGTACACTACCAACTCTTGTTCATAAATAGGTGGAAAAATACGATGCAACAACATAAAAGCGTCCAAGGAATACCAGCTGTAGATTTTATGATTACATTCTGACTATTACAGCTAGCGTCAATAAATGTGCTCGAAATATCCTGAAAAAACATTTGAGGCGCGTAACAGTTAACAGCGTAACTAAATACGGACAGAGGAAAAATACTGCTTTATTGGTAGCTACGTGTGAAGGAGAAACTGCCATCAGATGTGTGGAATAACTCATAGGCCACAGACATTATAGCTGACTTCCACATAAAGCTTATCACCAGAACTGTTTGCATGCTGACAGGTGCGGTCGAAGCTATGGACAACAGCCGCACATGATAAACACGCTACTTTGCAAACAACGCGAGCTGCAGTTACTATACCCTAACAATGTACAGAGCCTCACTCACAATTAGTTGTTAATTATTACAAGCAGTCGTCAAGTTTAGTACTGACATCTCAACCGTGCCGAAAGGGCAGGGAAATCTTCGAAGATGTTAGATAAGCCAATAGTTACAGTTGAAGAGATCCACGTTACATTGCAAAGCGAAAGCAATCTGTATACGTATGTATATAAAAATAGAAGTGTGTGTCCCTATATTTCACTTTGCAGCCATCACTACCTAGCGCAGACCACTGGTGTTTGTGTGTGGTAGTAGCGTTGAATCTCCCATCGTGCCCTACGGAGATTACACGTCGATAGCTGTGAGGGTATGGGAGATATGGTGGTTGACCTACGACATTTTTCTATTTCTACCAAAGACGTGTGTGTCCCTGTCCCTATGTTTCACCCTGCAGCTAGAACTAACAAGCGCAGACTACTGGCGTTTGTGTGTGGTAGCAGCCTAAAGTCACTTATCGTGCACTATGGTCGATGCATGTCATTAACTGTGCTGGCGTGGGAGATATGTTGGTTGAAAGTGGTCGACCACTGACGTGTGTGTCCCTATATTTCACTTTCCAGCCACAACTACCTAGCGTGTTTGTTTGTGGTTGCATGTCCGTAGATGTACCAGTGTGGGAGATATGGTGGTTGAAAGTGATCGACCTAGGACTTGTTATAGAATACATTTTTCAGCTTTTTCAGCTATAAACAAATATAAGTAATTTATATGCACCATGTTTAGCGTGCCAATCGATTTCGACGGGACGTTTCACTGGTGGGTTGCTAATATGGTAGGGAAATATTTAAGGTTCATTACAAAACATAAAAACCTTCAAAATTCTTGACAAACACGAATGAAGTCATGGTCAGCAGATAAAACGTCAATAAATCTACTTGCTCTGCCATGCGGCGATCGAATCCCCATCCCATCACCCGGATTTCGGTTTTCTGCAGTTTCACGAAATCACACAGGGTAATGGCGGGACGGTTCCTTCCGAAAGTTATAGCCAAATTTCTCACTCGCCTATAATGGCATCGACAAAGCGTAAAACAACTAAAAAAAAAAACGTTAAGCTAATAGCAGTAAGCAGAGGGCACATAACGGTACTCTTTAAGACACGCAGCATGAAGGAAACATTCCTGGATGTTCGATCAACCGACTAAGCTAAGTGTCTCCTCCAAATTTTCATTAAGGCACATATGCCGAAAGACCCATTATGGTACAACGTAAGAAATCCCATCAAAAAGGGAGCGTGCGTAAGCTATGTGGCTCCATTCTGCTCTCTTTAGAGCCCATCCCTCCCCCTCTCCCTCCCCCTCACCATGTGGAACGTTGCTTTTTTTCGATATTAATCCAGAAGATATTTTGCGCTGTTTTCTCTTAACAGACTATCTTTAAAATTAATGCGTATATGATAAACACAACCGATAATTGCTTTATATACATTTTATAATATGTAGTGTACATTTGGTTGAAAAATTTCCTATCGAATCGAAGTTGTCCGGTTGAAATCGGACAATTATGAGCCGAGAAATTCGTAATTAAAATGACAGAAATGTAGACAAAAAATTCGTAATATAAATTGTGTTTCTATTTGACATTAGGATAATATTTAATTAAATTGCAATGGAGCGCATGCTCCGGTGGTAATTTCCCTACACACCCATCTTCCCCCTTTCCTGCACCTACCTACATTTGCCCTTTACAAATTTTATCTTTAAATTCTTTCAACGTTTTTGAAAAATTATTCATTATTTCCCTTGGTAACTTATTCCAATCTCTGACGCCCTTACCAAAAAAAGAGAATCTTCCCTCACGCTTGTTATAAATATTTTCAATCAAATGGTGACACAAACCACTGCTGGAAATGTTCAGTTATGGGAAAACCTCTATCTCAGGTGCAGCCAGGGATCTTTTTCTTCTTGAAATGTTACTAAAAAATATTCTCCTCCCCTCTATCATCGTTTATTAATTAATAAAATTGAAAAAATTAAACCAGCCGTGTAAAAATACATATTAGGAATAGCTGCATTTTTTGTTTTGCTTGCTACAGTTCTGTCACCGTTCTTTGTACATTACCAGGCAAAGGCTATTTGTTCTGCTTAAAAGATTTCCATAGCTCACTGATAGCGTATCTAAAACATGCAGATAATAAAATACTGAACACGCTGTTGTGTATTATGTACCCGATTTTAACTGTGACAAGCAAAACGAATGAAAAGTTACGTAGCTTGCCTCCGAAACCCACCTCAGCAATCTACCCCTCCCCCTTTTTTTAACAAAGCCACGAAGTTTATAGACGCTCTCAAAAGAGCCATGATCGGAACTGGTTGCATCTTAACATTTTTTTTAACTGCTTAACGTCTCTTAACAGCGAGGTCTTTAAAGACGGGACAGGATGGGGGTCAAGGAATGGGAAGGAATTCGGCCATGGCCTTTTGAAGGAAGCATCCCGGCATTTGCCTCGAGTGATTTGGGAAACCATGGAAAACCCAAATCTGGATGCCCGGAGGGGATTCGAACCGGCTTCCTCCCGAATGCGAGGCCAGAACGCTGCAGCACCTTTACAATCGTCGTCTGGAAATAAGTAGATTCCTGTAGACATAATCAGAACTGTAGCGATTTTAAATGTCTGCAAGCTGGTTACAGACCTCTTGAATACCTCAACTACTCAAACATTCGGCACCCTAATCAACAGAAGATGATAGAACCCTGAACTACTTGTTCGATGTCTTAGATGTAGGTCGCTACTTAAGTGTCAGTCCATCTTCATGGAGGAGAGCTGTTGTACGCTGTAATGATGTTACGAGGCAGCAATCCGAGTGCCGGTAATGTTGTTATCACCACTGGCCGGATAGGAAGAGAGAGAGGCAGGAGGTAAGCTGGTTACCTCAAGGCGCCGGCACCACCCACGCCAGGGGCAGTGGAAACGATCAGTCTGCATGCTAACCACCGCGCCATCTGTCTGATTGGTTACGTACTTCAAGGGAAAAGGGCAACCATTACCAATACCTCTCTAAAGATACATAGTATCAGCGTCAACTTGTAATTAGTGACACAAATTTGGTACAATGTTAACTAACAAGGGGAGGCCGCCAATTGTAAAACTTGGTTTCAGTTGATACTGTGTGTAATAAAAGCTCATGGCCAGAGGTGTTATGTGGCAAAGCAGTAAGGGAGCGTGCACAAACTACGTGGCTCGCTACAGGGGGGGGGGGGGGATTGGTTGGAAGACTACGCTGGGCTACATGGGGGGAGGGGGAGGTTTCCGAGCCAGGGCACGTAGGGTTCCTTTCGCAACATTTTTCACAGTCGTTGGGCTATGTGGGGGAGAGGGGTTTCACAGGAGGCCAAAATGGAGCTACGTGGTTTATGGACGCTCCCTAACATGCGCTTATTCGCCACTGTCGAGAAAATTGGTATCGAAATATTCCGTCGAGTTCAACTAGTTTTACTGTAGGTAGATTTCAAGGGGGAGTGGTACAACGTGCAAGTTTTCTGCCTCAAGCCCGTCACCACCGGATTAAATCTCGCTAAGCACAACATTTTTTATTTATTCATAATTGCTTACAAATAATTTCCGCCAATCAGTTCCAACAATTATGCATAAAATAAGCTTTTTAAATGTCTTTTGTTGTGGAAATACCGACGGCGTCTTCTTTCGACCCTCCCGTCCACTGGAGCGGGTATGAACATCTGTCTTTCAACTGTAACGGTCGAGTAACCATATTTGTATTTCATACCTGCCGCAGCAAATATTTATATTTTTGAGATATAACACGCATTGCAAGCAACATAATGATGTTCAAAAGCATCGATTTTTTTTTACAACAAACGGTATTTAAAAACTTATTATATGCAAAATTATTGTAACTGATTGACGGGAATTATCTGTATACACATTTCTATAAATAAAAAAAGTTGCCAGCAGCGAGATTCAATCCTACGAAAACGGGCTTATGAGGCTGAGAGCTTGAATTTCGGTCATGTAGAATTTCAACGCAACGGAATATTTCAATTCCGAGTTTCTCGACAACTGCGAAAAAGCGCATTTTAATGTTTTGTGACATTACACCTCTACCCATCAGCTTTTGTAACACACAGTATGAATCGAATCTGAATTTTACATCTGGCGGTCTCCCCTTGTTAGTTAATATTTCGTGTTTCCCAAATCACTTCAGGCAAATGCCGGGATGCTTCCTTCGAAAGGCCATGGCCGAATTCCTTCCCATTCCTTGGCCCCCATCCTTTCCCGTCTCTAAAGACCTCGCTGTTAGAGAGACGTTAAGCAGAATTAAAAAACATTTTGTCTCGCATTATCAAGGATCAGAAATCAAATCCTGATGAATCCAAATAAATTTTAAGTTTTACATGGATTCCAGAAATCATTTCTTGTGAACAGCAAAGTCTCTACTTAATAAAAGATACGACCTACGTGCCGCTCAAATGACCTCCATCATTTTGCAATCAACCATTTCCCCACTCCCAAAAAAAAAATTCTCTCCGTTTAATCTAAAAACAGAAATGTCAAAAAGCATAACATTGTAAATTATACAAGCATCAAGCATGTAATAGAGTTTGTAAAGGACTGACATACAAATACACCTTTTTGCAAGCTGGTAACGAAGCCTTCAGTATCCCCTCCTCTTTCCATACACTTACATTATATGTACTTCGTGTTCACCCCTACCATTCCTCCATGCAAGTTTGAAGTGGACGCAGAAACTTTTGGGTAAGCAGTCACTCTGCGCTTTTCTCTAAGCGCGATGTAAATTAAATGTAGGTTTGTTTTATTTTTCCGTAAGACGTGTTGTTCGATAAAAAATGTCCGTATGTAGCGTTTACAATATACTTTTCGCCGTTTATTTATTGAAAGAGTACGCTTCCAGAAGACCATTAGTTGTTTGTGTATTGTCAGTGGCGTGTATTCATGCGAAGGACGAACTTCTCTCATTACCGTGATCTGCTAAATTCCTCTGTAAAAGCCTCCTAACCTATTCCTATCTATAAACGACAACCTACAATTTTTCGTCGGAATCGAAACTACAGAAGCGTTCCAGCGTACTTCAAATGAGAAAAGTAAGTTCTGACTAAGGTGAAGGATGACTCAAGAGCCTTCGAAAATCTCAATAGAGATCGGAATTCAAACGGAGGTTCTTTTGATTTCCAGTCGTTTACCCACAAAGCCACCAGACATCTTTTCACTAAGAGAGGTCATTGATACACTATGTGGTGACAAGTGTTTTGAGTATTAATCTCCTCTGTTCCTCTACAAAAGTTGAGGATGGTGAAAACTTGGTCCTACGCCACTACCACGATAGCGAGGTGCCAATTTCAATCGATCTATTATAGTTGCAAGAGGTTAGTATACCACCAACATTATGTGATAACACCATATCGTAGAAGCAATCGCTAATTCAGCATTTGATATAAATTTAGATTCAATCCTGAGAATCAAATAAATTGTTTCCATTCTCAGAACGAAATATGAGCGCCCACAGTTTCTAATTGCTTTCTCAATTGCCTATCTTCTTGATAGTGTGTATGACCTGTTGGTTTGCGACAGAATCAATTTTTAACTAGGAATCCGCGTCTCGTCGACTTTGAAAATATCAGAGCTGGGAAATGATAGTGACAAGGAACGGGAAGGAGTTCGGTCATGGTCTTCTGAATGAGCGCTCTAATCAGTGAACTAGTGTTATTTCTGGAAACCGTGAAAAACCGAAATTTAGTTGTCTGGATCGTGAATCGAACACATATCCTCCCGATTGCCAGTATCTAACGAAGACTGTCCACTCATCAGAGTCTGAACCTGATCACGACTGCGCTGTGGTCTGCTTAGCCTATTTTACCAAAAATGACATAATTCAAAATGGGTTTTAGGGTAGTTGTTCTAGCAATAAGAGACTAGTAGAGAAGTAACTGAAGACCATTCTTTTATAACTTTTGTATCTAAGCTTTTTAGTTGATGCTGTAACAAGATACCATTCGTGAAAATACAGACGTGTAGCTTCGTAATAAAGTAGTAATTGTATCTTTCGTATTATTTCTAAGGGAATGTCACTGATACAAATCTAGTGCTTGTGGTGCACCCTGGGAAACTGTAAATGGACTAGCTGGCGGTCAAATAATCGTGAAATATGCTTTCCAGATCACCTGACCATTACAAATCACAATGTATATCTTTGATATAGCCTTTTAAGGGATCTCACAGAAACAACTGCAAGGATAAACTAAAAATTAAAAAACATCTAATTTCTTGAAGTCATTTTTTTTACCACTCACCCAGAAACTAACCAGTGCTGTTACCTTCGACTCAAGCTTACCGAATCTAAATTTTATTTTATGAAGTAAAACATTTTTCTTTTGAGATGATTCCCATTCTCAGTTAAGAATTTTCCTTGACTCAAAATGACTACTGTTCAGAGGGGATTTTACTTAGCAGAACAAAAGAAAGTCTTCTACCGTTAAGTCATTGTGGATAAGAAAGAGGCGTCTAGTTCTTCGCTAAAAACTCTCACCATCCATAATGGACAAGGATATAATCGCGAGGTGCAACGAATATGAAGTCGCACCCACAAAGGAAACAAGACGAAAGTAGACATAGTACAACTTTTTGCAGCAGACAGTATAGGGAAAGAAGCAGGCAGAATTCGCATTTAGTCAATGATTGCAGAATATTTTAAAATTGTATAGCTCACATACATCAAAACACCAAGGTGCACATAAACACCAGGATACTAACTGTAATAAACATATCACACATGGTATTATATGGAAGAAGTAATATAATCATAATAAATGTGGGAATGTTGTAAATAATCTGACGATAGGAACAGAAGTGAGTATCCTCGAATTCAGACTAAAATGTCATGGGAGAAAAATGGTAGAAGACAGCTTGGAACACGAAAAACATGCAGCTATCTGTTATTCAGCTTGGAGTCTTAAGCAAACAGGTTTTTCTGGAATCAAAGACCAGTAGTAATAAAGATGTGAGGGATAAAGTGTGATGCAAGCAGGAAGACAGACTGCAGTTCCTCTCTCCATGTAATGGCCTATCGCTCGTCCAAGTGCTCTGATGCTTGCGGTCACGTACGCCGACTTCTGGGAACGACTTGGAGCAACAGACCAGCGTACGTGAAGCACATGAAAACACTACGCTATTGGTTGACCTGATTCTAGAAGAACTGCTGCTGAATCTCTTTCACCAATCGTCACGTTCGAACTTAATTGAAGGGGGGGGGGGGGCGACAGGAGAATTCGACGTAGCAAATTTCCTTGTGTTAGTGTCCAAAAGGAGCGTTCTGGTAGCTTAGTGGCTAAGGCGTTTGCTTTCAAAACATTCGCTACTCCTGCCCCGGGCACGAATCCCGGCAGGCGCCGGAATTTTGAGAGTTGTGTTTAATCATATGAGCTATGCCAGGACGCTCCGTGGTTCGGATTCCACTGTAGGTCCCAGAGGAAAGGAACTGGCCGTCCTACCTCAGACACAATGGCTTAGTATGCCTCCTTCGGGAGGATCTAATCAACCTTCGGGTTGTGGACTAAGTTAGTATTGAAAAACGGCAGCAGTACGACATTTTACATACAGGGCTGTTTAGAACTGATGTCTTGAAAGCAATATCATAGTGTAGTTACAATCGGATATTGACATATGAACAAAATATTGAAGGAAGATTTCGCTCTAAATATAAATCAAAGCAAGACAAAAGTGATTAAATATAACAGAAATGATACCAGTAATAGTAGATTAAATACAAAAAATAGGATCGGATGCCATAGAAGAAGGTAGTGAATTGTGCTACTTGGGAAGTAAAATTACAACTGATGGCCGAAGCAGGAATGATGTCAAAAGCAGAATAGCACTAGCAAAAAAGAGTTTTCATGAAACAGAGAAATCTTTTAGTTTCAGCTACTATTAATCTACAACTCAGAAAGAACTTCTTAAAACTCTATTTGTGGTGAACACCGAGCGTGGTGGGTGAATGGTTAACGTTCTGGTCTCGCTTTCGGGAGGACGCGGGTTCGAATCCCAGTCCGGGCATCCAGATTTGGATTTTCCATGGTTTCTCCAAATCACTCCATGTGAATGCCGGGATGCTTCCTTCAAAAGGCCTTGGCCTAATTCCTTCCAGATCCTTGTTTCCAATCCCATCCCGCCTCTAATGACCAGCCATAAGTAAAAAAAAGTGTGGTGAAAAGCACTTTATTGCAGTGAACCATGGACTTTCATAATGCCAGAAAGAAGAGAATATTGAAGCATTTGAAATGTGCTGCTGTAGAAAGATGCTGAAATGTTAAGTGGACAGATTAAGTACGAAATGAACGAGTTTTGAAAATGATGGGTGAGGAAAGAAGTTTCTGAAAGAGCCTTACCGAAAGGAGAGACGGTATGGTAGGTAATATTTTGAGATATGCAGGATTGGTTAACTTGTGGAGGGAACGGTCGAACGTAAGAACTATAAAGGAAGATTGGAACAGATAATTCAGGATGTGCGTTGTAAGGGGTATGTTGAGATGAAGATGCTGGCGCAAGTTAGAAAGGGTTGGAGTATTGTATCAAACCAGTCGAGACACCGACGACAGAAAAAAAGAATAATTAAAATCGGAATTGACTTATATTCGGCCTCCTAATTGATATTCACGAGTACATTAAAGATTTTGGTCGGATTTTCCCCATCATGTATCATCAATCGATGATGACCCTCTTTCTTCACCTGAAAAATCGAAAGACGATTAAAAATAAGCAGTATTCACTATCGATCACTTGATTTTCTTGAAACAGGATTGAACATCTTAGTACCAGCCTCAGTGACCGAGATCGCTCGACATGGAAGGAGCTGGTTTGAATCTAGGTGGTGGAAGGAATTTCCATTTTTCAGGCATGTGGGGTGGAGAGAATGTGGCGCACGATTCTTAATCAACAGAGTCCGTACAAAATTTATGGCTTAAATCTAAAAGCTCTGTGCGGTGCGAATGGAGTGACATCAAACTAAAGTATTAATGGTAATTATGCGTCCCCTGGTGTCTTTTGAAATAGTAGATGTGAACGCGCCAGCACAGCATTATGATCAATTCAGAGCACACTACGTTTTTTTAATCGTGTCTTACGCCTCGTCGACGTCGAGGTCATTAGAGACGGGAGAGGATGTCGGACAAGTAACGGGAAATAATTCGGGCATTGCCTTTTGAAGGTACCATCCCGGCATTCGTTTAGCGAGTTTAGAGTAGCCATGAAAAACTGAAATCTGAATGTCCGGACGGGGATTCGAACCCACGTCCTGTCGAAAGCCTGGTGTGAACTTTATGGTTCACCCGCCGGTTTCGGTCAGAGCACATTACATTGAAAACATACACGATAGTGATACATACAGTAACACTAATGAACACTTTCACACAGGAAAAGACAGCTGAAAAACATACATCTTCCTGTAAAATGATGAGAGGTACCGTGATTCATACAAACTTTCTACGCCCGGGTATACTTAGTTATCTTGGGCATCAACAAAAGCTGTAGAAGAACATAACTTTCAATACGTTAGATTCTTGGAGAATAGAATGGCTGTAAGCGGCATACAACACAGAAACGCCTGCGATTTCGGCCCATCTCGAAGATTGAGAATGTGGTTGGAGAGATTCGGAACAAATAAAAGTTATAATTCACTCTATCGTTAAAGAAAAACTGCACAGCCAAAAACACAAACTGAAGACTTACACAGTATACCCAAATACAATCGAAGTCAACGGAAATTAAATATCTGCTTATAAATTAAATGTTTATTCGTATAAACCAATGCGATTATTAATAATGTGAGGTGAATTTCACCGTTGACTAAATAAATGTGCACAATTAACGACGTACTAAAATGGACGAAAAGAAATGTTACAGTATTCTGTCGCTAAAATTTTTAATTTAGCTGCAACCGATGATTATATCTGAATGCAGATTAATCTGCATTCCAGCCGGAATTATTCTATGCTACCACCTGTATTCCAGTATTTTTTTTACTTTTGTTGTTGTGGGGGAGAACATCTTCGTTGCGTTGTTTCCTAGCCCGCCACAATACTTGGCCTAACCTGTAGTATTCACATTTTTTCCTGATCATTAAAACAAAATTCTTTTTAAAATAACATATTGAATAAATTAAGAATAATCTGCACATTCTCAAAAGAAGCGTTCCAGGTGTTGATGCGAGTATTTTCTAGAGGATTACTTCCGAAGAATGAGTGATTTGTGGATGATAAGAACATAATATAACTAAACAATTCGCGAACTTAAGGGCCAGATCCACCGCAGAGCAAAGATGTTCCCACTGTTTCGGATTTAACAGCTGGCTGATTGCAATCAGACTCTGCAGTATTTCTCATCAGGGCGTGCGGCTAAAGGGGGCTGAAATATGCCAGGTTAGTCCCTCTCATATTTTGTCTCCTAAACCCAAACTCTCGCAGTTGGTGTTTTATCAATGAATCACGAGAAGATTGGAGTTGTAGAAAAATATATATCAGAGCTTCCCGAAAACTACTTCGTGTCAAGGGTAATGATTAGGAACTGAAATAAATGGATTTGCTTTAGGGATTAAAACATACGGCGAACTAAAAATAAAAACTGGTGAATGTATCAGTGTGTACATGTACAAGTAGTTTCTGTGTGTGTTTCTGGTATGTTTTTTTTTTCTGTGTATATTTTTTTGTTTTTGTTTCACACTTGATACTCTATTGCATTTGAATGGTAAATAGGAACTTTGTCTAAGTTATCCTGGCAAACAAACGAAAATTATATATATATATAAAAATTTAAAGCAATATTCTATAATCTAATGAAGTGTGCATCAAACCTTAGTCTGCATTTTGTATTTAGAGCTTTTATATCGGAGGACATCTGGGTAAAGTTTAGACCGCGATATAGTGAATGTATTAGTGTGCTAGTTTTGTGCAGTTGCAGTTCATACTGAAGGTGTGTGATAATTTATGCTATGCGATATAGGAATCCTAATGTAGACTGTGTTGTTATATCACGAAATGTAGTTTGCGATGCATTTCATGTGTTTAGGTGTTTCTGCATAATTTGCTTTTGTAACAGAAATATTAGCGTAGATTGTGGGTAAATTAAAATGTAGCCTGGACTAGAATATTCTTGTTACGGCATAAAGCACGAGGAGTTTAATTATCTACCGTACCTATAAAACGCAAGTTTTGGACATGTTGCAGCTGTCACGCCATGACACAGTATGACACGCTTTTCGCCTTCGTTGCCCAACTTACGACCAGAGATGTTGTTCTAGGTTATGCACATTAAATAATAACAGTTCTATTTAGCTACGCATCCGCGAATAAATTAACTGTCAGAACTCTGGAAGAAAAGTATATATTTCGTTTAAATTGACATAATTATTAGTTGCTTATATTTATTTAATATTCGTTTGATGTAAAATTATTCGTAAACATCTTTGACCATATATGTAAGATAAAATCCTTTAATTTTCGATTAGCAATGATTAGATTGTCTTTATAACCGGCACTTGACTTTAAAGCAGAGGGCATGAGTAAATTATTATTTTGTAAATAATTTAAATCGTTTTCATGAGTGTCCTGTTGCTTAAATCATTACTTCGTTTGAAGGAAAGTTGTTCCACACTGATCGCAATCTATACAGCCTAGACTAAAATTGAATCTAATATTGCTTGGCATGATGTAAGTTCTTATGATTTTTTAATTTCCTGTGTTTTCACTGATGACTTATTTCAGCCTTATGTCACTGTATAAGCCATTCAAATGTTGTAATAAAGATCTGAATCACGGATCACAAAGAAAAGTTCTAAGAACCCGTGAAGATTTTTGATCAAGTTTATATCACGATGCATTATTACCAGTAAGTACGATATAGCACATGTATTAATATGCGTGTAATTGAAGTATTGTTTCTCTGGCGTAGTATGTTGTTAGGTTGAAATACAACCTCGAGCAGGATGGCAACGGAAACCTTTAGTTACAGTACAAGCCACCAAGAATTAAATTCAGCTCCATTTTATAACAATTCTATTTAGTTAAGCAATTGCTAAGAAATGAATTGGCAAACTAATTTTCAGTTGCTTTTTTAACTGAAATCATTACTTGGTTTGAATGAAAGAAGTTCCAAATTGATTGCGATCCATGTAGTCTAAACCACAGTTAAAACTAATATTACGTGGCATAACATCAGTTATTAATATTTATTTTTAGCATCCTTCGATTTCACAGGGGTCATTATTTCAACCGCATGTAAGCTGTGTCAGCCATTAAAACACGATATTCATCATACATAATAAGAAAGAAAGGTGTAAGAATCCGTGAAGATTTTGGATCAAGTTTGTATGGCGATGCAGGATGACACTGACGTGCGATACAGGGAATGTATTATCTCTCGTGTGATTGAAGCTTTGATTTTCTAGCGGCAATATTAGCGGGTATTGTGGTTAGGCTGAAATACAACCTGGACCAAGCTGAAAACTGAAGCTTTTTGCTACACTACAAGAGACGAAATATTACATTGAGCTTTACCTTTTGTAATAATTCTATTTAGTTAATCAACTGCAAAAAAATTAATTGCCTGAAAACTCCGTTAAACCCGAATGTAAATAAACAAAAATCAACTAATAAACAAAAATCACGTAATAAATAAAAACAGAAAAACAGCAATTAAAAATATTGGCACATGTCTCACTGTTTATTCCGTAAAACTCATAACGCGTGACGGTAACAAATTTCTTCCTTATGCGGCCAAAGAAGTTTCACTTAAAAATAATTTCACCTTCATAAATATGCTTGTGAAACTGAGAACTTTTATGACCACCTCGTATAACATTATAGCTGTTGTACGTTGGTCTTCGACACGTAAACCGGAATATCAATTCAGTATACTGCAAGGTATATGTAGGAAATCGCCAGGATAAAACGCAATTCTGACTTAATCCAACATGTTGATTCGAATATATTAACAAGAATCCCGCTCAACTCACCAAATCGAGGTTCTATCACACGCTCTGCCAGAGCTTGAAGAAATCCAGTAACAAAAATGAAAAAAAAAACTTACTTTCTGCTCAGCAGAGAACAGAATGTCTGCAGCTATAATTATTTTACCGAACTTTATAAAACTGTTGATGGTAGTTCAAGCTCGTTTTAGTAACGAAATTGACTGTCAATAAGAGGCTTAGCCAAGGACTGACAGAAACTGATAACTGCCTAGCAACCCAGATTCACCCAGTGAAGAACCGGCGACGCGACATGAGATTACACTGGTTCCACGCAACTTCCGAAGATCTCTCTCCTGTGACTACCGTCAGTTGTGATTTCCATTTGAGTAAGCTCTTAACTGGTGGTGATCTAGATAACCTAGAAAAATTAGATAAAACTAAGCATTCAAGTTTAACGAACTCTCAGCTGTAAGTAGTGGATTAAGTCGGCCTATTCAGTAGACATCGCCGATAATTCGTTAATATAGATATAATAGAAATGTATAATTTGTTATAGAAATGTTAATTAGTAATAATAAATCATATTAGTCATAGACTCAAAAATCCGTTTCTTATTTTGGATTTTAAGACTAAAATCATGGTTATTAGACACTTAAACGAATTTTGCTATGGAAATGTAAGGAAGTCGGCCACGACCTATTTTTGGAAACCATTTCGCACATTTACCAAAAGTGAATCCGGTGAAACAGATAAGATATTTGGATTGTCTGACGGGCATCGACACTTCGTCGTTGCGAATTATAGTCCGAAAGTTACAAAACACCACGTTAGCTGGGTTCCAATCGATTTTGGACACGAGTCACTTATACTATTTCAATTCATTTTCGGAATGGAGGCCATAGCCTAATGTTTTAGAGAAATCCATAATTTTAATAACTTTATTGCATTATTAAAAAGAAAATCGTGACTTAAAAGACAAATTCCACAAGTCAAAAAAATTTCGGGCACGTTGGATTTGCAAGATACTGTACCTCTCGAATGTCTCATTGAAAAGGAACGAAGCGATAATCACTCTGCGTTGAAATAGAATACAATAATTAAACTGATCATTAGGAGGGTAAACAAGGTAATGACAGTAACTTGAATAAAGGTGGGAAAGGACTAGGGGTAAGGAACGGGAAGGAATTCGGCCAAGGCATTCGCCCGGAGTAATTTCGGGAAACCATGGAAAGCCGAAATCTGGATGCCCGGACGGAGATTCTAACCCGCGTCTTCCGAATGCGAGGACGGAGAGGGGAATCGTGCAGTCCCCAATTTTAACTTTCTGCCTGCTTACAATAATAAAACTTACCTCCCTCCACCAACCAACCCGTAAAATACAAACTTCCGACGACAAAGGAATGCACCTATGAGAATCTAAGCAAACCAACATTTAAGATATTGTATTTACTTGTGAAAGCTCTCGCATGGGAGGAAAAAACGAAAAAAAAAAACCTAACCATCTGTAAAGAGGAGTCAAGATTACAGCTGTCGAAAGTCCCCGTAGGTTCATCTGCAACGTAACCAGCCATACCTAAGAAATAACTCACTTGAAGGAGACATTACGAAATAGCACTTTCCATTTCGTCTGGCATTGTAACCGACCCTGGCGCGGACAACATGGCCAACGTTTCGCGTACGGCAGTTCGTTATCCTGTCTCGTATTTCCAGTGTACAGAGACCGGTCGTAAGGGGACATCAATAAATTACGTGAGGTGTTTTTCCGGATTTACGGACCCCCCCCCCCTCTGGTGAGATCTGGTCCGTGAGTACCCCTCCCCCCTAATAATCGCCCTCGAAACTTTTGAAAACCCACTTTTAGCCGAAATACCCCCTAAAATCGACATTCGTGCAATTTTTAGACCTTTTTTTTAAGCTCTACTCACGTGAGAATTCCGTAGACCCCCTCCCTTCGTGAGATTTCACCCGACCCCTCCCCCCCCCCTATTTCACTTCACGTAATTAATGGATGCCCCCTAAGCGGTAGCGCTCGAGTCTTGTGTTCAAGAGAAGGCAGGTTCAAATCCATGTTTGCTGATACGAATTTCAGTTTTCCATGGTTTCTGAGAAATACTCCAGCCAAATAACTTCAAAATTCCATAGCAGAATTACTTCCCGTTCTTTGTCTTCTCCACACCCTTAGTCCTGTAATAACCTATATAGATATGAAACAGGGGTAAAATATTACGTCCGTCCCGTCGTGCCAGCACAATTGTTGTAGATAATACCCTTCTGATCTATAAGGTGAGTCTTGCTCTCGATAGAAAAGAACTTAATTTTTTAAACATTCTCTATATGTCTCTTCTTCATCCATTACATATAGTACCAATATTGACGCCGAAACACCAGTTTCACAAATTTTTCATAGTAATCAGAATTATAACACATTGTTAATAAAACCAATGCGCACAATAAAAATCTGGCATCGACGAATCTAAGTTAGTCTAGCGCACTGACCGTTCCGCACACAGGATGTATAAAAAGGTAAGGATTTTAAAATGTTAATAACAATATATATTTTAAAATATATATTTTACAAAATCGTCCATCTAATGGTATATATAAATAAAACACAAGCACAAAAATTTCGGTTGAAATATTCTCTCTTGTAAAAATTTCCGATAAAAGTGTTTTCACATCATGTTTATTATTCCAGTCATTAAATTCTCCATCAAATGAACAAATAATTTTTTGTCGAAAAATATTGTCTACTGGAGTAGTAAATTTATCAAAATAATTTAGAAAGTTTCTGACCTCTATAATTTTCAATAAATTTTCGATTCAGTAGTTTCGAAAACAAAAGTGAGAGACAGCATTTTCGTGAATTTTTTTCTTTTTCCCAAAAACTTCCACAAATCGTGGAATAAAAAGAAAAATTCTAAAATTTTGATAATCAGTAAACTTCTAGCTTTCATTTGATACCTATAAAGACTGTATATAGAAAATGTTTCGCTCAGTCAACTACCAAAACGTATAGTCACATTAACATCCACAATTTTTGGAAATTTTGTCTCATAACCAAGTTAAGATTAGTAAAATCTAAAGTAGTGCCAATTACAAATTCCTAAGTAAGAATATCAGAAGGCAGGTTCACCAAATACCTCTAATCTCGTATCTTATAAACAATTCTAATATTTCCACATATTACGCATTGAGTGAAGAATTATGTGCTCACTAAGCAATTCCGGTAACGTGAAGTCTGTACAACAATATCAACATGTATTTTAATAGTTTTACTAGGGCATTTGTTACACACTTCGACTACATATGACGTCCGATATATTACGCAAACGCTATTTAAACTGTCGAAAAATGCTGGAAAAAATTAGAGCACATAATATAGGAGTGTTATTCCAACGGAAGTTATTATATAGTAATATGATAGGGGGAATCTCCAGTGTGACGGCACGTGTTACGACGGCGCCACATTCGACAGTGGAGGTAAAATGGGACCAGGCTCTGGTACTAGACTCTGCATACCCGACATCCCATGTTCCCCATCTGACGGCCCCCAATCTCCATCTCATACAATTCACATATCAGAATCAAAAATACACTCATCATACAAAATACAAGCGACACGTTTCGCTGACGAATGGCAACAGAAACATTCCACACTTAAGATAAATGCTCCAGATTGAAACAAATCTAGTTCTAACTATGGTGGGGGCCTCTACCCACCATCCTAATGATTTAAGCTAGTAATTTCTGCAAACGGTTAGTGGCGTCTACTTAGTCTATTTTGGCTGTAACGAGTGAGGAAAAATATAATAGATAGCCTTGATCAAACAGCTAAGCACGCAAAATAGTTAACCTTGAGGAAAGAAATCAGGAGACCCATTTTGTCGTGTCACACTCATTCCATTTCGAGCAGGTGAATGTAAATAAATACTCGCGAAGGTTCCACGGATTAAAAATGAAGCAAAGCAACTAAGGACGTTCTGCTTGATGAGCCGGCACCAACGACATAAGTTGTTCAGTAAGTCATGGCAACCATGTTACTCCTTCCGAGGATGTGTGCAAACTGGAAATCCAGTACAAACATTTGAATGCCTCTGAAAAACTTCTGACAGATGAATTAGCGTCCCACACAGCAACATTTGTTAGAAATTTGTGACGTCGGGAGGAATGGAATGCGTTAGAACTCAATCCCTACTCAGATAATCTTAGTCCCTATGAATACGATCCCATTTCTAAATTGAAGCTGCTGCTGCGTCGGAAAAGCTTTGCGAATAAATTATAATCACCATTACGAAAACAATTGTCTCACAACACCAAATTCACAAAGCGTATGGTATTCAACACCTTCCTCATCGTTTACAGAGTTATGCAAGTACTTTCAAGCCTGTTAGCTATTCATACCGAAACGCGGTATATCTTGTCTTTTGCTGGTAGTGTTCCGTCTGAATGAAATGTAATCATAGATTTGTCCGTCTATCGCAGGCTCGTCAATTCGGAACTCTTTAACCTCAATTTTAATTCTTACTAACATTAACAGTTTTAACGTGAAAATTCGAAAAATATTGGGGGTGAAAATAACTGGCGGGAGTTTAATGGGGAATCAAAGCAGAAATTTTTCTTTAAATAATCATCATTGACATTAAAAGCAAGCCGAAAACTCGCCCACTTGGAATTTATGTATTTTTATTCTTATCCGCAGATTTGTACGATATTTTAACGAAAAACTCGAATTCCCTCGTTTATTTGCAAAACTAATAATCTGATTAAAAAATAAATAAAAAAAATAGTGGTATGAAGGAGTCCAGAAAAACTATAGCAATCGTTACGGAGTTTACGTTTTCCTCAAAATAACTGAGTGAGTGCCATTCTAAAGAGAATTCCATTACTGGATACTAAATATGACGTTACAACAATTTCTATAAGAAGGGATGAGGAAGAGACAAATATATCAGGTCTAGATATTACAAACTTCTTTAAGAAAGTCTGCAGGGAAATATGGAATAGAGAATGGTCGGAAACATCACAACTAAGAGGTGACCACTACGCTTGCATCCACCCCCAGATACCAACAACAAAAGGGCTCTGCACCAAGAGGATTTATAACGAGAATACCAAGGTTAAAGTTTAACCGTGGTTTCTTTTTCTCTCGTCTGTACAGAATTAAAGGAATCGAATCGCAACGGTGTGACTGTGAAGAAGATGTTGAATGTGACGTTATCACATGTTTTTCGGATGCAAAAAGTACTGGAACAAAACCACAAACTTTACGAAATCACTCTTACAAGAGGGCATTCAACTATAAGTTAACATGACATATTCACTAGCCAGTGGAAATATTTATGTATATCGCCTAATCCTAGCATTTATGAAAAGTAATAACCTAAAAATTTAGAGGAATGCAATTGCATAATAATATGTGAGCTTCAAATGCTTAGAAGACGAAGAGGAACTAGAGAAACACGTGAAGACTGCAAGCTCCATCGGGCTAACTAGGGAGATGACACTCATCAAGAAATTTATTTTGTATGGCTGTATGATCGAAATGTTAAATGTCAATAAATTTAAAAAGAAAAAACTCTATAACACAGCTTACTACCTTTGAAAAACTTAATTATTTTTGTTTTTTATTTGTATATACCATTAGAAAGACTTTAGCAAAAAAGAATAACTAATTGCATTTAAAAATCACTTGTTATTGTTTTAGAAAGAAAAAAATATCTTACACAAAAAAATCTGTGAATTTAGTTTAATAAATCATCTGCGACCGGAACTATCGGCTCTCGATATTCTAGCACTTGCGGGATTTTGTACATGGTACTTTAATAAACCAACGATTTTTATGTACGTAATTTTGTTATTTATCCCTTTCTTTTTCGCGTACAGCGGCCCTATCTAGGGCTGGCACTGAGTAAAACATTTCTCGTGCTTCCAAACGCAAATATTTGATTTCCATGTCACATGTTTGGAACGCGTAACATGATTGGTATGATTCATGTAACGATCGTTACATAACCAGATTTGTCAGAGTGTGAGAATATTTGGCAGCATCATGACTACGTGCGTTGGTGAAATGACGCACAGAGGCCTCTGGTGGCCGCAGGAAGGCGGCTGCCGGACAGAGTGCTTGCCTTGATGTGGTGGTCCAGGAATTCCGCTGTGCACGGTTCAATAAGAGGCCCGCTTCCATCAAGCCCACAGCGTACTATATCGGACTCTAATTAAATCGCTGCGGAAATGAAACTCCCAGCATCGAATACCTCCGTTGCGTCTGTGCTCTCTGAAACGCTCGACTGCAAGGAATCCAACCTGACGTAGTTAATCTGAATAAAGCTGTACAAAACGATTATGCGTCTACAAAAATAAATCTTCTTTGGCAGATCTAAAGTTACTTGGAATCGTTAAGAATCACACTAACAGCAAATATTTTTTGTTTTCATTAAAATTTATTACATAAAATCAATTTTTACTGTGTTTACATAGACTCGAATTTTGAACAGTTTATTTCCACTTTTGAAACATTATTTCAATATTAACTTGGGCACACACTTCCACAAGATATATACGTTCGTTCTCCCAGATTCTGAGCACTCTGGATCTTCTAAACGAATATAATGTTTTTTTAGCCCAAAAATCCGAAAGATGCCTGAAAATGAGTTTGCCATATTAAAAAATAAGAACTAATTGAAATTTTGATAGAAACCTTTCAAGTTGCTGTGGAATTTCAGTGTTAAATTTTCCAGTCGAGTAAAATATGTGTTAAAGGTAAGACGGATATATTTTCAGTTTGATTTTTATAAATTTTGGTTTCATTAAGAGCAAATATACGTAGTTGTTAAAAACAAGGCACCCATCGAAAGTATCAAATTCCAGCTTATTAAATAAGATGCAATAGATGCAAAATAAAAACTTAATGTTATAAGCATATCATTATTTTTTAAGATTAGTGACGTGTTATTTGAGGACAACTTTCGTTTGTGTACAGCTCTCTACTGTATAGTCAAGCAATTTTTGTGTGTATTCTGATGCACAAATTGTTTCAACTTTTTGCATTTAAGATAAACCTTTATTTATTTTGTTAGAAAAATTATTTATTATTTAAAAACAAATAATGAAATACCACTTTAAGACTTGAACAACAAATACATGCTTCGACAGGAAAAATTAAATCGATGATAATTAATCAGTAATTGGTTACTTAAATTAGATTTTCGCTTTAAAATATTTGTCTGAAATCTTAGTTTTGTTTTGATATGAGCGAATTGCCTCCATTCCAGTGAAGTAACAACAATACGCTCCCGTTCCAGCATTTAAATTTTTCGTCAAGTCTGTTTTTTTGGTTAGAGCTTTACAAATCGTCGACGCTGAGGGCGTTAAAGCCGGGAGGCGATTGGTTCCAAACAACGGGATGGCAGCGATTTGAAGAAGCAATTGAAAACCAAAATCACGATGCATGAGGCAGGGACTGAACTCACGACCTCCAAAATGTCAGGCCCAAGTGTTTATCTGCCATCCACCAGACTTGCTTTCTTAATATTCAAATAAATAACTTTTTATCCTCGCTATAGTCTTTGCGCCAACTCGTACGCCAAATTCTACAGCGTGGGGTGCGATTCCTTCCAATTTCAATGCTAGCATTCGTAGCTGTGTGGCATAATATCATTTCAGTGTTAAAGTTGGTAATAAGTGGCATTGTTAACTGCGGCTATTTTCTTGGTTTTCAGTTATTCGTAGCATATTTGTGATTAAGTGAAAAGATGTGAAAAATACACCAGAAATATTAGCTTAGCATTAAGCCATACTACGTCCGGAGAGTATACGCACAATGATTTAAAAAAAAAGGTGAAATGGAAAAATATGCCGATTCATTCATAGTTTATCAAAGATAATACGGTTGTAGTAACAACTAAGGACACAATAAATAACCCAACTTTTATTTAAACACTGCTTCTGTTAATTCAGATAATCCTTTGGCGCTTTACTTTTTAAATATATTAGAAAAACACATTTGTTACAAACTTGATGAACCGTGCGAAAATTTCGCGAATCCAGTAAGATTGGTGGTTTGTAATAGGAAGAAAGAAGAACCGCCTCATTTGTATCAACTGTTTGTTTTTTTAGTGTAATAGTAACGTAACAAAAGTCGTCGCCAGTGAAGCAGTTTATTAATATCTCTGTGATATGTGCTACTGCTATCTAGCGGCTAGACTGTGAACTATCTCATGCGCGCTACTTTCACAGTTATTACTTTTGCCCTTTTAAGGATCAAATTCCGAAAAATTTCGTTCTTAAGAAATTACGTGACGATAGCAGAGACCTTAATCTTTAATATGATATAGTCCATTTTTCTACTTCGGTTAGATATCAAGGGAGTTAATGGCTCATGATAAAAAAAAATAACATACGGAAATAATGATGATTTTAAGCTTCAAGGGTAGAATTCACATTAAAAAAATAAAATATGATGTGACCACGTTGGAAATCTTATCATTAAAATTATAATACGATTATCGATTTCTATTAGAAATACAAGGAGATAAATGATTAGTGGTACAAAATTTGGAAAAATTACTTTCTTTAATATGATGGGACCAAAGCGGGTACCTTAATCTTTAAAATGATACCTCATTTATCGATTTCGGTTATGCATCAGGGGTAAATTGTTTGTTACAAAAAAATAAAAACACCTTATAGAAATAATATATATGAGTGGACTTAATTTAAAGGGCTATGAAAGATGTGAGGAGAAGTGATTTTATTTCAAGTTACTGTTTCCGATCAACTGCTCAAAACTCGAGTAAAATGTTTGTTTGTATGATCGCAGAAACTCTTGAGACCTTCTTCGACCAGGCAGTGAGTAGCACGGTGAAGTTGTTCGCTTCTCTAGCCGTTAAAGTGAGCTGTCTGTCGCCTCGTCGTCGCCACCTAACATAAAACATTTTACGACCCTCGCTGGCTGCCATCGCAAACCGCAAATACCCCGTGCTTATATAGGTCACCGCTCTGACCTACTTGTCAGCAGCTCTCATTACCGCAGACAGTAATGTAATGAAACAGTCACTACTGCACCACGCCCCCAAGGGGATTCAGACGTAACTAAATTAATGCCGACTAAAATAAAATTATTTTGGCCCATGCTATATAGTGGAGCAACATACTGGCTCGAGTTCTGGTGGCTAAACAAGGAGTTTCTCCATCAAGTTCTCATCCCACAGAGCATGAAAATCGCGGGATTGTCAATTCTGATTCGTCCGTCGAGTTGGGACATTAAACCTGGCACTCTCTTGGTATCTTTAGTCAAAATTAGAACACAAGTCCGAATATTGTTTACCATCATCCATTTCCGCTGCTGACACGCTCATTACAGTAGAGGAAGGAGAAAACATTCTCTCAGATGATTCAGAAATGTTGAATGCATACTACGTGAAGTGGAGACTTTGTCCAAACCCGATGAAGAGAGAAGTATGCGCATTCCATTTTAGTAATCGCATAGCGCATCAACACTTAAAGGAAACCACTGCCAACAACAGTTAAACATAATATCTACCCTAAGTTCCTTGGAATCACCTTAGACCGTTCTTTAACGTTCAAAAAACACGTTAAAAACACAAGTCAGAACCATAAGACTCGGAACAACATCGTGAAGAGCTAGACGGCACTTCATGGGACGGTGATGCGGTCTCAGTACGATCAACCGCCCTCACCATGGTTTACCCTGTAGCTGAGTACTATGCTCCAGTGCAACAACGTAGTGATAGAAAAATCGCCGTTCACTTGAACGGGTGTACCAGAATCATAACTGGCACGATGAAATCCGAACCAGACCCCTGGTTACATTCATTAGTAACAGAGGTAACAATCAAGAAGCCACGGCACGTGAGTGGATAAAGTTACATCATCCTGACCATCCACAGATCTCCCAATCCACAAGAGCCCACTTAAATCGAGGAATCCATTATGTCATGATGTATCTGACTTCTGTGTGAAGGAAGAATGACGACAAAGCTGGAACTCTGCTCCTGTGAAACACCAAGGTATTCAAGATCCTACAACTGGACTTCCAGGATTCCGTCTGAAGAGAGAGCAGTGGGTAAAACTAAACCGCCTACGAACATGTCACGCCAAATGCAACGCAATGTTCTGAACTGTATGAACTTCGAGATTCTCCTGTGTGTGACACCATTAAGGAATGTTTTCTAAGCAAGAACGATGGACCATTTCAATATTTTATCAGTCTTCACCATTCTTAGAGTGACTGCAACAACTGGACATCGATTTGTGAATGCTGCCAACGTTCATATCATTGTATATATTTTATATATTTGTTATTTGCTTAGCCACACGATAAATAAATAAATTAGCTGCTAACATATATTAACTCTGGATAGCACCGAAAGGATTTGGTACCCTGCCTCCAATACATCAGTTGATTATTACATTTTCTACACTGTTATCACAGGAAACTTTGGATTAACCCACACACAGATATCAACTCCATAGCATTTTCCAAGTTTTTCCGCAGCGTAGTACAGATTTGCTAGTTTCATTGCACGGTTCTCTTGTGATACGACTTTCTACGAAGGATTTCTTTTGTCTCTATACTACGGAAATGAAAAAGAGGGACGGCAGTTGGAGCCTATACATTTATATGGGAGCCGTTTAAGCTTTCTGTACATCCACGTTTTATAACATTTTTAGTTTCTGGGACACAAACTTGATGCTTTCTTCTGTGTTATAACGAAAAACTGCCTGAAAGCCGTATCTCAGACGGCGGTTATCCCTAAAGAGGGATTTCAACTACGCCGGTAGTAATTCCATACTAGCATTAACACTTTCAGCCAAACTCCTTGGAGGATTTGTATAGCAAAAAGGGGGAAACATAATTTTAAAATCTGTGAATAATGTGGTTGTCATCTTAAGATGCTAACATAAATTTATAGAAATACTTTTGGTATGGTACAATTTTTGGGTTGACCCATTAATATCGAAGTAATAACACTGGTATTCATTTTTATAAGAAACACTGAATTTTGTTTCCAATTTTGGATGGATAGCACGTTAGTAAAGTGAAAAATGTAATCCCGGAATAAATAAACTAACAAAATTTTGAAAACCCCCAGAAATAAGTATATTTTTTTTCATTTACAAGGGCTTGCGTCTTGCGTACGATGTAGATCATTAGACACATCGCGTGTTAGGAGAGGAAAGCGAATGATGTTATCTGCCCATTAGCACTGTAACATTTGCACCAGTATATAAGCACGATGTCTTTCTCGGCATTAAGAATTATTATAACGGTCTCTGGTAACTAGCTGAGACGACAATGTTTACGCACAATAGTCAGGCGATACAAATCTCGGTCGCCGTCTTCTGGAAAATATGGTAACGAAGTCTATTATCGCCGAAATATCGTGTGTAAATATCATGTTTGCTTCTTCATCTTCTCTTTACACGTACCAGTCTTAGCTGGGTAAGATACAATAGTGACAAGGCCGGTTACATGGATTTATTTGTTTAGGCGCAAGTAGCTTAAGAATTTGAGCTCTTCAAATGATAGCCGCAGTTACTCGTAGATGCAGTTAAAACAACAAGCTGTGCTTATACCGCCTAGTGAAGAGTGTACCCTATTTCTCATAAGAAAATACTCTGACCTTGAATCAACAGCTGACAGTTCAAGTTGTAGATTTAAGAGCAACAGTCTTGGATCAAAAATATATACTTTAAAATGTGTATCCAACGTTTCGACAATTCATTGTTGTAGCAGGAGGCTTGTAACCATTCCGCAAATGCTGTGATAAGTAAAAAAACTGCTCTTGATCACTCGGTTTGTGGCAGAAGATTAGAGAATAGACGATACGCGATAAAATTTAATAAGTTTACAAGTGTCTGATTGTGAAAGAGTTTTTGACAATTGTGCACCTTATTGATACAACCAATGACGGTGATAATTACTTGGTGTAGCTTTAGTAATCTGGTGCTCCGCAAACCCCTTCCCTGTTGTGTCTTAATCTAATAATCTTAAAAAGGTACAGGGGTGCTACCCGAATTACAGAGCGTTATTGGAGGACTTGACTTACACAAAGATTTACTAGAGCTGAAGTTCGAATTAAGGACCAATTAAAAATTCTCAGTCGACAGGTTTCGAAATTCAAACCTCTCGATTTACAGTCTCCACCAGGCAGCTAGAGAGAAATAGTTCAATGAGTCTTTCATCGTACAACAAATATTTCGAATCATGTTACAAGATAAAATAATCACTTATTCTGCCCTGATTAGTAACCAAATTTTGGAGGTCCATGGAAAAATAAAATGCTTTAGTCCTACTATTTTGAGGCAATTTTTTAACGTTTTTACTTGCTGTTCTCATAATTGCACTTTCTTTGTAATAAGTTTCTTTTCCCAGATTTCCGATGGATCATTATGTTTTCGGTATCACGGAAGACGTAATGAGATTTTAAACAATAGTTTTCCGTTAAATGTTCTATTCTAAGAGATTTCTAGTATTTAAGTTCCTTTAAAAAATAGCAATAAAGAGTAAAATTATTGACATCTGGCTACTGAAACCACACAGGCAGCCATTGTGTATGTAAATTATTTCAACAAAATACGGGCACCTCGTGCCGCAAACCGTATTCGAACAGAGGACTTCCATGACACGAGGCCAACCCTTCGTGACTGGGGATGGCCTTATACTTTAGTTTTTTGACTTAATACAATTCCTTACGAATATTTTCACTCTCTCTTTGAAGACCTTTCACAAATACCGATGAAAAGAATAATACCCGTAAATACTGTTACTTTTATAACGACGTTTTCAACTCGTTTATGTTGTAACGTGTACATAAAGAGCTTTATAAATTATTACATTAGTGACAACATTTCTAATTATTTTATACGATACCTGTGTTCGTAAGTCACATACTAAATCTGAATTTCGTATTAACGTGAACCAAATTACAGTAATAACTTGCGTCAAAAGTATGAAAACTGAAAGTGATAGTTGACTCAATAATAGCAATCGAAGATAAACTAAAATCTGCATCTGATGTTTATTTAAGCAATGTATTATGCAGATACAATTATGCTGCTTGCGAAGAAAAAAAATGTTTGACGGGAATACGAATCGTCCATCAAACAGAAGGAAGGGGAACTATCTAATCATACACCTGGAAATTCTCCGCTTCTTTTTGTTCGAAAACAATCCTTTTCTAAAGAGATACAGTATTATGAGGAGGAGGGTGTGGGAGAGATTGTGCAGCAATATCTTTAGACTGTAATGCGATTGTTACATTGCAGAAACATGTCAAATCCTTTCCTGAGAACTCTGATCAGCAGGACTCTTAAAGTAATCCGAATTACATGTGAGAGCACTGTAGCGCATGCGGAACAGGCGCAGCCCATTACTGGTGCAGGGAAGCCCTCCTGATCCGCCTCAGCTCAAGCCGATCACCAGAGATCAAAGTCTTCCGCCCACGCGCTCGTTTCCTCCACCTTGCTGCCGAGGAAATCGGGAGAGAATGGCTCCTGGAAACGCAAGGAGAATAGACGCGACAAGACAAAATGCACTCCAATGACCACGGGGAGATGGGAACTGACAAAGTACACGATTTCAAGAAGTGTTGCTTGGTTTGTTCAGTTAAAAATCTCTGGGTAAATAAACGACCGTTGAGGAATTATATAAGATGTTCATGACATGGGAACTTTACGCATTTAAATCCAGTTGTTGTATTCTTTAGAAATTTCAGAAAATCGAAACAAGAATAAAGACAATAAAACTTTCATGAGGAAACAGAAACCACTTTAACAATTTTAATAATTTTAAAATTTATTTTTTAAGTTCTTCCTTCCTTTACTTAAGAATTAGTGTGTTTTTTTTATGATTTTACGCATCGTCGACGTGGGAAAAGACGGGGCAAGGAACGGAAAGAAGTTTTTTT
This sequence comes from Vandiemenella viatica, assembly GCA_031002005.1. NCBI lineage: Eukaryota > Metazoa > Arthropoda > Insecta > Orthoptera > Morabidae > Vandiemenella > Vandiemenella viatica. The sequence goes on along the minus strand of JARYHS010012519.1, from coordinate 63,186,810 downwards.
AATTTTTTGTTTTTAAATGGCTTTCGGCATCTTAGGCCACACAGCCAGCCTGATGAATTTTTCCAGATAATTAGACACACCACAGGACGGACATGACATTCACAGACACAACAGTTAAACACCCCTGCCCGCGGCCGTACTCGAACCGGCGACCTTCGGCACGCGGAGCTAACACTCTAGCCCCTACGCTACCGAGGCCGGCAACGGAAAGGAGTTCGGCTATAGCCTTTTGAAAGGACCATTCCGGCATTCGCCTGGAGTGAACACGGAAAACCAAAATCTGATCGGCTGGATTCGAACCTGCGTCCTCCAGAGTGCGAGTAGTTAAAACAATTTTTTTTGTATTTTTATTTTAATTGCTAGGTAGCTTATGTCCTGGTGGTAATTTATATACAGTCATACTTTTATAATTTTGAAACTATTAATTTCAATTCCTTCAATGTTTCAGGTAAATAGTCTGTCCATTTGCCCGATTCCATACTTAAACACGAAAACTTTCCCACACCCTTATTTCTGAAACCAATTGTTAGTCTAGGGCCATTTGCATCACATGCTTAGCACAAACTAAAATTAATATTTCATCCAACATTCATCGAGGCCTCGTCAGGTCTTATTCACCCCCCCCCCCCCCCAAGTCTTCCATGACGCCCAACCCACATCTTTTATCGTACCAGTTAGCGATTATGCTCTACGATAATTTAATCAAACAAATTTAGCTGTCCATTCCACTAACTCCAATTCCTGTATCCGATAACCATAATTTTGGCCCCACATTCAAGGATTTCACTAAATTTCTGCAGTCCAGTTCCCTCATTTCCTTGCTGCATCCATTCATCAACTTCTTAAACAAATGAACGACTTTAAAACCTTCCCCTGCCTCTTCCCCACCTATAATATGTAATATGCAGCTGTCACACCACCGTATGAATATTCAGACTATAGATGCGTTTAACATAGCAATGCAAAACACATAACGTATTATCAAACAGGGTAACAAATACGCTACGCGGGATGGATGGAGTTTGATTGAGTTGCAGAAGCACATTATATTTGACTTGAAGCAGCTGCCTGTTCTACACACCCTGAACCTTCCTTGTGCTAAAGAGGCAACATCGCATTCAAATACAGATATGACGTACGCCTCAGTTAACTTTCCATTTGTGACAGCTCTCTCATTATAGTAAACTACGCCTCCTGGCAGAGATCGTAAATGCGTAATAGCCTTTCTTCGCGCTTGACAGGAGGAAAAGATGGTTCGAGTCATACTGACAAGAATTTCTTATGGTACTGTACATGTTCAGCTGGGGATGAGAGTTCTAGCAGGTGGTGCTTAATTCCTAACCTATCAAAGCCACATGCTGAATGCTAAACCTCTCTCTGTGCAACGAGGCCACAGGAAATGTTGATAATTATCGTCCATCGCGGGAACGGTCCTCTTACCGTCTATCGCAAGGTGAGGTTTTACCTGCAGGAATCAAATTTTAGCCATCAATGCTATTAAGTGTTTCTAAGCTATTTTGTTGGTTCTCTAATTCAGCCTCAAAAATATACTTTCCAACAACGGAATAATTTATAAAACGATAAACAAATCTTAGAGGTATGTTTTACGTTTAGATGGCGACACAACGATTATCATTAAAAAAAAAATCGGTTTATTTAGTTCCTGTGAGTAGTTTTGTCTTTAGTTCTTTAAAACTATTAACGAAATTCTACTTTATTTAAAGAAAAACAGGATGCAATCAAATAATCACTATACTGCAGCCACTATAACCCGAGAATGAGTGTAGTGGGTGAATGGTACCGCTCTGGCTTCGCATTCGGGAGGACACAGGCTCGAATCCCCGTCCAGGCATCCAGATTTCGGTTCTCCACGCTCCCGAAATCACTTCAGGATAATGCAGTGATGGTTCCTGAAAAAAGGCCATGGTGGAATTCCAACCCGTTCCTTGTCTCCAGTCCTTTCCCGCCTCTAATAACTCAACGTATACTAGGCGTAAAGACATAAGCAAAGAAATTTACCTCGAGGAAGCTTCGGTAAAAAAAAAAAAAAAACAAAAAAACAAAAAAAACGCAATTTGCTGTCTGTGTAAGATTTTTTTGTCCAATAATTTCTGTCCGTTTGATACCAACTTGACTACCAGAGTTGGAACTCCAAGACTTGCTACTAGTTTGCTACATCAAACTGAACAGCAAATTGATGGCAGGCGTGCAACTGTACTACAAATTGTCACCAAAAGTTGGAGAGTTTTGGTTTCAATTTACATTCAACGATAGGTTTCATATTGATGTAATTTTTTATCTTCCTATAATATAAATTGAAGTCAAGATTTTTGTAGCCAACCTGAAAATTCTTCTTCCTATTTTTTCTATAAAATTGTAGATTTTTTCTTATTACACTCATGTTTGTACTCGGTTCTTCGTTTGACGATATTTTTACTTAGTAACTAGCAGAAAGTTTCTCTTCTAAGTGATGAAAACCAATGAAGAAATAAAATCCCAATTCTAGTTTATATAGACAAGCGAATTAGCTCAGGAAACCCCTAAAATTGACGAGAATGTAGGGTATAAGGGTATTCCCAAAACGATAATGGCAACATTATGCAATAGGTAACTATTTTTTTTTTTTTTTTTTTTTTTTTTTGCTGTCATCAGTCTTTCGACTGGTTTGATGCAATCCTCCATCTCTTCCTATCCTGTGCTAACCTCTTCATCTCTACATATCCCTTACAACCCACGTCCTCAATTATCTGCTTCACATATTCCAATCTCTGTCTTCCTCTACAGTTCTTACCTTCGACTGTTCCCTACACCAGCAAATTAACCAATCCAGCATGTCCCAAAATATGACCTACCAGCCTGTCTCTTCTTTCTGAAAGTTTCTTCCACAAACTTCTTTCCTCACCCATCATTTCCAAAACTCGTTCATTTCTTACTTCGTCTGTCCACCTAATTTTCAGCATTCTTCTGTAGCACCACATTTCAAATGCTTCAATTTTCTTTCTTTCCGGTAATCCTTAAGTCCATGTTTCGCTACCATAAAGTGCTGTGCTTCACACATAGAGTTTTAAAAAGTTTTTTTTTTCTAATTCCTAGATCCATATTTGAAACTAAAAGGTTTCTCTTTTTCATGAAGGCACTTTTTGCTACTTATCATATAAACGATCGATTAATACCCTGTAAACATAAACGGAAAGGGTTGCTAACTTGAAAGTGTAAAATCGTGGAAAAATTGTTACATTTCGGTAATTCAATGGGAGAGATCCAAAAATCGGTAGAAATACCGAAAAATCGGTAAGTTTGTGACCACCGGCTTCCACGGAGGGAGGTCTCTTGGCGTTAGGGAAATTGGCAATAGAGTCGCCAAAGAAGTCCGGACGACAGAAGCAGTGTCATATTGCCGGCTGCGGTAGCGTAGTGGCTAGAGTGCTGGCTTCACGTCGTTGGTTCGAGTCCTGCCGAGGGCAAGGGTGTTTAAGTGTTGTGCGTGTATATGTCGCGTCCGTGTTGTAGTGTCCCTTGTGATCACACTTAATAGCAACAATGTACTCTGGAGAAACTAATACTTTGAAAGAATCATGAGAATCACATTGAGCTGGCTGTGTGGCCTCAGTAGCCAAATGCCATTAAAAAGAGAGAGAAAAATGGTAGTGACATAGTTATTGCCAACTCATGCCCTCTTAGTTACAACAGTTTCAGCAGCTTTTACACATCAGGCTGACAAATGTTTAACATTCTAATCCTTTCAGGATTCACAAATTTCTTATGCTGCTATATTATCTTTATGGACGTGCATACTGAAACAACGGTACTTAAAATCGTGGTTGCGGTGTTATCGGTAACTGAATGATTTTTTTTTTTTTTTGGTGGAATAGAAAGTAATGCCTGATAATGTATTAAAAATCTTTTGTATATAATCTCAATTTCATATCTTTCACAGCCGAAACGAAGTGATAACTGCCTCGCCCGATCAAAACGTGTTGTTCTGTGGATAACAATTATTATTTTTGGGAATTGATCAATAAAACGAATACTGAACTAGAACGGCATTAAGTAAATATCTAGGAATCTCTAATATTGGTTTATGAAACTGCCTGGATAGTGGTTAACAACCATTCACCCATGGATATTCATATGACATATTTGTCTGTTGTGTGAAGTCCTGTCAAAACCCCGAGTGAGCTCTCATATAACAGTCGGGGCCGTGTTTTGGCCACATCACTCGCTAACGTCCTTACGGCCCTAATGTGATTTGTGTAGACGTTTCCAAGGTTTCGTGCATGTAAAGGTGACTGGTGAATTAGCGCTCGGTGACGTCTTCGTAAACTGTAAGAACAAGACTTCCGCTGTGCTCGCAGCTACCTGCAACGTTGTCCCCGGAATATGTGCACGAAGAAAATCACCATACACAAGGAATTACAGTAAACAGACAGAGAAAGTTGGTAGGTGCTGTAATGGTCCAAATTACATTTAACGATGCAGGACAATTTACAATTATTAACAATAAATTAATTAGGAATAGGAACGGGAAAGTAATATTCAAAAAGTCTCTTGAATTTGGGAAGGAACGGTTGTAGTAAAATTCCATTACCAGACTTTGCGACGTCAGACACCCCATCCCTTCGTTACCTGGATAATTGGTTTCGATCTGTGCGCAGTGATCTGCTAAGTCAAACTCAAAAAATATTTCCCTATCATCACAAGTCGTGCTCAGCCAGTGGTAAGCATCCAAATTCCTGCCAGTTCAGAAAGATTGGCCGTTTAACTTAGGAGGGAAATCGCGGTATGAAAGTTTTGAAAGAGGAGAAAACAACCATTTTTGTGCATTCTCGTACGGACAGCAAAGGCGACAAGACGTAAAGAAATCTTCGCTTAAACCTGGTATTATACAGACGCGGTTATCCTAAGCCGATGTTGTACAGTAAGCAGCAAAATAAACCATTTCGTACTGTACTTAATCAGTTATATTTTTTTATGCTACTGTTGTTTAAATAAATTTACCAGAGCAGTAATTGTGTAGGGGGGAAGGCTACAGTATGGTCTAATCCCGAGTGCATCCATTACGTGAAGCATGATGGACCAGATGAAGAACGTGTAGTTTGCGTGAGCTATATGCGACCTTAGCATTAGTACCTGTGGACGCAAGTGCAAAACACAAAAGAACAGCAGCTCCCTCCTTGCAGGTAAACATGGATTTGGCCTACCTGGAAATGCAGCTATTTCACAGTTCGGTAAACAGATTTCCACCCTCCATTGCAAACAAGCTTTCCGTATTTAAATGACTTTCCCAAAGTACCACGGAACGGTAACACGGCAAAGATATTATAAATAATCTCCCTGCTCCAATTTCTCCCAAGGGAAGTAGCTAGCCGGAATTTTCTAAATGTTTCATATGTTTTTCTGTACAGATGATCTTGTAAACTGTATATATGCAAAAATATAGTTTCTCATTTAATTTCATTCTCACCTAAGGTAGTATTTTCTTGTTCGTTAGTTTAAAAAGTGTATGATGAAATTAAAAAATCCATGATTGGAATGATTAAGCTTTCTTTAAGATTACTTGACACATTGTTGATAAAATTATGATTAATGTCGTGATTTGTCGTGTATTTTAAGTATTCAGAGTAAATGCCGAGTTTTTCTGTATAAGTAAAAAAAAATTATTTCGATTCCCATTTTCACTTACAGGTTTTAATGAATTACAAAACAAGGAATTTATTTTCGATATTTTTCTGAGTTACCTATTCGCGTGCCTAGGTATATTCGGCACCGTAATTCTTTATTAATCTTATTTTTTTATTATTTCATCCATTCTTATTACCATTGACAATGCTAGCAGCGCTACTTTGCACTCCCTCCAATTCCTGTATTTAGTACCCATGATTTGGAGCCCGCACTACACCACCATATTCAACGAATGGTCTGACCAAAGTTTTGTAACCCAGTTCACTCACTTGTATATTTCCTCATCATTCTCTCCAATAAATGATGGATTTTGAAACCTTTTCCTACCGCCTGCCCGATGTGTCCTGTCCAGTTGAGTTCAAACTGTTAGGGCAAGATATTTACATTTCAAGTCTTCCACAAACAATTTCTAGCCCACCTTATAATCAACATTTAGTCTTTTACACGTGTATCTAATAAGTTGATCCTTCTTTACATTTGTTTTTATCCTATGTTCACCTACCCAGCTAGGCATAGTGTCCCGTTCACCCTGCAACTGTTCACACTCGACTCCCGTTTTCATCTTATTATATAACATTATGTCATCTGCGAGCAACCTAACTTCCGGCCTAGACCATTACGCAAAACAAAAAAAAAATATTTTCTGGAATAGAAAGGAAGAAATAAACTGTAATGCGTTGTTGTTTGCGAATAATATTTTTAGTCGAAAATCCTGAAGTCATTGTAATTCCCATCTTCCTTTTTTTTTTTTTTTTGCTGCCATCAGTCTTTCGACTGGCTTGATGCAATCCTCCATCCTTTCCTACTTTGAGCTAACCTCTTCATCTCTACATATCCCTTACAACCCACGTCCTCAATTATCAGCTTCATATATTCTAATCTCTGTCTTTCTCTACAGTTCTTACCTTCGACTGTTCCCTCCACTAACAGGTTAACCAATCCAGCATGTCTCAAAATATGACCTACCAGCCTGTCTCTTCTTTCTGTAAGCTTCTTCCACAAACTTCTTTCCTCACCCATCATTTCCAAAACTCGTTCATTTCTTAATTTGTCTGTCCACTTAATTTTCAGCATTCTTCTGTAGCACCACATTTCAAATGCTTCAATTTTCCTTCTTTCCGGTATTCCTAAAGTCCATGTTTCGTACCATAAAGTACTGTGCTCAACGCATAGAGTTTAAAAAAAAAAATTTCGTAGATCAATATCTGAAACTAAAATATTTCTCTTTTATCATGAAGGCTCTTTTTGCTAGTGCTATTGTGCTTTTAACATCATTCCTGCTTCGGTCATCGGTTGTAGTTTTGCTTCACAAGTAACAATTCACTTATTTCTCCTATTGCATCCGATCCTATTTTTATATTTAATCTACTAGTATTGGTATCATTTCTGCTACATTTAATCACTTCTGTCTTGCTTTGATTTATATTCAGTCCAAAATCTTCCTTCAGTATTTTGTTCATGCCATTCAGCAATTTCTCAACATCCTCAGCCCTTTCTGCTAACAAGACAATAACAGTCTTTGTATGTAATGTGTAATATTTTTCGCAAAAAAGTCCTGAAGATGGTGAAATTCTATTTATGCGTGGGCGCTCCTTATCTAATACGGACATTTCTACAGACTGAGTGTAGTAAGTCGGACTAGAATTAACAGTGACGCTGTTTCTTCGAAACTCTTTGTTCGCATCTTCCATATCAGTGAAAGAAACAATTAAATGGCAAGTCACGCCTGATGTAACATAACTAGCATCTATTTTTGCACATTGTTATCTGGACAAAATTCTTTTCCTACTTACTCTTCAATTGTTAGGAGGGTGAGACATGCTTTCTTGGATCTGTACACATTTTGATCTTGGTTACAGAAAGTCACTGTGAGTGAGGTGGTGTCATTACGCCATTCTCAAGAAATGCGAATTTTATAATTAAAACACTTGCAAGAAGCTGAGAAATGAGACTTCATTAGAAAATTCCAAAATTACTACCTAAGCGAAATGAGAACAGTATGATTTATTATTTGATCATTTACCTCACGAAAGCATACGCGTTTCTATGAAAACCTTCTACTTATAATTGTGGAAAGTTCATTAAAGTTTTCTCAACGTAGTGCGATAAAAAAAAATTACAATTGGCTTTTCAGTTTATCACCATTGTGACAATTATTTCTGTTACCGGGGTTCTTACTTTAGTACAAAGAGAGAGAAAATTTTCTACAGCTTCTTTACTCAATGTTATGCCACAAGAAATAAAATGTTATTTGCAATAACTTTATGGCTTTATGTTAAAACTGGATGAGTTTCTGCTTTACAGTTTTTCTTCGTAGAATTTGTAATCTAATAAAGATGAGAGAATAGTATATGATTTGAAAAAAGAAAGGGAAATTTAAAAGGTTATCTGACAAAATTATTCACATGAATGATACGTATAACACGGCTGAAGTCACGTCGTCCTGCCTGGAAGACTGCTGCCAATCTAATATCTAACTCCTTCAGCCCTACAGATAGCTGGACAGCGGAATGGGCATCGCCAACACCATAGGACATAGTGCAAATTGCCAATCCCTGCTCAAAACTACCAGGATTCAACTTACCGCGGGGTATTTGGTGTAAATTAAATCGGATTAGATGTGGTACGGGAAGAACTTCTTCAACTCTCCACACCTGGGGCTGGGCAGATTATCCGTACTGTGACTGCGGTGAGGTTTTACAAACTGTGTCGCACATTGTGCAGGACTGCCCACTGCGTGCCTTTCCTGGTAGTCTGGAAGACTTAAAATTGGCCACGCCGGAGGCGGTGGCTTGGTTGGAGCGCCTCGACGTCACGTTGTAGTGGTTGTGACTGGAGATCCTGTCTCAGTGGCCGGCTGCGGGCATTGTCCGCTGAGGTATTTGTATATACAGTATGTGTATATATATATGTGTGTTTACTTTGCAACAAGATTGTTCAGTGAATACAGTATAATTGTTGTTGAATGATGTAAATGGCATACAGCATCATAGGCAAAATAAATAAAGTACTACGTATGAATTACTTAGTAATATCATTAGTTTTAAGAATTACTATCCCACATTCGTGAAACTATTAGCACTGAGATTAAAGCGAACATAATTTACGTAACCTCGAGCATAGTGCAAATTTAGGGAACTTTAACTGTTCTGGAATTGGAAGGTTGTTAGAATCCTCTCGACAGGAGAGCATAGCAGCTGGTATTGTGAGTTCAGTGCCCTTTTCTCGTAATTCTTACTATCCTTGTTGATGGAAGTATTAGTAACTGTAATTGATTTGAAGGCAAATTTAGTGACAGATCGTTAAGAATTCATCTGTAGATACTGTAATGGTTGTGTGAAAAGCATTTCAGTAAGGAACCACGAAATTAAATCTTTAGAAACTCGCGGAACAAATAAGATACCTAAATGTTACGTTCTTAACAAATTTAAAAATTAGTAAAAATTGTTAAAGATAATATATCAAGTTTTATAGAACTGTATTGAAGGATAAAAGAGATAATTTAAATGTGCTGAATATACTGGTAGAATTTGTGTTACTAAATGTTATTATCAAAGAGATTTAACTGACGGAATTGAACATTTAAAAGTATAGCAGCTTTCTCACTCGATGCTATGGCCGACAGAAAAGCTGCTTCAACGGGGGAAAGTACTGCTTTTATTTATTTACGTTTCCAGTAATATTCGTATCCACATCTTGCAGATGATTAATTAAGACAAAACATAAATTCCTTTTCCCGTAGCTACTTCCAGTGCCTAATCTGCTTCCTATTCGGTAGCCTGTGTATGTACTGGAGATGCTATGTTTAGAAGACTTTTCTGTTAATTGATTGATTATTCTGTTAAAGCCATCTGTAAACTAAGTTTCAAGTTTGAGATGGGTGGTGTGGAGAAAAACGTTTAGGCAATGGTATTCATCCTTCTGCGGAAGGACGCTATATTGAGGTTCAACATCCGACCAACCTAATTACAGTTTTTAGACAATTATGCAGCCTTTTTATGCCAGATGAGCTATATTTTACAATTTAATGTTACATAACGTGGCTCTAGTTCCTTCCAGGAACACCGTATTTCTCTGTTCCAACGATCCTGGGGTCTTCCTCTTGCTCTTTTCAGGTTCCTTGGTATCCAGTCCAGAACTGCCGTAGTCCATCTGTCGTCTCTTTTTCGAGCAATATGACCACCCCATTGCCATTTTTGGGTAGTCACTCTTTCTAAGATGCCTGTCACTTTGGTTATCGAACGAATGTAGACGGCCCTTTTTCGGTCTCTTCTTGTAAACCCTAACATTGTTTAGTGTCCAAGTCGGGCAGGCATATGTGAGGATCTGTAATACACACTCACCAAATACCTGGTTTAAAAAAAATGTATGTGCTGGTATGTTTGATTTAAAAACTATAGAAGTTCTTCAGTTTGCTCACCAGCCCACCTTTATGCGTCTGTAGATCTCAGAATTTGAGTCGTCATTCATGTAGATCAGTTGGCCAAGATAGAAGTGCTGTTTTACGGACTCAATACCAGCTTCTTTCGTGTCTGCCTTGTCTTTGTCTTTATCTACACATTTGTTTTGCATGATTTTGCTTTTCAACAAGTTTATTTAGACAAATTATCCTGATCAAAAACATCTATGCTGACATATTAATCCACTTACACTTAAAAAAATACAAGATTCACTAACCTAAAACACAGCAAGCTCAATTTTTTTTTTTAAAACTGCTTAACGTCTCTTAACAGTGAGGCCTTTAGAGACGGGAATGTATTGGGGGGGGGGGGCAAGGAATGGGAAGGAATTCGGCCATGGCCTTTTGAAGGAAGCATCCCGGCATTTGCCTGGAGTGATTTGGGAAACCATGGAAAACCCAAATCTGGATGACCGGACGGGGATTCGAACTTCCGTCCTCCCGAATGCAAGGCCAGAACGCGAACCGTTACACCACCACGCTCGGTAGCAAGTTTCAAGACAGTGATCACTGGCAGCTACTAACAGATTTCTGCCTTAAAACTGTTCAATTATTTGAGACCGCTGAAATTTGTCAGACCAACCTATTTAGAAACGCTTCGTTCTATATGCTTTGTATCCCTTTCGTGGTAAGGGGTAGTAATAATCATGTGTGCTACTAGGAGTTGACTGTGTGAAGTTGTCTCCTGGATTTGTTTCCTGAAATTTAGCGATATAAGTTAAACACTAAGCAACTCATAAATTGTTTCCATTGCTGAAAGAGCCTGTCATACCAGCGATGTCTCAAATTAGAATAGCTTTCGTAGTTTGCAGTTGCTAATAATAATTAAATTTCATGGAAACGAAGAAGGAATAGTTCCAAAAGTATGCTACTAACACGCGTCAAGGAAATGTGAATAATTGTTTGTCCAAAGGCTTCTCGCTCCCCGGCCTTGTTGATAGAGGAGCAAGATTTCTGGGACAGTTGGCAGATAACGCATTTCCTGGACGAAGTGAGCAAAAAAATTCTTCGAAGCGCAATGACCTCCGTACGGCAGCCGACTTTATTGTTCCCTGAAACAATTCGTAACTACACACATGGAGATGAACCATGAAATTGACTCACTTCTATAATATTTGTCATGAATCTTTCCTATGACACCTCTCGTTTCATGCTTGATTTAACCACGACTGGGTAATTTTCCTTCTCACCTGCTTCACCAGTTTTATTTGAAATTCTTTCAGTGCAATTTCCTTACTGACCTTTTACAGTTTTTAACAGATTCTTTCAATGTTTTAGATTATTTGTCATTTTGCTCGGTAATTTACACCAGACTATCGTATCTGTAAAAGAAAGTTTTGTCATTCTCTTAGGCTTAAATAAAGTGCTTTGTCATCTCTTTCTTTTTATATACGACTTCTAATTCTACTACCTATATTCATTCAGCACCTCGTCGCCAATATTTGCCTTATTAATTCTCTGAAAACTCTTCATCCTCCTCCTGTATGCCAACGCATTCCAACCCATCGCCTTCATTACACCAGTTACTGACTGCGTACTGCAGTAATCATCACTAATAAATCTAGATGATCTCCTTTTTGCCCTAAAACAAGTACCACGCCAATATTTGTTTCTAGCTACGTGCACCAAATCCTTTCAACACAACACACAGATAATGTCAGCCTGGTTCACTGAATTAAACTTTTTTTTGGGGGGGGGGGATACATCGGAGGAAACTGTTAGTCTGTGGTGTGGTTCACAGCCAATTTTTCCATTGAATTGCTCCCCGTCTGTTATTCCTTAGCAGAACGACCCGCCAGTTCTGGGTAGCAGTTCTCCAAGAACTTTATTCGAAAGGCACTAAGGTTAGAATTTCCTAATTACATGTATTCCAGCAGCACTTCAAGTTCAGCGAAGAGCCTACTCCGCAACGGAGGAATTCTGTGAAATGAACGGTGCGTTTACGTTGAATCAGGGCCGGCGCTAGGAATTTCGGGCCCGTGGTAAAATGGACGACCTTTTTAATTTTTTTTTTAGCTCTACAAACTGGCCGGGTGGGGCAATGGGCGGACTGTTGGCTTCGAGGCCTGGGAGCCCCTGCAGGCGGTGATCGGGGCCCCCCTTCATTCCGGCGGGCCAGGATACATTTGACCCGCTTACCCCCCCCCCCCCCCCTCTATCGCCGACCCTGTGTTGGCTCTGCGATAAAGCATGAGAGCGACGATAAAGGCGGAGACTAAAGCAGCACTTAATTTCTATCTTAATATGGTGTTTATATTGGAGCTTCGATAGTAGCGTAGATTCGTGTTTTATATTGCAGATATTTGTCAACTGGTCAATTATTTAGAAATCTAGCTTTTTCTTTTCGTATGGGAATAGCATTACAACAACGTCCAAAATTGTGAGAGAAATAATTAAGATTATATGTGAAAAACTTCAATAGAAAATTCCAGAAGAACTGGATTTCAGAAAAATACCAGAAGACTAACACAATGTTTGGAATTTTCCGAATTGCATCGGCGCTATCGACTGAAAACACGTCAGAGTTATTTGTCCAGCGCACTCTGGCTTAGTATTCCATAATTACAAGAATAATTTTTCTATTCTTATACAAGCATTGGTCGATACTGATTACAAATTTATAAACATTGACGTTGGACTTACGGTAATCAGAATGATGGTGGAATATTTTTATTTTCAGCATTGTATGTGTATTTATCTGACGGAAGACTGCCTATACTTTACCAAATTGTGAAATCATTGCACTTCATGTTTTTATGGGTAATGAAGCTTATCTACTTTTAGCTAATTTATTATACCCTTATGGAAGACAACATTTATCTACAGGCAAAGAATACTTCAATGCTAGGTTATGAGGAGCACGAAGAACCGTCGAATTTGCCTTCGACATAATTTATTCTGAAAGGAGAATTTTAGCTACAGAAACTTCCGTAGACATAGCTGACGATATTGCTAAGGCCATTTGTTTGTTACATAACTTTATTGATGACAGAGAAGGCACTGAACATTCCCTTAAAGAAACCAGCATTCCAAATCACAGAAATTTGACCCTACTTTCGTCACAATCCAAATTGAATGATTACTAATGCACTTAATTTGATGTTTCTAATTTAAATTACTTGTGATAGAAAAAAATTTCTTTCAATAAATTATGTACTGTTTCTGTTGGTTATATTAATGTGATATATTTTTGTTGACTTTTATCTTAAGTTTATAATTCACACACGTTGAAACGAGTGTATAATTTGTCGAGAACGAATCTGTTGTGGTGATTTTTGTCCTTTTGGTCTCACAAAAGTGGCCTAGCAAAAATTTCACCAGTCAAACTATCGATGGCTAACCCCGACAAGAGCGAAGAAAAAAAATATAACGATTAGTGTCGCTTTTATCACTGCCTAACTACTCTGCCTGCCTCGTCACGCTTCTTCAAAGTAAACACCTCCACTGTCAACAATGTTTCATTTTTCTTCGATTAGGGGACTTCATTAATTACGTGAGGTGTTTTTCCGGAATTCCGGACCCCCCCCCCTTTTCTGGTGAGACTTCGTGAGGTTTGGTCCGACCCTCCCCCCTCCTATCCCCCTCTAAAATGACGTGAGATTTTGACGGAGACCCCTGCCCCCCTACTAATCGACCTCGTAACTTTTTGAGAGCTTTTTTCTTTAGGTCTCATGCTTCCAAGGGCGGCTATATCCCCAATTTTCTACGAAACACCCCCCTAAAATCGACTTTCGCGTCATTTATAGTCCTTTCTTGTTTTTTTTTTAGCTTTACAGTCCTACAAAAATTTCAAAACCACACATGAGATATCCGTTGACCGCTCCCTACCCCTTGCTGAGGTTTCATCATATTACGCCGGAACCCTCCCCCCCCCTCGCCCCCGCTATTTCATCTCACGTAATTAATGGACGCCCCCTAGGCTAGTACGTCGCTCTCGTCGTTTAACACAGCTCCAACATGAAAGCACCAGAAGGTTTTTCTTTCCGGGCGTCTTTTAAAATAAAAGTTCCCATCATGTCAGGACTATTAAAATACGACAAGCGTACACTACAAAACCAAGCAAATGGATTGCTACTATTATTGACCTAACTTAGTTGTATAAGCAGCAAATATAGTCATTTTTTTAAAAAAATAAAAATTCTTACAAGAAATATTCGGGTCTAATTTGGCAGCACATGGGGATACCACAGGTATTTTTTTTTTTAACTTCTACTGTTTTTGTTGAAGCCCTTTTTCTGTGGCAGCTTTGTTTACTGTTTATGGTTGGGTAGATTTTAGGGGCTCTATTTAATTTCACTGAAGTCTAAAGTGAAAAATCGGTGGCTGTGATTATCGTTTGGATTTCTTTATTTTGGAAAACCTTTTTTGATTCGTTTTATTATCATCAATGTATGTAGTGTCAGCGATTATGCTGAATAGCCGTAGGAAGCGTGAAGAAGGAAACGTGTCCTAGTACTAATTGGAAGCGCGCATGTCGCAAGTCATTCCATATGGCAGACGGTAGTGTGGCCATCAAACTGCTGGGGAACGAAAGCGTAAAATCCGCGAATATCTGCAGAGCAATTCGGCCAGAATACTGTGATAAGATATTTGATTGGAGCAATCATTTCAAAGATGGCGGTACATATTTAAATTACGATCTGACCTCAGGTGATTTCCAGCTATCAGCAGTCATTCCTTTAAATATCCTTGACAAGAAATCCCGGTTACCGATAAATGACGCCTAAATTGAGTTTGAATCACACATAATACGCGTCTTTCCTTGGAAACGGTAAAAAAAAATCATAATGATATTTTTGAAATATCATCACAAGCTGGCTGGGCACTAAAATAACTTTCCGTTTGGTTTGTGACCAGCCCAGAGGAGAAGCAGTCTGGCTTGAGTTGAATGAGTGTTTTGACAAAGTAGCCCTGGATTTTCTGGATCGCACCATTACATATGACGAAACCTGGCCACATCATTTCACTATAGAATCAAAACGATCACTTCATAAGCAGAAGTACTGACTAAACACAAAAAAAAACTGATCAGTTCCAGGTAACGAACAGGAAGTATTAAGTACTGTCGTGGACAGACGTAGTGTTATTTACGTGTATTTGAGTCTGCACAAAAACGGCCTGGCTTTACCACAACGGAGTTCTGTTTCTGTAGGATAATATACGTGCTCATATTGCTCACCGCCCTACATGCACTGTGCGATAACTCGGGTGGGAGATATTCCCAAATTTTCTTTACTATAGGAACCTTGTTTCGAGTGATTTCCACCTGTTTAGATCTCAAGAAAGTTTCTCGGAGTTCAGGGTATGTTGGCATCGATGAAGAAATGTAGCAAGTTGTCCTAGGATGGTTCAGGAGTACTGAAAAATCTTGGGATAGCTGACTGTACAAATCTTGTTGGTAAGTTCTGACTGCTCTAAATTTTGTTCTTTTACAACACACAATCAAAAGTTTCGCTCTGATTTTCACGCTCCTCGAATCTCCAATTCTTGCAGCAAGGGCAAAGTGAGCGTCTCTGCTTTTCTCTTAGGGACGAGGATCCTTCCTTGCTTATTAATTTAGCATCGTGGTCCCAGTGAAAATACCAACACCCAATCGCAATAAGTTATACCTACAATATGAATGAATAATTGAATGCTGCGGGCTGTATTATTCAACTGCAGTTAATCAAATATGCTGGGTGAGAAACTGAACAATGGGCTTTAATAGCTACCAGAATACCTCACTGATTTTTTCAGCGATTTTTAACGATTTCAGAGATGCATGTGTTCCTGTACTTTTTTCTGTCTTCCGTAAATTAATTTTTCCGCTGTATTTTCCTAATTCTTAGTGTTCTTTAGAGCATTAACTATCAATTAAAAAAACAAAAAATCCAATCGCTTATGTCAATGTTTATAAGCAGAAGATAAAAGTATAAATTTAAAAAATTTTGCGAATTTTACGGTAAAATTATATCTTAATCGAATCCTATCATAATAATTATCCTGTTGATTCCGACTGATTTTTAGACTCATTTAGTGTCCATTTTACAAAAAAGTGACGAATTAATTTAAATTGAACATCGATACTGTCAGCATTTCAAAAACTTCTTCATTTAGTAAGTTTACAGGCACATTCAAATAACTGAACACTAAATAGATTGAAAAAATATTACTTAAACTCAGAGCAATAAAATCAAGTGAAGAAGTTTTTGAAACACCTGACAGTCTATGTATATTAATCAAAATCGGAATTTGAAAACCGACCAAAAATAATATTTCTTTAATCTTTAAATAATTAACTTTTACGTAAGGGATTAAATTTAAAATATAAAAACAAAGATTAGAAAGGAAAAGATAGGGAGTTAATTTAACGAAATAAGGTAGCAAACTACAACCCTCCTCCTTTTCCGAAAAAGAAAATTCATATCTGCAAAACAGTAAAAAAAATTTAAGCATTCATGGATGTTATTCCATTAAGCACTTAGCCAACCTATTGTTTCTCGTTTTGATGTCAAATTCCAACAATCCAATATAATTTACTTTTTGTCTGTTCACTGTTCGCACTCGTTCCATCTATTTCCTTGCATCTCTATCTGTCATCTTGTTTACATGTGTTTCTTATGATTAATCTAAGCTTCATCGTTCTCTTTCAGTATTTTTTCCTAATATGATGTAATATTAATCAACTACGCAGTACTAAATGTGCTCCGTACAGTGCAATACGGTAATCAGTCGAAAAATGTTTACAACTTCGTAAAAAAACTGCTGATATGAACTACTTGTAATCAAAAAGCATACAAATAGGTTCAATAAAAGGAGTAAAACGCTTTCGGAAAAGCAATTGAACTGCAGTTTTAGTTATTTTCTGAATATTAATCTGTTTAAGCAACATCGTAACCGATAACTGCCTCTGTACCTATTGCTCCAAATGTAAAATAGGATATTTTTTGCTTCTGGCTTTATGGCTTGTCGACGTCGAGATCATTAAAGGCGGAAAAGGACTGTGGGCAAGGAACAGGAAGGAATTAGGCCATGGCCTTTTGAAGAAACCATCCCGGCATTCACCTCAAGTGATTTGGAGAAACCATGGAAAACCCAAGTCTGGATGGCTGGACGGGGATTCAAACTCAAGTCCTCCGGAATGCGAGGCCAGAGCGTTGCCACCTACCCACCACGCTCGGTTCTAAAACCGAGTCATTATTGCTTGTTTTGGGTTTTGAAAAAAACTTACACGCGCTGATAGTAACTCGTGAGCCTTGTCATGAATTTTTAACCAGTAGCAAATATTTTGGTCTCCTTCGGAGAACGCTAAATCTGTTAGTAACTCAGTGGAACCTGCTCATGTTTGGTGAGCCGGGAAAAGTGGCTTGAACACCGATCACTTTCACACCACGACCAGCGGTCTGTCTGCCGTTTGCTGCCTGCGTCAGGTCCTTTATTTCTTCCTCATAAACCTGATGTTCGTTTCATGTGCTGAGGGTCGCAGGTTCCAGTCAGCGGTTTTAATTACTCTTAGGGATATTCACTAAACATCGATGCATCCCATCCATTCGATGTTTACCATTCGATACATCGGATTTATTCCATGTTTTGACAAAGAATTTTTCTGTTCGATGCATCGATTTTTTTAATAAAAACATCGAAACATAAAAAAGCTAACCCTGGCTAATAATGACAAAAATAATAGAAATAAATGTTAAGATTACTAAATTTGTTGAAGATTAAACTAAATTATTTCAATTTGAAGTAACTAATTGTTCTTGCGGTTGGTTATCCTGTCCGCACCAGTGAATGAATAAAATCAATTCCTTAGGTTCACTCATACTGTTTGCTGTGAATCGAAATAAGATATTATTACTCTAAAACAACTAAGTATTACCTGATACTACTAATTATTTAGATAGGGTTGGGGCAACATCTGATTGACTATTGTCGGGACTTCTGTTGAATCCGAACGTTTATTTTCAAAGGCTGCTCGAATAGTCAGTCAGCGGAGGAACAGGATGAAAGGAAAACGATTGAGTAAACTTATCTTTCTGCAAAGTTTGCCTAAACATTTTTGTTGTTAAGTGGTTAAAGACTTAAAATTAATATTTTTAGGTAGATTTAGACTTTAGTATTTAATGTCTGGTTTTTTTATTGTAATGGTCTGGTATCGCAATAAAATATTTCTGTTAATTTGTAGTCTCTGTTTCAGTCACAAAGCTATACCTCACTCATACAACACAACTTAACCAACACACAAGATCATAACATTAATTTTTTAATGTTGGGTGAAAGGTAACGCTCTATCCTCGCATTCTGGAGGACGCGGGTTCGAATCACCATCCGGGATCCAGATTTAGGTTTTCCATGACTTCCTCAAACCACTCCACGTGAATGCTACAACAGGCATTGGCCAAATTCCTTCCCGTTCCTTGCTCCCAATCCTTCCCCGCCTCTAATGACCTCGACGTCGACGAGGCGTAAAGTCATAAACAAACAAAATACATAAAATTAAACAAATCATTACAGCACTATACTGCTGGCATACTGTTACTCTGTGTTCACACGGACCAAACGGAATCCAATGAACTATCTGCGTTCAACTGGAAATGGTGAATATCGAACTATTGTCATATTTTCTCTCGGCGATTTTAAAGGAACAGATATGAGATAAATGAAACGACATTTGCCGACGAATATTGTTGGTTTCTATTTGTTGAGCTAAGAAAAACATAAAACTATTCAATGTTTAAAAAAGATCGATGTTTTTAATCGATGCATCGAAAAACATCGATACAAGGTTCCGATGTTTTACATGGAATAAAAACATCGATGTATTTTCTAAGAGGACACACCTAGTTTTAATTAAGGATTGTGTGTCCTACGCGTTGATTATAAAAAATGCTTTCAGATGAATCATGTAGGCATACAGATAATATGAATAAAACCAGTGAAGGTCGCTGTCTGGCTCAGTCGACCAAACATTACTAAAAACAATATAAGATACTATCTTTAAAAAAATCAGACATTTTGCCGTAATTATTGTACTACCACTTGGCCATACCTTACCCCGATTATAAGTTGAGTTCTCTCGTTCTCACTGATGAATTTTCAAAATCATTACTAACATTATATGGTGTTCAATTCACAGAGAGGTGAAGAATTTTGTGGATGAGGCGATATATTTTGAGCCTTTTCAAAAGCCAGAAATAAAAAAGAGTCATGTATGAAAATTAGCACTATTCATACCGTTTGTGTAACTAAAATAAAATTTCAAAACCCCTCGGAAAAGATACGTTCTTCGAAGTAGATCAAATATAAATGTTTTGGGCACCAAGGACTTTCAGTTAATTTGTTTAAAAATTCTGTATTAACATGTCAAGTTTTGTGTTTATGATTAATAAAAAAAAGTCATTTTATCATAGTAAAGATAATTTACACAATAAAAAATAAATAACTAAGGGATACGATGTTGCAAAGATGTTACTGTTCACACAAATTTTTTAGAAAGTTAACGGCAAAATTATAAAAAGATATTTTTACACCATTAACATTAGTCAGAAAAAAATAAGAGCCAGAACTGGTAGTTCCATGTGATTATTTATTCCCATTTGCAATTTGCAAGCTTAGTATGCTGTATTTGTTCACAGAGAAATAATCTTTCATTCCCTGGACAATCTGGCTTCGTGCTTTAAGTAAATTCACTTTAAATTTCTGGTAAAGCCGATCAGATTTTGCATATTTTATACAACAAACGGATAGAATAAATAGGCGAGCCCTTGAAACAAGTCATCTCTTAATACCTAACATTATTCCTGAATAAACAGAAACGAGCGTGGAGGGTGAGCAGTAACGCTCTGGCCTCGCATCCGGGAGGACGTGGGTTTAATTCCCCGTCCGGCCATACAGATTTGGGTTTTCCATGTTTTCCCTAAATCACTCCAGGTGATTGCCGGGATTGTTCCTTCAAAAGTCCATGGTCGAATTCTTTCCCGTTCTTTCCCGCCTCCAATGGCCTCAACGTCAACGAGCCGTAAAGCCATAAGACCAAACAAAAAGTAACACCGTCACATTTTCACCATTAGGTGAAAGTACAGTACATTATGGTTTCAACAGTGAACTATGATCCTGGTAGGGCCTTGTGAGTCCTCAATTTAAAATAATAATAATAATAACAGTCCAGGACATCTCTTATGGTCTTTCGAATATTTTAGATCGTGAAATAGGCCATTGGAAATGTGACGAGGAAGCCGTCCACCACTTTAACTGTCAACAGATATTCGTCTCTCATTTAGAAGGTGTTTCGTGTATAGTAGCTTCTTTTCCTGTTTTCAGAACACCTTGTAGTATTTAGTAACTCTGTCCCGAATGTTATATTCCCCAACAAACGTTGAGGTCGTGATGGCGGAAGTTACTGAATCCTTTTTTGTTATGCTGGGTTGTATGTACGGGGTTCTACCATAATTCATCGTGAAATGAAAATACTGATATTCGCTATTTTATGGGAACACGTCGTGTACCAAATGGATATTGGAAATGATAAACTGTCGATGGAAACGGCAGACACGAATAAGCAACAGTCACAGGTAAGTCGTTAAAAATATCGACAGCACATTCCCTAGCTGAGGTGTACCGCTGGTGCTGGAAATCTGTTCTGATCGTCGTTTTGTATTTCTTCACCGAGCGTGGTGGGTGAGCGGTTAACGTTCTGGCCTCGCATTTGGGAGGACGCCGGTTCGAATCCCCGTTCGGGCATCCAGATTTGGGTTTTCCATTGTTTCCCCCAAATCACTCCAGGCAAATGCCGGGATGCTTCCTTCAAAAAAGGCCATGGCCGAATTCCTTCCCGTTCCTTGCCCCAATCCCATCCCGCCTCTAATGACTTCGACGTCGACGAGGCGTTAAGTCACAAGTTAAAAAAAAAAAAATCCTTTTCTTAGATTTTTTATTCGTTAACAGTCTTGAAATAAGTGTGTTGTAAAACTTTACGTGTACTAACCAAAAGATGAAACACGGTCAACATTAATATTACAGTAATATTTCTTTTTATTGTTGTTTTTTCAGCTTACTCAGAACTGTTCGATTTACCAGCAATGCAGTGAGCGAATACTTTTGCCCGTTGAAGGTGGCGTATGTAATGAAATGGAAGTAAGTATCGCTATCTGCTTGTGATGCTCTGTACTTATTTAAAATAAAGGTGTAATCCAGGAATTAACTTTGGCAGGCAGGACCAAAAAAACCTGCTTCCAATCCCTTGGCCAGACGAGTGTCTCGACAGCAGGTTGAATTCTATGTCGGTGACTTTCTGTAACGTTTTGTATGGTTTCTCACACACCTGACTGATATTAATGTTGAGGAAACAAGGTTATCAATCTGCTCGCTCGGCATATTCAAAACGATAATTATGTTTAAACGGCGATAAATGATGATTTGCTGAAAGTAAATTAAAGTTGTCGAAACTTTGTCTTTTTACGACGCTATCCGGACTAAATCCTGTGAAGAATTAATTTCTTGAAACGAATTTTGTTGGTACACTCGTAACTCCAATGACGGTGACTTAGAAATCGTTACGAAACAGATCCATTTTATTCCAACATTATTAGTCGTTTTCGTTACACCGTTATGAGGATTGAGTGAAAACAGGGACGCGTATACAGACGTATGTTAATATCAGTTACTTATGTTGATATCAGTCATGGAACAAATTGAATTTATTATACTGTATTTTATTATTTGGTCGACCGAGGATCACTCGGGATTAATGCTGATAATCTTCAGACAATTCAATCTTTCTACACTATATGCACTATAGTCTCGTGTACGTGACATCTACAACCAATCAGCTGGGTTCTCCGGCAGGAGGCTTAGTGAATGTCTCAAGTATTTGTTAAAATTTCCAAGCAAACAAAATATAGCTATTTATCATGTAAATCACTTAACATACCTCTCAGGAATGAAACTTCACAGGTACTTACCTGAAAAGAAAACATACAAATTAGATAACATCTGTTATATAGCAAATGAATAACTTGCAAGTGTACAGTTTGCTTTTTAAAAACGTTTGGTTTCTATTATTGACTTTCACTTAACATTTAAAATATCGACCAAATTATTTAAACTGTTATTAGATTTTGTAATTATAAGGTTAACGCGCAGAAAATGTGAAGGGCGTTTACTTGGTACTGTCTTGAAACAATCTTCTTTAACACTTGTTTGCGAATATGGGATTAAGGGTGCTCATTTTGACACTGTAGATCAAAGAATAACTTCTAGATAAAAAAAAAAAATTAATCTGTAAAATAGCGTTTAGGAGACGTACAGCGGTAAAAAGAAATGGTTTTCCCGCCATGTATCATTCAAAAAACTGAGGAAAGCTTTTTATTCCTCAGTTTTAGTAATACTTCAGTTAGTTCATATAATCAAGCGATTAGCAGATGAACAGTAATTCAGTTCGGTAAAGTACGGCTTGCAGCATCGTTTTTCCGCTTCAGATTAGACGCTTCCTTGACGATTGTATTATCAGAGATAATAAACTTAGTAACGAACAGCTGGAGTGTAGTCACAGCTTTCCACAATTCTTGTATTATTATTCTCGATGTACTATGTGTATCTTAACTAGATGGAAACGACATAAAAATCACATCCCGCCCAAGAGGTTCAGCATTCCGCATTCTCTGCGTGGGAAAATAATAATAATAATAATAATAATCTTGGATGTCTGAATCCATCAGTGCTCGGAAACCACACCTTGGAATTGTGTGACTAACATGATAAGTTTCCAGTATCTACATTGTCAAGAATAAGTTATCAGAATATTAAGAAAATTATCCAATAATATGAACCTAGCAAGTTCCTGCATACGACGCGGAAGAATACCAATAACATTCCATGGTAAGCTTGTGTAAGTCAAATGTTGAAATCTCTCTGTCAGTATCTTCTGCACTCCAACGCGGATGTCGTTAGTAAAAATGTTATGAAAGCAGCGCGCTGCTGATATAACTTTATTTATCTTATTACTTAACATCGACATTCTTCTTTCTTAGATTCATCTTCCTTATTCTACTCAGCATGCAACTGAATTTTTTTTCTGTTGCTTTCAGTTTATAGAATTTCCAAGAAAAGGACCCTTCATCCTCTACTGCCAGAAACGGCATTTTTAAGTCAGTTCCCTGGATGAAGTCGGCATCGGAAAAATTCAATTCTGCCATATCCAGTGCCTCAACAAAGTTTCTGTAGCTAAATGTATTACAATCTTAATTTTTTCTTAATCCCCCATGACCACGATAAGGAAACGGTTTCAGCAATTACAGGGACTAGGTAAAAAATTAAAGCAAAAAAAAAAAAATTCTAGTGAAAATAAAGAGAACCCCTATTCGATTTAACTTCTTTTATAACATGGTTGCCATCCAATGTGCCTACAAAATTCTGGAAATTTCATTTTAAATTAAATCAATTGTCTTTTTCACTTAATTTTCTTCTTCCTCAACGAACATATTTATCTTTTTTTTAAGAGCTCTGCGTCTGATGTGTCAATTTGCAGTGCAGGCGTGATTGAATTAATCGTCGAGAACCAGTGGCGGCGACAACAAAAGAAATACGACTCGCTGCGTTCCGATCCGTCCAGATGTGCGTTGCAGCATGTTCGTTCAATGCGATGCGACGCGACGCCGTCCACCCTAATGTGCGCTTCCCTTAAGGCTGACCCCGCCGCATCGCATCACATTGGGCGAAAGTGTTGCAATACACATCAGGACACAGCGAATCGCATTTCTTTTATTGTCACGCCATCGGTTCTTGACGATTAATTTATCCTAGAGAAACAAATTTCAACTACAGGCTCGGTAAAGTAAAGAGGATGAACGAGAACGGCTTTGTAGTCCTAGGTAGAAGGTTTCGAATATATGAAAGGAGAATGTCGGTTTTACTAATAAGATAGATAGAGTAATACTAGCCACGTGCTGCAACGATAACCTTTTGACTAACGATATCTGAACTGGGTTACATGAGATAAGGATCACATTGACAGCAGAGAAATTTTAACATTGACTTACACAGGTTGTTGTGGTATACAAGAAGCAATTACGATCTGGAATTAATAAAATAATTTATTATCAAAAACTGGTTCGGTTCATTGGCAACACGGAACATTACAAGCGGGGTGCAAAGAAAGTGATGGGAAATTATATTGCACATGGAAAATAAAATAAAACACGAAGTATGAAAGTATACCTGGTTGTTTTAACAAGTTTCCTATTTCCTGTCATATATTTTTTTTCTTTTGTTATAATTATATTTTGCCTGTTGTGAATCGTAAAACTCTTTACAAGTCATTACTAATGAGATAAGGTACCCCTTTTACATTACGTTACATGCATTAAGTTAAAACATACAAGTAAAGAAAAAGTGAATATGAGCGAGAAAATTTATAATTTTTCATCTTTATTGTAGTTCATCCAGTAATTAACTTTTCAGTAAAGTATGTAATTTTTCCAAAAATCTTCCACGATCTTGCGTGCAAATTTAATGAAAATTTTCAACCAATTTAATTGAAGTAATGTAGTTTACTTGCAGCATTTGGACATACAAGTTACAAAAATCAGTCAGTGCTGCTGGAAACCCTATCGCTGCGGCAGAGCGCATTCGGGCGCACTGGTGGAAAAATGCGCCTGGCGAAGAGATCCGACAATGCGGCTTGCCTCGACCCGACTCGACTCGACTCGCCTGTAGAGTGTGTTAACCCCATTAGAATCTGTGTGAGTGATTGCTGACGCATTTCTGCGCGACCTGCCCTAGAGTGCGCTTACTATTATTTTACAAAGCCACATCTACTGTCATCTCTATTCACACTACGTTTAACAAGTAGATTATCCATGTTATTACACTGAAAGATTTTTTATGCTAATACCGTTGATACTCTAAGGGCAATATCAGTGAAGGTATACCCCTCCATAACATTCAATGACCTCACCACTAGGGAATAGGTAATGTGATCAGCAATAAGGTAGGGCTGGCTTACATCTCGTTTACCATAGTACCCTCTACACAACAGACTGGTTACTGTACAAGCACCTTCAACGTAATCATATCTCTGTCGCAATGTAATACTGAGCTATTAGCCTATTCAAAAAATAATTTATTCTTCTTCTTTGACAACTGACGCTTTTTCCCCAATTTATCTAAAACTCAATTCCTTGGTGCACGAAGGAACATTGTACTGCTTGAGCAGTGGGTTTATGATGAATAGGGGACAATCACGTCGCCACCATCAACCCCAAGGGCAACCAGATCGTTAGCCTCTCTGAAGGTCGGTTTTATGGCGGCTGCTAGAGGCAGTAGGCGTTGCCTACAATTCCTGAGATATCAGCTACAACACAAAACGGTCTTGACTCGATAATTTGCAAGATTTCCATATGTCCTTCTGGAAGCTATCACAGATGATTGAAAGGCAGAAAAAAATAGTATAAATGACAAGCAAATATGGTCACATAAAAAAGATACGCCGGAAGGTAATTCATAGATTCGATAGCAGTACTAGTTTACCAGAAATGCAGAAGATCTGTGGCCAGTATCTTTCAGCCTTGTGCTTGTATTACTGTGATCGTTAACAGCGCTGTGAATGGTGAGAGTTTTGTGCGTGAGTACGAATGAAGGAAGAGAGCGAAATTCAATAACCGTGCCATGCAGAATATAACTACTGAGGCTAACTAAGCTTTTCTGTCCAATGGACAAACCTACATCAACAACGCAGTATACGCAGCTCCACAACTGAGCTGTTTCTTTTTTAACGCAGCACTTTGGTACTCCATCACCTTTCAAAATTATTACCGGTACTCGAAACAACGACCCCCACATTTGCCGTGTTTATTGACCTCACACACTCCGAGCGTGGTGGATGAGCAGTAACGCTCTGCCCTCGTATTCGGGAGGACGCGGGTTCGAATCCCCGTCCGGCCATCCAGACTTGCCGAAACGATTCCTTCAAAAGGCTAATACCGAATTTCTTCCCTTTCCTCGCCCCAATGTTTTCCCGCCTATAATAACCTCGACGTTGACGACGTGTAAACAATAAGCAAAAAAAAAAAAAAAATCTCTGTAGGATTCTAGGCGATCTTAAGATTCTTACTGAACATAAAGATTTTCTTATATTAGAACAGAAATGTTGATATAATTTAAATCAAATCGTTGAAAACAGTTCTTGTGATATTGCTGAAGTGAATTAGTACCCGAAAAAGATTGTAAACAGAAAAGGTCGCGAATTAGAGAAGTGTACCAACGAAAAAAGAAGTTTCTCAGAGTTGTCTTTATAGGCGTTTCTAATCTTGACCATAAATTTATCTGAAGTTGACTGCGTAGAACGCACAAAGAGAATTAAGCAAACTATTTAATTAAATTACTACACAAATTTTCTCTTTTAATTCCTAGACTGTTACAATACATAGGGTTAAATATGGAATGGACCAGTAGAAAGTTTTTCTATTTGCTACTAACTTAGCAACAAAGTGTTCTCCACATTAGATAACAGGATTACTCACAATACCGATACTGTATGAGAACTGCGTAACTGAATGGAGCAGCAAATATCACGTTCAGATAGGTAGAACCCAAACTGTAAGCAAGACAAAAACTGCCTATGTACTATGGTCCCCAAAATCAGTTTCAGTTCATGACAAATATCTTTTTAATTGGAAAACACAGACATCTATTAGAATATCCTTACCCGATAACGTAACAATATACGTATTTTAAACAATTATTATTATAAAAATTGTATTAAAAGAACGAGTGAAAAATGTGATGCGTTTAGGATTTGACGAGAGTGTTGGAATTTGTTTTCTAAAATCCTCACAGAAACTTACTGACCTTTTTGTCGTATGTAAGAAAACTCAGTTGCAATGATTATTGTTATTAATTTAATTACGATGGAGCACACGCCGGTGATAATTCCCTGCAATCTATTTACACCTGTTTTTTTATTTATGTTATTTTTACTCCCTCATATTCCAACAATGTGACCATCAATACACAACGCATGTGAGATTAGTTAAAAACGCGACAAGGCTAGTATACCTAATAACAAATTTAAAAACAAAATACATATGACGTACGATTAACCCTGTAAGAAAAAAAAATGGATTGTTAGAAATAGTCCCAGCAGTAAAGTCGTAAAGCCACTGCGGATTCTGAAATGCAAAAAAGCTCCAACCTCCGCCAGTATCCCATTAAGAGTATTTTAAGAGTATGAGACGGAAATCTAACACTTGTACTATACTCAGAAAATCTCCGAAAATAAGAAAGTACCTTCAGACCGAAAATCGTGCTGGTTGCTTTGACCAATCTCTCTAACGTCTATCCTGTAGAATGTAATATACTTGAAAATTATGAAATTATTATACGAAAACAAATTAATTACACAGAACCAACTGGGGTTTAGGAAGAACAGATAGTGCGAAAAAAAATTTCTCGAATTCGTCATGAAGCGTTGAAAGTCACTTGATACAGGGTGATTATTTTTATTATTATTTTCAACAGTTTACCGTACAAATCCGCTTTGAACGAAGATTCAAGCGTACTGAATATGTCAACAGATTTGTGAATGGAGAGTTACATTGCTTGATAACAATGCAGATTTGTATAGGAAAGTAAAAAATTCTGCTAATTGTTTAGAGATTCGACGTGGTTTTCTCGTTAATTTAACGAAACAATAATGATAACTCTGACTTATATTGCATAAAGTATAACGAACCAAAAAACAACGGATGCACTTGGTCATAGCACAGACTAAGGTTTTAACCTCTTCATAAGATTTATTTAAAAGCATTTGTGTGTAAAAATACCATGGAAAACGAAATTTTGATGGGGATTTGAACCCACGTGCTCGCTAATGCATCGCCGAAGCATTAGGCTACTGTTTATCCATCAAGCACGGTCGAAACAACACGAATTGGAATCGGCCCATAACATCGATCTAACTAAAGATAACTATAATATAATGTTCTCTTGCCACAGTCGTTATGGAAATGTTATAGATTAGACACAAAATTGTGACTGGAGTTGTCTGCCTGCCAGAATAGGTAGTTTTCGTATGAATTTATTGACTAACTTGACAACGACCTCTTAAAAATGTAATGGAATACTTGCACCTGCAACAATATGAGTCGCAATAACAAGAGAGACAAGATCAGAGATAATATAACGTGCAATGTTAATGATTATGCGTATTCTTTCTTCCCATGTGTCATTACTCATTAGACTTCATATTATTCAGAGGATAGATAAGCAGCCTCAGTGGCCCACAATTTTGTGAATTGCAGAAAACAGATGTAATTATAGTTACAGAATAACATAATAGCTGATGCACCAACACTAATGTCGACTGCGAACTCTTGTTGTGTTAATCTCCAACACAGACGCTATTATACAAGTGTTACGTCAAATCAAAACACGCGGATATGTATCAATACAAATTGGATTCAAGGAAAACGAATTTAACACAAAAAAGAAAAACTATACACAAAAAGACGCCGTGGCGGGAGAAACTTGGCTCATGTCTCGTTTAGGCTCCAAGGCCGCCCAAACCTGTCAGAGCGGTACATTACTGCCAACGGAACCTAGCGCCAAGGTCACGGATAGGTGAGTCGTGTTCGGCTGCTAACTACAACGGTGCCGTGGGAGGCAGAAACCTACACACATTGCCTACTACAAGCAGGAAATGGACTGTGCATTCACTAGTACGAGTCATAAATACAAAGAAAGCACTAGGACGAGATGAAATGCCACAAACAAAGATCTTAAAAAGGACAACCACATATCACGTAAACTATAATGAGAATCATAGCTAATCTCTCTTAGTGTCCAGTATGTTTAATTTTGCCGATTATTTGTATTTCAAGTGGTACTTTTTTATTAGAACTTAGAATCTGAATGGGCAGCACATTTTTGGCAATCGTAGTGGCAGGAAGAGATTACAAAATACTGCATCTACAAGAGAGGGCGCTGAAGGAATATTCCAGGTAAGAGAATGTGCTGTGATACAAAATCTTGCTAAGCTTCTTGTTCCAGTATTATAGGATACTCTGGGACTTATAACATGTATATCAGATATAGGAGTTGGATGGGGTGGAAAAAACAGTAGTAGGCTTTATTTGTGGTCATAACTGACATACTTTTTTTAACTGCTTTATGTCTCTCAACAGCGAGGTCTATAGAGACGGGAAAGGATGGGGGCAAGGAATGGGAAGGAATTCGGCCATGGCCTTTTTAAGGAAGCATCCCGGCATTTGCCTGGAGTGATTTGGGAAACCATGGAAAACCAAAATCTGGATGCCCGGAGGGGGATTCGAATCGCCGTACTCCCGAATGCGAGGCCAGAAAACTGACATACAGAAGAAGCTGGGTTGAGAATTATTAAACACAGAAGCGGGTGGAGATAGGTAGGTGTGCAGTCCACATACGTTGCCATTGAGGTCAGGGTGGATTCTTGATGTTTAAGAGGGAAGAGATGACAGTGACCCTTGATTTTTGGCATAAGGCAGTAAGAAAGTTTTTATTTTCAGTAAAGATATCAGGAACTAGAATAAATTATTGAGGGATAAGCCAAAAAACAATGAAACTATTAAAGTGAAATTTCGTCTAATTCGACTTCTTCTTCAAAAAAGAAAAAAAAAAAGGCTTTAACGCTCCTCAACAAATAGTTCGACAGAGCCGGGAGAAAACTGTGGGCAAGAAACGAGAAAATGTCCCTGAACAAACCCGTCATCGCGTAGAGTGATTTCGGTAATCCATGAAACCAAAATCTGAATAGTTGCACCGGTGACAGAATCTGCACCGAGCGTGGTTGGGACGCGGTAACGCTTTGGCCTCACATTCGGGAGGACATGGGTTCCAATCCCGATCCAGCCATCCAGATTTGGATTCTCCATGGTTTCCATATATCACTCCAGGCCAAAGTCAGGATGGTTTCTTCAAAAAGCCATGTCCTTCCCATTACTTGCCCCCAGTCCTCGAGGAGGCATAAAACCATAAACAAAAAAATAAATAAATTTAAAAAATGGATTACAAAGATTATGAATACGAGATTATGTCAAAGGCTTGGGTTAAATCCAAACACCTCTCCGCAGTAGGGCCTACATATGCTGAATCGTTTTGTGTATTGTGATTTTGTGTATTGGTACACTTAAATTAATTTATTTTGTAATTTTCCGTTGAGCAGTAGCTAGGACTTTGCTAGAACCTGACATCTTAAACGCCCTGTAGTTAGTGTAATTAACTTTCAACAAATGTGGAAGCATCAGGTGACAGCTTCATTACATTGTCTCTAAACTGCTAAGCATCCATCAACGTTTAAGATTTCAATGCTATCGTCGACTACATTCATATCATTACTTCTATCAATATAACATGTTGTATTCAGCACAAACTACTTCCCGGATTACGTCCTTTATTTCAGTCCCCAATTGGACCCGTCTTTCTTATCTCCCACTTAAACACGTTACAACACTTATAAATTATTCGTCATAATAATCCAATAATGTCAGCTCATCAGTCCGGTATCGTGTAAAGTTCTTTACCTTCAACAGTCTTTTACAGCTTGCGACAATTTCGTAGTATGCATACTGGTAAGTTACTTTGCATGATACTACTCTACCGTCCTCTGATCGAGCGTATTAGTCGTTTACAAAAATTAAGTTGCAAGTAGCGAAGCTGGATTTCTAGTACAGCTACACAATAATTCCTCTTCTGGTGTGATGTAAAGTTGCCATTAATCCCCAGATGCATGTTTATGCATGGAGAGATTCTCGCGCCTCAAGTGGCTATGCAAGTCAAATCAGCGTTTATATGGTATATATATTTTAGCCTGCAATCGCTCTTATCTTGACACGTCAGCCAGGGGCAGCGGGAAATTTGTGAAAAGTTCACTGCTCTTCAAAGAGGCTATAAAAGTTCTGAACAAAGAAGTAATTGCCAAACAGAGGTAATGCAGTAAGATTTGCTAATCACAGAATAAATTCTTAGTTAAGTTCCGGCCAGATTGATAGATGATCGAAAGCAATTATTTCGCAGTGTAAATAAAATGCCACAATGCTATTAACTTTAAGGTAGTTACATTCAGTATTTTTACATATGGACCAGTAAACTTTAATTAAATTTGGTTGATAATTGAAAACAGCGACCAGTCACAGTTTATGGTGTTGCATTATTTTATTTTACCATTACCGGTTTCAAGCATACATTGCTCATCATCAGATGGTTTTAAAAATACAGATGCGAATTGCAGACGTGTTTTTGTATCATAAGGCATCTGCTTATGACACAAAAACACGCCTGCAATTCGCATCTGTATTTTTAAAACCATCTGATGATGAGCAATGTATGCTTGAAACCGGTAATGGTAAAAAAAAATAATGCAACACCATAAACTGTGACTGGTCGCTGTTTTCAATTATCAACCAAATTTGATATCACAGTCGCTGATTCCACAAGTCCACCATGGACAAAATATTAAAACTTTAATTAGTTGTAATAGAAGCGGAAAGTTGAAACTTCATCAATAATATACAAATCCCATTCTAAATCAGCGTCCGTTATTTGAGGTCTTCATGAATATCCTACATAGATATCGCCGAGTCAGAAAATATGTATAGTAGATTATTGTGAAAGGCATTACAAAAATCTTTCATAATTGGTATTACGCGCCTGTTCGGGTATTTGCCTGAAATAACTTTGCAATACCGGGAAATGAACCAGTCCATCGCATTAACGACTGACGTACGTCTTGGAGTGGATGAAACAGTGAGATACAGGGTGGAAAAATTGGTAAAAGATAAAATAGGAAATGCAATATCAAAAGAGTTGGAAGCAAAAATGGGAGTGCCATAGGGTAGCGTATTGGGGCTATTCATTAGTCTAATGGATGATTGTGTTAATAGATTAGTCAGAAGTTAGGTTGGGTCGGCCTCGGTAGCGTAGGGGCTAGAGCACTAGCTCCGCGTGCCGAAGGTCGCCGGTTCGAATCCGGCCGCGGGCATGGATGTTTAAGTGTTGTGTGTCTGTGTGAATGTCCTGTCCGTTCTGTGGTGTTCATACTTAGGAATCATATCGTACTGGAGAAAACTAATTCACTGGATGAGATATCATAAGCACATTGAGCTGGCTAAATGGCGTAGTTGCCGAAAGCCATTTAAAAAAAAACAAAAAGTTAGGTTCTTTGCTGATGACATAATGCTGTATATAGTAGGATTAATACGAGAAAGAGTGACTGTGGCAGGATATAAAGCAGGGTAGGTTCACATGGAATGAAGATAAATGCCAAGAAGAGTCAGCTTATTAAGTTTACAGAAAAAAAACTAAAGGCTTTTTATGATGGTGATGTGGGAAAGGAACTGATGATTGTAGATCTTAAGTGTAAATATCTAGGCGTAAAATTTGATAGTATGCCGGGAAGAACACATTAGGCACGTAATTGGAAGAGCTTTCAAAAGCATTCATTTGTTGGAGAGAATATGCACCAGTGAAGTGAACGAATTGGTATACAAAACATTGGCAGACCTTTGCTTGAGTAAGGTGACACCCACTCCGTGTAATGTGGCACCCAAATGTTGGATATCAAATACAGGAGTAGGAGAGGATGCAAAGTGGGACATCTACATTCGTTTGTACCCAGTCAGTAACTGATATTATAAAGGAGCTGGATTTGGAGTCATTGGAAGATAGGAGGTGGGTGAAGAGAGTGCCGAGAGTGTACAAGTCGTGTGAGACTTGAAAGGATATTGGTAGACTAATTAGGAGTAGATAGAAGGGGAAAGTTGACTATGATCACATGCTACCTTGCATAAGGGAGAAAGAAAATTCTCTTTTATAGGTAAGGGAGTCAATGATTGAAATAAATAACTGATGGAAGTGATGAACAACATACCAAAGACACTGAATTTAAAATTCGTTAAGTGCATTAGCAGGAGGAGGGGATATTGCACTCAAAGACTCGAAGATAAAAAACAAGAAAGGGCAAATAAGTGTGTAGGGATGTTCTTATTTACGAAACTAATACGCATAAATGTTCCAGCTTAAAACTGTAATAAAAGACTAGAAACTGCCATTAAAAAAATGACAATTATTCGAGCGCTGAATCGGAAGTTCAGGATTACTTTCATAGCATGGTCATTTCTCCTTCTGTCACACAACACAATGAATTTTGAAGCATATACGTATGTGATTTCGTGAGTGCGTATGTACTGAAACTAACATTAAAACACAGGTGTTTTTGTTATGTAAAGTGCGCGTTATCTGCAGCACAATACTATATCCGGCTAGCTTGCTCATACACAGCACGAAGGTGAATTACAAGGTCGATACTGAAAGTGAGTATCAAGACAATCCTTACTTTTCTTATGACTCAGCTGGACTTACATATGTTTTAATTACTTTCAAATACAATTATAATTTGCTATATGTTCACTCTAATTTTGAGAATTTCTTGATTTGTTGGTTAAATTATAACTGAACTATGTTCTAAGCCAGTCAAAAATCTCGGATTCTCATTTGCTTAGCTACGTACAATTGTTATTAAATACCGCTCATTACCCGGAATTTCTTTTATCGCCTTACCTCGTAGACGCCGATGTCATTAGAGGCAGGAAAGGACTGGGGGCAAGGAACGAGAAGGAATTCGACCATGGCCTTCTGAAGGAACCATCCAACATTGCCTGGAATGATTTGGGTAAACCGTGGAAAACCCAAATCTGGATGGACGGACGGGGATTCGAACCCACGTCCTCCTGAATCCGAGTCCAAAAGTTAACCGTTCACCCATGCTTCTTCCAGATTTCGATTGTGTTTTACATTGCGATACAATTGGAAATACTTACATCGGTCTGAAATAATAACGTCAATGAAAGCAAATCAAAATAAATTTAAACAATTTACTTTGTGCCGCGTAATATTAGTTTGAATCCTGGTCCAAGTCACATAGATTGCGATACTGATATCTACTGATGAAGAATGTAACGAAACAATCTACATCGGACGAATATAAATAAATAAAAAGTAATTAATAATTAATATGATAATTCAAACGATATACACACTTTTCTTTCAGTGTTTTGCCAATTAATTTCTTTGCGAATGATTGACTAATTAGTACTCTTATTAAATAACGCGCACAGTTTCGAGTTGGTCATCTCTGGCCATTGTAGACCGACAACAACGAATGCTGGGTGTGTTACGTTGGCGTTACATAGACGATAACACCATTTAATTTAATTTAATTTAATTGCAATGGAGCACAGGCTCCGGTGGCAATATCCCTACACACCCATCTTCCCCCTATCCTGCACCCACCTACATTTGCCCTCTACAAATTTTATCTTTAAATTCCTTCAAAGTTTTCGGTAAATTATTCATCATTTCTCTTGGTAACTCATTCCAATCCCTGACACCCTTACCTAAAAAAGAGAATCTTCCCACACCCTTGTGCGTGAAATCGAGTGCCAGCTTGTGGTCATGGTCACCTTTTCCCTTCCATGCACTACTTTTCATACCTATTGCAATATCTTTCCATGCCTCATCGCCAGTATACGCCCTGTACACTCCCATTATCCTCCTCATCCTCCTCCTGTCTTGCAATGAATCCCATTCCAGCACCTTTATCATATCTGTCACTGATTGCATTCTGCGATAATTTCCAGAAACAAATCTAGCAGCCCTTCTTTGCACCCTCTCCAACTCCTGTATTTGGTACGTAAAATGAGGGTCCCATACTACACTACCATATTCGAGCAATGGTCTGACCAAAGTTTTGTAACCCAATTCCTTGACTTCTCTCGTACATCCTCTCATCACTCTCTCCAAAAAGTGCAGAACTTTGAAACCTTTTCCTACCACCTGTCCAATGTGTCCTGCCCAGTTAAGTTTGTTATCAAAAGTAATTCCAAGATATTTGCATTTCAAGTCTTCAGCAAGCAATTCTTTCCCCACCTTATATTCATAATTAACCTTTTGTTTTTTATCTGTGTATCTAATAAGCTGACTCTTCTTTGCATTTATCTTCATTCCATGTTTACCAACCCAATTAGATATCCTGTCCAGATCACCCTGCAACTGTTTACAATCCTCTATCGTTTTGATTCTTTTATACAGCATTATGTCATCTGCAAACAATCTAATTTCAGATAGTAAACAATCAACACAATTATTCATTAGAATAATGAATAGCATTAAACGGTGACACAAATTAGCGTTTTATTTATATTGGTGATTTCTTATTGAAATACTCCAAAAGTTACATCCCATTTACAAATTCATAAAGTAGACACACGATGCCTTTGTATTAAAGATGTATAACAAAGAATACTTATAAAAGACACTAACGACAGTACGGCCAGGGATAAAAGCTTTTATTGATTTTATAGTCGTTGCCTGCCATCAGAAATAGAAAGTGAAAAATTATCGTTTTTAAGACCAAAATGATCACGTCTTTATAATTAAATTTGCCGAGATGGTTCCTTCAAAAAATGCCATGGCCAAATTCTTTGGCATTCCTTGAGTCTTGTACTTAACTGCCTCTAATGATCATAACGTCAACAATGCGTAAAACCCTAAGCAAAAACAAAGGTACCCAGATTCTCACAGGCAAGGTATAAATTATATTTATTGGCCTTCATCAAAACGGGATTGAGAAAAAAATTACTTGTACTTACAAGGGTATAAAGAATTGTAATTGTGGTCATCTGTAGATCTTGCTGTAGACGTTCCGCGTCTTGTGACCTAGAGCGTTCACAGGATTAATTTTACTGTTTTTGCTTATGGCTTTACGCCTCGTCGACGTCGAGGTCATTAGAGGCAGGAAAGGATTGGGGGCAAGGGACGGTAAGGAATTTGGCCATGGCCTTTTGCAGGCAGCAGCCCGGCGTTCGCCTGGAGTGATTTGGGGAAACCATGGAAAACCCAAATCAGGATGCCCGGACGGGGATTCTAAATAGCGTTCTCCCGTATGCGAGACCAGAACGTTAACAAATTCACCCACCACGCTCGGTGATTAGTTTTCGTGTGGATACTGATTAAGGTTGTACCTGCCGCTTTTAATTTGATCATCTAGAGAAATATTGTTTATTTGTATATCTCTCATGCTGTAATGAAATTTTTCGTATAACCATTTCTCACCTTGTTTACTTTTGCTAGCAATTTAATCTACTCTTTCAAAACGAAAAAAAAAACTAAAGGTACATTAACTTGATTACTGTGATTGGTTTATTCAGTAAATGGCTTTTATATTAATCAAGTTTGAACAATATTTAATCACAATTTTTAATTCATTGTTTCATTTGCTTGGCCCTTGCTAGTCATAACAAGGTTTTTTTTAACGGAGAGCTTTTGGTTGACATGTACGGGAAGTAAACCATTTTTTTAACGCTGATCACGTATGACAGCTTCCAATTCATGCTCTAAAAGGTAAACTTTTTTAAACATTTATTTATTTATTGACATTCGGTTATGTAACCATACAGCCATCACTTGTAACATGATTCATTATCGTTAACTAATAACATGTTTGATTGTACTCATTATTATATTGCATCTGTTAATTATCGTTATACTTATGCTACTTACAATTTTGATTATATTGGTTACAATTTTAAATAGAATTTATCTAAACGTAATTAAAGACTTTCAGGTATAAAGCCGAATCGCAGTAGCAGTTGATACAATTCGTTTTCAAGTCATATTGCAGGTATACGTGAGGCAATACCGACATTGGTATTCATGCGTCTAAATTATTATTTTCTTTTGTTCACGTTCGGTTATATGACCATACATCCGTGAATTGTAAGATAATACATTATGCTTAATTATTGACAGGTTTGATTATACTATTTACAATCTTGCTTATGCTAATTATAGTTGTACTTAGGCTACTTACAATTTTTATTATACTGATGACAATTTTAAGTCATACTTTTCTACTCGTAATCTTTAAGGAATAAAACAGAATCGTTGTAGTCGTTTATACAATTCATTTTATGCTTATTGACATTTTTATTTTTTGATGATGAGGTCTTAGATTTCTATATTTCCATTTTTTAGGAATCTAATAAGGCTGTTGTACACTGCTTTGTCATCGCTAACTAGGAGTAGGATTAGGTTGGTAGGAAGAGGGATTCCTATGTTGACTAAATCCTTGATCATCGTATCCTGGGCCCGTTTAAATTTTCTACAGGAAAATATAATGTGGTTGGTGTCTCCTATAGTCTGATCTGAACAATCACAGAGAGGAGATTCTCTCAGACCTAGTCGATAGAGGTGGCTGGGGAATCTTCCGTGGTTGAACCGCAGCCTGGAAATCATTGTTGTTAGTCGTCTGCTTGTGATCCATTTATAAAACCAAGGTTGAGGTGGAATAATTGGTTGGATGCTTCCATAGTGCGATGCTTTGGTGGTTAGAGATGTTCTCCATTCTTCTTGCCATTTTTCTTTGGCTCGTTTTTTGATTGTGTGAATTATATCTGACGTCGGGAGGTTCATACCATCTTTAAATCCGTTCAGGATGGCCTGTTTTGCTAAAGTATCCACTTGTTCATTGTATTTTATACCTTTGTGAGCTGGAACCCATAGCAGGTAGGTAGTGATTCCCCGTTCTTTACTGCTTTTTATTTGTTTCCTAATTTCTAAGATCGTCATCGGGAGGTGATAATTCCACGTGTTGTTATGTAGCCGTTTTAAGACACTCATGGAGTCCGTTAATATGATGCTTTTGTCCGCTTGGATCATTTGGCTATACTTAACCGCCTCCAGTATGGCTTTCGCTTCAGCTGTGAAAATAGATGTTTCTTCATGTAGCGAGAATTGAGCTGAATGATTAGTGTTGGGACAGAAGAAAGCTGCTCCTACTCTGTTTTCCTCGGAATTCTTTGAGCCGTCTGTGTATATTTTAACTGTGTTTTTCCCTATCTCTGCGAGGAGTCTATTTAGTTTCTGGTTTAAGGTGGGATTTATGTCTCCTTCCAGAAAGTGTATGTGGATTTCTTCTAGTCGGAGTTCGTATGGTTCTTGAAAGATGGGGTGTATGTCGTAAGAAGCTACTTTATCTTTATATTTAGACCAAAGTTTGTAAGCATTTAGAAGCGGGAGCTTGAGTTGGCTTTTTCCTTTGTTCGCTAATCGTTGCATCCTTTCAAATCGATGGTGGAGCGGGTGGGTATTAAGTACCAATTTTTCCATTATGAATTTTTCCTCAAGATATGATCGTCGTATATGAAGGGGAGGTTCTCCTGCCTCCACTAATAGGGCGTTAATTGGGGTTGAGCGTATTGCCCCGACACAAGCTCTTAGGCAAGCTGCTTGAAGTCTATCTAGTTTTTTGAGAGCGTCCTTTCTAGCATATTGGTAAAACATGGAACCGTACTCTAATAGCGATCTAATTAGTGTTCGGTAAAGTAGTAGGAGCGTTTTTGGCTGGGAGCCCCACCAAGTACCTGACACCATTCTTATTATATTTAGTCGGGAATTCGATTTTGCTATCAGCTGATCGATATGCTGGGACCAGCTAAGGCGGCTGTCCAGCAACATTCCCAAGAACCGTGCTTGTTTCTTAAGTGCCAGTTTATATGGACCTATTTGGATACTGTCCGAGTCATGGGTGATTTTTCTCTTTGAAAAGTAGACTACTGATGATTTTTCCAGTGAAAGTTCAAAACCATTGGTGTGTAGCCATTTGATGAGAGCTGTAATTGCCTTGTTCAATAGGTTATGGACTTCCTGTTGTGACACATCGTTGGCATATATAACCACGTCGTCTGCAAATTGGAGTGAGATAATCTTCGTTGGGATGGAGTGGATTATATCACTTATGTATAGTAAAAATAGGAGTGGGCTGAGGATTGCTCCTTGTGGTAACCCTTGATTAACAATACGCGGCCCTACTCGATTTTTCTTTGAGCTGACATAGATTATCCTCTCCGATAATAGGGAGTAGAGTCCTTTCACAAGTTTCATCGGTACCCCTAATGTCTCCAGTTTGTGCATCAAATGAGGGATTCTGACGTTGTCGTAAGCTGATTGGATGTCTAGGAAAACCGCACCCAAATATTGCTTGTTGCAGAATGAGAGGTAAATGTCCGACGTCAAGATCGCTAGGTTGTCTAGTGTGCTTTTTCCCTTACGAAATCCGGATTGTGAGTTTGGAATCAGGTTGTTCGCCTCCACCCACCATTCTAATCTGTTCTTGATGAGACGTTCTAGTGTTTTTCCTACACACGACATTAATGATATCGGTCTGTACGAAGTCGCTTTGGTGGGGTCTTTTCCTTGTTTTAATATTGGAATGATAACCTGGGTTCTCCATTCCGCTGGAATAGGTTCTTTCATCCAAATCTTGTTAAAGATGTTTAGAAGTCTCTGCAAGCCAGCTGGAGGCATGTTTGTTAACATTGCGTAATGGATTCCATCTATTCCAGGTGAAGAGTAGGAGGATCGCTTTAAAGCTTGTTGTAGTTCTGTCATGGTAAATGGCGTGCATAGTTGGTGGTCCGATGCTTCTTGCGGGCTTAGCGCGAAGTTGGAGTCCTCCTCCTGGACTGTGGAAGGAGCGATTTTGTCTGCAATGTCTTCAAGGGTTGTGGTACTAATTTTAGGGGTTTCGCTGTTGAAACCATTATTTTTAAACTTCCTAATCGTAGACCAAACAGAAGAGATATTCGAATCCTTTCCCAATGTTTCACAGAATTGGATCCAATTCTGACGCTTTTGCGTTTTGAGCGTTCTTTTTGTTCGTGCGTTAATTTGTAAATAAGACATATAGTGTTGGAGGTCGGGGTTCTTTCTGTATAAGTTAAGAGCGAGTCTTCTTTGGGCTATTGCTTTCGAACATGTTGGGTTCCACCATATTGGTGGGCGACTTTTCTTGGCGTTTTGATAGTCCTTTCGTTGAATAGATTTGTCTGCTGCCTCTGAAATCACATTTGTCAGTTTTTTATAGCTCTCGTTTCCCGTAGATTGTTCTGTGATATCCTTGGAATTTTGTTCAATTCGTCT
This sequence comes from Vandiemenella viatica, assembly GCA_031002005.1. NCBI lineage: Eukaryota > Metazoa > Arthropoda > Insecta > Orthoptera > Morabidae > Vandiemenella > Vandiemenella viatica. The sequence continues at coordinate 63,146,684 of JARYHS010012519.1, read as the reverse complement.
CCTGTATTGGGACCAGTCGGCTCTATTGACGTTCCATCTGATTGTTGGATGAGCTGCAGTTTCTTTGATTAGTGGGCATCCGATATTTAAAAGTATCGGATAGTGGTCCGATCCCAATGAATCATTGAGCACTCTCCATGTCGCTATGGTTGCCAGGTTGGGGGAGCAGAGAGTTAGGTCCACTGCCGAGTTGAGTCTTCTTGGTGATGGGACCATTGTTGGGCTGCCGTCATTTGCTATTACCAGATTGTTGTCTTCTGCCATATCCTTAATTGTCGATCCTCTCAGGTCTTAAACATTTGGATTATACATCTCAGACGTCTTTGTTCGACGTAGACATCTTTTTTGGGGTCGTTTACCGTGTCATTAGAACCGGATAGAATTGTGGGGAAAATCTGGAGGGAATTCGGCCATGTCATTTTGAAGAAATCATTCCGCAATTTGCCTTGAATGAGTACGGGAAACCATGGAAAACCGAAAGTAGGTTTCGACATAACATCTGTATTTACCGAAGATTATTCCCGCGAAAGGAAGATTCGGCTGAGCGGTCGTTTTGTATTGCAAAAAAATTGTTGCAAGTTAAAAAAATAAAAAAATTCAACAATTTACAACTTTCAAGTGCGCAGATCAGCAGTTGACTAGCAAATCAAGCTTTAAAAATCACTCATTCGAAGAAGTATGTATCTTCGTCTCAGTTGAAGGTGCATCTATATATATATATATATATATATATATGTATGTATGTATGTATGTATGTATGTTGGTTGGTTTGTTGGTTGGTTTGTTTGTTCTTCATACAAATCCACAATTTTCATCAGATCTCGATGAAACTTTGCACACTTAACCTTTGAAACAAGGAGAAAAATACTGTCTACATTTGGTTGAAAAATTATCTGTATAAATAATACATATTGTCTTATAATTTTGCAAATTACTGAACGGCGATAGACAGACGCGTTGGATATGGAGGTCTCTGTACTTTTTTTCTGTGTAGCGGTCAAGTAGCCCAGTGGTTAAAGCGCCTGCTTACTGATGTTTGGGTCGTGGTGTCCGGTTAAAATCTCCGTGGAGTCTCAGATTTTTAAAAATTGTTTTTGATCGTAAGAGTCACGCCTGGGCCTTCGGTTATTCGGATTGAATGTTAAACTTGATATCACAAAGTTAGGGGTGCAATGCGAGTCAAATCGTAGGTAATCTTCAATGCTGTAGGTGTACACTTTTTTGCGTTATAATGATCCCTCAGGGGTGATTTGCAGTCGGTGTGTGGGTGATCTGCAGTAATAATACAATAAATGCGGAAGTAAGTTTCTGTTTTTTGTTACGTTTTGACGACTAAATGGCTATACTGATATTGACGGAATTTGACAAGAAAATCTGTAGGGAGGGCAGAGGACATTTTTTTCGGTATGATTAACAGTTGTTGTCACGAAATTTTGAGAACTTATCGAATGGTGACAGAGAGACGGATGTATGTGTTAGTCTGTAATGTTAGTGTATAATTTGTTAATAACTTTCGTTTAGAGAAAAAAAACCGTATTATTTAGTAAAGATGTCGATTTTCTCTATCTTTTAACTTTGTGTCTGCTTAAATGTTTCTGGAACCAGTTTATTTTGCCTTATTTATTGACATGACTTGCGGACGTAAACGTAAGTTGTGGCTCTAGCAGAGCACGAGCAGCTAAAGTTATTAGAACCCAAGAAACGGATGCTCATGCTGAAGAAAGAAGAAAATTCCAAGCTGAAATAAAGCTGCCCTTAGTTACCACCCCCCCCCCCCCTCACATCCCCTCACATTCGTTTGTTTTTCTGTTTTTAAATATGTAGGAAATTGATTCTCTTCAAGAGACAGGTTCAATGGTTGAATGATATAGTGGTGGCTTTCCGATCATATTATGCCGACTCGGTGTTGTTTAGGACCAATCCTTTGCTAGCAACAACTTTATATTTTCAATTCTGACAAAGAAATTCGTAATCCACGCGTACGAAGTCGCGGGTATCAGCTAGTTTCTCTATAAATTTACCAAATACACGCAGTAAGTGCAGCAATTGATTTTTCTAAATGACATGAAGTATTACATAAATTTCTTAAATACGTGTGTTTGTACGCATGTGTTTATTTCAAGATGATGTTCGTATACGCATAGCAGATGTAGGTACAGTGTTCGTCGGACACCGTGTATTGACCGCTTGCACGCTAGGCTGAGCGAGGAAGAATTGCCGGTGTCGCGCGAGCTAATGCGTTTTTAGATGAGGCTGTGGAAACTACCTTCCGTGGCGTCGCTGGACGCGATGGTCAACTGCTCACAATGAACGACGTCCATTAGTTCGTTTGCTAGCATTGGGGCTCTCTCACTGCCTCGTATGTCCTAGATGGCTTGTGTACTCAGCCTTGTGGCGAAACATCTGTTTAGGAACGTTTATATTGATGTTAATGGTGCCCGAATGGTTCGTCCTGTCAACAGCTACCAGAGATTCCAGTGCCATAAGACAATAATATCTGAAGAAACATTTCTAATTTCCCTATGCATACCAACTTACTGTAAGCCGACTCGTTTACAACTTTTTTGTGAATTTATATTTTTCTATATTTTCTTATGTGGTAATATACAGAGTTTGTAACATGTTTTCTTAATTTAAATACTTTCTGTGTAATTTAAAGTATGATTTGTAATTAATAAGTTGTTTGCAGACTCTCCGGTAACGTTAGAATGTCGTGCGCTGACGTCTAAATATTCTGCAATCTCCAGAATGTTCAGTGATAATTGTGTTATTAAATTGCCGGGATGTTTCGATTCACTGAAGGCATCGTTACCGTCTCGGTTTTCCAATTCTGAATTACGACGCAAGCTCAGAAGTTTTATTGCTCTGACAAAACGTAAAGAATGATTGTTGTTTTTTATCTCTTCCTGTACTTCCAATCCTATCGTAGTGGTTTAGAAATTTAAAGCAACATTTAAAAAAGATAAAAAAAAAGTATTTTACGGCTACCCTATTGACTAATCACTTAGACACTACTACACAAGTATCGATGCAGTGTTTTAACTTCCACTGTATCAAGTAGCCTTATGAAGTTTCCTTACACACCACTATAACGAAAATATTTGGACACTGAAGCCATATTGCACTAACACCAAGTACACCTTTTTTAATTATAGCTTTATGCCTCGTCGACGTTAAGGTCATTAGAGGCGGGGAAGGGCTGGGGGTAAGGTACGGGAAGAAATTCGGCCATTGCCTTCTGAAGGAAACATCCCGGCATTCGCGCGCAGAGATTTCGAGAAGTCATGGAGAATCGAAATCTGTATATCCTGACGGGTATTCGAACCCGCGTCCTCCCGAATGCCAGACCCGAGTGATACCTTTCACTTCCCAGACACGGTACAACATACTCGACAAGTATGTAATAGTGGTCGTAGAAGAATAATGAGGCACAGAAATTTAAAAATCTGTATTTCATTTTGTGGTCTAAACAATTTCCCTCCGTCAACTAAGATTTATAATAATAATAATTATTAAATGGAACAATAGAGTAAGATATAAAATTAGTCATGAACTATTATTTTTTATAGAAAAGAACGTAAACAATGTTGAATTTATAAAGAAAGAAATTTTTTTTTTTTTGACTGCGTTTTATATTTTTTCATCCATTTCTGAGGAGATAAACAGATTACGATAAATCAGAATTTTTGAAAAACTAGTTTAGTCTTTGGTGCGTCTCCACGTACTCTTCAACAAGCTCAATCAAACCACTGGGCTCATGAAGCGCAGATTCCATGGGTCTACATCTACATCTATACTCTGCAATTCACAATTACTGTGGGTGGCAGAGGGTGCTAAGCACCAATCCTATTTTAGAGTATTCCAATCCCGAACAGAACGAGGAAAGAAATAATACATGAATGCATCAGTACGGCATCTTATCTCTCGAATCTTATCCCTTCTGTCATTGCGACCTAAATAGGTTGGCGGAAGAAGTATTTCGTTGCACTCGTAAATTAGAGATTTTCGCATATTTTCCAACAAATTTAAACGAAAACGACGTCGTCTGTCCGCCAAACAATCCCAGCCTAACCCACGTATCAGCTCTGTGACACTTACATAAGGATTGTAACTAGCGGTCACGAATCGAGCGGCTCTCCTCTGTACTTTCTCTAACGTGTCAACGTGGGTACAACAGCAGTGAGGACAGATTGATATTCTGAATAACTCTTTTATCCAAACTGAGAAGTTACATTCACAAGGTGCAGCCACTTAGAATGCATGACCTTGCTGTAGTCGCACATGGTTTCTGCCGTTAGCTTGCACCTCACGTTGTCACAGTTATGTTTGTAAACACGGCAGAACGAGCATCCAAACATCAACGGTCGACCGTATACACCACAGCTTTTTGCTTTTTTTTTAATAATGGCATTCGGCCTTGTAGCCATTCATCCAGCAACTGTGTTTCTTTTATTCCTCAACTGAGTATATAGAATCTTCTCGTGTTATTACTGACGATAACACTTAATAAAAAACCACCCATGCCCTATACCAGATTCGAACCCTGCAACGTGACGCTACCGAGCCGGCTACACCACAGTTGGCCAAGAAAAACGGCAATTGCTTGATTCTAGGAGTAAGGGAGCGGGGAAGCTTTCAGTCGATCAGTTTACCACAAACAGTGAAATAATTTAAGGTAAACTTTTTCGTAATTCGTGAGTTAGTTTGAATGGAAATTTCTAAATTACAATTGATTAAAAATACTAAAAAAAACTGATCTAAAAATGTTCAAACGCTGCATGAAATATATCTCTGAAACTTTTATAAACCATAGTACCGAAAAGCGCCAGTCAACCTATATCCTGCGGGAGAAAATCGCTTGTTTGTGAGAGGATCCAGAAGGGAATGACTATAATTATGCAAGAAAAGTGCTGTACCAAATTCTGTAAATCAACTCAGCTATCATCATGTATGTTTAGCAAAAAATTCCAATGGTTCATTCGTCACTGCAAATTACGCCCACGTCAAAGAATAAGAAGGAAGTTCTTTTGCTGGTGCCACTGAGACCCAAGTTTTTGGCCACCAGAAAATGAATATTTTTATAGCTTTATTCATCATCGACGTCGAAGTAATTAGAGGCGGGAAAGGACAGTGGAGTAGGAACGGGAAGGAATTCGGCATGGCCTTTTGACGAATTCATCCCGGCGTTCACCTGGAGTGATTTCGGGAAACGATATGAAACAGAAATCTGGATAACCGAACTGGTTTTCTAACCCGCATCCTCCCGAATGCGAGGCCACAGCGTTACCGCTCACGCACCACGCTCGTTTATAAACTGGAAAAGGAACTACATTTTATTCAAACTTTACGTAGGAACAGCATTCCTGACTAAGTGCTTCACTTCAAGGGTACAGTTGTTTTTTTTTTAATTGCCTCTATCAGTCTCTTGTAACTGAATGTCGCCCTCAATCTAGCCTAACCCATTACACAACTATTTTCGGGAATGTTACAGTATTATGCATCTGCCATGACACTCAGTTGCCAGTGCTTTGATCACAGTTGAACAGCACAAAGAAATATTTTTTATTTTTTTTGGTAACTGCTTTACGTCTCTTTTTAACATCGAGCTCTTTAGAGACGGGAAAGGATGGGGGGCAAGGATGGGGGGCAAGGATGGGGGGCAAGGATGGGGGGCAAGGATGTGGGCAAGGAATGGGAAGGAATTCGGCCATGGCCTTTTGAAGGAAGCATCCCGGCATTTGCCTGGAGTGATTTGGGGAAACCATGGAAAACCCAAATCTGGATGCCCAGACGGGGATTCGAACCGCCGTCCTCCCGAATGCGAGGCGAGAACGCTAACCGTTACACCGTCCCCCTCGGTAACAAATTTCTCTTGAAGGCTTCTGGAAGAGTTCACTTTGCAACATAAATGTACCAATTCTCACAAATCAGTGTCACTTGTAGTAACCATATTCATGTAACGAGTCGGTAGCATTAGCTTTCGTAGCTTTTATGTTTTTTAGTGACGTCGCAGTTAACGTATAACGATGGGGTTGATGTAATGAAATTCACATTGCCGAAATGTAAATACTTTGTGAGTAATTTAAGCTACAGTTTATAATTATTACATTGCTAATATGCTACACGACAATAAGTAATTATTGCTAAGGCATAAGTGAATCCAATGAGCTTAAATAATGGTTATTTATTTAATTAATTTTTAATTGCTTTAGTTTCTAATTCGGCATACTCCGGTCGCCATTTCCTACATTGCTGTTCATATAAGTTCTGTCATTAATCAGGCTGAAATTCTTCCAATTTCTTCTTTAATGTATGACAACTCGGCTGAATCGGAAAGCAGTTTATTTTAACAGATGGATGCAATTCAATTTACGAGTAACAGTAATAGAGTAATTCTCTGATCTGCCCCTGCCTGCAATCTTTGTATTTAGCAATATATGATCGATGGCTTATGAATTTATAACAATATTGAGGAACTATTACGTAGTGAATTTACGAGTACATATTGCCATTAATGACACACCTCTTTACTAATCACTTAAGATATTAAAAAGCATCGTATTTCGACTCTCAATTACAACGTTCCAAAATGTCGCCACACAATATTCCTACAATTCTGCTACATTTCGTGGTTATCACAAAATTATATTCCCGTGCCACTCTGTGAGAGAGTTATCGTGAATTTTATGTTGTCTAAAATAGCAGAATTATTAAATCTCAGAACGTAAACACAGCAACGCGTTAATCGGCTTTTGACGCATATGTGTTATTCACTGTTACTCTACCACTCCATAACACAACACTGGGTTCAAAATAAGCTAGTAAAATTAATTTAAATTAACGTGAATACAAGCGGTTGTTGTTTGCTTTGAACAACGGTCCTTCAAAGCTTGGCATATCTAGACTGAGCCCTATTCTTTGACGTTAGAGACTAGCACTAATAATATGTAGTTCTCGGGACATAAACAATAATACTCATTCTAGAAATTTTCCGCTCGTAGGAGAGACAAACAACTACCTTCTAAAACGACCTTTGGAGTTAAATGTTAGAAAATTTTATGAAAGCGTTCAAAACAAAGGCATTTGCATCAACTGTTACTTACTTGTTTGTGAAAACTAGAAGCTGTACAGAAAATTTATTAATAATTTTTTTTTAAAAAATGGAGGATTTGCCGAAAATAATGGACTGCTAGTCGCTGACAGCGTTTTCAAACATTTGAATATCAGAAGACATACTTTTCTAAAAATTGAGCACGTATTATAGAGAAATCAAAAAAGACTTACGTTGAAAGCGTAAGAGAACTGGAAGTTTGAAACATTTAAAAATTTTAGGAACTCACGTAAGTAAGAAAAGTAACAAAGTCATTCACTATCTTCATTATTCGCATGGAACCAAAATATAACATCAAAACCTGTTACTTGGACATCACGCTCCAGAACAAAATAGAACGGTAATTCAAGTGTAAAAAGGCAATAAAAAAAAATAACAAATTGAGTTCTGAAAGTCGTATTTAGAAGAACAGTGGAAGCAGCTTATTCGTCTGTCTCTAATAACGATAATGTTGAAAAGTCGCGAAGCCTTAAAATTACAGACACCAGCACTTGCATAACTCTAGCGTGTCCATACTGAAATGGCATAACAGTACCACAACAGAGTTAACTCCTGAAATAGAAAACATTAAAGGCTCGCCACGTTTCGTAACTGGAAGTTGTAGCCCACACGATATCGTTGCTAATTTTACATATATAACTTGGAATGGCAGTATCTTACAGAATTACTAAGGTTTTGGAAATGAATAGCCTCACTGTGGATCAAATGTAGAGAAATGAAAACTGAGCGTGGTGGGTGAGAGGTAACGCTCTGGCCTCGCATTCTGGAGGACGCGGGTTTGAATCCCCGTCCGGGCATCCAGATTTGGATTTTCTATGGTTTCCCCATATCACTCCAGGCGAATGCCCTGGCCGAATTGCTTACCGTTCCTTGTCCTCAATCCCTTCCCGTCTTTAATGAACTCGAAGTCGACGAGGTTTAAAGCTAAAAAATGAAAAACGCTTCCACATATACTGGTGAGCATGAGGAAAAGTATTTAGAAGTTCTTGGAGTACTTATTTTCTGAGAAAAAAAAAAAACAGAAACTTGTTCTTTTTTAATCCTGAAGTTAGGGTTTTCTGAAACTAAAGCTAAAGTTTGCGATGAAACAATTAGACCAACGTTTCTCAACATTTTCAACTTGAGGACTAGTAAATTGTCAAAAATAATGCTGCGCTTGCCCGTGTAAGAACCCATCTTCTTAACCAGTTTGGATGGGATATTGTCCTACAGCCCGGACAAATCCCAAAGTGATTATCACCTCTTTCATGAACTGAAGAAACACCTAGGTGGGACTCAATTCAGAACCGGAGAGGAGCTGAAAAGTGGTGTTAAGCTAACTTCGTGGCGCGGAGGGAGAGTTCTTCGACTCGGGCATATAGAAGATGGTACACCGCATGCAAAAATTCATCGACCCGAACGGAGATTATGTCGAAAAAAGACACTAGACCTTACACCATTTGTTTTTGTTTATTTCTCCACTCTTAGATTACCAACTCAACTTCAAACCGCAGTCCCTCCCACCTACTACAAGACCCTCAGAAACGGTCATTTGATTAATCCTTAGAAACGGCGCTCTTTTTGATGCCATCTGGAACTAAAACAGCCCTAAACAGTACGAACACGGTATCAAAATTTTCAATATACTTCCTGCAGACCACCCGAACCAACGTCGCGAACCACAAGCTGAAAAACACTGAATTGGATCTCTACATTTGTGTCTTACATTATAGAGAATCTACTAATTTACCTACCGGTAGTTCATTTCATTGGAAGATATTAGAAAAAAATGCAGTATTTCGTACAGTAAGATAAGTATGAAGACATTACAGCGTGAACAGCACAAATCCTGTCCCTTGCTTTTTTCCACCTCTCCTCCGGCAAAGGGATCTCTAGATTTGGTGGTCATAGAATTCAATTACTCTTATAAATAATGCAGGCTAGTATCCTCTTAGTTAGAGGTTTAAGGGATTTTATGCGACGCGCTTCTTTCTTTCTTTCATTCTTTCTTTATCTTTTAACCCAAGCAATACCCCTAAACTCTCTGCAGCTGACAGTAAGGCTTTACTTAACCACATGATAGCAGGTATAGAATCTGTCGCAGAAAATGTTTGGACTACAAAATGGGACGGCCAACCAGATCAGGGAAAAATATTCACTTCGTACTTGAGATTTTTTACAACCAATGTAAAATTTTAATAACATATAATCGGGCCTAACATCGGTGAAGCGCGTCAATTTGATGCGACGTTTCGAAGTCACTCCCAACTTCATCTTCCGCAAAGTGTCGAGTTCCTGGAATGACTACCCTTATATAGTCCGCGCCAGTCCGTGGTTTCCAGTGACGTCATGGTCAAGTACACCGGGTGCCTCTCCTTTCGGAAGTGGTGAGGTCAGACGAATGGTTGAGCGAGTAGGGCAGCGGGCGGAAAGCGTGGTGGGGATACACGCGGTGGAAGGAGTTAATTGGGTGTCAAAGCGCATTCTAAAATTCTCTCTCTTTAATGACCTAATCCCCAGTTACTCCAGGATACAGACACTTCATCGGAAGATGAAGTCAGAAAGAAACTTCGAAACACCGGTGGAAAGCACGAGAACATTTTATACAGTTGATGCAACGAGAAAGGCTCCGTTCAGTCAACGTAAGAATTGACTTACAATTAAAGGAAATACCAGCGTGAAACACCGGAACAAAAATTATTATTTTTTTCTGTTTGTTTAACAAATCATCAAACAATAAAAAGCGATTAATAAAGTTTAAAGAATAAAAATGTTGAACTGATATTGAAATTAAATTGAAATTATATTTATAGAAGTATTATAAATAATAGAAACGACTCATTCATAAAAATAATTATTAAAATGAAAATATACAGTGTGAAAATCCGGAAGTTTGATACGCCTTGTTTTGCTAACGGAGCTTTATCTTACCTGGTACATAAACTTCTACGAAAACTTCGGGACGTGATATCTCCGAAATTTTGGCCAGTCGATTAGAATTCCTTTAACCAGCAACTGAAGAGATACACATATGTAACATAACACCGAAATCGTTGATTACCAAGTATGGCGGTCCCGTCGTGAGAGCACAACTCAAAAATCTAATTTACAAAGTAAGTTGTCAGCTCTTTATAAAATATCATATTAACAACAGAGGTATTTTACTATTTAACGAAAAAAATTCCTCTGTATCATTATTCTCTTTACTTGTTATGCAACTCAAGGAGACATCAAAATAAGAGAATACGCCAATATTCTAGATTCCCTCTTACATGTTCAGATAGCTCAAAAGAAGGCATGGAACTAAACAGTTTCAAAAATATCTTTGCTAAAGGGGAGAGGAGGGGGGGATTATAATGTAAAGCCAACGCCTCAGTCTCTGGATTCCAGAATGAGGAGGCTAAATTCTGTTCCAGAATAATTTTAGTAGTATTATGAATACTATGCAAATAGCATTGAACGATTCCTCGTCCAGAGTTTAGTCCATTCGTTCCTCAATTTACTCCAGGTGAACGCCGGGATGGTTCATCAAAGGTCATGGTCGAATTCATTCCCATTCCTCGTAGCAGTCCTTTCCCGCCTCTAATGACGTCGCCAAGATGCAAAGAAATAAGAAAAAAAAATGACCTTCCGCTCTTAATGCTGTAGAAAAGCATACTTCCCTTTCATTCTGATTAAATCCTGTAGTGTTTATGGAATGAAAGCATAACTCAACAATTTAATTAGAGGAAAAACGGAAAATGAATAATGACAACAATACTTACAGTGAATCAGAGGTTCAAATAATCTTATAAATATTAATGAAAGGTCTGACGCGACAACACACGGAAAAAGTGCGTCAGAACTCTTTCTTCCAAATTATTGAGTGGGTGTAGTTTTCGTAAAAACTCGGCTTAACATCTGTTCATAATTAAATGAGCCTTTTATCGCGGTTATTATTTTCTTAATATCAAAGCTGCATCAAATGTAATTACAATACGAATAATCAAGTGCAAATGAGCTACAGGTTACCTTATGTAATTATTATGATTTATAAAGCAGTCAGACGCGTCGTTCACAAGTTGTAAAATCGAAATTATCTCACAGGTGTTGTCAGAAATAACGAGGAAGCAGGTTCCATACTTAACGGATCCGTTAATGTCGGTAGAAGGTAAACGAGTCTAAGAACGACGTATTTTGTCTGTGAAAAGTGAAAAGGGTGGAGATACGGTTTAGACTTCCAAAAAGTGCAACCAAAGAGTATGTTATATAAATATTGATCTCGGGTGTCTAGCCGAGTTAAAGGTGTGTATGTAAATACGCACCTTTAACTCGGCTAGTCACACGAGAACAATATTTATATTGCCAACGCCGAGAAAGATTGCGTTTTTATATAAAGAGTATGTTATTTTTCTTAATAAACTGACGTGGCTGTTTACACTGTATTCTTGATTTCGATGGACATATAAGGCCGGCCACACACAGAACCGGGCGGGGCAGGGCGGAGCAGAGCATTTTGCCCCGAGGCGTCTTGTGCGACGGGAAACGCACGGGTGCCTATGGAGCATCACACACAGGACCGGGCGGGGCAGGGCACGTCGAAAAGACGCCCCGGGGCAAAATGCGAAGCTGAAACAAATTATGCTGCAAGTCGCTGCCGGGCAGAACGTTCTGGCATGCGCTGTCACGTGACCCACCCTCCCTCCCCGGGCTCCACTATCTCGCGGTCTGGTTGTGTTGAACACGTGGTTGTGTTGTGTTTCGAATATTCGACTGATTTGTATGTGTGCCATGTATGACTGTAAGATTTAAAATTTATATAACTATACAGTGTTGTTATATGGTTGAATAACTAATGCTCAGGAAAAAGAGGACCAACATACATACCTTAAGGTTCTCAAAAGCCGCTCCTCTGGGGGTATGGCTGTTCTACAGTTGGTATTTTGCTTTTCTATTCTGCTCCGAATGCTCTCAAGTACAAAGTCGAATGTCGAAATTGACATGCGACAATAATTAAAAAACTTGTCTGGGTCGGCTCGAAGCTCAGAAATAAAACATCCTATATTCCTTTTCAGGTTTATAGGGTGTACCTACATCTCTCTGTTGTTAACATTGTGGTCCAAGAGCTGCAGATAGTTCCAAATTAACAAAACTCTCCTCATCTTCATCCATTTCAAAATGATATACTACACACCAGTATGCTCCCACTGAGTTCACTGACACGTGACTGGGGCAATGAAGAAAATTTGCTAAATGTTTGACTTCTCGTGCCCCCGCCTCGTTCTGTGTGTGACAGCAGCAAGACAGGGCAAGTCAGGCGACTCGTCGCGCCCCGCCCCGCCCTAACCCGCCCGGTTCTGTGTGTGGCTGGCTTAACGGAGTTGTGTTTATGTCACTGACACATACAGAGGGAATGAATGTGATGATTTTTGATAATGATCAATTTGAGTTACAAAAAAAGAATAGAAATGAACGAATCCAACTGCTGATTGCCACAAATGTTCTGACTTTTCTGACTCGGGTAAGATTAGCTTAGTTTTATTTTTAATTTTTTTGCTTATGGCTTTGCGCCTCTTAGACGTTGAGGTCATTAGAGGCAGGAAAGGACTGGGGGCTAGGAATGGGAAGGCCTTTTGAAGGTAGCATCTCGGCATTAGCCATTAGCTTGGAGTGATTTGGAGGAACCATAGATAAAACCCAAATCTGCATGCTCGGACGGGGATTCGAACCCGCGTCCTCCCGAATGCGAGGCCAGAGCGTTACCGCTCACCCACAACGCTATATAGTTAGTTGTTAAAGTGTTTATTCTGAAAACTAAGTGTCCCCGTTTCACAACGCGCTGGGGGGTAATTTTTAAGAGTTTTATTTAATCATATACAGGGTGTTACAAAAAGGTACGGCCAAACTTTCAGGAAACATTCCTCACACACAAACAAAGAAAATATGTTATGTGGACATGTGTCCGGAAACGCTTACTTTCCATGTTAGAGCTCATTTTAGTTTCGTTAGTCTTCGTGCTCGTATTGTGGACAGCTGTGATACAATACGCCATTCTCCAGGGCTGTATCAGCGCATCAGGGATTCCATGCGACGGAGGGTGGATGCATGTATCCTCGCTAACGGAGGATATTTTGAACGTTTCCTGTAACAAAGTGTTTGAAGTCACGCTGGTACGTTCTGTTGCTGTGTGTTTCCATTCCATGTTTAATGTGATTTGAAGAGAAGTAATAAAATGAGCTCTAACATGGAAAGTAAGCGTTTCCGGACACATAACATATTTTCTTTGTTTGTGTGTGAGGAATGTTTCCTGAAAGTTTGGCCGTACCTCTTTGTAACACCCTGTATACTACGCCAGTACATTCAGTGGTTTGGATTCCATGTTAAACTGTAGGTCCGCCATGTACACGGGTGGAATGAGTGGCATATCAAAACTCAGTCATCAGGTCGCAAAATTACAGGGATCTACTGTAATAAGCTGTACCAGCCAGTATGACTGTTCGCTTTAAGGCTCCAGAATATTGTATCGGAAAGGTCAACGGCCCAGGTGCGTGTCCTGTTTCCCGTGTATCGGCCGTTCTGAATGTGATTATTACGCGGTTTCCCGCAGTCACCTATGCGAATGCTGGGAAGGTCCCCATTTTCCGCCTCATAAACCACACGTTTCACGAACAAAAATACATCTATCATAGAGAACATAAGTAACACGAACCACAGACAGAAGGCAACACTAAAGCTTCTCCCACTAGAACCTTCCAGCAAATGGGAGGGTCACCAATACGTCATTGAAGTGGTGACGTATGCATCAAATCCTTACTAGCTCATGATGACCAGTACACATAACCTCAAGAGCCTTTATAAGATTGAAAATGGCTGATAAATAAGAAGTGTTGTGTACATCTGCTGCTATTCTTTGTACTGATAGACCACGTGACCACTCACGCTCTGAGTGCAGAAATGATATTTATGCTAGGCGATTTATTGCGCTGCTTGTATGCCTTCCTTGAGGTTAAACGTCTTATGAAGAAGGCTCAGCATTATTGTATAAAGTATTTATTTATTCATTTATTTTAATATCTTGACACAATAAGGCTATCCGTCGTTTCATAAACAACCAACATTTTATGGAACTATCAGTTTACACACATAAATTAGTACGAGCAAACAAGTGGTTTAATTTTAAACGTTTTCGTTCCTGCAAGAGGTAAATTTTCAGTCTCGCGTTTTGGAGGAAGAAACTACAAATAGTTCCCACGCAATCACTCCAGGAATGCTCCAACGAGTATTATGAATTTAGCTTCTAATAGAAGAAGCAAGCCAAGCTTAACCAGCTGTTAAAGGGGTTGTCGGTTCGACTCTGGTCTCAAATGTTGTCGCATCATATGTTATCCTAAGTATAATATTATAATGTAACGCACGGCGACATAGCCAGTAATGCGATGATACGCATTACCAGATCGGACGTGCCTGTAGCCGCCTTGTGAGACAGTCTCACATACCGTGGGGTCATCTCCGAACACCGCAGACATCAGACGCAGAACTACAATGGTATATTATTACGACCAAGCCATCTGATTGTGCATTCCGTGAAACAGAACCCTTAAGCGTCTTTGAGAGGATAGATCCATGTTCTAACTTTGTAACTGAAAACCCCCTGAGCTAGTGGCGTAATTTGCCAGAACTAGTTATTTTCGAATAGCATATTGTTCATTCGAGGCACCCATGATTTTTTTAAATGTAAAGTCACAGTATTATGATACCTATGTCTGAGGTCGTCATAACTTGTATTGTACATTGTTTCCAAGTATCATTCTTTCTTGCATATCAATTCTGAGATGGATTTAAAAGTAAATTACAATTGTTTCCTTGCTCATGACTGATAATTGTACCACTGAGCGTTGCTTTTATGATTTTGCCAATTTGTGTTAATGTTAACGGTAAATTTGCTCAGACTTGTAATCGCCAATGATAACAAAATAAATTTCATATTGTGACAGTTTTCCTGTATTCCAAATAAAGCCGAGATTCTTGCAAATATCCATATTTTCACTCGTTCATGAAACAAAATTAAAATCCCCATTTATTAATGATTAATCATAAATGTATGGAAGATAACTATAACATATTTATCCTCCAAGGCCCCCTACTACAATGTAAACCACCTTCTAATTCCGCCATAAGTGATAGATCAATTAATTTCTGCGCAGATACTTAACTAAATCGAATTGTTATTGAATAACGCTCATAAGGTAGCTTTTTATCCATGTTATTTGTAACAATTAAAACGCGTGTAATGCCCCGGCTACACGCTCCGTCTTGCGTACGCAAACTAGTTTGCGCATGCAAGACGGAGCGAACGTGTGGAAGGCAAAGACAGTAGCGCGTGCAAACTTTAAAGAACAGCTTCTGCAATAGTTGACTTGCTAAAGATTTGACTGCACAGTTTTACCTGCACATGCATGACGGAGCGTGTAGCCGAGGCATAAGACAGGTAGGTCCAAGTTCGGTGCGTTTGACTAACCCTAGTGTCGGAACTAGGGTACTGGACATACCGAGTATCACGCGTTCAAATCTGGCTTGGGGCTTGGATGGTTTTAATTAAGTATTGTGTTCGTCCTACGTTGTCCTACTATGTACTCGAAATACAAACTGCAGATGGCTGTATGGCAGAGAATAAAATATCTACAAGCTAGTCTGAGTAGTGATTTGGTCTATCTGATATAAACAACGGCACTTAAACAGGATCACTGAAGGGCACAAACTGATAATAACAGCAAGTTTGCCGTGGCTTCAGATATCAGCGACCGAAACCACATTACACTGTCTGCTCCTGGTTCCAAAATGTGTAACAAGGCTACCGGCTTCTAGTTTCGAACCAGTAGAAGCGACACATGTTACCTATATCTTGTTCCAGGGACGTTTAGAACATATTTCTCATGGACAACGAAAACTGAAACACAGCAAGTTTAAAAGACATGAGTGAACGAAAAGTACTCGACCTAAGAATGAAATAACGCATTTAAGATTACAAAAATATTTCATTTTTCCACATGTAGTTACTGTGTTCCGACAATTTTTGTCCATATCTGTTAGAAGTGTGTCTTAGTTCTATAGATCCTCACAGGGCATCGGCCATACTGATTGCGTTTTTAGGCGATTGTCCTCAATTACTCAGGCGAGCGTCTCTCATCATTTTTGAACCCTTAAGACCAGTAAAATGCTAAAAATAATACTAACCAAACTTACATACTTTTATTGGCATGTATCGCAGTAAGACCTACACTATAAATAAGGTCCCCACAAAATGATCTTTAACTAACCTCAAAGGGACACCGTTCTCTTTGCTGTCGTATTGAAACGTATTTACTGAATAGTAATCATACAGGCACATCTTCATTCCCTAGAAATACCGAGTTTTTGCTGGTAGCTGAAATATTCATAGCTTTTAGAAAAATTTGCCTTTAGTTAACACTCGCTTGCAGCCTTAGGAGATTCATATCAAAAAATTTTACTAATTTATTTTTATTGTGATATCTTTAAGTCAGTTAGAAATAAATTTTTAATAGTTTGCCTGCGGACAACCTGTGACATCCTCGTTGGCCACAAGCTGAGAACCACTGACTTAGGCAGAAGTTTCCAACTTCCGCCTCAGACCACACATTTCAAAACAAAAAATACACTTTAATATGATACAAAAGTTACATATTTCACACACAGATGGCAACGCTTAGCTCATTCCATTAGTTTAGGATCAGCAGTCCGGCATTACAATCATAATAATTCCATGAGGTCGTAATGACATAGTAACAGGGTTTCTATTGGCTGCGCATTCTGCCCTTGTCGCAGCCACCTTAACCTAACCTGGTAGTCCTACCGGGTACACGGGACCTACAGTTTAACGTGGAATCCGAACCACGGAAGCGTTCTGGCACCTGTGCCAGTGGTGAAGTTCAGGTTAAAGGCCTATAAAAATCACCCCGAGACAGGGATTCGAACCGAGAACCTGTAACGTATCTATAAGCTCGATAAAAGAATTTCTATTAGTTAGCCCCAAATGTAACATGATTTATAATTTGATCCAGTTTGAGAGATAAGTTGGTTTGTTTAAGATCTTTAAGCCATGTGCTTAGTGAAGACTAAAATCTAAGACCTAAGATTTGAAATAACTCTGAATCGGATAAAGTCACAGCTGACCTTTCTTTGGCAGTTATATTCAGCATCCTGTAACATATTTTGAGGGGAAAATCATGCAATCAGACAAAGTATAATTAGTGTTTTTAAATAAGAGAAAAAAATCGAAATTTATACTAGGAGATAGAATAAATCAGGAGGATCAGAAATATATATATTGTAGAAAACTTAATGCATCTATGAGATAGATGGGATCTTGGGAATGGTTTGTTGTCATTGTCGTTATTGTAAAGAGAAACCGCCAGATCTGATGACGTAAGAGACTTCAAGGTTAATCTTATAGAAACATTTTTAAGTCTAAATAGATTGGAGAAGGTATCAAGAAACTTACGTTATAATTACAGTTTAAATAATTAAATACTCTCCGAGATATTAAATTTTGAAGGTTTTTGCTGACGTCACTATGTGATGACTTGGTGGTGCTAGACGCAGCCGTGATAGATTTTGAGAAGAGTCTACAAGCAAAAGTAGCTGAGTGAGGCTCGTGCGCGACTCACGGAGCCAATAGCTCCACGTGGGGTTGCCAATATCTCGATGATTCTTTCGTTATCCTATCATCATAGGTTGGGAGCATGATGAGAGTTTGTTTTTGCTCGTGAAATGTGCGTAACCTGTTAATCTGCTATGGAGAAGAGGTCTAATTTGCCTTTTTGAGTCTGGTACCGAATTTTGTAAAGTGAAGATTGTTGGAAGAATACACTTTTTGTAACTATGAAACTGTGTCCTGAAAGTTTATTTCAAATCCCCTTTTACGTTTGAGGGTTATTACAAGAATGTGGTGGCCGTGTTCAATTTAAATGTTTTATGGTACTAGAGGGCTAACGTTCATGACCTTTAATTATTTCTCATGAACAGTGAAACATTGTTTTAGCTATCCCCCAAGTTAAAGCATTTCTCTTACAGACCCTACTATCTCCAGTCAGGCACCTTTAACTACTGGATCACCAGACCGCAGTCCGCC
The DNA here is from genome assembly GCA_031002005.1 of Vandiemenella viatica. Classification (NCBI taxonomy): domain Eukaryota; kingdom Metazoa; phylum Arthropoda; class Insecta; order Orthoptera; family Morabidae; genus Vandiemenella; species Vandiemenella viatica. The sequence continues at coordinate 63,128,466 of JARYHS010012519.1, read as the reverse complement.
ATTTAGGCAGGCATAGTTATTAAAGCTTCACACTATTAAGAGTTCACTAATTCCAAATGGCTTGTAAAAAAAAAAAAGTATTTGCTGTTTATTTCTATATTGAGGCTTAAGATGAACGAAAGGGGAGGACATAATTCGCTGACAGGATCTACGACGCTCTGTAGCAAAGTATTCCAAAAGTACCTTACGTTCCCGCATAAATGTCGAATAACCATCAACAGTGTTGTGTAACTTCTCGCTAAATCCAGTGCAGACAGAATTTAATCCAGATTTCCAGTACACAATGAGCTGGTTAGCCATTACGTGTCTCACTCTCACCTGCTCTGCGGACAAACTAGCGGATGGTGAAAATTTCTTCTTCAACCGGGACTCGATTTAGTTGACTTCCTATTGGTTATCAGTCACAATACTGCCCAAGTGGCAACAGCCTCTACGCAGCTAGTAAACTGGTCCAATCACTCAGTGATATCACACGTGTAGAAGCAACGTGCTGAATATTTAAGATGCTTCGACTACTCATAATATCTGGAATGTTTTAAGTGTAAAGGCCAGCGGGATTTGGACAGAATGGTCCCGGCCCTGCGTGATCCGGGCATTTCCTTGAGGCCGTGGCCGCACCCCAGTGGTCCACTCGTGCGACCAAATCCTCACCGAAAAACAATTCTTATTTCCTCGAAGGCCGGGACGCAGGGTGGAAACCTCAGCGTGTGTGTCCTGCGGTCAGTTAGCCTTCGAGGATTTCTTGTGAGTGCCTGCGTGTGTTGCGGTTTTATTTCTCTGTTTTGTTCCCGTTTCGTGATGTTCCGTGTTTATAAAAATGTATGAATGTGAGCCCTGTCGATGGGAAGTGAAGTGCCAGGAATACCACGACAGAAACAAGCGAAAAGCTGCCTACACCAAGCTGGCAGAAATATTGAAGGAGAATGAGCCAAATTAAAAAAAAAGAATGTATAGTAAAAAAAATCAGCAAAATTAAACCATCAGGAAATGAATCTTTGCGAAGTGATATGTTGACGTCAAACAACATTTAAAAAAAAAACCGGCTGGAAGAAGATCGCTTTTAAGTTGTTGTAAAAACCGTTGCCATGAAATTACGTGACCAATCAAATGCTAATAACAGAAAAAATAATTATTGGCACTCTGTTTCAAGCCGAAATGGGCTGTTTAAGAATGCCTTACAATGAGCAACGGTTACCTACTTCCGGCCTGTACTATTCCGCGGACAGCAGTTCTGATTTATTTTGTCCAGCCCACAACCTTTTCCAGCAACACCCGCAAGATCATTTTCATAAATTACCTCAAAAGAACGACACAGCAGCAACTGTTCTATCAAATTATAATGCAAATGATGTCATATGATTTGAATTTGGGTTTACCACACAATATGATCAACTATATTAAGGACTACATGATTTTAAACTAATATTATTTTAATTTAGTTTTTATGTCATTTAAGTTTAATTTTATGTTTTTGATGTATTTACGAATAGGAATAAATCAATTACATTAAATAATATCAGTGTGTCAAAGAGATTTTTTCTTATAATCTTTTCCAAAAACTTTATAAGCGACCTCGTATATTCCTGGTATAATGTATCCAAGGGCTTGAGGAGAAATTATTGTTGAAGACTCGAGATTAGCATTGCTTCTTCCCGTTACCAAAAAACCGCAGCATAGCGGTAAGAATTTCGTGGGGCGAAATTGCTCCCCGCATAGCCATATTTTTCTTTGTAATAAATGAGTGACTAACGATAACAGATGTAAATAGCTTTCTTCGTCCATCCTCAAATAATTATGAAAATCGTTGGGAAAATACTTCAATTCCGAAAGAAGATTTGCGTGAGAATATTTTCCTCTTTTGAGTAGCCACTCTTTGCACCATACACTTCTTCTGATGCGCTGTTTTGCGCGAGTTTTAGCGCTACTTGCCGCGATTAACAAACTAACAGCAGCCAATGCGTGAACATCATCGGACGCTGCCATCGTTAAGCCAACTCTGAGACCGAGAAACGCGTTAGGATTTTAACGCCCCGTGTGTGTGCAGGGCGACTTCGATGAAATCCCTGAGGTCTGGCCCGCAGGCTCTTTCCTTGAGGCCCGGCCTCCACGTGTATGGCTACCTTAATTGGAGTAATGTTGATCTTTCCTGGTAGCTCCAATGTTGCATAATGTTACGACCGCCATTGAATAAGTTTCATTACTTTATAACCCGTCGACATAACAACCTGTTGTTCCGCATAATCCAGATGCGGGCTGTTACACCAGGAATAGAAGTTGTTATGACTTGAGTGCTGGTAATTTCGCTCGCGTGTCGTATGTGCGTTTGGCAGTAGTGCTTCACCATCACACAGAATGAGCTCAAATACTCGAGTGTAATTTTCCCCTACGAAAGGGTCGAGCTTAATTAAATGGTGTGTGAATTAATTAATCAACTGTGAATTTAACTCCACCGGTCCCAGATAGCTCCTAGCTGCTCAATATGGATTCACTGTTGTCCCTCACATTCCGATAGCCGATTTTTCGTTCTCGTTAATCCAAACTCATTACAGTGCTAGATATATAAAAGATAGAGGGAGTAGTTAAAGGTCCTCTACGATTCGTTGTGACTAAAGTGCATAGGACAAGAGAATACCATATGCACGACAGAGCTTTATTTCTCTTGTGTCAACTCTGTTCTGTGACTATTATTTATTTAATTCGGTAGGGTGTGGTCTTAGTATGAAACAAATACAAGATGAAACTGAAGAGTTTCTATGACCACACGAGATTTATATTTACTTAAAATCTAAAAATGAAATACGATTAGACAAGTAATAATTGGATCATTTAATGCAAGTTTCATATCAAGATTTTTATCTGCGGATATATACTGGACAGAAGTTTTTATTTTTAATCTACATCTGTTATTTGAATCTTTTCAAAACTAGAGGAAATTTAACAGTTACCTTTGCCTTATAGAAATTACCTTCAACGATTTTGTGACAATCTTCGATATAAAAAACATTTATGACATTTAATTCTTAGTGGCAATGGGCCATACTACAATTCAAACCGTAGCAGTATTATATTTAAGATATTCCGTATCTATCAAGACTTCGGTCTATTAATCTGATACTCAATAAAAATCAAAGTTCTTTACAAACTTTCGAAATTGCAGATATTCGTTACTTATCTAGGATAAGTGTGACTTTCAAGGGGAGAATAAATCGATTTAACAGGGTTAGCCGTTTGACGTGCTCAAAGATTCCATCGGCGAACAGGCCACTTTCCCCATTCTTCTCTATCTTATGCATCTTTCCCCAGTTCTTAATTAAAACGAGGTTTGTAACCTTCTCCCACTACTCATATATATATATATATATATATATATATATATATATATATATATATATACATAAAGGATTTTCGTGTCCAATCTTTATCGTACTTGTTAGTACCTCTCCGCGGCACACGTTATCCTCCAAATTCTCTGCTTCCATACCTCTGCAAATACACACCTCTAGTGGTTTTATTAAGTTTAATGTCCGTTCACTGAAATTCTCGTCGACGACAAATGCAAAATAGTATACAAAGTGGGGGCTTATTTTCTTTCGGTACCAGAATTTGCTGGCATAAGGATAATTTTGGTATTAGCATGTGACATAAACGAGGCGATTGTTTCACACCTAACCATCTGCTGTTGTTTGTATGTTAGGCAAGGAATAAAATCGACCAGACCCGACTTGAGGTAGTAACAATAACAGTAAAGAATATACCCTTTGTGGCCGCCAAATCTCAGTGGTTCCGCCACCGGAGTAATAAATCAATTGGCCACGTAACCCACCTTTATCATTCTAAATTAAGCTTGTAGAAGACCCATAGGTTCACGTGGAATCTGAATCACAGAAACGTTCTAGCTTACAACACATCTATCGAGCAATCTTTGCGAGAACTGAAGGCCTCATTCATAGTCATTCAATGTCCGAGGAGGACAGTTTGCACACTTTACACTGTTCGCTTCATCAATAATCAACGCTCCTTAAAGCACCGAGAACAACAGAAACTTTGTAACATTTGATATGATTGTGGTGTTACTAGTGTTGTAAAAAAAAACGTTTTTTTCTGACTTAAAAAAAAACATGTTTTTTTTTTCTGGGACACGTTTTTTTTTTCATAACTACTAAATCTCAAAATTTTAAGGGATTTATCGTTTAATATTACCTTTTTTATACTAAGTACTTATCTTAATTTTTAAATCTACTATATTTTTCTGGTTCAGTAGAAAAGAAAATTACGAAAATATTGGCAAGATTGACTGAAGTTTTCTATTACGAACGGGGACTTTTTGAAGAGGCTAGGTTACGCGAGAAAGGAATTCCCATTCCCCATTGTCTGGATTGATACTCGCTATTTGAATTATTGCTGCCAGTCTTGCGAATTTATCTGCAGACCTCCGGATATTTTCAAAAAATTAGGAATTTTATCTACGGTTTTGTGCCTCTTTTTATTACTTATGTGCTTTCCTTATATTTGTATACTTGTTAAAGTCTCAGCGTATAGTGATACGGAGTAATTGTCAGTACTTATGAATATCATTACCTTGCAACCGTTGGCGAAAACCAACTATTGAAAAAGAAATAAAGCTCCTGTTTTGTATGATAATAGATTTAAATTCAAACTTAAAAGACAGAATTATCGGCGCAGTCTTTATGCACATTGTGTACTTTGCCCACAATTTAAAATTGCAATCTCAAAATCTTTTACGTACAATACAAGAACAACCAGTAAAAGAAAATGTAACTATTTCTGTAGTTATGAATCTAGACGGGACAAAAGAAGAAACAGAAAATTCCGACACTTGCCGAACTAGTGTTGGTAGTGCTGATACTAATGAATGTGGTACTGACAGAGGTTGAATAAAATTATGCTACCTATATAGATACATTTATGAATCATTATGTACGGCATTATATGATTCAGTAAGATTTAAAACACACATGTAAAATATAAGTTCCATAAATAAAACTATAAGTTTTTTCTGAAGAAAAAAAACAAATTTAGTAAAAATAACAAGGGTGCTAGGTTTTTTTCGTGTTTTTTTTTCACAAAGCTGAAAATAAAACCCTTTTTTTTTGTTTGAAACACTAGGTGTTACTAATGTTTCCTGATCTGATCAAGGACTCAATAGAAATGAAAGATTCACATCCTCCGGCAATGAGCCTAATGCTAAATCCGTCTCGCTGAATCGTCTGACCGTCTTATTACACAACGATTGCGGTGCGCCGGATATACGAAGCTGCAGATTGCTATTAGCGGAAATGTATTCCTGTCTTACCTTGGAGGGCAGACTCGTCCGTCATGCTGCAGCTGGAAGCACGCCCGGGGAAGTCGCATATCACACTGCCGGTCTCCCTCACTACTACCGACAAATCGACATTTACGTTCCAAGGACTGCGGGTTTTGAGCCAAACATCGTGTTTCCGTTATGTAACACACGCACGCTATTCCCGCTAACACGTGATCGCAATCAATCGACGGTAACAAGGAACTCAATTTTCGCGCCTACTCCTACTACGAGTTTTCTTACACTATGCGGGTAGTGACCTTCTCGTAACGTTACACTTGTTGAATTGAAAGTTAGTAATAAATTCCGTGTGGCCTCGCGGATCTGGTGCCAAATCTTCTTTTGGACGCGCAGTCTGCCTTTCTGTCGTGAGGGAGCGTGCACAAATCACGTGGCTCGGTCTAGGGGGGGAGGATTGGCTGGAAGGCTACGCTGAGCTACGTAGGGGGAGGGGGGTTCCGAGCCAGGCCACGTAGCTTTCTTTTCATAACATTTTTCACAGTTAAAATGAGGAACAGAACACACAACAGTATGTTAATATTTATTTCCCTCAGTTAATTACTTCCGTATGTAATTTACAATAGTCTGGCAAGAGAAAACTGTACAAAATGTCTTCTGGAATCAAAAGGGGAAAAAAGCTGCTTGCTACGGGGGGGGGGGGGGGGGGGTGGAGCAAAAGCCATGTAGGGCTACGTGGGGGGGGGAGGGTGTTCACAGGAGGCCCAATTGGAACTACGTGGTTTATGCATGCTCCCTGAGTATCCAGCTAAACACAACCTGCAGTTTTAAGACTAATACGAACCATGGAAGCATTTTATTGTAGCTCACATATGATAGAAGTGAAGGTCAGGTTTAAGTTATTGAAAAGTTTCAGCGAATCAGGGGTCATTGCAACTCAGTCAGATACATCACTAAGCCATCACAGCAGTCCTTCCATAATTTTCCTTGAAGAGAGTGCTGGTCCTTTATAAGACGTACATGGGCTGTAAGGCGTTCACGTGTATTGGTAGAAGAATTGGGAGTATTGCGTGAAAGGGGAGAGATGACCATGACTACAAAAAAAGCATTTGATTTCAGGAGTAAGGGGGTAGGAAAATTTTCTTATGTTGGTAAAACAGTAATGGTAATAAATTATCGAGGGAAAAACAGAGGAATTTATCCGAAATACTGAAACAACTTGATATAAAAAATTTTATACCGTGAAAGTAGATGAGTAGAAATCGCAATGACAGAATAAATGCTGGAAGTATGTAAGTAACTGAATTGCCAATAAGGTATACCAGTATGCTCCATCGCAATTACTTTCAATTATCAATCATTCGATTTTAAAACATCTATCAATATAAAAGAAAAGAGCATATCATTTTGTCTTTACTGTGATAGTATAGTAGGCGAATGTTTGGTTTAGAGGCCATTTAATGTATTGCTTTTTTTGCATAATCACAAGACGAATTCTGGGATTTCCACGTTTCTTCTTCATCAACATACTTCGCACAGCACAAACATATTAATAAATAATATGCTGACACACTCTTCCCATATAAATGACGAATCGCACTGTCAGGTCTTTAGAGCTCTAAACGGTTTAATTAACATACTTTTAAAAACTGAACTCGGACTACAGGTTTGAACTACCAACAATTCCACGACTTAGTCACTAACTAGTTATAAGAACTGTAACCTTACCTACAGAGAAATCAATGGATGTAGGATCAGTGTATTGGTTTCTTATACGGAGAATGTACTAAAAGTTTACTCTTGCAGGTGTCATCCTCTATGGATTAAACAATAATTTTCACTTCGTCCAATCATATTTCGATTTTCCGCGACATTCCGAAATCTCTTAGCGAGAAAGATGAGTTATAAAATGTCTTGTTGGCATTAGATTAGCTATAAATTATTTTAAATGTTTTTGCTTTGGATAATATGGCAACAATGTAGTAAATATTTCATTGATCAAGAAGTTGTATGAAAGAATTCGTAAAGAAAATACACAGTTATTAGAGTTTATTGGAGATAAAATTAAATATTTGGAAGTTAAGTTCGAATACCTGTCTCGGCTAGATTTACCCCCTGACTCAACTTGCTGCATAATGTGAAGTAAGCCAGAATGCTACCGGGTTAGGCTAGGTGTCCATCATGGGGGCGGAATGCGCACCTGGTAAGAAATCCCGCCACCGGGTCAAAATGACCACACGAATTAAGTTTACTATGTGAGAGATGATAGACCAGGATAAACCAGGATAAACTATTATAATTCTGTATAGTGCTTTAAAAACAATTCTGCACCTTGTATACGACAACGAAGCTATAACACACATGTTCCTTGACTTATTCCGGACAGAAATACAAAGTTTACCAGTATTTAGTTAAGAAAAGCAATGAGCGAAGGAGTTTTTCGAGATTTACCAGTACCACATGGCAGGAAAAAATTGTGAGACAGAATAATGGTTGTTGATATACTGCAAGGAGCGTGATATGGGCCCGGCTTTATTAATCAGGGTCGTTAGAATCCCGATCCAGTTAGGAGTGTCTTGTGGCACTTAAACTGACCTTCAGCTCTGAGGTACCATAGCTTTGCTTTTTTCAAGTGAAGCACGATAGAACATTCCCAGATTCCGACACAACAGAGGCGGAACTTGTTATAACTTGAAACAGGTCATAGGACAACACCGATTTACTGGTCTTTTTCTGTCTGAACCTAGTATCTTGGTTAGTAGTAAGCATGTTCTTAATGTCCGCCGCCAGAGTAAGCGTGAGGTATTTAAGTGAGAGATCTATATATAGACGGCCAGGAGCTTTGATTCAGGACAACGCTGTGGTTGTTTTACTCTTCAAATAATCACAGGTGAGGCTTCAGTTCACAAGCTTGCTGTCTTCGTCTGATTACGCAGTTTTTTTCCTTTAACTGCTTTCAACAATAGAAAAAGTTTGCAAATTCCGTGACAAAACGTATGTTACTGTGTTCTCTCTTTCAAGACAGATCCAACAACGATTTCAAGTAACAACTGGATTTTGTGGAGAATTTCCCCAAAATCAAGTTAATCAATTTTTAGAAATGAATGAGTGGTAACGCTCTGGTCTCGTACTGGATGACATGGGTTCGAATATCGTTTCGGCCATCCAGAATTCGGTTTTCCTCGGTTTCCCAAAACCAGGCGAATCCTTCAAAAGACCGTGGCCTAATATCCATCGTACTCGTTTCACTCTGTCCCGAAGCACTTGCAGATTGCGTATTTCTATTTTATTTAAAAACGAAAATTTATTTGCGTTGGCGTGTTATTAATTATTGCTATAAGTTTAATATTTTTAGTGCTTGTTGCACTAACCTTTACAGAGTATACTCTTTTATAATCCGAAGTCGTGTTTTTGTTCTGTGGATGTTAGAGCAAATGCCTCACTATATCATGAATAGGAAAAATACATGTTATTTATTTACTAATGCTAAATTATTTAATTATCTGAACGGAAGTTTTGGGATATCAAATGTACATCAAAATTTATTTACCACATAACCAGACAACTAGAGTTTCGATTCTTACGATTTACAGCGTTACCAACACCAAAGGCGATTTTGGTAACCCAGTAGATGGAGTAAGTGTATACGAACTGGAAGTTAAGAGCCCAATAAAGACGAGGTCTTATTCCTGGGCTATGAGTTTCCAGGAGCGCTCCCCAAGCTTACTCACAGCGCGGTCATCTGAGTACTGGCAACGTTGCTCTTCACGCAGTAAAGCGACTGGAGTGTAGTGTACAACAAACTACCTCTCTCGTCGTAATCTCAGAATACTGAGTTATATGTACAGCAATCCCACCGTAACATTCTCAATAAATTGGAAACTGCTACGCTTATTTTAAAATTATTTACAAGAACCGATCTGATGATTCACGGCAACTAGGAACTGTTTTAATGTTAATCCGGACAAACAGTGTCGAAATCGATCGAATACAATGGACGTGAGGATAGCTTTTAGCACACTAAAGGACACTGGTGATATGGAATTTCACTGCAGTAATTTAGACGTACACGCTTGAAAATGTCACTCAGCAGAGATTGGGTAATGAGGAATTGTAAATAGGGTCGAAACTAGTACACGGTTTTATATTGGAAAACTATGTAAGAAGAGAAAAATCTATAAAACGCGAAAAGAAAACAACAAAAATAAATTAAGCACACAACCTTGGTCGGCACCCGAAAAACATGGGAGTCAGTCTACATTTTCTCAACTACCAAATCACACCTGAAGACATCCAAGATTGTGATTCCTTCAAGAAATAAATTTAAACACACCAAGGTTTCCACGGAAAGCCAAAGTTAAAAACAGGCAAGATATGTACTGAGCAAAGCAAGGAAGACAACGAAAGCAGGAATACCTTTTTGCTTATGGCTTTACTCATAGTCGACGTCGAGGTTATTAGAGGCGGGAAGGACTTAGGGGAAGGTATTCGAACCTGTGTCCTCCCGAATGTAAGGTGATAGCACTAGCTTAAAGTTAAAATCGCGAGGAGTAAAACAGCTGAAATGACGTGGTTCATAGCTTATCGAAATGAAGGAATAAAAATGGTAAACCGGAGAGATGTTAAAAAAATAGGGGAACAAACGATAATAAACGTTATGTGCTTAAACGAAAAAAATAAAAAGATAGAAAACACAAACTGAAAAAAAAAATAACGATACCTAATTTAAAAAAAAAAAAAAAAAAAAAAAAAAAAAAACTATAAATGGTTAAGCAGACTTGTATTACAGATCACGCTTAGGCGATACCTAAAGTGAAAGGAAATTACCTTTTTTGGATCAGAGAAACATTTATTGAATTGGATACTAAATCACTGGACTTGTATCTTATATACTAAAATGTTATAAGTAGGCTTTCTTGTTTCCTTAAAAAAAATACACATCACGCACAAGCATAAGTGTCCTATTGATGCAGCAAAAAATGACGGCCCTAATAAGAGATCTCATAACGGTTATGCAGTCTTACACAGAACTCAAAATAGATTTTCGAGCACAAAATCTTGAATGTCTTAAGTTATAATGTTAACAACAAAAACCATAATATGAAAACGCGTTGAACCTTAGGACGAAAATTATATAAGATTATTTTTGTATGTTTTTACGTAAAATAATCAGTTACTGAAAGCTTATAAAAATACAAATTCGTTACAACAAGAATCGATTACGTTTGGTAGAATTAACGAAGAAGAAGTCAGGTATATTTTCAAATATATTTTGTTTGCAACAATATAGGAAGTGTTCTTCTGTATGATCAACTGACCCAAACAGAAAGATAAGTAATATTAAAATAAGAAAAAGTGAAAATGGGGAAATAAAAAATATTGTCAGACGGGAAATAACTAAGCCAACGAAGGACATATGTTCTCCAGAAACAAGAATATGCAAATGAGAACGGTGTAGTAGAACGAGCCTATGTAGGGCAGAAGGCAAAAAAAGGTCAGTTGTGTTTCAAAGTGGAAACAGGTGAACAGACGTGGGAGGTTTCAACAGCACGTGTGAGCCACGTGTGAGGGTCTCCCTCCAAGAAGAGCACCGGACAGCATACGTAAGGACTCTGAAAGAAATTTAAACAAAACAGCAAAAACCCACATGATTCAGTAGCTTCAATGTTTGATGAGATTTTTATCAGAAACCGAGTGTGGTGGGTGAGCGGTCATGATCGAATTCCTTCCACTTCCTTCTCCCAGTCCTTTCCCGCCTCTAATGACCTCGATGTCGACGAGGCATCAGAAAAAAACAAAAAAAGTAACAGAAAATGGCCTAGTATAGTGCACATTGAGAAATTGACAATAAAGGTACAAGAAGATAAATTAACATTGACAGAAATATTATAAAGATAAAATACGTATTAGTGAACCCAATAATCTAGCAGTAGGTAAGATATCCTTTGAGACAGTCGATAAATACAAGAAATTAATTTTCATGGTTATAATACATTTTTCGAATAGGAACATGTTACAAATAGCAGATATGATTGAACTAGTTCACTTTACCTTAAACGTTTAAATAACATGGGATTTAGGCCTAAATCTGCTATTTTGTTGAAGGAATATGTTCTCACAATTTCTGTTTCCTTTAAACAGTTCTTCTTATTGCACAAAAGTTTTAGGAAATCCAACATTTCTCTTTTGCGTTTATAAATCAAACAAATGCTTATTATTGCACTCCGTGTGCACAGATTAAGTTTTTAATGTAAAAATTAAAAATAATAACCTGGATACCAGAGTGTGTATTAACATGTAACTTATTAAGAATAATTTACGGCCGGTTTAAAACTGAAAACAATGTTCTAGAGCAGCATTTCACAGGAAGGACGCTGTAATAATTTCAATACCGTAAACCTGGGCTACTTTGGGACAGTAGGGTTAACTTTGGTACAACGTTTGCCAAGAGTTTTAAATTTCCAGCAGCTGCCAGTTGAGAAGTATTATATTTCTGTTATGTTCATTCGAAGTGTTAGTTTTTGGTACTATATTTTGGTAGTTTTTCGGTACTTTGACCACAAACTGTTATGAAAGGCAGCCACTTTTAGTTTGGAGACGATTTTCAAAGAGCTGTCTTGTTCTGCAAACTTTCATGTAGCGAAGAAAAACTAGAAGCAGATGTGAAAAGAAAATATAATTACAACAAGAAATACATGCCTTAGCTACCGTTTTAGACAATAATCAAACAATCTATACCTATAACAAGCAAGTCTTGTACATGTTGTAGCTGTCACGCGGTGACGTCACAATATGATGTTCTATGACGTCACGATTTTCGCCTTCATTGCCCAACTTACGACCAGAGGGGTTTCTCTAGGTTATGCACGTTATTTAATAACAGTTCTTTTTAGCTAAGCATCTGCGACTACATTAACTGTCAGAACACTGAAAGAAAATACGTATTCCGTTTAAATCGACATAATAATTATTAGTTGCTTATTATTATTTAATATTCGTTCGAAGTAAAAGTATTCGTTAAAATATTTGGTAAAAGATATGTATGATAAAAGCTTTAAGTTTGGTTCGAAAGAGGAAGGACAGATGTAACCAAATAACCTACTTTATTTCCTTAAATTGGCACCGTTTTCTCTGATTCTCAAAAAAAGTCTAAAAAGTTTACAAAAAAAAGCTCCGATTTTTCCTCGCTGATGCCAGAGGATGAAATCGAATCGGTGACCACCCACTGCCAAATCTGCCACAAAAACCGCAACGTAGGTTAACCTCCAAGCAGAGGTTAACAAGTTCCAATAGCCGATGTGAAATTCAAAACGATGATTTTTTCTCTTGGTATCAATTTGCTTTATCATAGTGTTGCAACTGCAGCGAACTAGATCCAAGAAGCCGAATATGTGATAACCGTTGACAAATAGATGCAGTTTTCATGGATTTAATAATTAGTCATTGGATGCCAATTCAGAAATGGGTGCAGAATCTTTCCGCTTTAGGAAATTATTAATTTCACCTATAATTAAGTACCGACTCAATTGTAAAACAATGTTATTCTCTCGACGCATTCTATCATTGCATTCCGCATGTAATTCGTTATTTAATATCACTATTTTGGTGTTGTTATAAGCTAAATAAAAACTAAATAACTATTTTGGTGTGTCGTATTAGGCTAAAATAGAACTGTACGTTCCTAACAAACAGAAAAGATGCTGTTATGGCGTAAATAATCTGAAATCGCAGTATTAACAGTAGTTTTTCGATTCTTCGCGTTAACAAAGAGTCGTTATTGGGTATATCATGTTCTACAGAATCATTTTGTCTCCGTAAATGTGACTATTATTTAAGTACTCTTGCTCTTTTTGTCCTTGATGATCTCAGAAACATTTCTGTGTATTATAAAAAATACGTCTCCTAATAAATTTTTCAGTTTTAAATATTAATTTTATTTTTCAACACACACTAGCCAAAAGGTAAAATAAACCTATACGAAATCGTATGGTTTTGTGCCAAAATTTGCCGATAAATAATTTAAACATCGTTTATGTTTACTGATCTGTAGTATTTTACAATTATCTTTGTATGGAGCAATTTGGTAGTAATTTTTATTTGTTTATGTTATCGAATATTTCCAGCACCGTATGACGTTATTCATTATGATAAGTGATAACGTCTTTACCTAAGTATCTTGCAGGTTATTACACCTATTACGTTTCTATAAACTAAAATCTCTATCTGTATTTGTTCTCACAGAAAGATTCCAGAACCGAAGTGCCTAAATACAATATTTTATAAATCAAATAGGGCTAATAAGTGAAAAATGTCCGACATTTCACAAAAATCGATTCATTATTAATTAAGCTCAAAAATCTGTCACAGACACATAGACAGCAATCTCAGCAGATCACAAAAGAAGGAAATTATTTCTAATTTGAAAACTGGAAATGTTTACGAATTCAGCGCTTTCTCTATGATGTAAAGAATGCAGAAGATAACTCCCAAGAATAAAAGGCTCCAGATTGTTCCGTCAGCTCATTTGGAAGGAATGCACCAAGTCGTCACTTAAACGAGACCTTGGCCCATTTTACTTCCCACTCACAAAACGTCCCAGATTCTATCTGCATTGCTGGCGGAGGGCCATGGAATCGGGGAAGAACCACTTCTGGCAACCCAAACGACGCAGTATGATCCGGCAATAGATCCACTTCCAAGGGAATTGTTCTATTACAGGTAAGATCTCTCTTTAGAAATTTAGACCAGCTTTATTAAATTATTTCACTGGGACGTACGTAAGACTTCTTAGTTTTTTTTTTTAACCGCTTAACGTCTCTTAACAGCGAGGTCTTTAGAGACGGGAATGGATTGGGGGGGGGGGGGCAAGGAATGGGAAGGAATTCGGCCATGGCCTTTTTTTTAAATGAAGCATCCCGGCATTTTCCTAGAGTGATTTGGGAAACCATGGAAAACCCAAATCTGGATGCCCGGACGAAGATTCGGTCCACCGTCCTCCCGAATGCGAGGCCAGAACGCTAACCGTTACACCACCATGCTCGGTAGGTTTATGCTATCGTCATAATCTCTTAAGGTACTAACTCAACGTTGACAACTACGACAGTACAGAAGGTACCGTACTGTAAATTTATCGCAGAAACAAATGTACAGGTGGAGCTCTTGCCAGCGAAATGTATCTTTTTCCCCCATCCAATACCGCTTAAAGTTAGCAATTGGATAAATAAACAAGACTTATATTTTGACCTAGATTCTCTACATTCTATGTGAAATAAAGCATTCCTTTTGATTGTTATCTGACATGTATCTTTGCAAATTTTGTCTGTTTCATAAACTAATGTTTCTACGGCAGAGCCAATTTGAGTCACTGTTGAAGATGATGGAACAGCAGGGCTTCATTTCTCAGCAAGGAAACCATTTCTAAATACAACAGTAACGGGGCAGCTAGAATAGTTTTGTTAATTTCCAAGGAAATGCTTTGAAGGATATTAGGATTTCACACCTCCAGGTGAATAATATGTTTGCTAACCCGGCCAAAGATCTGAGAATAAAAATCAGATTTGCCAGAACTGTAGGACAAAGTCTTAATCCTACCGACGTCAGACAATAAAGCTCTCGAACAGGGAATATTGCACAGACTATAGGTTTCGACCTCGGTAAAACAGTTTTTCCCCGGTTTCCCTCTCCGAGTCTTAATTGCAAAATCTGTCGCCTATCTGTCGCAGCATGTCGGTTACTGTAAGACAGAGTTTCGAGCGCTCGCTTTCTACACTCCTAGCATCGAGGGATCGATTCCAGCCATGCCTGACGATTTCTCCCTCTACAGGAGAGATCCTGGATGATATGACCAGCAACTGGAGAATATTTCGAAATCTGCCAGCGCCGCGTGTTAAAAATGTGCAGTTACGAACTTTCGGAAACCGCCCGGTTTTACGACGCATTCGCAGTGGGTTTGTTAGAACTGAACCATTATTATTGGCAAGGGATGTGAAGGGATTAAACTATAATCGCAGAAGCATTAGTGAAGTGCTCAGAGTGGAAGAAAACTAATGCAGTGAATAAACCAGATTACCTCTCCTAGATGGTGAGACAGGCCATGCTCTAATGTTATTCAGTTAAACATAATCAGTTTTCCGTTTTCAGTTTCCGCAAAAAAAAAAAGTGGTTTTTACTTCACAATAAGGACTATGGGACGTCTGTTCGAATTGATCTAATAAAGATCTATCAAAAATCAAATGCACTGCACATGGTAATTCTTATACACAAAGAAGAAACCGGTCAATGATACTCAACTATCGGTTTGTTAGTTTAACGCCTGTTATCTATAAAAACGCTTATTTCAAAATTACAATAATATGTTTTAATTATTTTCAGTAATCTCCACCGCCAAGAAAGTTTTTTTTTTTTTTTTTTTGCTGTCGTCAGTCTTTAGACTGGTTTGATGCAATCCTCCATCCCTTCCTATCCTGTGCTAACCTCTTCATTTCTACATACCCCTTACAATCCACGTCCTCAATTATCTGCTTCATATATTCTAATCTCTGTCTACCTCTGCAGTTCTTACCTTCAACTGTTCCCTCCACTAACAAATTAACCAATCCAGCATGTCTCAAAATATGACCTACCAGCCTGTCTCTTCTTCCTGTAAGCTTCTTCCATAAAATTCTTTTCTCACCCATCATTTCTAAAACTCGTTCATTTCTTACTTTGTCTGTCCACCTAATTTTCAGCATTCTTCTGTATCACCACATTTCAAATGCTTCAAGTTTCTTTCTTTCCGGTATTCCTAAAGTCCATGTTTCGCTACCGTAAAGTGCTGTGCTCCACACATAGAGTTTTAAGAAGTTCTTTCTAATTCCTAGATCAATATTTGAAACTAAAAGGTTTCTCTTTTTAATGAAAGCTCTTTTTGCTAGTGCTATTCTGCTTTTATCATCATTCCTGCTTCGGCCATCGGTTGTAATTTTGCTTCCCAAGTAACAGAACTCACTCACTTCTCCTATTGCATCCGATCCTAATTTTATATTTAATCTGCTAGTATTGGTGTCATTTCTGCTACATTTCATCACTTTTGTTTTACTTTGATTTATATTCAGTCCAAAATCTTCCTTCAGTATTTTGTTCATGCCATTCAATAACTTCTCAATATCCTCAGAAGAAAGGTTAGTAACATTTTATATTTATCTAACAGCATAAACACTTAGGAATTTGATAATGAGGTGAACCAGAAAATTAAAGAACTATTCGCAGTAAATGCCATTTTACAGTAAATTAATTATAGAAGCTACCAAAAATGTTGAAAAAGATAACTACAATACAAACAAGAAAAACGTGCTGGTTAGCAAATATGATCTCCGTTTCGTCTATAATTCTACTGCTTTACAACAGCGAAGTTTAACAGATCTATTCCTGAATAAATGATATAAACAGACTTGTTTGTTAAAAGTGCAAATTACTAATTAATAGATCTGCAAGTAACTCAATTTACTCAAGAGTTCATGCAGTTATCATTCAATTGAAAATTTAAACGTAAATTTTCTGACAGATTAATTTAACTATTTGCTTTAGCTATATACGTTCTTCTGTGGCAACACAACTGCAGGAACCGTCAGAAACTAAAGGCCACTACTTCAGGTCTGTATACGTTTCATTAGAGTCTAACCAGGTACGGAACAAAGTGGTATTATGATATTTGTGCAAACTGTTAAAAGTTATCTTCTGTTCGCGCCATAAGATGCATAATGGTTTTATATTTTTTCGACCAACACATAATTTTTCTGAATAAGAGATATTTTCTGTTGAGAAAACAACGTGAACGCGAAGAAATTAAAATGAACATTAGTTCCTCTATTGTTCCAGTGAAAATATGTGATCCACGCACAAATGAACAAATGCGATAAATTAATACTTCCTATCTTCACAATACATTAATTTTATACCTTCTAGTGTATTGTTATAACAACTCGGCTAAATAGTTTTCCTCATAATTAAAAAAAAATGGTGCTGTCACAAGTTGACTTGTTTTTGTTATAAACAATTTAGAATCTAACTAAATATTAAAAAATGTTTTTCTCTACTTTTTTCGTTATCATCCTAAGGGTTGGTTGCAGCATCTTTATATTCTCATGTTCTCTGCTCACTCCCTTCTAACTCATTGTGTATGTCGTTATATTTACTTTAATTTTGATTGATCGCACGCTCCTGTAGCAATTTCCCTATACACCCATTTCTTCCCCTTTTTACCCGCCTAATTTTTCCATCTATGAACTTTAATTTTAAATTCATTCGGCGTGTTTGGTAAATTATTCATCACTTCATTTGGGAATTTATTCGAATCCGTAACCCCCTTACCAAGGAAAATTGAATACCAGCTTGTGTTCATGATCATCTTTCCTCTTCCATGCACAACTGTTCATCCTTCCACCAATATCTCATCACCTACAAATTCCATGTACACACTCATGACTCTCTTCATCCTCCTCCTGTCTTACAATGAATTCCATTGAAGCTCCTATATCAGTTATTGATTGTGTTCGGCGGTAATTTCCAGAAACAATTCTAGCAGCTCTTCTTTGCACCCCACCGAGCGGGGCGGTGTAACGGTTAGCGTTCTCGCCTCGCATTCGGGAGGACGGCGGTTCGAATCCCCGTCCGGGCATCCAGATTTGGGTTTTCCATGGTTTCCCCAAATCACTCCAGGCAAATGCCGGGATGCTTCCTTCGAAAAGGCCATGGCCGAATTACTTCCCATTCCGTGCCCCATCCTTGCCCCCATCCTTGCCCCCATCCTTGCCCCCATCCTTTCCCGTCTCTAAAGACCTCGATGTTAAAAAGAGACGTAAAGCAGTTACAAAAAACTTTGTACCCCTTCAAGTCACGCTGCAGCTCTTCATAGTCTTCTGTTGTTTTGATTTTTTTATATAACATTACGTCATCTGATAATGACCTAATTACTGACAGTAAACCATTAACACAATCATTCGTTAGAATAATGAATACCAATTGTTGTAATATATTACCCTGTGGCATTCTCTTTTTCCCTTCCACTTCTTTCGATAGTGCATTTCTTACTCTAACGTTTTACTTTCTACATTTTAAGAATTCCTCTACCCAGCAAATCACTTTTTCATCCTCTCCAATGTTTTTTACTTTATTTACCACCATTTTATGGCTCACTCTGTCAAATGCTTTAGAAAGATCTAGAGCTACACTATCAATTTATCATCCTTGTCAGTTTCGTCCGAAATATTTTGTATACAGCCACTAACTGAGATTCACATGAATATCTCTTCCTATAATCATGTTCACGGATTGAAAACCAGTTGCGTTCGCCATAAACATTTCTGGTGAGGGTGCGTTAATCCTGCATTAATTTACATACCACTGATGTCAAACTGATCGGCCTGTAATTTTCAACGCTATTTGTCACCCTTCCTTTATGAGCCGGTACTTCTGTAGCACTTTTCCAGTCCTCTGGTAGGCAGCAAGTATTAATTATAATATATAATCTGACTCATGTACAGTACCTACGCCTGATATTGACTCCCTCGCCGGTTTTGACCTCCAAAGGCATCTCCCACTATTGTAACTTGAAATATGCTTTACCATGGTATAACAAATTAGATGGTCTCTCACCGTCTGAATCTGACGTCACAGTTTTTGATTTGCTAGCTTTGTTAAATACTTCATTCTTCACCTCATCCTGTCAGCTGATATTTAGCATCCTCGTAGACAATAACAACAGGTTTCAGGGATTGATGACTACTGTTGTCTTCAGTAGTTAATATCCATGTCTCACAACTACAGAAAATGATGTTTGAGTAAAACAGAGCCTTTTGCCTAATTTTAAGCTTATGCTGTGAGAAGTAAATTAGGTTCTATGGGAATTAAGGGCACTTTTGGCTTCCTGATTCAATAAATTATCTCTCAATCAGATTATTCAGACTGAAGTTCCAATCTCTGAAATTCATAGGTGTTCCCAACAATATCTGGTTTATTTGAGCTATCGATTAATAAAGACTTGAATTTTTTTCTGCTTCCACCGCTTTGCAGTTATAAACTACGTTTCTTATAATATTTATCGAATAAATACTAAAATGTAAGACCGGGTTGTACTGCTCGTGACACTAGAAACAACATAATTTAAGATAAGGTCAGAGAGGTTTATTTACTAGAGGAGGGGCGATAATCCCTCTGGGCCTCTTGGCCAGGGCTATAAACTTACAGTAACCGTTTTATGAAACACCTGTGCGCTGTAACGAAACTCTTGTAGTATTTAGTATAGTCATACCTATTGGAATTCAAATCGTTAGCTGACCAAAATATGACAGGTTGTTGGATTCTATAACATTTGATGTCACCCACTGCAGTTTCCTGCGGAAAGACAATCCACATTTTTAATGGAATTATGAATTAACTTCATCGCTCGAAGGTGGTAAAATCGTGTC
This sequence comes from Vandiemenella viatica, assembly GCA_031002005.1. Taxonomy (NCBI): domain Eukaryota; kingdom Metazoa; phylum Arthropoda; class Insecta; order Orthoptera; family Morabidae; genus Vandiemenella; species Vandiemenella viatica. The sequence goes on along the minus strand of JARYHS010012519.1, from coordinate 63,108,741 downwards.
ATATTGGACACGGTCAAGTACAACCGATCCAACGAACAGATTTCTACATCTACATCTACATTCATACTCTGCAAATCACAAACATTGTGGGTGGCAGAGGGTGCTAAGCACCAACCCTAAACCCGCCCATTCCAATCCCGAATAGTGCGAGGAAAGAAGGAATACATATAAGTATCACTACGGCATCTTATTTCTCTAATCTTATCCCTCCGGTCATTGCGACCTAAATAGGTTGGCGGAAAAAGTATGTCATTGCACTCGTAATTTAAATTTTTTCGCATATTCTCCAATAAATTCGAACGCAAGCTACGTCGTCTGTCTTCCAAACTATCCCAGCCCAATCTATGTATTAATTCTGTGACGCTTTCATAAGAGCTGTAACAACAAGTCACGAATCTAGCGGCTCTCCTCTGCACCCTCTCAACTGAGTCAATCAGAACCTTGCGATACGGATCCCAAACCCCACAACAGTAATCCAGATGCGGACGCACTAGTGTTTTATACGCTATCTCCTTTGTTTGAGCATTACAATTCCTCAAAATACGACCTATGAATCGTAATTTAGAATTAGCCTTGCCTACGACGGAAGTTATGTGCATGTCCCATTTCATGTTGCTTTGTACTATCACCCCCAGATACTTCACGGAATCAACCGTGTCAACAGCTGAATTGTTTATTTTGTACTCGTGAACAACTGATTCTTCTTGTTACTTATCCGCATTGCCTTGCACTTTTTGCAATTAAGTGTAAGCTGCCATTTACGGCACCAATCGAAAATAGCATCCAAATCACGCTGAATTTCTAAGCAATCGTCGGAGCACCTTATTTCCCTATAGATAACCGCATCGTCGGCAAACAATCGCAACCAGCATTTGAAGTTGTCACCTATATCGTTTATAAATATTAAGAAAAGAAGTGGACCTATTACACTTCCTTGAGGAACGCCCGAAGTCAAAGTAAAGAGTACTACCGATTTCTTAGAAATACAACGCGATCTGGATGTCGTTTCAACATTTGAGAACTGGCAACTTAAATTACAAAAAGTAGTAATGCGGATGGCCTCGTAGCTTAGGCGGCAGAGCGTCTGACTACGGCCCATTCGACCGTGGTTTGATCCGCGATGAAGCCGAACATTATTTTTTTTTCTCGATACTGAACGTCCAGAACGGCTCCCCAGGTCCACTTAGACTGTTATCTATTGAGTACCGTAGAGGTAAAGTATGGCCGAAGCGTTCTGCTGACCCCGTCACATACCTTTCAGAACCGAAAAGTTGTAATGAGAATGCGGGGCTCTACCTCCGTGAATCCTGCAGTAAGGCGGTAATGCGCATAACGATTCTAAACAGACGACTCGTACAGGAGTGCAAATTAAGCTGTTCAGTGCTTAATAAGATAGATTCCCTGCAGTACTGCTACGTAACAGAAAATAAAGAGGGAGCAGCACACGACGTCAGCTAATTATAGATAAGTCTAATTTTGAAGAATTATAACTCATACAAAAATGAGATAGTATGTAAACATTCTCTTATGTGCTCACCTACAGTAGTGTTGCCCTACATGGGATCTGTGTCGTAAATAATATACGTTTATATTCTGCGATGTTGTGGATGGCACAGATTGATTTGTACTAGAATGAAACCCTCTTCTGTTCATTCCAATTCCTAACGATACTAGAGAGAAAAGATACACATAGCCATAAGTGTAACAACTTAATTCCCATATTTTCTCCCTCCCCTCATTGCAACCCAAATAGGTTTATCGCAGAAATACTTTTACGCAGTAGTAAATGAAACATGTTTGTCAGTAAGTTTAGTTGGAAGCTTCGTCGTCTGTCTGTACTCAATCCCAAACCAATTTGTGCACCAATCAGGTGACACTTTCCTAAGGGCTATGGTAAGTGGTTATTACAGATGCTACACTCCTCTGTATTTTCTCGACACTAGTAATCAGTCCTTTCCATGTAGCACAGCAGTAATCCAACGAAGTCAGGAAAGAAAGATACATACGAGAAGTTTATGCGATACTTTGTAGATGCGTTTGAATTCCTCAAAAATCCGTCTAAGAATTGCATTCTAAAATTATCTTTCTCTAAGACCGAAATTACGTGATGATCCCACTTGATGTTGCTTTGTACTGTAATGCCCTAATACTTAATTCAATCAACTTATCGCAAATTGCCGATTATCGCACTATGTTGTCAAGGTCAAGCTGAATTTTCAAACAATTGCTGAATTCTTTATATATACATAACCGTATCATCAGCAAACAATTACGTTGTCCCCAATGACTGATGGAGAGTACCCAGAAAGTACAGAGAAGAATTTGTCGTTTTATACCGGACTGAACAGCACTTAGAGTATGAGAAATTTGATACAGATGTTGAGCTGAGAATCTTTGGCAAAGAGATTTAACGTCTACTTGAATTTACGGAAAAGCGTACCAATTTCCGTTTTCACTTATGACTGCACTACCAAAGTATATTGGTCGGAACGAGAGAAAAGATAAGTTTAGACAAATAAGGTGCCTTATTCCTTCTTCTCATCTTCTTCTTCTTCACCATCTTTTCCCATCATTTGGTTGTCGCCTGCCTTGGATGAGTATTCCTCATAGTCAAATTTGAAGCCTTTGATTTACGGCAGTATGCCCATGCCGACGCCAAGCATTTAATACCTATTGCCAAGTCGTACTGAGTACTAGTAGGGGAAACGTGTAACGTGTAACTACGTTTGGCGTGCAATACGACTATATTTTGTTTGTGAAATGTATAGTTTATGAGGCGGAGATAGGGGACCATCTCGACATTGGCCCTGATGGCTGAGGAAAACCACCCAAAAACCGCAGCCAGGACGGCACCGAGCTTGGTGAGTGAGCGGTTAACGCTTTGGCCTCGCATTCGGAAGGGCGCCGGTTCGAAGATTCGTCCGGGTATCCAGGTTTTCCATGGTTTCCCCAAATCACTCCAGGCGAAAGCCGGGATGCTTACTTTAAAAGGTCATGGCCGAATTCCTTGCCGTTCCTTGTCCCCAGTCCCATCCCGCCTCTAATGACCTCGACGTCGATGAGGCGTAAAGCAAAAAAAAAAAATCTCATGCAGTTAAAGTTTCTAATACACTCTCCGATACTCACAATATATTCAAAAACGGTGTAGATGTAGATCTTTATTCCTTAATTAGCTGCATGTTATGATGTTTTTTATGTTCTGTAAACATTACAGAAACAGAATATCATTTGACTCATTTGTACATGTTTCCTACTATCCATTAGATTAGAAAGCCGTTTTCTAGCCTGCTGAGTTCTGGCCTGGCATTCGGAACGACGTGGGTTCGTTTCCTAGTCCGTATATTCAGAATTGGGTTTTCCATTGTTTCGCTAAATCACCCAAGAAAATACCACGATTGTTCCTTCAGAATGGCGTACCCCCATTCCTTCCCATTCCTTGCCATTAATGGTTCCAATGACCTCGACGTCAATAAGCCGCAAAAAACTTTATTAATGACATAGTGGTTGACAGGACATAAAGAACCAGAAAGAAAAAGTTCTGCTCGTTGTTAGGACGCCGGTTGCTGGATAGTGGTTAACTTGTTCATTGCAATCTGGAGGAAAGAAGTAGTTGCTGCGTTGTACCAGATTCTTACTTTTAGATCCTTGAGGTTTGTCTGCAGTCACGTCCACTTCAGCCTTCCATTTTGTTTTGGATGACGTGTGAAAACTGTATCTGTTTAGCGTCTCATTATATGACGAAAAACTCCTTGCTTTCTTGAAGATTTAAATTATTTCTGGTTCCTTGTTCTCTATGACACAATCCGTGCACAAAAACTTGAGAATGCGCTTGTACATTTACATTTCAAAGAGCTACAGTTTTAATCCGGTGGCATCTATTAAGGAATCCAGGAATCTACGCTATACAGCAAATGCAACATTTGACTGATACAGATCATTGATTTTAGAATTTGTTGGGTCTAAATAAAGGCTATTTTGATTTAAGATTTATCTTCTCACGCGTCTTTGAAGTTTGCTATGTCATCCCCGTTAGAGTAATTTACAGATGAACGCTATTTCAAATCCGCCTTCGGTTACGGACGGTTTTAGTTAAACCAGTGTTTCCCAACCTTTTTGGGTCATGTCCCACTTTCAACATTTATTTGCCCCCCATACATAATTTTTAATAAAAAAATTATTTTTATTAAAGAAACTGATATAGGATGGTTTTTGAAAGAAAACACTTTAATATTATCATAAAACACAGTAAGTAAAATTAAAAAACATATAATGAAATACTAAAATTCAAATTCAAAAGATTTATAATAAACATTTATTATGGCAATTTAGGGTGATCCTTTTAAGAATTTGCTTTTTTGCTATATTTTGTAACCATATCTGGCATTGTGTTTAAATAACCCAAAGAGAAAGCGGTAAAGTCGTATCAAGTCAATTTCTAAATTGCCCCCCTAAAAAAACCAAATTGCCCCCCTGTGGAGCATGGGCCCCACGTTGGGAAACACCTGTTAAACGTATTGGTCGCCGTGTTAGTTAGACAATAAGTTGCGTAATGAACATCGTGAAAAAAGTGATATTAAACAAATAACTAAATTTTAGCTCGCAATTACGCGTTTTAAATTGCAATTTTTTCACGATCCTCCATCTCTCCGTGGTTGATTGAGAACGGTAGGCTATCCATTAGAATCAAAAAATGACAGTGAGATTCAAACATTAACATTAAAAAAATATTAACGTTACTGAACTGTAAGACGTGATTCTCCAGTTACGTATGCATCAGTTAGTGAGGATCTTTGTTGTAAACGTATTGTTAATATTTAATATCCCATATAATGGGTTGAGGAGAACATATAAGCCTATGTGAAGTTAATGTGAAGTTCTGAAGTATAACGTTACCTCGAATAAGCGAAACTTTTCCTATTCCATAACTCTTTGAACTAAACGTAGACATAATTACAGAAGATGTTAAGATTTTAAACGATATATTTTCAATTTGCATCTACGCTTTTTTTATAACACTGATAAAAGCAATTATTTCAGCTGAGGTACTTTTAAATATCAAGCTGTAGAGACTATATAAACGCAGTACCTCAACACACATTTGAATGAGGCGACAAGAAATTAAATGTACTGAAACACGAAACGATTGAAGCGTAACGTTAAAACTTCGCTTCGTTCTCCAACCGCCCTTGGAGCATAGAATTTACGACAATGGGTAATCCTGCGAATGGGCTGAGCACCCCAGTAGAGGACAGGTCCTATCTTATCGTCCTGGGGTGTGGCCACATGCAACCACTATCCTCATTCCTTTCAGCAGGACTGGAGTTATCACAACCTAGTTCTAAAAACGGATACACCTACTAAACCAATAAATTCTACTGTATGGTCTTCATACGTATAATTATGTAGTAAATCATTCAGTTATAAAGAATAGTTGTCGCAAAGGTTACGTAATTCAAATCGTGCTTAAAAATAAGTTTTTTTTTTTTTTTTTTTTTTTTTTTTTTTTTTTTTTTTTTTTTTTTTTTTTTTTTTTTTTTTTTTTACAAAAGTAAATAAAGGTTATTTCTTTACATCTACATGTTTCTCTTCCTTTAGCTCTATAACAATACCACTACAAAAATGCCATAGAGCCTCCTAATTCTCAATGTCTAATAAACTACCTATTGTGATAAGTATTAATTATATTAGCACACACGCTTAAACAAAAAAGAAGTCAATTTCGTGTGTTCTTAATAATCTAATGTCAGCGAAGTAAAATTTTTCTTGTAAACTGAGAAGCGTTCACATTTGTCACTCCCTTACATAAGCAGCACGAGTACAGATGTTTGGTCCACCGACGGGGATGAAGCGCATTCAGTATCTGGGACGAAGTCCTTTATTTGCTTCCCTACCAAACCACTCTACCTTGCTACTTAACTACACCGCCGCCACGGAATGAGGCTCTTCCGAATCACCCGCCATTACAACAGTGATGGTGACGCAAGGCGCGTTTCGCCACCCATTAAGGGTGCCCACGGGGAGCACCGCGGGTGCAGCGCCGGCCACGAACCAGGCAGAAGACCCTTCCCAAACGTGGCTGTATAGAGCCTCTCTGTGATTCCCACGCGCACACCCCGCCACGCAGGAGTGCTTCTTCGCATTATGCACCACACCAGTGAACTGCGCCAACAATCACTGAATAGCGCGGTTTCCCAGTGCGCTTTCCCCGTACGTAAGCAGCAGGCGGATAATTCGTCTGAAGAAGACGGAAGATGAGAATCGAAACGTCGATGGCAGTCGAAAACAGTTAACGCAATAGGAAACTCTTGAAGTATTTCAGTCTAAATAAACCATATGACAGATCTGAAGTACCGAGCTCTCCATCTCTACCATGGTTAAACCTACAGAAACCAACAGTTTAGAAATGAATACGAAGCACACACAGTATTTGGTTAGATGGAGTAGTAAAAAATTATTGCAAAGAGAGAAATTCGAACTAGGAACGTCTCAAGCACAGTCTGATATTCCATAAAAATCTTAAGGTTAATCAAAGTCGAAGCCATTAGGATCAGAAGATGATCGGCAACAAGGAACAGGAAGGAATTTTTTATAGGAACCATCCTGGAAAACTGAAATCTAGATGGCCGAACCAGAGATCGAACCCATGTCCTACCGAATGGCAAGCGAAAGCGTTAACCGCTCACCCATCAGTCTGGGTGTAATTTCTAATGACATACTAAGAAATGTGTAAGAAATAATTCAATGAGGAACCACCGCATTTTGTGGATACATGATATTTTTCGATAGCCTTACTTTCGGATTTAACTGGGAACCTAAGAACTGCGTAGCTGTGTTGAGTGTTAAGCTTCAATCCGTTTATTGAAACAAACGTTTCTGAGGAGGGAATTGATAAGACTTAGCGTTAACTAAATACCATAATTGCTAGGCCATACGTCAGGTCGGAGGAAAATTTGACCCCTTTGGTATTTAGTGTGGTAACACTAACGCGAGAATCTTAACTTTATAAGTATATTAATCTTCTTAAACGCTCAACAGCCTTTTAAGAATTTGTTTACATAGTAACCCAAAAACAGGACTGGTTGCTGAAAGTGTGATTTTAATTTAATTAACCGTTTCAGATTATAGTCGGTGCGTACTGTGAGAAACTTTTGAAGGAAATGTATCGGTGGTGTAAATAGGAAGATGGGATTTATTTGAAGGTGTTTTGTAGTAGAGCGCGAGAAAGGGCGATCGATGCTGGGGCTGTTACTGCAGCAAGGTTGCTGGGACGTCTCAACTCTCGTGCTACAACACCAGTCATTCAGTATAAATAACGTCACTAACCTTAAACCTTAGCTCTACTTTAATAAGAGTACATACAGCATCTTGTATCTAGAGACCAATTTGTTTCGTTAAGTGAATGCGCTCAGAAACATACAATTATTGAATCAGCTCTTTTCAAATATAGTTAATTTACTGATAAGTTTCGAAATGTCTGGGAGGAAAACTGGGTTAATTCTTTCTAAATTCTGACTCAAAGCTGCATTTCTGAAATAGAGAAGATTGCAGTAGAGGTGATGATATTTCAAGCTGAAATGCTTTTTATGATGTAAATTAACGGAAAGAACTTCACATATCACTTCAAAAGGCGTTTTTATATAGATTTTAAGTCATTTCGACTATAGCGTTATCAGGAGGGTAAAGGTGTTGTCCAAACCGTCATTTTTTATGAAACTATTTATTCCATGATATACTTAGTGTCAAATTAGTTAAATACCTATCCCGGAAATACATAAAAATGATTTGGCATTACTGAAATTACTCAGTAAAGATTGCGATATAAAGTGATAATATTTACCTCACGGCCTTTATAAGTTCAGTCGTAAACACGCTGCTTGTACGATTCCTCGAAATTAATGTCGGGAATTGGCATATTGAATTTGGAGTTTTTTCACTAACATTCCTCTTGGAGCCTCGTTTTCTGATGGTACAAAAGACTCATACTGGTTATTACATTCTTTCCTAGTGTAATATTACACAAAAACTATAGCATTTAAGTAAAATTTCAAATTCGTAATTCGAACTTAAACGCTAACAGGGTGCGCAGAAGGTTAGCTCATCTGTTTGAGGCATTATTTCCTTTATATGCCTGTAAGACAATTTATTGAACTGGATAACCAGATTTGCTTCACATATACGAGAAAGTCTGTGTATCACTTCATTCAGTGGATGTCAATGTGTTGATACTAGCGGATCTAGTAGACTGCCATGTAATTACACCTTTACAATCAGTATTTTTCTCATTATTAAGTACAGTGGATAATTTTATATCATTTTGTTACTTTTGGTGTGTTGAAATTTTATATTTATCAGTACCATTAAATATTGAATACTGGAACGTGTGAGAGATAAATTTGACATTCCATCAGCATGAATTAATTTTGCTACTTTATACCACATAACATTCAATAACATTTTCTAAAGTTTTTTTTACAACACTTAAAAAAGTACTCCCACTCTTTACTGGAAGAAGTATAAACTATATGTTTCTGTCACCCGAGAAAACTTTATTAATTCTCAACGCCGAGATAAACTTCGATCTTATGTATATGTTTCTGCTAATCTTCTATTCAGGTTCAGAGCAGTTCAGTTCAGCTTAATATTTTTTGCGTGCGATATTTTATGTTCGTCAAAAGCAGGTTTAGTGGATCTAGAATATAACTTTCGATTAGAAACTGATCTTCGTTAAGTTACCAATACTGATCTGGAAATCAATGGACAAAACCTGTCTAGATGATTGGAGCAGTAAAAGGAGTTTCCTCCACTTGTCCAATCCCAGAACGTGAACTTTATCTTTCAACCAGCTGAAACGATTTTTGACAGACGTATCAAGAATGTTTAACTATAGGCAGTTATGAACTGCTGGAAGAGAATTTGCGGTAATCGAACAAACTTTTAATGGAATCATGCAGCTTAAGAACATGTTCACTATCAGTACATTTATATTTGACGGGACTAAATATTTCCGAGTATTACATTTTGTGGCAGCTTCTGGTAAGATGAACAGCGTTGCGTCTTGTATTAGTTTCTGAGTCTTGAAAGCGAGTCTTGGTTTCGCAAAGAGTCAGTTGCAACGTCTCTGGAGAGAAAATAGCTTTCTAAATCAGTTTCTTAATTGTTTAACGTCAATATTTTCCTTTGTTCTCGATATCAGAGCTGAAGAAAAGCAAAGTGCATTTGTAAATTAGGGTTACGAAGAAGATGGTGCGTGTACTTCGGTATTTTAATCACTACAAAACAGGCTTTATAAATGCTGTCTTACTGTCTCTGTCCATTTCAGCTGAACTAGCTTAGTAATTAATTTTAGGTCCCAATATCTCAGTTTTATTGGTATTTTGCCACGTTTTTACTTCTTAAATGTGCTCACTGTCAGCGGTTTTATCAGTGCATTATAGTATATTTCAATTATTACAGAAAAACGATTCTCAGATTCTTGAAATTAACAACTCTTCAATTTTGGAAAACAAAACTGACCAAATAAAAGAAAAATCTAGCTAAACTGTTTTAAGTATTGCATTCGTTAAAAAAAATTGTGTCATCGTTGGGCTCTAGCTGCCGTATTACGTACATACGTACATACTGGTAACAGAAGTAAAGTTCAAGTAGTATTCGTCCTCAGACTACTTTAAGATGAAATTTCATACATGCACAAATAGCTGACACCATCCTTACAAAATATTGGCAGCGCTAAATAATATGAAAATATTCAAAGACAACTGTGATTACTGAGGCTTGAAATTGTTAATGTAGGAGACAAAAATTAATTTTGTAATTTTAAATTAGTATCCAACAATTTGTAAAACTATTTATATTCTATGGCTATTAGAGAGAATGGAAAGTTTCTGGAACCCTAGTGAATACCATTTTTACATAATTTTATTGAAGACAATTGTGTGGTGGTTAAGACAACAATTTACCTTTAAGAATTCTTCACGTTGGTACTTATTGCCCATTTTTTTTACAAATGTTTTTACAAGTGGCGTCAGTATTCAACAGGGACAGAAGAAATCGATAATTTAAACTCTGATAACCACGGCCGGCGCTAGGAATTTCGGGCTCGGGTAGAATGGACAACCTTTTTTTTTAGCTCTACAAAACTAGCCGGGTGACAATGGGCGGATTCTTGGCTTCGGGACCTGGGGGCCCGTGCAGCTGGTGACCAAGGCCCCCCATCAGCCGGCGGGCCCGGGTACATCTGACCCGCTCACCCCCCCCCCCCCCCCTAAGGCCGGCTGATAACAATCTACTGCCTCGAGAGACTGTTTAAGAACAAAGTAACACACAAAGTAATATCACTCCTAGAGTTCTCAGAATCGCAAACGTTACATTTCAGAATAAATCTCAAATACGCTTTGTAAGGATCGAATCGATACAATGTTTGTTCCAAAATTACTATGAAAAATGTTAAAAGAACAAATGCTACATTTTACGCTCTTTACAGTTAGCTCATTTTTCAATTTGCAACCAACTATAGAAATTACGGACAGTGAATTTTATACTCAAACATTAATTTCCATCATACCAAATAAAAATATGTATTTATTCTATTCCTACTACAGAATTTATTGCTGTTTGCATCTGAATTTTAACTTTAAACTGATGGAGCAGTATTACTATGTGAATTTAAAAACGTTGATCCTTTGATGATTGGATTCTTTGGGCCATTTTTTCCCAGTAGCAAATTATAAGTATAAAATGAACGATATCTGCCAAAGCAACTGATTTTCTTCTTTCATTTATTTATTTACAGAACGAGACTGAAGTGAAAGGGTTTCGACCAGTGAATAAACGAAAAAAGGAAATCAAATGCCCTGGTAGTATTCATTCATTGTGTATTTATAATTTATTAATCCCTTCATCTTTCTGCAAGTAGAGAATTCACCAGATAACGTGTAGAAATTGTAAGAACATGCAGTGTTCCATACAGTGTGTAAGATCAATACTCTCTTTTACTGATCCTAAAATAGACAACGAGGTTAACAATCAATGAAGCACCGTTGCAGACGTTCCTACTATAAGGGAGAATTTTGATGGAAACTGCAATTTTTTTTCCTTTGCCAAATCCTTGAGGTGTGCAGGGTAAGAGAGAAATTAGTTTTCGACTTAAAGTTGAACGATTCTTGCGATACAAAGTTTCAAACCTTACTAGTTTTTCAGCCATGAGTCTTCTTGAATTATAAAATGGATGTAGTTCTACAAAGTAAAAATCCCTCAAGAAAGAATTACGAAAACATCATAAAAGTTATCCTTCAATTATTATGACGAGACACGTAGCGATTACATAAGTGGTTAAATAAATACAGTAATAAAAACATTAAACTTAAAGACACTGGATAACATATTCGTAAAAATGCAGTACGTAACGCTTAATCGGTTACGAAATCCTTGCAAGATTTGTTATAAAAGTCATTGCAAACAACATCACTAAATCAATCAAGTATGCGTTATCGGCAGAATGTAGTCAACTTACAGGAGGAGGGTCAATGACATGTTAATAGCATCCTTGTTTCATTCATTTAGGAACAAAATGAGAATTACATTTAATTTAATTAAGTAATAAAATGAAATGACTATAGAAATATTATGGTTTATGTATCTGTAATATGGAAGCTAAAAAATTTATTTAGTGCTTGGTAGCTAAGAACAAGAAGAAATAAATGTCGCATCGAATATACGATTTTTAAGACCTCCGCATGAGTTTCTCTCAGAGAAAAGTAAACTGCAGAAATCAACCACAAACCTGCTAGATATTAAACAGTTATACGTATGGTTTGCAAGTGTCATGAATTAAAGTAACTTGGCACCAAAGTGATCAATGGTAAGCTGAATGAAGAAATCAGTGGGAAAGAAATGAAGGACTTCAGATACATTACTAGCTAACATATAGACCTTTTTTATGACGAAAATCACGGAAGCAACTGAAACATGTTTGTGCCAACTCTAGTGCACAGGTAACTATATTTTAAGTCAGTTAGGAGAAATAATATGAACTGAGTGAATCGAATATCTGAACAGTTTCCGTCTACAACAGTTGCAGAGAAGACGAAGATAAAGTACTGAGGCATTTCATTTTAGAGATGATAAGGCATCATAAAAAGAAAGCAGAAACAAGAATTTGTGGTGCAGCTAATGATCGGAAGAAGTAATTTTGCGTGAATGTAAACATATATGGATAGAAAGTTGTTATTCGAAACTAAATCTTAAAGAGTATTAGAAAAGTTAAAGAAGATGTGACGGAAAATAAAAAAGTCAAAATAAAGATGAACGAAGGTAGCTGTATGAGTGGATAGCTGACGAAGCGTAAGGTGATTAAATTTAGAAAAACTTAAATATGTAGATGGTCTTACAGAACATAGCCATTTGTCCCTTGCTACTTCATTTTATTCTGATATTTTTCTTCGTAAAAGACTTAGAAACATCTTTATAAAATAAGGCTGAAACAAACAGCGTTTCATAATAAGTTTGAGCTTACGGCGTTCCGAATATTATGATAATTATGACTATGATACAAATTCATGGACACTAGATTAAATGTTGCTTTTAAACTCAGGAATAAAGTACTTTATATATGTAAGCTTCTTTAATAAACTTAGATACCCAAATGTAGTTGTTAAAAATTTATTAGATAGCACTATAATGAACTCTGCCTATATCCGATTATGAAAAACTTTCAAATTTCTTTTGTTTTTTTTTTTACAAATTTGGTACATTTTCATAAAATTTTGCCAACAATATTTCTTCTCACCATTGTGATTACTGGCTCCTTGTTTGTAGCTCGATTACCATCTAAAATACCTTAAATCTTTCAAATGTTCCGAAACCTCTAATACAAAGAAAAGTGATTACGTCACATATTTTTTAAACGTCACTTTTGTGCTACAGTGCAGAAGGATGGAGACGTGAGACGAATCTCTCACAGTTGGTTCTAGACTTCTCTAAACAGCCAGTGATAATCATCTTAATCTTCTCCTGGAAAGATCATTAATTTTCTCACACTTGGCAACTAAGTGGTGAACACACAAACCAGGCTTTTGGTGTACGGGGTAAAGAACCAATACATTTTTTTTCAGATAAAAAGCTCAGCTGTCTGTTCATATAAATACCAATATGAAGGAAGTAAGTCGACGTGATTTCTTACCGTGCAATAGTCTGGCGTCCCTGGCCGCTTCCTCGATGGCGTGCCTCTCCTCCAAGGCGTCCCCGAAGAGCAGAAGAGCGGCGGCGCCGGCTCGGGCCAGGTGTCGCACCTTGTCGGCCAGCGGACAGTCCACGTAACCCAGAGGCGGCAGTGGAACCACCGCCACCCAGGGTCCCGGCTGCTCCCAGCCTCCCGCCAGCACCTTGTTACCCGGGCACGGCTGGGGTACGGGCACCAGCTGGCCCGTCACGGCGCCTCCAGCACCAGACACGTACCTCGCCTCTAACCTCCCAGACACTACGCCGCGCCCCTGAAAATAAGGAAAAGTCATGTACACCAGTGCACTAAAAATCTTAAACAGAGCGCCTACTGCATAGGCAACACAGTGTGTTTTCTACCTACAGCTGCTATCCTGCTATCTCAAGAACAGCGTGAACCACTGCAGAATGGACAACATACTGAACTTCTAATATCATCTGGCATTAAATAATGTATATTATCCGCCTAAAGTTATAGGGTGCACAGTATCGTAAGCTCATAAAAGAAGTTTAATTGCGTTTTGCGAGTAGATGGGACATTCTGCCTCGGTTGCGTCGATCGTGTTTGTGGGTTATCACGTCTGCTGGCCCAGTGCAATGTGTTTGGCGCGGAGCCCAGAGGATACAAGTTCGAATCCTGATCGACACTTGAAAGAAAACTCTGTTCAAACATCCATAGAATCCTTGTATGCAGTCATCGGGGCAAAAATCCTGCTTAAACTCTGAATCAAGTAATACATAACTGCCCATGAAACAATATGTAGGTTAGGCTGCAAAAAAGTAGACACACTGTAGTATATAGAGTTTCATAGAAAAAATATATCAGACTGAAGGTTAACCTGAGAAAAGTTCGTTGTCATGGGAACGACAGATAAACAAACCGAGTGAGCGATAAATGTTAGCTAGCGTGTGTATGAGTCGTTGCTAGTCAGGCAGTTATTGCTAACAAAGGACCTTATATCTTCGAAACCATAACACCAAGAAAGTAGTTTATGTAATCTAAAATTTTAATTACTAACTTCGTGACCTTTTTTTTTTTTTTGCTGTCGTCAGTCTTTAGACTGGTTTGATGCAATCCTCCATCCCTTCCTATCCTGTGCTAACCTCTTCATTTCTACATATCCCTTACAACCCACGTCCTCAATTATCTGCTTCATATATTCAAATCTCTGTCTACCTCTACAATTCTTACCTTCAACTGTTCCCTCCACTAACAAATTAACCAATCCAGCATGTCTCAAAATATGACCTACCAGCCTGTCTCTTCTTCCTGTAAGCTTCTTCCATAAACTTCTTTTCTCACCGATCATTTCCAAAACTCGTTCATTTCTTACTTTGTCTGTCCACCTAATTTTCAGCATTCTTCTGTAGCACCACATTTCAAATGCTTCAAGTTTCTTTCTTTCCGGTATTCCTAAAGTCCATGTTTCGCTACCGTAAAGTGCTGTGCTCCACACATAGAATTCTATAAGAAAAGGATTATAAAGTATGCCCGTTTACTAATATTCATAAATACTTTTACTCGTTGATCAAAAGTTTACAAATTCCCAAGAAAAATAGTTTTAGGTTATTTTATTGTTTTGTAAAATTAGCACGGAAGAGTTAGTTAATTAAAGTCACCAGGTCACATTTTTCAATCGATTTGATAACTAAAGGGAAACCTCCACAGATGACAGGAATGGTAAATACTTCAGACAGACAAAAATAAATTGTATTAACATTTAGAGTGCAAGAAATACTCGTTATTATACATGAATCAACTCATCTGTTGTAACAACATAAAGGAAAAATAAAGCTCCAGAAGAGAAAAGAAAAGAGAATTATCAGAGTGTATGCGTTATATATCTGAGACCAGTACAGCTCAATACAAGAGTGATCAGATCTCAAATGTTACAAGGTGATAGTTGAGTGCAAAAATATGATACACGCTTATTCCATCCATCCCGTCACTGTTGAACATCCATCACAATTCAAATTGCACACAGAAGGAAGTCTGAAATAAATTTCAAGTTTTGTGACTAATAAAAATTCTATCATGCCTTTACGCAAGCCGGATGACGGGTAGCAAATGACGCTCTACATGCTTATGAAAGATAGAAACTTTTCCTTACTGCATGACATGTGCTGCACATTAGGCTTTTTTGTTTTGCTTTAGGCTTTACGCCTCGTCGACGTCGAGGTCATTAGAGGCGGGATGGGGCTGGGTACAAGAAACGGAAAGGAATTTGTAGGAAGCATTCCGGCATTCGCCTGAAGTGATCTGGGGAAACCAAATCATGATGCCCGGATGGGGATTCGATCCAGTGTCCTCCCGAATGCGAAGCCAGAGCGTTAACCGCTCACCCACCAAGCTCGGTGCTTTTTAGATGTGGAGAAATAATTTCAATAATGATAATTACTTTTTGTTTCAACTTTTGTTCACATTTGTGCTCGTCAAGAAAGTGATTATCTCTGCTTAACTTAGGAATAAAAAAAACCGTGTTTGATTATTATGGGAACACATTCCGGCATACATGTGAAGTGATTTCGAGAAGTGATCGAGAACAGTAACTACAAGATTAGGCTTGGAGATTATCCAAAGCTTTTTATATTGAAATTTTAATGGCATAGTCGCAGATTAATTAAGAACTGCTTCGAAGATATCAAAATGCGTAGTATATCTCAATGCAAACATTAACAAAGCGATAGGCTACACTGACGCACAGTTAACTGAACAAACGAAACCCTGTGATCAAACCAACGTTTTCAAAATTACATCTGTCATTCTTTACAGATGATCTACGACTCGCTGATAAATAATAATAATAATAATAAATAAATAAATAAAAAAAATACAGGAATGAAATCAGGCGAGGATTTAGTTGAGAATGATTCTAACATTCACTTGAAAATCATGAAAAATCCAATTCTGATTTGCCGTACCGACACTCGCACCTTGGTACTCCTGAACGCGTGGTCAAAATAAGAGGTTTGACTGAGAAATGAAACTGTCCGTAAAGTTTCTCTTATAACGATCACACACGAAGTAGCTTCATACGTATTTCTCGGACCACACAACCAGCCAATGCTGTGCCGCCAACAAGTTGAGTATTGCCGTAACGTGTGTCATAACACGAATAGACTCGGTAAGATCAGTCACGTAGTAACCAGTCAAACACGACGGCACGAATACAGCAGAAATAGCTCGAGGTCAGAGGTCAACGGTCAGCGGGTAGGCGTGCTTCGGTTGCGTCGTTCCTGTTTGTGGGGTTATCACGTCTGACTAAGTGAGACGTCTGTTGGCTCAGTGCAATGTGTCTGGCGCGGAGCGCAGAGGATACAAGTTCGAATCCTGATCGTCACTTGAAAGAAAACTCTGTTCAAACATCCATAGAATCCTTGTATGCAGTTATCGGGGCAAAAATCCCGCTGGAACTCTGAATCAAGTAATACATAACTTCAACTAAATGATAAATGCAGCCATTACTGGCCCAAGAAAAAATACGTATGTTAGGCTGCAAAAAAGGAGAGACACTGTGGCATAACGAGTTTCGTATAAAAACTATAACAGACTGAAGGGTAATCTGAGAAAAGTTTGTTGTCATGGGAACGACAGAGTAACAAACCGAGCGAGTGATAAATGTTAGCTACGGAGTGTCCATAAACCACGTAGCTCCATTTTGGCCTCCTGTGAATCTCCCTCCCCCCCCCCCCCCATCCTCAAGTAGCCCGACGTGGCGTTTGTCTCTACCCCTCCCCCTCCACTCCCCCCTTCACGTAGCACGTAGTATTTTCCCTATTGATTCCAGAAGTCATTTTGTACTGATTTCTCTTGTCAGACTACCGTAAATTACATACGGACATAATTAAATGACGGAAATAAATATTTACCAGCTTTTGCGTGTTATGTACCTGATTTTAACTGTGACAAATAATATGAGTGAAAAGCTACGTTGCTTGTCTCGGAACCCCTCCCCCCACGTAGCTCAGCGTAGCTTTCCAGCCAATCCCTCCCCTCCCTCCCCCCCCTAGACCAAGCCACGTAGTTTATGGACGCTCCTATATCGTGTGTATGAGTCGATGCTAGTCAGGCAGTTATTTCTAACAAAGGACTTTATATCTTCAGAGACCTGGTTTTGAGTGTTACTTGGATGAATGAGTTATGACATTTTGTGATTATTCAAATCAATTTAGAGATTCAAGTTGTAAATGAATTAAACCGGACTTGTATCCCTGGCGACCGAAAACCTAAAGACCGAATCCGATAGCTATGTAAATAGTCCGCCGACATAAAATACATCTGCAAGTGGGTGATAATACTATCATCATATACTCGTCATATACCGATAACCGAACCATGCCAGTTAGAATAGAGATAAGTCTTCCTCAAAGATGCTCCGTACCCGTTTCACAAAAGAAATAGTGTTGTTTCTTCTTATTATAATTTTTTTTAATTGCGATGCAGCACACGCTCCGGTGGCAAATCACATAGTCATCTAACTACCTCTTTTATTTTGTGTTTTTATTTATCTTATATTATTTGAGTGTTAAATTCTTCCCCCATATACTTTTACGATTTACTAATTTTAAATTCTTTCAACGTTTAAATTATTCATCACTTCACTTGGTAATTTGTTCCTGTTCCCAACATCCTTTCCCACAAAAAAAATTTCCCATTCCCCTATGTCTGAAATTTAGTGCCAGCTTGTGGTAACCTTTCCCTTTCCATGCATTATTCCTAATTCTTTCACCAATATCCCTCTAAGCCCCATCACCAACATATGCCCTGTACATTCCCAGCACTCTCTTCACCCTCTTCCTGTCCTTCAGGGACTCCCACCAACCCAGCTCCTTTATATCGTATCAGTTACTGACTGGGTCCTGCGATAATTTCCCCAGACAAATCTAGCTGCTCTTCTTTGCACGCTCTCCAATTCCTGTATTTGACACCGAAAATGTGGCTTCCAAACTGCACCACCTAATTCAACCAATGGTGTGACCAAAGTTTTGTAACAAAATTCCCTAACTTCTCTGGTTCATCCTCTCATCACCCTCTCTAGTAAATGAAGGACTTTGTAACCTTTTTCTACCGTCTGCCCAATATACTCTGCCAAATGTGTCTCTTAGGAACATCGCTAAGTGGTTTCGCTACGATGTAACTAATGATTACCATGGGTATAGCATCGTAAGAAATATTTTGCAATATAGGAGGATTATACTTCGCCTTCCAATCGGAGAAAGGTTAAAACGGTATTTATCACTTTTTATTTTACTTTGGGGGCTTTCATCCTGCAGATGTCAACGCCACTAACACCTTACCAGGTCTGGTAGGCGACCGTTTAAGGTTCAGACTAGGACGCTGGTTCGATACCAGCCCACCAAGCCAGGTTTAGATTTCCTACGTTATCCCGAAATCACTCCAACCAAATACCAGGATAATTCCTTCCAGTTCGTTTGTCATATACCTCTCTCTGCTCTAATGAGTTCAACGTCGAGAAGCCACGAAAACCATGATCAATAAAGAAATACACCTTATCGATTGTATCAAAACGTCAATTTCTAACAGCAAAGAAGAAAAAAAAAAAAAATAGATAAACACGATTTTTTAAATGCCTTTATTTATTATAAAAAGAATCTTTTTTTTATTTGAAAAGTAAAAGGAATTTTATTTCTATCACTGATACATCGACCCATTTACCAAATCGTTTTTGGTTGTTTTAATTTTTCAGTTTATAATATCTGTTATTTTAATCGCATATTTCGTTCAAAATCTTATCCGCAATAAACACCACTCAGTATCAATAGGACTTTCATATTACTGGAATTTGTAGTCCGGGCGTGTCCAAAAATTACTCGTCATTTCTTGGATTATCCTGTCTGAACTAGTGTCTTTTTTTCTCTTTCTTTGGAATTGTGCAAAACAACCTGTGACTTATCCTAAGACATTGGTCGTCACGTCAGTATTAGTTTCCACATCCCCATAAATAGGGTTTCGAAGTTTATATTCCACTTTTTCAACGACATTTTACAACATTTTACGGTTACAATAATAGATATTAGCCTCATCTGTTTACTTGACCATACGATAAAATCTTAGCTGTGGTTGATCATACCTCCTCCAATTAAGTCTCGCGAAAGCATACCACCGCCAGTCGCTTTAATGATATCTACGACAAGCTACTGGTGCAAACTTCCGCTTAAACTTGCAATAACGGAACCAAATTTTCTGGTGGGAAGCTTCTGTCAGGAGCAAACATTGTTGGGTTTCGTGCCAGAACACAATAAATTACTGATACACTGGTATACTCATCGTAGCAGCAAGCTCCCTTGGAAAAGCCCAATTATTTTCTTTGTTTGTAGCAGAAACCGAAATTTTATACAAATAGCGTATTATGAATTTTACATGCAAATCGAAGATAAGATTTAATTTAATTCAATTTAATTGTTCCGGTGGCAATTTCCCTAGTCATCTATTTACCGCTTTCTTCTTATTATTATTATTTTATTCCTTTGAGTGTAAATTCCCCAATCATATAGTTTTGCCCTTAACTGATTTTAATTTTAATTTTAAATATTTTCAGCGTATTTGGTAAATTATTCATCACTTCCCTTGGTAGTTTAAAATGTCACGTAGTGATTTGCTTAAAGACTTAACAAAATGATTTTATAGCAATTCTAAGAAAGGCGGTTACACAACACGATATCCTTCGCGAGAAATTTTAACATTAAACAACGGCTTTACTTTGACCAATGTATTTTAGCTTACTTCTACAGTGGTTTTGAAAGCTTTGGCAATTTTTTTTGCAGGTATGTCCTAATTAACTTTCACTTAACCTTAAAGAAGTTTTGCATAATACAGAAAATGCTGTTGGCAATGTGATGCGAATATACAAAACAGAGCGTCAAGAAATAGTTTTTTTTGGTACAAGAAAAAGTGTATTTTGCTGACATTAAAGTGGAATCTTTGACGTAAAAATATATTAGTCGTCTCGGGTTTTATGCCACATTGTGTTAAAAATACAAGACAACACTTTATTCTGTCTTCTTCAGTTTCTGACTTATCTACTCGAAATGAAGATTTCCTATATATTTAAACCATCCACTTGCTCTACCACTTCTGCCTCCATTCCTACAGTTTTCTCCTTTGCTTTATATAGCCAGGCTTTTTATCAACATTAATTTTCGTACCACAAGGCTCGCACTGAGTATTCAAATCTTCAAGATGTCCTTCTCCCTTCTTATCCTTTTCTAGCATATCAGGTTATCCATTTGAAAAAAAAAGTTGAAGTTTTAAAAAGGTACTATTTTTTCATTTACCACACTCAATGCACAGTATCAAGATTTACTGAGCTAAATTTTTTTAAATAATCGTAACAACAGAAAGGTGTTGACTCTCAGAAATAAATACTGTTTTCTTGCATTTGATTGCGATCAAATGTATACGCATGTTACGTTACTCTGAGATAAAAAGACGAGGGCAGTTTCTGAATTAGTTATAACACGCTCTTACTGTAAACAATGCCTTGAATTAGTCTGTCAATTGTGAAAGATATTAACATCACGTTCATTCATCCATTTTCTTTGCGAGAGTACAAAATTCAAAATAAATATTTGATTGGATAGCTAGGTTGTTACAAAAATGTAAGAAATTTTCTTCTTAAAATCTGGTTTAAAACTGTCCTACTCTCACAAATAGAAAGATAAGTTGTCAAAGATCACGTCTTTTTGCTGTCTTAACATCTCACCGACATCGAATCAGTTAGAGGGGGGAAAGGACTGGTGGCAAGGGACGGGAAGGAATTCGGACCTGGCCTTTTAAAAATTCATTCCACAGGAAACCGTGGAAATCCAAAACCTGGATGGCTGGACTTGGATTGGAACCTGCGTCCTCCAGAATGCGATACCAGATTATCACGCACCAACCTCATTCGGCGCAATTCATACCAATCACATCCTTGTCATCCAAGTTGAGATATTCACAAAAGGTCAGCCATTAGTTTCCGTTGATAACGGCACAAAACAAAGTATTCACTTGACGTCGTTATTGTTCTCTTTTAGGTAAATGTGTTACTATCGAATTGGCTCCCACGTTTGTCATTATTCATCTGCGCTATCAGAGATAATCGAGATGAAAAGAGCAGAGATTAATAGTTTTAAAATTGAGGTTGAGCACAAATATCTAATCAGACAGATAGCTCCTTTGCGGGAAGCTTTGTGTGAAATTCTCTATAGATAATTCCATTGCCACTCGAGAACCCTTTCACATCATATGCGTCATATAGGACAAGCACCTCACATCTATACTAGTGAGAGAGACTCTGAAACTTAAGGATCGGTTGAAATTTTTCCTCTAATACCGTACTTTAAGATACTAAATATGAAATACAGAAACAAACTCCTAAAATATTTCGTTTTCAGTTTTGCATTTTATGCAGCGGAAATGTAGACTTTCATAAAAAAATGATAAGTGAACGATACATGTGCGAAATGTTTGTACGGCGAAGAAAGGAAGTTCTGAAACAAAAAGGTTAACTGAAATGAGCAAAATATAAAAAAGAGGAAGTTTGCTAAAAGAAGAAAGAGGAGCGGAAGAATGTTACAAACGTAACTCGATACAACTCAGCGAAAGATATGTAACGCTGAAAGGATTGACTGAAGGTCGTGAATGACATAGAAGGATTTGACAAGGTTGTCACCAGCCTCAAAGTAGAAGAACAACCATAATACTTTGAAAGGTACAATCTGTATTCTCGAATTTATTTGTTGATGATTGAATACAATAAAAAAGTCTCTGGCTCCAACCTCATTAACATCTGAACCTCATTGTGAATTGATAACCTGAAAACATAAAGCACTTCCATTATCAATGAGAGTGAGTCACCATCAGTGACAAAACAAACGTCCTTCATATCAAAATGGCCGATATAGTGTTATCGTTCCTTGCACAAGTCCGTAAACTCATCATAACAAATTTATTGTCTTCATACAACGCATTTCTCTTTCTTCTGTACTGCGATTACACTGGTCGCTATCGCTTAGAATCTAAGTTAGATAGAAACGATTAAGATATCACCGCTGCAGTACCACAGCAGGTCAAACAATAAAGTATTACCTACTTAGTTGCTGATCGATGTTATCTTATGTTATCTTATTAGATCTGTTCCGATCATAAAGGAAAATGGATTAAGCTTGTGCCATTAACCAAGTACGACGATCGTCCGATATGTTCGTCATCGAGACTGAAGAACACGAGTTTTGAGTTCCACAGAGTGCCAAGGTACTTACGACGTCATTAGCTGATTTGAAATAGTTGTCCGACAGAATCTTTTTAAGATTTTGAAATAGGAGGAATTATGAGGATCGAGTGAAGAGGCTAGTTGTGGCATCAAAACGTGCATAATGGTATCGAGAAACTTCTAATTGGGAGCTATGTACTCATGAAACTTCATATTTGTTGATAAATTACCCATACTCCTTTCCTTGATAGCTGCACGCAGTTGTTTCGCAAAGTCAAAATAATATGCCCCATCACCCTTTTGCAGGAAATCTGGGAGCAGCGTACCTTCAAAATGCCATAAAAATAGACACCGTCACTTTACCTGCAGAAGGAACAATTATGGCATTCTTTGGATAGCAATATGCTGGTCTACTTTCACTGCACTGTCTGGTGATTTTAGTCTAGAGTTAAGTGATGAGCCCGAGGGAATGGGTGGTTTTGAGTGTTGTGTCTGTCCTGAGCTGTCCATACTAGAGAGTAAATGTAACGATGGTGATATAGTACACGTACACTGGAAGAGATAAAGTTATACTTGTAGCTAGCTGTGTGGCTGACATGGCCAAATGCCAATACTTTAAACAGAAAAAGCTGATAAGCCCAAGGTTCATCTATTTCACAAATTGCTTAGCAAAATCTATTAAACTGGGTTCAAAGAGGGCTAGATTTCTCATAGACTTCTGTTGTCAAAAGAGTTCAAGTACTCTTTAAGAAAGCATTCTATTGCTGTTCTTTTAGGATTTTCTGTCTGCCAGCAACAATTCATACTTACTATCCTTATTTTCCTCAGTGATGGCCATTGATCTGTTTCCTACGTACTTATTTATTCACAGCATAACTTTCTTTCTTCTCCATTTCAGAACAAGCGTAAAGCAGATGCACTTTCAGCATTTGAAAAAAAAAGGTTCGTTTCCTATTATTGAACACTGCTGAACGAGGAACTAAAGTAGAACTCCAATTATCTGAACTCAGATTATCCGAATCACTTTTTTAATTAAGACGGAAACGTACTGCGAAAAGTCTTCCCTTCTGTTATAAAAACCAACACAAAGTTCGGATGACTGTAGCTTTGTTTACCGAGTGGTACGGCGAAATTTTCATCCCTGAAGTAAAAAAGCACCAAAAATCTCTTGGAAAAGAAGGTATTTTCAACATACATACAATAATTAATTAAAATAGACCCTTTTCCGGAAAAAAAATCCGATTATCCGAATTTTTTATCATCTGAATGGGGTTCCGGTCCCAATTGATTCGGGTAATTTGAGTCCTACGGTACGTAAAGAATTATACGCAGTTTTGCCGAGTTGTACGACTTATTTTCCATCTTTTTTTTAATTATGGCTTTACGCCTCGTCGACGTAAAGATCATTAGAGGCGGGATGGGACTGAGTACAAGGAACGGGGAGGAATTCGGCCATGGCCTGTAGGAAGCATCCCGGCTTCGCCTGGAGTGATTTGGGAAACCATGGAAAACCTAAATCTTGATGCCCGGACGGGGATGCGAACCAGTGAACTTATTTTCCTGTTCAGGACACGAACGTATTGGATAATCTTGTAGATTACCAGACAATTTATTCTTGATAATAATCAGTTGCTTGAGAGAAAATTAACGACGTGAAGGAAAAAACAATAATGGGAATTTAAAGTCTTTCTTTGCGTCGGACTTAATGCGTCGTCGACGTTGAGGTCATTAGAAGCGGGAGAGGTAGAATTGGTGGCAAGGAAATGGAAGTAATTCAGCTAAGGCCTTTGGAAGGAACCATCCCAGCATTCGCCTGGGAAACCGAAAACTCGCGTTCTCCCGAATACCAGACCGGAATTTAAAGTGCTATAATGGAAGCAATAACAATATTATAAAAGAAAAGTACGTTTCCACTAATAGAATTAATTAATAACAAACTAACAGACTTTTTCAGTTACGAGATAGTGAAAAATAAATGAACGGTTGAGGTATGATAAATCGTTTGTTATTTTTCTAGAATAAACATCTGTGGCAGACTTCCCCTAAATATGGTACTGAACATAATTTCCAACAAAGCGATCGGTGGAAGGAACAAAGTTCTCGAAGATGATGCTATTTTTTCCGACTAGTTCAAACTATCAGATACTATATTATTCAGTCCATCGTAATATCCGATCAGCCTGACGTCAGTTATCCTGAAATCGGTCGTCTGTTCTTATTTGGAATGTTAGAGAAACGCATCATTATTCATCAACCCATAGCCTCCACTTAATTATACCGAACCAATACTCTGATATATATCGAAATCCTGATTGTCCTGTGGACTGATTACACAAAACTGATATAATTGCTATATTTAATTTTTAAAAATGGCGAAATAGATTCATTTATCGTGAGTTACTCTCATTTGCTAATGAGAAAACTGAAGCAACAGCTTCACTTTAACTACATTTCCACCAGTTCTGCTCAGTGGGACCTTCACAATATATTGCTCGCTTAATCCGAGATTTCCATGTCACAAAATGTCGGAATTTCATCAATAAATAACCCTGTGTCAAAGCGTCCGGTCTCCATTGTGTGGAATACCCACACAAAAGAGCGACCGGCGTGATTCTGAGCTCACCAACCAGGACCTATTGTCCACATTTTTACCTCTAAGCGAGTTTGTAGTTCTACCTTTGCGTACAGAATAGAATAGCAAAGCGCGATTTAGTGCCTTTACCAAGTCGTGTTTTAACAGTTACGGGAACGCTAATATTTCATCCGGAAATAACAAATGCAAATTGATGCTTGTTTATTGTAAAAAGCCCCATTATTTTAATAATTGTATTATGTTTCGCATAGACTGAGGATCCCCTTCTTTAGCTGCACTAAAAAAACAAAGGAACGGGACGGTATTCAGTATGTCGAGACTTTTCCTTCGTGTTTTTTGTAGTTATACTTTGATGTTACGTTTACAACTAACTATACAAGAAACTATCTTTAAGACGCTGATAAACTCTCTGTCGACGCGCCCTAAAACTCCAGTATCAACAACAACAACAATAAAGAAACTATCTTCTAAGCCTGTCAAAACTGACGGGTTGATCAAATTCTGGTAAGTCATTTCTTCCCATTTGCTCAACTGAAAACAATTATTACTAAACTAGTTTTAACGTCCGTCAGAAACGATGGGTATCATCTATAATGGAAGTAGGAATTTATTCTGGAAAATTTTGTAAGAAAAAACGAATAACGATCATTTTAATTACATTTTTCGTGATATCAGTATCTTATTCTTGTTAGATTATCGGAGTATTTGGCTAATATATATATATATATATATACATATATACATTTTACTTTAAATGACGGAAAGTATCATTTCAAAAACAGATAACTGCTACATTTCGCAATTACGTACGGTTCGTGTAAACTATCTCCAAAGTTTTTAATAAACTTCATTGTTTCATATCTTCCGCCAAAAAAATTCTTACGTTATATTTTAACCCAGTTCTTATAACTGAAACAGATAATATAGCGTAAAACATCAAATATCCTTCTCCTTACATAAATTTATGCATCTAGTTGTTGTAAATAACGAACGTACGATTGTATCTTTGAAACGAATGATTATCTTGCATTAATTTATTTTAATTACACTTTATTTTAAAACTATAAGTGCAAGAAAAATCAAATGCAATTATTTATTTGAAATTTACACTTCCCTTCAATAGTATAAGCGCAAATAATGTCAGTACGGTTATTCAATTGAGTTTCGCTGATTAGCCAAGCAGCGCTGTTGTGGCAGGCAGTGTAACTAACACTTCGGCCATTACCGAGACTCGTCGAAGGTTGCCGATCCATGGAGACGAGCGGCCAGTCTCCAGTCAATCCATCTTATGAAACAGGATAGTGATCATAATCCTGATTTGGTAATGTGTATATATTTCGAATGTAATTTACACCACCATACAGTTGGAATTAATTGCATACATCTGAAATAATAACGCGATTATTACTGCGCCAGTGAAAGCAAAGCTAAATAAATCTTAACTTACATTATGCCACGTTTTAATTCTGGTCCAGGCCACATAGATCGCAATATTGATATCTATGGACAAAGAATATAACAAAAAATATACATCAAACTTATATAAATAAATAAAAAGTAACTAATAATTAATATGTTACTTTAGACGCAATACATACTTTTCTTTAGGTTTTGGATATATAATTTCTTCGCGGATGTATAACGAAATAGAATTCTTATTACATAATGCTCGTTCAATGTTGCAGTAATATCTATGGCCAAAGTAAGTCCAGTAACGATAGCCGGCGCGAGACTTCAGCGTTACGGAACTATGAAACGATGACCAAAGTAGCGTTTAATTCGTATTGTTACTCAGTACATAGTTAAAAACGACAACTCCACAACATCAACACTCTGACCACTATATCAAACGAGAAGTTCAAAATTCCATTTAAAATAAGCTAATGACACTAGGATTCTGCGTACATATACTCAGCCTTAGCGTGTTTGTACCCCTTATTATCCGTATTTTTTATAGTACCCACAGTTCGTAGTCACTAAAGTTATCACAGCCAAAACAGATTGCTGCAAAGAACAGGAAGAAAATCAGTAGTGACCTGTATGAAATAATTGAGCTTGGATGCCAACAACCACCGATTGAAAACTTTTACTAAACTCTTCGAATTTAGATTAATGTCGTCGCCCTTATGAGTTCTTCAGCTTTCCAGATCATCTTTTTCTCAAAAGTCACCATATAAAACTTAAGAGGCATGAAGGTAAGACGCCATGGTGTCTTTGAAGAAGCATATCTCCGGCAGTTAGATGATACGGTATATACAGTCTAAAATATTTACTCAATTTAATAGGTTAATTTTTGTAAATTGAAATTATTTTGAGCAACACCCCGACTGCCTACACTATCGAACGCGTAATGAACGCTGTGAACTCAAACATCGCATGGTCGTCAACCAAATTTATTGCATACTGTGTTATTCTTGATTTTGCGTTCTTACTGTATGAATTTTATTGATCCTGGGATCATATCAATCAAAACAGTTTTTAAATCCCACTGTTGGTTTCTCAGCGGTTGTAGTGAGCTTAAAATGCTTGATCTCTGCGACATTCATCGTTACTAATATCTCAGTGCATAATACAATATATAAGGATTAATTTATGCATTACCTAATCCCTGTTTCAGAGTTTATTATGGGATTTTTCCATCAGTAACTTAAATTGATTTTTCAGTGTTTCGTATCAGTCGTTATTACACTGATATATCTGCTCACCTACGTGTCAAACACGCAAATGCAAAAGCAGCCACACCGTTTTAAAGTATGACATTTGAAAGATAGAAAATTTTCGTGGTGGATTTTTAGAAAAATACCCGCCGTAGGGTTGAAAAACTCGTCTCAGTACAACAATTCATCCAGATTTCAGGTTAGTAAAGGTTTTTAATTTTTGGCGTTTCGCATACAAACCTGCTGGGTTATTTTTGAAAACCAAAGAAAATGGAAGCATGGATAACCGGACCGAAAATCGAACTATGGTCCTCGCGAACGCCAAGACCGAACGCTGGGTTCGATGTTTAGTTATAGATGTATCAAGACAAAAACATTTCGTTGAAAACCACCAAAGCTCTAGGTGATGTCCACCCTCCGCCATTAGAAACGTAAAGCCACTGTGGTACACCGAGCATAGCAATAGTTAGATAAGTACCCTTCCTTTACTGGTGTCCATTGTAATAACTAACTACATTATTAGCTACTTAATTAAAAATAGAGAAGTAGAAAAAGCGAATGGAATCTGCATTCGCTCAGATTTTTTTCCTCTAAAACTGTCTTGTCTTTTTACTATACGATGTATCCTAAATTCTTTGCTATTATCAATTTATATCATGGTCAGGACAAAGTAAAAGACCGAGCGCGGTGACTGATGGGAGAGCGGTAACGCTCAGGCCTCGCATTCGGGAGGACCTGGGTTTGAATCCCGTCCGGTATCCAGATTTTGGTTTTCCATAGTTTTCCCAAATCACTCCAGGCGAATGCCGGGATGCTTCCATCAAAAGTCTATGGCCGAATTTCTTCCCCTTCCTTGCCCCCAGTACTTTCCCATCTCGATTGGTCTCAACGTTGTCGAATCGTAAAGCCATAAGCCGTAAGCTAAGACAAAATAAGACGAACACAACACTTAAACGAAACCAGTTAAGACCCAAGTTGGGCTCAAACCGACGACTTTAAACGACGGAAGCCAGGGGTTAACTCATATTGCCGCTATGGCTGACTGGATATAAATATAGCCCATAGAGTGCAGTGAAATCGAAGGATTGCAGAGAGATAACGTACACTGAATACTGCATGGTAGCAACACACGCTGGACGCAGCTTATATGGATCAACAGTACTACTGAAATTTTCATGTATTGCGGGTACAAGCGTATATTGATCATGCAGCAACCAACATCAAGCATACAGTTCTCGAAACAAGAACAATTCACGTCTGTAGACGCAGCCGCAGTAAACATAAATGGAGCGCAGGTAGTTTAATGAATCGGCAGTGCTACTATGTACTATAGACCAGTGGTTCCCAAATGGAGGTCCGCGGAACCCTGGGGTTCCGTGGAAGGGTCACTAGGGTTCCGTGTTCCATCGGAGAATAAAATGTTCGTTGAAAAGAGTCATAACCGCGCCGTGAGCAGGCTATCATGGTTCTGCATCCGTTTGTGACGACTTACCGATGCGAGACTGGTTTCTCAGCTTACGCTTACAAAAACGGGGATCCGCCAAAAAATGTATGATCAATTAGGGTTCCGTGGCCAAAAGGAAATTGGTAACCGCTGCTATAGACAACAGACTCAGATATTTACGTTAACATGGATCTACGAAGTAGGAAATGGTGAAAGGATGCTGGACGTTGTTATGTTTTGTGGACTGTTCATTTTTGATTCATGTAAAGCTTCTTTGCGTTGTGTTAATATCTCGACTGTCATCAAAGACTAATGGACACCAGTGAAGGCTTAAAGTTTGAACAAATATTTTTGTATGTATCTTTTGGCGTATTGGTGTAAAGTTGCTACCGCCGCACCACTCATCTATGTGGAGAAAAATTCTATAAACTGTAACAGCTTGCATAACTGTCTATTCTTCTGAGAGCAAATTGTAACTAATCCCAATTTTTCCTCTCTTCTTCTCCTCTT
Source organism: Vandiemenella viatica (assembly GCA_031002005.1). Lineage (NCBI taxonomy): Eukaryota > Metazoa > Arthropoda > Insecta > Orthoptera > Morabidae > Vandiemenella > Vandiemenella viatica. Next base: position 63,079,107 of record JARYHS010012519.1, on the reverse strand, counting down.
ATTTGGTTATTGAATCAATATTTGAAATTTACACTAGAACTTGTATAAAATATTTTCAAAATGATTTTTCAGGTTTACAATTTTTGAAAGTAGTTTCTGCTATGTGCATCATAGAAATTCTCAGTGATAACAAAGGTTTACCGACATAATCCGTGACTGCTTAAATTCACACCACATCCGGTTCCTGCCTGCAACAGGGGGCAAACACTGCTTTAAATCTTACACGAACTTTCCCACTAATTTCGTAACTACATTAATTAGTCATGAGTCAAATGATGCCAATTTTACTGTGATGACATTATCGAAATATTAACATTAAAAAAAATAGTTTTACTTTCCACCTTTACAGTGGTTTGCCTAAACTGATCAGAAAATACTTGTTTCTGTCAGTTGGGAAAGAAAAGTTGCAAATTTGATTATCACTGCAGTTAAGATTCGCCTTTCTTTCGCTTATGGCTTTATCCTCTTCGACATCGAGTTCAGTAGAGGCGGAAAAGGTCTGTTGGCAAGGAAAGGGAAGGAACCATCTCGATTTTCGCATGGAGTAATTTGCGAAAACTATGCAAAACCCAAATCTGGATGGCCGGACTGGGATTCGAACCCACGTTCTCCCGAATGAGAGGACAGAGCGTTCGTTACCAGTCATCCACCACGCTCGGTTTAAGACTAGGAAAATTGTAAAGTTAGTAGGTAAGAACATTACTGTTGTAAATAATTTTAGTCCTAAAAGAGAACTCATCAAGAAGTAGTGAATTTGCAAGTACTAGAGGCGTTAACAAGTATGCTACTCAAATGACTCATTTTTAAAAATATACATGTTAGTTTGGTTTCAAAAACTCAAATATTAGCCGATCCATACTTTGCACTAAATAAACCTTGCCGGATTACATTTAATCACCTAAACCAAACGTCTCACTTTAATTAAGTAAACATTTTACGTTTTTATAACGAACTCAATTAAATTCGCAAAATTACGCTGCCAATTATTTTGTCAAAACCCCCTTGTTTTCTTTACTTTTTTATATAAATTTCGTTGTTTTTCAGGGTATATCATATTTTCCGTCTTTCGTGTTAAATTTCCTTCAATTTAGTGCCATTGATGAGTCACAGACAGTCTAAAGGCTCTTTTCTTTTGTAAGTTCAGTTTCCATACCCCTTAGATTTACTAGCTCCCCAGATAGACAAAATTAGTTGAATCTTTTCGTAGTTATCTCTAACTTTCTTTTAAGAGTTTTATTTATTTTTTCTGCGACATTCTACTGTCTCATCACAAAGATCAGTTAGTCGTTTTATTAAAATGGCAAGGATGTTACTAAGTTTTACATAAGTCAATAAATCGATATGGCAGATTATGCAAGATCTGTTTTAGAAGTGAATGTTTCTCTCCTCTGGCAAGGAGATAAAGACTGGTATACATCTGCACATGCCGACAGAAGATGGAAGTCGCTGGCCCGTGAAGAGTTCAAGAGAATCAAGTCGGATTTCCATCTGACTCTCTTCTCTGACCAAGGTGGTATATCCCTGATCTGTCAAACTTTCTACTTCTCCGAAATGACTCGTTGCGAATATTATTCATCCCGAGGCTGTATATGAAACGTGGATTCTGTTGATGTGGAATATCGTGGTCCGTTTGAATTCCAGCCACAAAAAGTTCTTCGTAAAATTTTTCTAACAATGACTGGACCGCTGGTAGAATTTTGGGCAGTTCCAAGTAGTCTGCTTTGAAAAATTATGATTTTAGATCTCAAGGTAAGTAACTGCACATTTGAAATATTTTTTTTGTCAGAAAATACTTAATTCATACAAGTCCCCCTCCCTAACAGCTCTATAATTAGAACTGATTTTCTCCGGTGCAGGAAAGCGTGTAACGTCTTGAGAACTGGGTGGAGAGGATATTTGTACTAATATTTATGATAGTATCCTTGTTGATTCTATGTGAAAAAAACATGTTGAAGATGTAATTCTCATGCTGAATATCATAATAAATATATAGATATTAATCATATGCACCCAAACTCATTAAGAAAACCGACGGCTGTATCTACTGTATTGTTGTCCCTAGGTTCATGTTGGTGACGATTTTGCGATACTGGTAGGAGATAGAACATGCATAATGTTAGTTTATGAAGTTGATATAGCAATGGCTTAACTGCTCAAATAGAGAAATAGCTAAAAATGGAATTAAAATTTAAAGAAGCAAAATATCAAATAAACCATTACAAAAGTAAACATTCACATCGAATAAATATAATTCATGTCTGCCTGCTGCTGCTGCTGCGCCATGTCCTTTTTAAAAAGTAAAGATAGAAGAAATACACTGAATTACTTCGTCCATACATATATTTAATTCTAACTGTAATACAATTTTGAATTTCAGTAACAGAACTCGTTCCTCAATGAGATTTAGCTTCTATAATTCAGATTAGAAACTAAACACAATTCAGTCGTAAAAATATCCTGTTCCTACATTTAAAAACCGATGGTACACCCGTCAAGACTTGATTGCAATCATATGCCGGATTAATTTCCGTTCCACAATTTTACACGGTTTTTCCGTTGGTTTATTTTTTTTTTTTTACTTATTGCTTTATGCTTCGTCGACGGCTAAGGTCCTTAGAGGTGGGATGGGACTGGGTACAAGGAACGGGAAGGAATTCGGCCATGGCCTTTTTGAAGGAAGCAGCTCGAGTTTTTCCGTAATGAAACAGGCAGATGTTCTCCCATTTCTGCTCCAAATTTACACACCTCACAGACACCCATTTTTTACACTTTGAAGACAAATGGCAACGAACAATTTCCTTTACTGGAGAAAAATTATTTCAGTTGTAGATCAAATGTGCCCCAACAGCAAAAAGTTGATTTACGGCCGATTTCGGCGGGCTAACTTCAAGTATTTAGTATAAATAATTTTTGACATCTAATTTATATATTTTAATGTTTTTGTTTTCATTTTCTTTACGCATCTTTCGTCCATATGTTTTCTTCAATAATCGTGCCGGAATACGACCAGAATACGAAAAATAAGGTCACAAACACGCATAAATAAAACTATGATTCAACTTTGCCAGCAATTATCAAAATGTTCCAAGAAACAGAATTTATGGTTATTTATTGTTCATGACAGGTCCTGATACTTCTCACAATCTTTAAACTGTGCAGAATGTTTTCAGTCTTTAATCTTGTTTTTTTCTTTTCTATCTGAACGAATGTTTAAATATTTAGTTTCTACTCGACTTTTCATACATTTTTATTAATTACTTTATCCTTGAAGAATTACTTATCCGCGAGAAAAATAAATACTGCCGCAATAAATTCCACGACATTATGTAGAAAGCTGTAGTTTTATTAACTACTAACCAGCATTAGCCACGGAATTTTTGTACTGCTTTCTTCGTCACAAACTCATTTACTACACATCTGGTCCTTTGATAACAGAAACATTTGTGGTAACTAACCATCATAACTCAGTTTGCCTAAAGACTTATATAACTACCATTTTCGTCCATAAAACAAGGAGAATCTTCTGGTGTTTTTATAACTAGTAGGATTACCGGGTTAGGCCAAGAGACTAATCTCTTCTAAATACTTGCTATAAATTACAGTAGCACTAAATAATTATCACCTGATTGCTCCGTCAGATACTTATCTGTTTCAGCAAATCCCTCCAGGCGCTTTTCTGTAGTTCACTTCCTCTGAATATGTGGCCTTGGGTTCAGATGTCTTACAATACGTCTCCTCAACATTATCTTACTCACTAGCACTTTCTTTGGAATTCTGTACCATTCCGATTACATGTCCACACATTTCTCTCTGTTCTTCTTCGGCGTTTCTTTCAAAGACTCTATTTTCTTCCTCGTTTTATCTTTCCTTGCAATGTTTTCTGCGCACGTAAGTGGCTTAAATATTACGTAGGATATTATAAAAGAGTAAATGGAATTACTTTTTATTCCGAACTGTAACGTATCTTCTTCTTCGCCTTATTAGGCACTGGCTGTCTTTCGAGAGGTTTACTCATCATTGGCCTGGTCAAATGGGGAGCTTTAGTCTTACAGGCGCATTCCCCTGCTGACGCCAAGCATTTTATACCTACTACCAGGTCGTAATACGTACTATACCTAGTTCACTCTGAACTGGCGGCTCAAGGTCATTTTCCCCTCGCCCCACTCCGCACCTCACCATCCCCTCCCTTCCTACCTCTCCGCACCGTACGCTGTATCCAGGCGGGCGAATCATTAATTTCCCCTTCTCATGTAGGGGTACAGGCAGGGGAGTGGGGATAGAGCAGACTGACCTTGAGCCACCTCTTAACTGAACGCGCTATAATGAAGCAAGTGATGTATCTACGGAATGTGTAATTATGTACTTTGTGTGATAAGTGAATTTTTTGTTTGTGAAATTTGTAGTTTATGAGGCAGAGACTAGGGAATGGTCGTGGCATTCGCCTTGCTGGCTGCGGAAAATCTCCCAAAAAACCGCAGTTAGGGGGCGTCCATTAATGACGTGAGACATTTTTAAGGAATTTTGGACCCCCTCTCCCCCCACCTTTCTGGTGAGACTTCGTGAGAACTTGTCGGACCCCCTCCCCTCTAAAATGACGTGAGATTTTGACAGAGACTCCCTTCCCCCCCCCCCCTACTAATTGATCTTGTAACTTTTTGAGACTCCTTTTTTTTAGGTCTCATGCTTCCAAAGGCAGTTATACCCCCACTAAGGTCGGCTTTTGGACGAAATACCCCTCCTAAATTCGACTTTTGCATCATTTGTAGACCTTTTTTTTTCTCTTTAGCTCTACAGTTCTACAAGAATTTCAAAACCTCAAGTGAGATATCCGTTGACCCCCTCCCCTTGGTGAGGTTTCGTGAGATTTCGCCGGACCCCCCCCCCCCCTCCCTATTTCACCTCACGTAATTATTGGACGGCCCCTTACTACGGCCGGTATGCGGGGGCCTGTGCTCGTGATCGGTTTGCGGCTCCTCAGTGCACTGAGCTGCACTGGCGAGTTCCTGGCTGCATCGTATAATTACACTCCGAGTATTTGGCGTTGAAGCATTTCTGTGAGATATCTTGCTCTCTTGCCTTCAGGCAGTTCAAACTGGCGAAGAATCCGGGTCCAGACCGATCGAGTCCTGGCTTTGCGCTTCCTCTTGGATAAATGAAACTCTCTTCATTGTGTTTCATTCCAAGTCGTCCTTGGTCACGGCCGTGTGGCTGCATTACACAAGTTAGATAATTCTTACGAAAGAATCTCATTCTTGTTTCATGCTATCTAAATATTTTGCCGGAAAACACCCTATTCTTGTAAAATCATCAAACCGAACATTTCGACGCAAGACATTATGGCACTGCTTTACTGAATTTGTAGAGACTTTCAAATTCTGCATCCGGTCTAACAGCTAACCAATTGTTATTTCGAGTAATTTTCCGGTATCACCTAGGGTCTTGTCCGTCTGCATCACAAAGAGATATACTTTAGTTAAATAATAAGATTGTGACGAATTTTAAAAAATCACGCCCTTCTCGAAGAAAGAGGCACTGTTCTGACTCTCTTAAAATAAGAAATGAATATTATGCCCTACGGTAGACTTTCGCTCGCTTGAGAGCAGTACAATTGTATATAGTGGCAACTTACTTTCCTCCTCGTTGCAGTGTTAACCGCATTTGACTAATTACTTCCGAAGTGGACTGTACCATTCCACGTTCTATATGAGGGTGAAAGACTAGAAATGACAATACCTGTACTTAAGACGTATGTTTGAGAAAGCACAAAATGTTCCACCAAGTTTAACGGTCACATCAATTCCATCGTACATCCACACTTAATACGTGCTGTGAGAGGGAAGGGGAGGGGGTGGACAACAGACCTTTGGTTCACAATATGGCGATTAGGACTTTTTTGGACAACTATTTCTGCTATCCTGGTGGCCAAGTAATGAATCTGCAAAAATATAGTTTGAACCAACTAGCTGAAATTACTGATTTTTAGCGATCTCGGCAATAACTGCAATTTCTGTGGTCCTTAATTACTTTAACTGCCAATAATCCAAAAGCATCTTTCATTTTTTTTAAAAGAAAGTGTCATTAGCGTCTCAGGTTTGAGCACTAGAGATTGTAAACAAGTAATGAAATCACTAAAAAGACAGTTTCTCTAAAACTGTAGATCATTTAAATTTTACAGTCACTATAATTCAGTTACAGACGGTTCCAAAATTGGTTTATATGATGGCATGTACAGGTAATTTATACTTCTCCTTATCCTTGGTCTCCTGGATCCCTTTCCTCCCACAGGCTTCCACAATGCTTTCTTGATTGCCTCTTCCTCTCCTCTTCTCATGACACGACCGTACCATCTCAATCTTCCCTTCCTGATGACTTCAATAATACTAGCCATTCCAGCTATTTTTCTTATCTCTTCATTTCGACCGAGCGTGGTGGTGTAACGGATAGCGTTCTGGCCTCGCATTCGGGAGGATGGTGGTTCGAATCCCCGTCCGGGCATCCAGATTTGGGTTTTCCATGGTTTCCCAAATCACTCCAGGCAAATGCCGGGATCCTTCCTTAAAAGGGCCATGGCCGAATTCCTTCCCATTCCTTGACCCCCCCCCCCCACCTCCTTTCCCGTCTCTAAAGTATCCCTGAAGTATCTAGGCGTAACAGTACAAAGCAATATGAAATGGGACTTGCACGTAACTTCCGTTGTAGGCAAAGCTAATTCCAAACTACGATTCATAGGACGTATTTTGAGAAGTTGTAATGCTCATACAAAGGAAATAGCGTACTAAACACTAGTGCGTCCGCATTTTGAATACTGTTGTGGAATTTGGGATCCGTATCGCAAGGGATTGATTGACACGTTGGAGAGGGTACAGAGAAGAGCCGCTCGATTCGTGACTGCTAGTTATAGTCCTTACGTAAGTGTCACAGAGCTGATTCGTGGGTTGGGCTGGGATTGTTTGGCGGACAGACGACGTCGTTTTCGTTTGAATTTGGTGGAGAATATGCGAAAATCTTTAAGTTACGAGTGCAACGAAATACTTCTTCCGCCAACCTATTTAGGTCGCAATGACAGGAGGGATAAGATTAGAGCAATAAGATGTCGTACTGATTCATTTATGTATTCCTTCTTTCCTCGATCTGTTCGGGATTGGAATGCACTGAATTAGGTTTGGTGCTTAGCACCCTCTGCCACCCACAGTATTTGTGATTTGCAGAGTATAGATGTAGATGTAGATGTAGATGTAAAGACCTCGCTGTTGAGAGATGTAAAGCATTATTTTTTTTTAAATCTTCATTTCGATTTTCCCAATAGCCGCCTTAGCATCCTCATTTCCATCCTCTCCAGGAGGGCTTCCTCTGTTTTACGTAAAGCCCAGGTTTCTGATCCACAAAGGATAACTAGTCTTACCATAGTCGTATACACTTTTACATAGGTGGAAGGATCTAGTTAACAAGGACCTCGTCTACTTAAGACTGAAAGATAAGGGCGCTGCAGAACGGGAAGGGTGGTTGAAACTCATCAAGGTAGCCGACCCTAATGTTGGGTAAAGGTGATGAAGAAGATGAAGACAGGTAATGTATACTCCGAGTTACATAAATTCGAAGTGACCAGGAATCATGGTACAGACCAATTGCAACACAACCGACAGTATAGCATCAGTGATGCTAATCAAGCAGTTATACTGATTCATGTTATAACCTCATCGTTACACAACTGGATAAATTTTGCTTTCAATTCGTTAATACTTTACCAGTTTCCAAATGTCAGAAAAAGAAGTAAACAAGAAAATCTGTTTCGCTGTCAGGAACCTGATGAAATTAAAACGAATCTTTGAATTATGATTACGTCTATTATGGTTCATAATCCTTCACATAAAAAATAATAATAAAAAATCGCGTTTTCCTGTTCAACTGCTTTTTTTCTACAGTAATTGTAAAAGCTGATCATGTAACAATAAACTGAAACAAGGAAAAAAAACTTAGTTTTTCATTATGTAATACATAACCTTCTAAAAGGTAAGTATCACCGACAAAATCCGCCAAGTGTGTAAAAGAAAAAAATATAATAAACGTTGATGACTCTTTAACTACCGCTGCCCCGTTTTTCGTTAACTGAGATAAAAAATACGCCTAGTTACGATGCTACACAAGATGGTGACAACAATTAATGCCACATAGCAGCATAGTACGATACCAGTTAACAAAAACATAACTTCGCAGTATTCATTTTATCAGCAGTTTTGTGCCCCCCCCTTTTTTTTTTTTTTTTTTTGCTTATGGCTTTACGCCTCGCCGACGTCGAGGTAATTAGAGACGGGATAGGACTGGGGACGACAAGGAACGGGAAAGAATTCGGCCATGGCCTTATGAAGGAAGCATCCCGGCATTCGCCTGGAGTGATTTGGAAACCATAGAAAGCCAAATCTGGGTGCCTGGACGGGGATTCGAACACACATCCTTCCGAATTCAAGATCAGAGCGTTACCGCTCATCCGCCACGCTCGGTAGTTTTATAGCAACAATTTTTTCAGTAATATCATTGTCGTGCCTGTTATGTTTACTCCATTGGTTTCGCAGAGGTAGATCACCGTATTCCCATTCAAGCCTTCCAGTACTGGGAAATAATGAATCCAAACCGTGCGACCCTCGGGCCATTCTTTAACTCTCCGAAGAATTTCCTCCTCTCCGTTCATTGGACAGCAGGCCGAGTAATCCTGGGAAACCGTTCCGGTCGTTCAGTTCAAAGAAAATTCTTCGAATCGTCGAGACCTTAATCGTCGGAACTACAGCCAAACGCACTACTAACGAACTACGCAGAGGAGTTCAACGTAAATGAATACGACACTATAAAATCATTTGATAAAGTTATAAAGAATTTCAACAAGTTTAAAGAACTGAACCTTCATACTAGATTAATTATTTCAGCTAATATGTACATGAAAGTTTAGATAGCTTGTGTTTAAGCTGTCTCCAATGTGTTCGCTTGTATATAAAAATACTTATAAAATATCTTCGAGATTGGCTTACTCCACAAACGTGTAACGGAAATCTGTAAAAAGTTTATATTATGATATCAGTAAATCAAAATATAATGTTATTTTGATCTCATTCTCAAGCAAAATTTCATAAAAGATAGTATTGTCACCTTAGAGATTGTCTCGTACTTTTCTTCCCTTCATGGCTGAACTTAGACTCGGCAAGCTTTGCCCGTGACGAAAGTCAAGGGTCTACGTAAACATTCCATTAGAGGCAGTAATCAAACCAAAGATATTATAATCTCCATTGAGATGAGTCATGGCTGAGCCCGATTACACTGTTTTGCATTTCCTGTTAACATTCTGAGTAAAAAAATTACGCAACATTTCATACTAATTAGTAATTTTTTCTCTATTATAGATCTGTTTACAAACATTCACGCCTACAGTAGAAATTTATCTACGCCGTTCATTATCGCGAAAGTTGCAAAGCAACAAAGAGCATCGCAGTAAAAAAAAACTTAAAACCAAACTGTTATACTCACGCAGTAAATTTTTCATCTTTAAAGGTTCATTAGAGTTGGTATTTTCGTTGACTGGAAATGAATGTGAAAAAGAATCGATCATGACATATATACGAACGATCCCACCGTTTACTACTAACATGGTTCCAAATCTGGATAACTCAACAGAAATTTGAATGTGGTTCCTCTTGAATCCCAGTCTTGACCAGTTTTTTTCCGGCATCATTCTCTCGACTGGTTTGATGCAATACTCCATCTCTTCCTATCTTCATATCTCTTCCTATCTTTATACGCCCTAAATTACCTTCATATATTCTAATCTTTGTCTTCCTATACAGTTTTTCCTTCACTTGTCCCCTCCACTAACAAATTAACCAACATTAGATCATGTAATATAGGATACAGATCACTCCCAAAACAGGGTACAGCATTCATAGAAACGCGAGATTCACTAAAAACAGTGAAGAAGTTGGTGAAGGAGGCGCAACATACAAGGATGGAAGTCTTGAGTCGCAATCATCGGCCGCAATTGAACCACATTGTGGAGCGGATAAACATGGAAACGAAGTGCAGCTTGAGAAAGACATTATTTTTGTCTTGAGGGTTGTTCCTGTGGAAACTATAGATAGATGGAGTAAATAGAAGGGGGAAGGGAACTTTTTGAGTTGTTTTCTTAGGCTATAAGTTATGTTGGGGCAGGACTGTGCCATTTTTAGGTTTGAAGCTAGTGGTGAGGCGATAAGAAAAGAGGATACTGGTTGCAAAGGCACAATGGGAAAAAGTAAAGAAATAATTGAAGCTGACGAAACAATAAAAAGGGGAGGTCGCAACAATCCAGTTTCGATCACTAGTATGAAATTAGAGTTTTACTGTTTACCACAGTGAAAGAGTGCTTTGATGGCGCAGTGGTTAAGGCGTCTGCGTGCAGATCGAAAGGTCCTCGGTTCGAAACCCGGTCTCGGCTGAGATTTTCAAAGGTATGAGACACAGCTTGCTGTGTAATGAGAATGCTTCCGTGGTTCGGACAGTAGGTTCCCTATTACAGGTAGGATTACCGGGTCAGGTCAGGTAGGCCCGGCAAAGGACACATTGCGTGGCGAATCAAAAACCCTGTCACCCGGCGGGCGAAAAATTCTTCGGGATCTTCTGGCCAACAATACCATGCTATAATTATATTTTGACCGTATTAAAAGAATGTATATATGATGAAAATGAGGCACTTTCGAGGAAACTAAAGTCATATTTAGAGTTCAGAAGTCAACGTAAAATTGTTGTTATTGATGGCATTTAAATTTATCAAGGGTTGACCAGGTAGCAAATACGATAGATAACACAAGAGAACATATTTTCGGATATATTTTAGTAAGGGAAGGAGACTTTCTCAAATGGTAGAGAGGACGTGGGGACCAAACGTGTCGGATATCTTCCTAGTTAAGCCTGACGATAACCTTGTGGTGTATCAAAAACACTGAAGAACTAAGCGATGTCAAAGCAGCTCTCTTAGACACTACAAGGTTCAGTAGCCAAAATTGAAGGTGTTTATATGTATAATTATAAGAAAGGCACATATTTTACAACTTAAGAAATATTTCTGGGACACAGAACAGTAAGTTCGGGCCCAGTATTCAAAGGATGCGGATTACAATCCCCGCCCTGCCATCCAAATTTTGGATATCCATCATTTCACCATCCTTCTACAATCTAAAGCATCATATTTTCAAATGCTACTATGACGCACAGAAATTGTATTTGTTCATTGTCTGCAAATGAACCCAATATTCTAAGTAAGAAAAAGGACGAAAATCTTGAAGTCCCAAACGGAATATGAAGCCTAGTAGTCTGCTATAACATGTGCTTTTTTTTATGCCTTTATGCCTTGTCGAGGTAATTAGAGGCAGGAAAGGACTGGGGGCAAGGAATGGGAAGAAATTCGAACAAGGACTTTTAAAGGAAACATTCCGGCATTCGCCTGGAGTGTTTTGGGGAAACCCTGGAAAACCCAAATCTGGATGTGCGGACGAGGATTCGAACCCGTGTCCTCCCGATGTAACATGCAAGTAAGGTAACAGGGCGGTTGCACTTTTTTAATTTTGAAGGTTTAATTAAACTCATTAGATTCTTACGTATCATCCATATTCACTATGCCATATAATAAAATACTAGCAGTAAAAGGCAAAAAGGGGGACTCTTGTTTCGATATACGGTCTGGAAATCCAGGTTTCGATTTTAAATAGTTTTCTAAAATCACGGCATGTGAATACAGGAATGGTTCTTTCAGAAAGGTCATAGCCAATTTTCTTTTCGTTCCAATTATCTCCGGCGCTAGTGACTCCGACGTCGACGAACCGCAAAGGTCTAATGAACAGAAAAATACGTGAAAAGAACTCAACAGCAAACCGTCTAACTCAAAGAAATAGCAAGTTGTTCGAAATATTCGTGACGATCAGCTGATCGAAATGGATGGATTGGAATCAGGGTGAGACCTTAACCTTCGCCAGAAATGAAACTACGACCTCAATGTTGAGACGATCTTTCGGAGAGGCTTTCAAGGCTTGACAGAAGCGAGATCATAATAGACGGTGCAAGTCTGAGCTAGCGTATTTGGTAATATGAGCTATTCCGAGACATTCTGTGGTTCTGATTTCACGTTAAACTGTATGTACTAGAGGGCTGTCCTACCTCTAACACAATGACTTAGTATGCCTTCTTTTGGAGACTCCAACCAACCTTCGGGTTGTGGAGTAAGTTAATAGTGAAAGATATTTGCCGAAACTGGTAGCACTATCTGTTACTTGGGAATAAAAATAATTAATTGTTGTACAAGTTAATTCGAAGTACATCCAAGTGTCAGGCAAAACATTATTCGTAAATTTCTTATGGAAGATGAAGTTACTTTTTCAAAGTTAGTAAGAGATAGAAGACAGCTAGAATAGAAGAATTGTGAAGTATTAACGTAGTAAAGTTTTCAAAGATGATCAAGTCAAGAATAAACTGCACTCCTGAAATCGAAAACGGTTGCACCTAAAATATTTTTTCTCGAAGGGTATGTAAACTATCAGAAAAAAATGGCGTCAGGGCGTTGCCAAGGAGTAAAATAACACAGCAACACTGTAGTATCTGAAATATTTTTACAACTTTCACAATAATTTATGATTTAAATTTGAATTTGCAATGGAACGACAGCAAAAATTAGTCACTGTGACACTGTCGTGATTTTAACTTATTCCCTTTCATCGCGATTATAAACCATTGGAACACACGGTCAGATCGATTCATGCCCCAGGGCGGATTCGAAGAGGCTACTAGACAAGATCTTTCGCTGGAACTAATTCAAACATATGTAATCTCACTGGGCAGGCAATCTCGTAGACGAAAATAAACCACAAACAAAGCTAATATAATCTAATTACAGCATGAGCAATATTGGTCCAGGGATCATACGAGAGTATTCTGTGTTAGATTAAATATAGCAGATTTTAGAGCGATCTAACTTTTTTGTTTAGTCTGAAGAACTAATGTACTATAAAGAGTACAATTTTTAGTCTGGGCAACACTTTAACCTAACAGCAAACACATCCAATTTTAAACCTAAAAAGTCACACGAATTTAAATTTTTAATATTTGTTCATGCTTCCATTACGTTGTGAGATAACAATTTCGTGTGGTCTATTTTTGTTAGCAGGTGTGAAGTCCGCCCATGACTTGGTCGCCTACCCTAAGCAGATAAGGGAACCTACAGTTTAACGTGGAATCCGAACCACGGAGAGTTATAGCGTCCTTCACATTGTTAAATGAAAGCTTTGCTCTAGATAAAGGTCAGTTTTAATGACTGTAAAATTCCATCTGAGACAGTGATTACCATTTGTGCCACCAGACCACTATAAATTCGTATAGTCTTACGACATTGTGACAAATTTGCCATGCATCCAGTCCCCTCTGTCATGACAGCACTTGCGTAGAATATAAACCTCGGAAAACCCTGAAGTATTTATATGAACAAAGCAAAAATCATAACAATTCCTTGCCGCGCCTGTATTTGAATCCTGAACCAAGAATTTTGGAAACAAGCTTCTTATACACAGAGCTACAGAATGGCTCGTGTGAGATAATTAGTAGCGATACTAATAACGTGATGTTTGTAGTATTTTTCACCGACAATATTGGCAACAATGTACAATTAGGACTGCGATACTTGTTGCTGTTATTATTTTGGGGCTTTAGGGCGCGTCGACGCCGAGGTCATTAGCACCCTTGACTACGATATTCGTGTTAGTTCTAGTGTACTTTGTGCTCCAATAGATCTGACCTCCCATTTAACTTAGCAGGCCAGGTCATTTTAAGTGAGTTTCTTAGCGAAAACTCAAAACTGTCAAATTAACACAAAGTGGAGGTACCAAAACAAATCTTCTTTAAATGAATTATGGACGCCCTCCTGTCAGCTGACCATACTGTTTCCGTTATAGTTACGGGAATAGGTCCCACATTTTTGTCTCAGAATTACGTGGTGCTCTAAACTAACAAAGAATACACTTTGGCATGAAAGTTTTTTTGCTTGCCGTACAGATGATAATACTCACTTCTCTCTCTCATCTTAGATTTTCGCTAGTGACCTTTTGTCTCAAAAAATTTTCAGTGCCAGTAAGAAAGAATAGGATTAAGTTCCACTTTGTTTGTTCTGCACTGTAAATTACTCAAACTTTCATAGTTAAACTTCAAGATTTTGTTTATTCTAAGTAAGGCATTATTAATATCTCGATCTAAAGTTTCCGCGGATCAATTTCGTGCTAGAAAACACTAAACATCTCTAGGACATTAATCCACTCCTTTCGCTGCTCTCTTTATGCAACAAACTGCATTAATTAGTTCATCGTAACACCCTTATTAAATTCATCGCTTCTGATATAATATGAATCAACTTTTTTTTTTGCTGGTGCTTTGTATCTTGCCGACAACTCAAGGTCAAGGCAATTAGGTTTTTTTAATAAAAAATAAAAGCGACACTAAGGAAACATATCTTTGTGCTCCATTTTAAAATTTTATTTTTTTATGAACGCTTCCAGATGGTGAAGTAATATTCCAGCATAGTTCGAAAAAACAAAAATTGTTAACAAATTTCTATTATTTTTTTCAGATTGTTGTAACCCACCGGAGCGTGTGCTCCATTGCAATTAAATTAAATTAAATTAAACATTTACTATCCGGTATTTCGGCTGAAGCATAAAAAATTAATTTGATTGCACAGATCTGAGAGTTTGACCGAAGAAAGTGCAGTCTTGCTTAGTATTTTCTAAAACACAAACTCACCATCTAGGATAGATTAAGATACAACGAAGCTTTTATTCAGACTGGCTTCATTATCATTTAAAATATTTTTTCCCGTTTTAACTGTTAGCTTTAGCTCATTTTATCATTTTGCGACTCACCAACAGCGAAAAATTCAGTATCATTAACGACGACGTATTACAGTTGTTTCAGACTATGAGAGCCATTCATGGAACTCACAACGAACCAGTTCAGTCCCAATAAAACAAATAATTTTTATAAAAATTTGCTCACATTGTAATGTCATTAGTGCTATCCATCGTAAAAATATGCCACAAATCGGAGGAGACAACAAAAGGTTTAAAAACTTACTGGTTTCGCAGAACTAGAAAATATGCAAATTTAGATTTCAAAGCATCCTTGCTTTTGTGTAGCCTTAATTATTTCCAGCGTGTTGTTTAGACGCTTGATATTTTCTGGTATTAATGCAGATGAATGACCTTGACTTGTGTGACTAATAAACAGCTGATATCGCACTACTCTGCCTGGTCTGTTTTAACTCTGATAAAACGTGACAAATTTTCAACAAATTTAACAGTATCTTGTGCTCAACAAGTATAATGGTGTTGGAAGTCCGTCCAGCATGATATAGCGCTTTTCATGTTTGTTTATTGACAGCTAATCCTTTGTTTTCACCGATACGGTTCGCGTAGCATTTGCGACTTTTTATTTATTTATTTATTATTATTATTATTATCTGTCATAGATAGCAGTTTTATATCAGTATTCCTCTGTATTTTGATTTAAAAAATATATCAAGTTGAAATTCATTACAACAACTTTGTTTGCTGTTCTAAAATGATTTCTGAATTTAGGATCCAAGTATGAGCATTATGCTCATTTATTCTTTCGGTATAGAGCAGAAAGCTAAAAACTAATAATCAATTGTGAAATGATTCAGATAAACATACACAATTATTTTGCGAGTATGAACACAAATATTTTATCACTCGTGGCCCTACTGAGTGTTCATAAGTTTCTTTGGGTTTCAGTTGTACATATATGCTGACTGATTTATAAAGTGTAACATAGAACTGAAAGATTTCTGAAGGCCGTAATGTGCAGAAAATTGTGGTTTTACGTTAAAGTTTTTGGATAAAATTATGGTATAAGCATAGCACATTTATGTTAGCCTATAGTCACTAAATTTTGTGATGTTGTTTCTTTTTATCAAAAATTTGTTAATAGAGAACTTCACCTGAATGCATCAACAGTGAAACTAACCGAAGATAAAAGTTAACAGCAAGGTTATCTGTTAGATAACTGAAATCTTTCGTTCCTTCATGTTCTTCATGGTTTACGTAAACAATATAACACGCGATCATGTTTAGGATAGGAGACTAACCAGAAAATACGAGAGAGTTCCGCTACGTGCCAAAAGACATATTTGTTTACAATATCGTCCGTTTTCTGGCAGGGTACCAGAGAGAAACAAAGAAAGGTGGAGCAACCAGTTTCAAAAATTAAGACCTACATACTCGCTCTAAAACAAGAATCTTCATACCTGTTGTACTGGATGGGTGAGCTGTATTTGAAACCGGTAATAAAAATTTGTCGAAACAGTTTCAAGATTTCACCCATATTATAGGCCTTTCTTTCTGTTTCCTATCACTAATACTAAAATTACACATAAAAAATTGTGGAAGTTACAAAAGTTTATTCAACAGCGTTCAAGACGCGTGAAGAATAAGGGATTGACTGCGATGCTTCTCCGGTCTTTCAGTCTTGCCACAACGTAAACACCTTTAACATATGATGAAATCACGCCTCTGTGGCGTGCTGCCTACCTGGGCAGAGACGTTCATGATGGCAGGAACCCCTCCGCAGCTGACAGTGTGCTCGGGGGCGTGACCTGAAGTGAAGCCGCCCCCCGGGGGCGACGGCCACTCTCCGGGGGCGGCTGCGGCCGGAGGCGGCATCGGGGGAGGCAGCGTCGTCCTGGCTAGCGCAGCGCGCATCGCCAAGGGTAGTAGGATAGCACAAGCCCACATGGCCAACACCTGACGGCTACAACACGGTCTACCGCGCTCACCAGGCATTCATCACAGCCAACTGGCCAACGCTGAACGTAAGAGAGACGTCCCCACGGATCACTTTTGCTGATTACCTTCGTCTAATACTAACGTCGTAAGTCGAAATGGCAAAAACTTGATTCAGCTCCAGTCGTCGTCAGAATTAACAATTCGAACAAAGTTTACGTCACGATGTCTTCAAGTCGCACTCTCTGGAATGCTTCCTTCCGAAGATGAATCTTCTGTCGTATGTCTGCTGTCGCCAGAGATAATGCTCTTCCGACAGCTTTCTTTCTCGGCACAACCACTGCCGAATCACGAAAGGCGGCAAAATGATACCTATAGGGCAGTGCCAGATGCAACTAATTCCTTCGGATCTTAAAGGGGCGCTGAGAGTTCTTCACCAACTTCAAGCTAGGTATCGTCACACAAATTGGATTTTCTTGCTTCAGCCAGATGTTCAGGATGGCCTTCTGTTCCCCGTTGATGCGAAGCTAACTCGTGCGGAACCGTAGTACACTGCAAAGCAGAAGTTGCACCGATGATGTTGTTTTCTTCTTTCGTAGAAATTCTAAGGTGACGGCTATTACTTTTCTAGCAAACGAAACACAGTAAGGCCCGTCACCTGTGTAGAGGTCTACCGGCCGAGTTGTCGGGGGGGAAAAAAATATTGAAGTGAATAAGAAAAATAAAGAGAGGAGGTGCGCGCAAGTTTGCGACACCCTCTCGCGTTTCGGCTGTGGCGGGCGCGTCGCCTGGCCTCGCGTGCCTTTATATACGAGGGAGCTAAGCCGTTCGCCCCTGCAGTGCGTCAAACCCGGCGGGGGAAGACCCGGCAGTGCGGCGCGAGAGAGCGAAAAAGACACACTCGGGGCTTCGAGCCACTGCACTCGACCGACCGCCGCTGCAGCTGGCACACGACAACGCCGCGCACTGACAGCGAGCGGCTAGCCGCCGCAGGCCGCCGCCAGAGGCGCCACCTCCGCCGCGTCGAGCCACGCGACCGCTCCCCCCACCACGCGCCCCTCGGATGCGCTGTCCCTGAGCTCAGTCTCCGCTCAGCTGCAACGCCGGGTGTGTGGGAGGGCTACGGGCGAGACGGCACTGTCGCCTAATTAACGTGACGAGATTAAGGCGCCGTGTTCTCTTGTTCCAAACTAGCGTCTGCCCGTTAACTGATTCAAGTGGCCGAGTCAAGGGTTACATTTATGCTCCTCGACATAGACACTTTCTGCACCACTGCTTTTTTACAAAACTCTTTTCAAAATTAATTTTTAGTTATAAGTACAAATTGTAATTTGTAGGTTGTAAAGTTACAAAATATTATGGGTTATTTTCAAATGAAACTTTAAAAATATCGTTGTATTTGCTGCTTTAAAACAACGAAAATGATTGTGATTTGTAAATAACTCATAATTGTAATTCATAATCTGTAAATTACTATTTCTGTACTTTTCCAGGGATTTAATTTATTGAAGACTACATGAATACCACGTCTGAAAATGTTTGGAATACTACATAATTTTCTACTAATAAGGCGGTTTATCGAGACATGTGGTAAGTCATTAACGTACCTTGAAAAATTACGTTGAGAAACATGTTTACTAAAGCAGACCAAAATTTGTTGTTTTGAGTCTATACCCACACTCGTTTGGATGAATTCTGTGGTAGTACTACTGTTCCAGCCTGAAAGATGCAACCTTCGCAATCAGAATATTGGCACGGGTATTAAGTTTCTAACGGTTATTAGACTGACAAGATCTAAACTTCGTCTTGCCAGTGGCGACTGTTTCACTCTGTTGAAGAGTAGAGCTTACAAGAAAATTATCACGTACTAGGTAGCGGTACGGGAACAAATGTTCAATAAATTCCTGTCAGTTTTCCCTTAAACTCTCCTTTCCAATGTCAACTCTTTTCCTGCTTCTCAAAATTATTCTCTGAAACCACAATTCAGAAACTGCCATACTAATTAGCTTATCTGAAAAGCAAAGCTGTGTTTCTTAACGAATCAATGTTTAATACCATTAGACGTGTGCTCTTGATTAAATGCTTTTGATAATCTATTTTTATTTCTGTCCCAGTTTTTTTTTCGAGACTCCTCGTTGTTGTTTTCAAGGAAGAAGAAGGAAGTTGGCCATATCCTTTTGAAGGAACCTTCCCATGATTGACCTGGAGTCATTCTGAAAAACATCAAAAACAGAATCTGGATTGGAAAGGGATCAAGCCGAATATCAATTTCGAACGTAAATTGCGCACCTGCAGGCTAGGTTTCTGTTTCCTTTCCTGTTTCTTTCGGATATTTAAAGGATTGTTTCCACATTTTATACTTTCGGTACTCTTTTATTGTTTACTTTCTCATGTGTTTTCTAAAAAAAAGTATCAATTTCTTCACTAGCTGTTCTTTCCTCTTAGTAAACCCTTTCATATTTTCCGCTCTTCAAGCCAGAACGTTAGCTACTATCAAACACCGACTTTATAAATTCGTATATTTTCATTTGTACTTCCATTCAGGTTCAGATTTTTTTAATCACTTTAATTTTTTCAATAAACTTAATGGTGATATTTTTGTTGATTTATTACAGCGTCTTGAAGATTGTAAATAGTTTTTTTTTCCTCCTCATGCAATTCGCAATTCAAAATATTTTGAAGCGCTTACAAAAGGGATTTATCCAAATAAGAATAAACAGCATTCTGATTTTCCTAAACTTATCTTCCAATATTAAACCTTAAGAAAAATTATTTAACTGTAATTTTACAAAACTAAATCAACCTACTGTACTCCTTTTTGATTGGAATTCATTATTTTTTTTTAAATTATAACTGGGTTTCTATCTAAAACCCACTATAAACATTCCATGAAAATGAATTTCAAACATGCTTCTGAAAACTAGAAGAAATGCACACATCGTCTGAGAGACTGCGAGTACCTGACTTCAGAGGTGTTTTCAGTAGCTATGGCTTTACTAGCATTTGGAATTTATCGATTATCCAATGGCATTTTAGAAATTTTACGTCTGAATGCGTGTCAATCATGGTGGTAAAGGAAAAGAAGCCAGACAGCCAGGGTTCGATACCAGTCCAAGCCGACGATTTTTCTCCGAGGTTTCCCAACTCTCTCCCACTCATGGTTTCAAATGAGTACCGAGGTATTTGTGGTTTTCGGACGCGGTGTTGCAATAGATTTGTTATCCCCACTCTAAAGATAAGGCATAGAAAAGGAATACGAATCTACACTTCTTTTAACACTTTCCATCCCCTTCCCTCTACAACAGTCGATCCAAAAGTCTGATAAAGGGGGATATTACAAGATAGCTATACCCGCGACTTCGTCCACGGTGAAAATTGAGACTTCTGCTGTTAATTCAGAGATGAACTATCAAAGAAATGTTGGATAGGTAGGAAGAAGCAGAGGTACATCACTTTTTTTTCTAATTGGATCTCATCCTCGTTTTCTAAAGTTAGGTTGTATACAAGTATTTGTGCATTATTTGTTTCTGTCGCTCCTTGAAAATACCACCATCTTGCAATATTGATGACCCACAGACACATTTTAACATGGTTGTCATAGCTTCTCTGAAAGAAAATTTGGTACTATTAAAAGTATCCTACATTTTAACAGATGGCATAATGTATCACTATGTGCAATTTCGATAAAATTCATTAGTATTTGAATGATTCATGGACAGACAGACTAAAATTCCAAATTTTACAGTTTTAGCATCTATGTCATCGGTAAAGAAAATTGCAATTATTTAAACAAAAAATAATGATCGGCCACACCTTTTTTCTACCATTTTACTATATGGTATAGACTATAACTCTCATTCCATGAAATATTTAGATAGCATCATAATCTATTACACGAAATTAGTTGTACAGTACTATTTGTTGATGTCTAAACTGCTGGTGCTTAGGTAGTGCTGAGAAGTAACGAGTCTCTTAACGTAAAGTAATTATATTTCTGATAATGATTGCACTGACACTGCACAAAATACTAAAAACGATCAACGTTTTGTATCTTGTTGCGCACATTATGCAATTCACTGTAGATAGGAATATCATTAATATATAGACTCAAAAGAAGAATTTGGTTGGAATTTTTTTTATTTTTTTTACTTATGGCTTTATGACTCGTCGAGGTCATTTGAGGTGGGATGGGACTGAGGACAAGGAACAGGAAGGAATTTGGCCATGGCTTTTTGAAGGAAGCATCGCGGCATTCGCCTGGAGTGATTTGGGGAAACCATGGAAAACCCAAATCTGGATGCCCGGACGGGGATTCGAACCGGCGTCCTCCCGAATGCGAGGCCAGAGCGCTAACCGCTCACCCACTACACTCGGTCCAGTAGATGAGCAAAAATGATCGCGCATGGCATTTTGGAGAATGCGAGTTCAAATTCCCGTCCTATCATCTAGATTTTGGTTTTGTATGGTTTCTTGACATCACTCCAGGCAAAGCCGGGATGTATCGTTCAAAATGCTATGACAAAATTCCTTCCCATTTCTTGTCCCCAGTCTTCCCCATCTACAATAACTTGTATGTCTACAAGGCATAAAGCACTAAGAAATAAAAGAATTTTGCCACGTTAAACTTTTAAGTTAGTTACTACTCAGATTCAATTGAATTAAAACATAACAAACATTTTAACTTAATTTTTAATAATTTTCTCCTGGATTTAGAGACTAGCGATTAACTGTAGATATTTATTTCCAATTCTGATAAAACATTTCAAGAAAAAATTAAACAGACGAAACTGGAAATCTTTATTTTTATTTGAATAAATCAATTCTGACTGATTTCTAAATCCACGTATTTTCCTATGTGTCGAACTCATAAAATATAAATTATCCGCGTGGGATTCTCGGGTTCTTGCACATTTAAGCCACAACTTAAGTAAAATTAATAAATTAGAAAAATTAAATACATTTAATTAGGGAATTTGATTTGAAACGGATGTATAGGCAAATTAAAATAGTTTGTCAGATAGGCTAGTGGAAGAGTACCACAAGAAAATAAGGACTCCTCCACCTATTTCTGATTCTGGTAGACTTCTTGAAAATTTGTTTACCTAATTCTCCAACTGGAATGAAAATAAACTACCTCTCAAAGACTTGATCTATTTGTCCAATTAAAAAGAAAATACACCAGCCGTCCTGAAGATAGGGCTCGGATTTTCAATAAAACGTACTGACATGTGATTCTATTGAATACCCAAGTAAATAAAATCGACAAGCGGCTAATGATTTCTATAGTAGAGACGACATGAGCACCTCGACACTGAGGTTATGGAATACAGCTGAGTACGAAAACACAGATACTTACATAGTTTTGTTGCATTTGGAAACAGCCATGTTACTTGACTGTATGAAAATGAACAATATAATGGGTTTTGTTTCCCAAAATTTTTGAATACAACCACGACAAAACTTTTTCATGACTTTGGTACGCCCAGTATGTCGGATGTCAGGTACGACATGCACTTTGAGTAGCGTAGGAGGCCATTTATCTCAGTAAATTTATATCAACAGTTTTTTAGAGTTTTTAAGAACAGCTGTCTATGAGCAATGAGGAAATAGCCGAACAGTGCGGGATGTTGTATGCCGATACGTGTAAAACTGATTTTGTAAATCTTGCCAAGCTTTCCACACGTCCTCACATATTACAGATCACCGAAGGAACCTCGAATCGATTGCTAAGCACTCATCGACCTATGGCCAACTCTGATAGTTAACTTCGGTGGGGCTACCAGCCAGCCTAGCTACTAGCAGTACTAGAGGATTGCGAAAATTCTCCTCAGTGTATTTCATCGTCTGTATTAGCTGTAATACTTTAATGTCATTTGAGAAATAAACTGAGGTTCCCAATGCGGCAATTCTATTTGTTCCACTGATCCTAGTAATTCACAAGATGGATGATATTTCAAACAATAAAAGAAACACCGCAAGTCAATATGAAAAGTATGAAATAAGCTATTAACACAAACTGCCCCCACAGCAGTAACGACACAGAAAAACTAGGAGTAGAGCGATTGAAGACAGTTGAATATTTGAGATAATGTGTGAACATGATTGAGGAAACAGGAGGGTAATAAATAATAGACAAAGATGCGCAGAGGTTTTAAAAAAAAAAATTAAAAAAACCTTGTTATACACTGATCAGCTAGAACATCATGGTCACATACCTACTATCGATATAAACCCGTCCAGACGTTAACAGTGTCACCTGTCGCGGCATGACCACTAGTCAGACACACACACGGTGCATTTAGTGTCAGTGAGAGTGCTATGCGTGTTTAGAATGGGGAAGGCGCGCGATCTATCTGAGTTTGACCGAGGGCAGATTGTGATGGCCCGGGGGTTAAGCACGAGCATTTCTGAAGCTGCAAGACTTGTCGCGTGTTCGAGGAATGTTAGTGTATTCAACAAGTGGTGAAACCACGTCCAAACGTCAAGGGGTTGGGCTGTTACCCCTGATTGCAGGTGTCGGACGTCGTATGCTGGACAGACTGGTAAACAGGACAGGCGGCGAACTGTGGCGGAACTGGCATATTGGGCAGAGTACGAGTGTGTCTGAACACACAGTGCACCGAACAATCTTAACGATGGGGCTCCGCAGCCGAAGACCCATGCAAGTGCCAATGTTAACACCACGACATCGGCAACTACCGGCAACTACGACTGAAATGGGCACGTGACCATCATCACTTCACGTTGCCACAGTGGCAGAGCGTTGCATGGTCTGATGAATCCCAATATCTTCTTCATCATGCCAATGGGAGGGTGCAAATCCGCCGTTTTCCAGGAGTAAAGCTTCTTGACACCTGTTCTGCGAAATGGAGACAAGTTGGCGGCGGCTCAATTACGCTCTGGGGAATATTCACGTGGGCATTCATGGGTCCAGTGGAGCTCGTGCAAGGCACCATGACGCCAATAAGTATCGTACACTAGTTACAGACCACGTATACCCCTCGTGACCATGTTTCCCAACGGCAGTGGCATTTTTCAAGAATATAATGCGCCATATCACAAGGCCGGGAGTGTGTTGGAGTGGTTTAAGAAACACAGTGACGAGTTGCAATTGATGTGCTGCCCCCCCCCCTCCCCAACTCGCCAGATCTGAACCCGATCGAACACATTTGGGATTTGATTGAACGTTCAGAGATCACGCCCCCCTCCCCGGAATTTATGGGAATTAGGTGACATGTGTGTGCAGATGTGGTGCCAACTCCCTCCAGCGTCCTACCAAGGCCTCATTGCTTCCACGCCAATACGCGACGCCGATGTTATCCGTGCCAAAGGCGGACATACCGACTATTAGGTAGGTGGTCGTAATGTTCTGGTTGATCAGTGCATGACTTCCATAGAGTAGGTAAAAATTTAAAGGAATTATATACATGACTTATTTTGCGCCGATATTGATGTTTGATTCAGAAATATTGATGATGAAGAAGAGGGTAAAAAATACAGATAGTAAAAATGAAATTTATATAAAGTATAGCTACAGTATCAGAAACAAGGAGATAGTAAATGAGGAACCACAACAAAATAGGATAGAAAAATCAAGCTTACAACGGTTAGCTAAAAGAGAAGGAGAAAAGATGTTACCAAGGAAGATGTTAGACTATTAAGTTGAAACTAAAGAGTCAGAGAGACGTCTGGTTGAAAGGAGTTAAGTGGAAAAGCGTGAATTGTAAAATGAGATTTACTTTAAGAATAGGAAATGTTGGGAAAGGCTCATGTTCTAAGCCAAGCTGTGAAACATTCATAATAATGACAAAAACGCGCGTAATGATATGACATAAAGCATCAAGATAATGCTTTAACACACTGATATAATACCCAAAGAAGAGGTAACAACATAAAATGGAGACAAGTTCTCATTTTTCTTCTCGTGCAGTGAGAAAATGCGATGGGAAGATCTTACATTTATTTAAATCCTCTTTGATTTGCACTTAACTGTAAATTGCTTGGGACATGGATAGAGAAGAGAAAAATAAAAGTACATATACCAGTTGCAAGATAAAGATCCATTTAAAGCACACTTTCACATCGATTACTTGAAAGAAATTCTACTCCATTACGCCAGTTACGAGCAGAGTTATTAGTCAAAATCAATATCAGATGGTAAGATAAGCTTTCAAATAGACATCCAAAATTTATTCATCTCACGTATGTCAAGGCAAACTGCTAAATACGAAATTCTTAATACTATCGCTACTGTAAGTTACGGGCAGATAATTTCAGTTAACCAACGCTTAGATACATTATTCCAGTGAAAGTCATTGTTAGGAGTGTTGCTGGCCCCCATTATATAACGTCTTATTTTTGTCAGTTTCAGCAGAAATGGAAAGGAAATTTCTACGTGGGGAAGGTCTAAGTTTTCTGTTGAAACTCATTAAATCAAATATTAAAAAAAAATATTATGCAGCTGTGTTGTAAGCGATATATTATAACAAAAGATTTGTCATTACTCCAACATTTAGTTAAAAAGGTACACACACTTGTCTTGGGGAAAGCACTTAAAGCTACTTCAGGAGACAAAAAAGTAAAGATCTGTTGAAATTTCGAAATAATACTTTTTAATCTTCATATACATGATCGGTTTTGTATATACCGATAATTTACCAGCGCGAATCAAGCTGAACACCCTGCAGTATTTCGTGCCGCAAGCCCGCAACACATAAATGTCACCGTGGTTGCGTTTGATAGGCAATACCTGAAATCGAAAAAACAATGGTAAGCTTTATTAAACTGCCAACAATTGTTAGATATAACCTAATCCAGCTTAAATGATAAAGCTCGCCAGTTTTTACTTTCTTCACATCTTAAAATAGAGAGACGGTATAAAAATCGTGTGAAATTTGATATGCAAATTATATCCCTTCCATTTTTTGTGCCCCCTGAATCCTTTATGGTTGTTTTGTGTTTTACAAAGTCTATCAGCCAGTTTATAGACGTTTATCTGTCAATATCAATACCAATACTTAAATTTATATGAGTCTTCGTGGTCAGATAAACGGTCGGAGAATTTTATGGTTACTATATACATAATTTTCCCGTGGACCACAATATTTAGACTATTTAGACTCTACTGTTTATTCCAAATTTCGGTTAAATATTTCAACGAATTTTTGTGTATTGAGTTACCTGAATTCATTTTGATTATTTGACACCATATCTGTCACTGCTTCCACAACAGATGTTTGCGAACGTGAAAAGTTGAACAATATGTGATGTATTCAAGATATAATTTATTCAGAAGGTATTAAAGAGAAGCAACTTACTTTCTGCTATTTATAATTACCTGGCGCCGTAATTCCGTAAGGAACCATGTAAATTAAGGTGGAAAAAATCTTTCTTCTGACAACCTTTTCGGATGCTGAGAATGCAGTCAGCTATATTTGATAGCTTAAATCCGTTTATAAACGTTTGTGTCTGACTACATTTTCTCACCAAATTCTCTTTGAAGTATTTTACAATTATTCTTTGGTTTCACATTCCTTTTGTATTCAGTTTCATACAAATAAATTGTTCTACTCACGGATACACTTCTACTTCATTCATATTTTCTAATAAGTAAAACAGAACTTGGTTAAATTGATTAGTGCTTCTTGTGCATGAGGCATTGCTATCAATTTCGACATTTTCCTCTTACACTAGACGCTGAATTTAAATCTTAATAGTTCTCACCTAATTATTTTTTACTCTATAATATTCCCTGAACATCAGTGGCAAATAATTAAGTAATTTTTATAGGAGGGATTGTACAAGGCGTATACTGTAGATGAGGCATGGAAAGATATTGGTGTAGGTATGAAAAGTAACCAGACCAATCAAAGTTTGGTGAAATTATACTTTTTGCAGTTCCGTACTTCATTCCTATTTTGTCGTTCCGCTATCCGTCCTTCTAGCCAGGTCTCTAGTTCATGAACAGAATAAATTTCAGACTTAAAATTTGCACATCTTACGCGTTTCGTTGATTAAAACCTAATTATCGTAATCAAAATGTTTTTAAATTATATCCAATGAGTGTTACATACAAATAAAAGGGATCAAAACGTCATCGGTTATACTAGTTCATAGAACGTCAGGTAGAGGATAGTCTAATTTTTTTCAACTTTTTCACTAATAGCTATTAAAATTTACAAAGTAGTTGCAAGTTTAAAAAGGATGGTAGAAACAAATTATTTAAACAAACTCGTTTAAAACATCTACATAAAACCTAAATTCAGATAAAATAGAAACCAAAGTTGCTTCTCTACTTTTTCTTAATTTCTTTGATAGTTCTTCAATGATTTAAGAGTAAAATATAAAATTCCACAGGAACAAAGTCGTGGGTACAACTAGTGATGAACAAATCTACAGAATGTCTTAAGAAGCTTATATTTATAATATGCTGATAGCATCTATATTCATGGCCAAAAGCGAAAATAATTTGGAATACTGTGTTATACATTCACGTAAGGGCGTTCAAAATTAAACTGGAAAATAAATTTTATTTGGAAAGTCGATAAGTAATTTTAAAACTGGAAATTTTTTTATGGTCTATCTCCTAACCTTTTAAATGCATTTCGCGGTAGCTTAGGAATATCTTGAGAGAAATTTCTTTGGCTGGTTATGTTTTCACATTTCGAGAGTTCGGTTAGTTTTCAACGCTTTCTCCACCATGCTTTTATCTACTTCTGTGACTACTGAGACTGGGAATATTCCAGGAAAGTTAGCGAACTTGGATATAAAACCTCGGTCAGGTCATTATCGAATAAAGGAGGGCAGATAGGTTTGTAATTTATCAACACGACGACCATAAACGAAAATCGGCTAAAACCCAAAAACCGCTAAGAAAAGACTCGCTAGGGGAAATAAGAGGACAGCAATACTCGTGCCGAGTGCGTGCAACTACAGCATCGTAATTCACTTTCCTGGCACAAAGGAGCTTACGGGCAGCGTGCTTACCTGACAGGATCCATTATATAAGAAACCGACAAACTCAAGGCATCCAATTAGCGGCGATTTTGGAGACGTGGGGGCTCAAACCAGGCCCTCTCTTGTTCGCCCGTTTTCGGTTGCATTATCCACGTGGCAGTAACATTAGTCAACAAGACACGTTTCAAAACTGCCTCTGTAATTAACTTAATCGAAAGGATCGAGTATATCGAGGACACAATATTCCACCTATTTTTAGTCGCAAGTAGTGCTGTGATAGAGTAATTTTGATAGCCTTGGAGAAACTTCCCTGAATTAAGAGGACCAGTAAAAGCTGCGATGTGTGAAGTAGTTAATTTTTTAATTGAAAACTTCTATAGGTGCGTTAGGTGGTGTTTGGACGGGGATAAAGTTATGAGTTCGCGACTTCCCGTCACCGACATACTATGGCGTGTACCGCGTATGATATGCGCGTTGGACGCTTTTTGGACGGGTAAAATATTATGAGTTCGCGTCGCCAACATGCTAATGTTAATAGTATATCTGTAGCTATAAGTATGACGTGTTGCGCTTGGACAGTAGTGAAAGTATATATTACTACCGATACCCACGAATTCGTACGCTTGGACTTAGAATTTCATTGCCAGAATTGAATATAGAAAGCTGTTAGTAACTTATGATTAGTCCCAAACAACACCAAGTCGGCATAATATGCCAGGAAAGCCATCACTGTATCATTCTATTGTCGAACCTGTCTCCTAAAGAGAATCAGTTTCCAACATATTTACAAACAGAAAAACAAACGAAGGTGCGGGGATGTGGAAAAGGGGGGGGAGGGGGGTTAACTAAGGAGAGCTTTATTTCAGATTGGTCTACATCTACATCTACATCTATACTCTGCAATTCACTATTACTGTGGGTAGCAGAGGGTGCTAAGCACCAATCCTATTTTAGAGTATTCCAATCCCGAACAGAACGAGGAAAGAAAGAATACATGAATGTATCAGTACGGCATCTTATCTCTCGAATCTTATCCCTCCTGTCATTGCGACCTAAATAGGTTGGCGGAAGAAGCATTTCGTTGCACTCGTAAATTAGAGATTTTCGCATATTCTCCAACAAATTTAAACGAAAACGACGTCGTCTGTCCACCAAACAATCCCAGCCTAACCCACGTATCAGCTCTGTGACACTTACATAAGGACTGTAGCTAGCAGTCACGAATCGAGCGGCTCTCCTCTGTACTTTCTCTAACGTGTCAATCAATCCCTTGCGATACGGATCTTTTCATCTTCAACATGAACATCCGATTCTTGAATTTTCTAATAACTTTAGAGGCCAGGTTTACGCCCGCAAGGCATGTAAAAAAGAAGACAAAATAAACTGGTGCCAGAAACATTTAGCCAGACACAAAGTAATGGTACAGAGCAGAGCTAATCGACATCTATACTAAAATACGTTTTGTCTCTAAACGAAATTTACTAACAAATCATACACTAACAGACTGAGCGAGAAGCACAGCTTGAGCAACCGAAGTACCATTACAGATTAACACACGCATCCGTCCGTCTGTCGACATTCGATAAGTTCTCAAAACATCGTGACTAAAACTGTTATTAATTTCGTGTGTCCTTCCTACAGATATGAAGCATTTCCTTGTCAAATTCCATCAATATCGGTATAGCCATTTAGACAACAAACCTTACAAAAAGACTTACTTTCGCATATATAATATTATTAGTGCAGATCACACACACACACACACACACATACACACACACACACACTCTCTCTCTCTCTCTCTCTCTCTCTCTCTCTCTCTCTCTCTCTCTCTCTCTCTCTCTCTCTCTCTCTGACTGCGAGAGAAACAACAGCTGAGTGATCAATACAGTCTAAAAAAGTGTACACCTACAGCACTGATAGACCGCGTACGATTTACCAAGCATTTCACCCATAAATTTGTGATATCTACAGTTTAATATAGAATCTGAAAAACTGACCGTCCACGCATGGATCGTACGATCAAAAAGAATTCTTAAAAATATTTACCTTCGTCAGGATTTGAACCGGGAACTACGGTCCAAGCATTGGAAAGTCAGCGCGTTATCCACTGAGCTACCATGCAACGATACTGTATAGTACTACAGAGTTTTACACATCCTTACGTTCGTTTCGGTAATTTTTCGAAATTACATGATAATATGTACTATTTATACAGAACAGGTATCCTATGTCCATCCTAATGCCAAATTACATCTCCTTGTCAAATTTCATCACGATCAGATTAGCCGTTTAGCCCAAGAAACGTAACAAGCAGACAGACAGGGAGAAGGACATAGTTACTTTCGTATTTATAATATTAGTATACAGATACTAGTATCTAATGTATAAAAATGATTTTATTATTATAATTTACAAATGTTCTTCATACAAACACACATTTTTTATCCGATTTTGATGGAACTTTGCATACGTATACTTTAAAAGAAATGGAAAAATACTTATTACGTTTGATTTATGAAAACCTAAACCCTCTCCCCCATTCCTCCCTTACCTTAATTTCTGACAACGTTGTTCATACAAACCCAAAGATTTTAATTTTTAGCCGATTTTGATAGTATTTAGCATTCGTATGCTTCAAAACAAGGCGGGACAGTAGCTCAGCGGATTATGCTTGAAGACCCGGCGCTAGACGAAGAAATCAAGAGTGTCTGGGACGAATGTCTAAAAAACTGTAAAAAATATAAAAGCACACTATATTGGTGGGTTGAACATGTGAAACCGAAACTAAAACGAACCTTAATCTCCTGGGGGACACAAAAGAACTATTGGATGAAGGGCAGAATTGGGTATTATTACAGATGCATCAAGGAATTATAACAAGCAGTGGCGGCTCTAGGCGTAGTGACAGTGTGACTTGTCACCACCTCTAGTCAAGAATAAATAAATTAAAAAAATAATAAATGTAGTGAAAGAAAAATAAATATATATAAATGCGGCATTCTCTACTCTACGTTAACTTATGACAGCAAGGAAAACATTGAACTCCATCTGTTGGCCACATCAGTGAAGTATTTCGCTGTTGTGGAGACACTGGCAATGTGTCACCAATCGCGCATGCGCTGTAGCATTTTCGTGGAAATATTCGGGGGTTGGGGTTCGCTTTGTTAATGGCGAATGGAGACAACTTTGTTCTGTCACACACAGTTAGTAACACTGCCGGTAGAGCGCAGCATCTGCTTCTCAACCTGTGGTTCACTGGTTACTGGTGGTCCGCGAACACAGTTTAGGAGTTCCACAGGCATAATATCATAAACTTTGATACCATATTCTTATGCCCAATTTTTTTAAAACTTTGAATATTTCAATGACCTGGCAACCATATGGCACCAGAAAGAGCGCGGTTCATCTAGAGATTAAGTAAATGACGGTTTACTAAGAGTTTTAAATGGCTATGAGGAACCGCGGTAGGTGGTATGATTGTTAAAGCGAGTAGTGAAGTAAACAAAAATAAAAGAGGTACGGACAAGCGTCTTTTATTTTAGATTATGGATATAGGCTGGTGGTATACTGTAGTAACATTATTTATCTGGTTTGGTCTGATTAACATGTAATTAACTTTTGATAGTTCACATAAAGTTTTATATCTGCGTTTTTATAGGAATTCAAAACATGGTTTTAGATTTATTATGTTATAATGTCCGAGATGTTAATAATAACAATATGGAAAATAAAATTAGGCCCTGGATGGAAGACATTAAAGACGGAACTATTCAGAGGAAAAATTGCGGAGGTAACTGGCGACGGAAAAAGGAAACTCAGAAGAAGAATCGAAGTTGCGTAATCCTCGGCTGAAACAAAAAGGGGGGGGGGGGAATAGCTCTTGTGAGTTAGAGGTCCGCAGCATTCTTTTTGAAATTTTACTACTCCTAGGGATGAAAAAAGTTTGGATACGCTGGCTTGGACAATTTGTCAATGCGAGCAGGCATATGTATCTTAGATTCTCAGAAGGAGAATTACGTGAGTTTATGAATGCACGTAACAGGAAAAGATTCTGAAGTGAAATGTATTTCATTGTCGTCGTGGTCATCAAAGGCAGTGCCGGATAAGAAAGTATGAGGCCCTAGGCACTCTAAAAATTTTGAAAATAATTATAAGTATTTTATAAGTACAAAGAAAAGGTTTTAAAGATAATTAATAGAATTTATCATATTTTTTATTGTTAACAAACGAATTTTATAATTTATGATATTTTGAAACTTACTCTTTTTGTCGTACACTACAATGAAACAAAAAATAATAATTTTCATGCCTTTCATATTACTTTTATTGTTTTATTTTGGATGATTATCTTTTTTATTATTTTTATTTAGTGAAAAAAAGTGAATTTCAGGGGGTCTTCCAAACTCAGGGGCTCCAGGCTGCTGCCTAGTCGTGTCTAGTCCTGCCTATTGGGTAATACAGCACCGCTTGTAGATCAACTTGTCGGTTTTGGCAAATCACTAAATGATTGGTCAATTCAAAACATTTGTCTTTGATTTATTTCGATATCTTTTCTTTAATCCGACAGTAATTGCAGATAAAGACTTTCACAGGTTACAAATCTTTATGTCGTTCTGAGCTGTTTTTCCAGGCACTTTTCACTTCAATAACCAGTAAACCGTCGAAACATTTTATTGTCGTCACTACCTGATCAAATCACTTCGGCCGCCACTGATAACAAGAGCCCACCATAACTGTCTATACTAACATAAAAATAAAAATACTAAGCCAAGATCATATCCTTACAAAATATGCGAGCAAATAAACTTCTGACAACTTCAAAACCGGTTGACATCGCAACCAAAGAAACGGCAGCCTTGTACCACCTTATAAGGAGCACAAAAAGGAGGAAAAAACTTTAATAACCAATATAATTAAAGAAAATGGTGAAAACATCAAGGACGGAAGAGATATAATTAAAGAAACTACTGCGCACTATAAAAATATTTTTAAGTCAACTCTAACTAGTACGGAGGCAATCACCTAGTTAATATCCAACTCAAGTAACACAGCAAGTGTGGAAGAATCGGCAACTCTAACAAGAATTTTTGACCAGGACGAAATCCATTCATCGATAGACAAAGCAACAAGAGGGAAATCCCCAGGGCCGGATGGGTTACCCATAGAATTTTACATGCATTACTGGCACATGCTAAGAAATAAGTTAACAGAGATTCTAAACGACTTATGGACCGAGGAAAATCTTCCCACCGTCTTCACAGAGGGCATCATAGTGCTTGTACCCAAAGGCAACCAGATCAAACATATCAATGAAATACGACCAATAACTTTGTTAAATTCAGACTTTAAAATACTAACAAGAATCCTCAAAACTAGACTGGAACCCCTTATGGAGAAAATCTTAGGACCTCACCAAACCAGTGCTATCCCCGGACGTAGCATCTTAAATACTGTGTGCGAATATCGTGATATCATCAGCATAAAAAGCAGAAAAACAAACTCCATCAGCTTTACTATTCCTCGATTTTGAAAAAGCATTTGACCGAATTGAACATAATTACCTCTTAAAAATCATGGAACATAAAGGATTTGGCTCCCCATTCGTGGAAGTAATAAAGAAAATAATTACAAACACACATTCAAAACTTCTTATAAACGGACACCTGTCAGCACCCGTCAGGATAGAAAGATCGATAAGACAAGGATGCCCGCTATCAATGATCCTGTACGCAATGGCAACGGAACCCCTGCTTGAGAAATATCACCAAAATTTAACAGGCATTAATCTAAATGGATACAAATTTACATGCAGAGGATACGCAGACGACATTTGCATAGCCGAAACTCCAGCGGAGGACATCTAAAAAACGCGGGAAATAATCACAATGTTCACGGAAGCAACAGGCGCAAAACTTAACCCAAAGAAAACTGCACTGCTCCAAATAAGTGAAGTAGAGATCCCACCTCCAACAGACATCTGGTACGAGCAAGTAGAAAAACATAAGACATTAGGGATTATTTTTCAAAAGAACATTTTGAAAACAATAACTAAAACTGTCTCATAACACTACCGAAAATTAGGGCTGTTATAAACATGCACTGTGACCTGGATGCAATATAGAAGGCTAAAATCGCACAAGTGTCTTTATTGAGTAAAATGGTTTACATCGCTCAAGTACTGCCGATACTTGCAGATCGGATACAGAATCTGCTCGGGTGGTTTGCAAGCAGGGGTAAGATCTTTAAAACAGCGTTCAAAACAATGACTCTACCCCTAGGAAAGGAGGCATAGGAATGGTAAGCGTACGCGAAAAATGCTGCGCATTACTCCTCAAAAAACCATAACGACAGCCGTAAATGACCCAAACTGCCCAACAAATAACCTGATAAACGAAACAAAACCGGTCACTGAGGAAATACTTTTCAACATGGCCTCGATAAAGCTCACCTAACCACACATGAGAAAATTTCACCTCGAAACAACCTATGCAAAAACCAAAGGATGCACTCTGTACAACAAGGCAACAAAAGAGATCTACAAAATAATCAACACATCTAACCACAGAAATAAAATCGAAATTAAAAATCCATAATACAACTGGAGCAACATTTGGAAAAATATAACCAATAAAACTCTAAACACTAAAACACAATCCTTGTGGTATGACGTCGTAAATGAAAACATCTCAACCAACAGAAGACTTTACGAAAGACATCTATCCCCGAATGACAGATGCAGAAATTGCGGAAATACTGACACACTGATGCACAGAATAACGTGTAACCAAAACCAGAAAATATGGACGTGGGCAAGACGAAGGATAGCCTTCCTTGACAGAACATCCCCTTTAACCGTGAGCATCCAGGAAATACTGAAACCTGAGAAAATGAGATATCCTGAAACGAAACACAACACGGTACAGTGGATACTAGGCAATACCCTAACTTATATGCTACAAACAGAAAAGAGTACTTACGACGAATATATAGCATATGTGAATACTGTTTATTACGAAATAATCCAAACTCAAAATTATAAAAAAGACTTCGCACGGATGCTCGATATAAAATTGACAGAATCATTCCAATGATTACAATTTAACCAAATAAAACTGTTTTTAAACCCCACCAAGACCTAAAGAAAGACTCTTTGAATCAAAGGCACAAGGGAAACCAAACTGGATCAAATATTCAAATCATAAAGAACCTAAAAAAAAAATCCAACTGATTGAAAGTACCACTAATAAATACAAATCTGGAAAAGAGAACAATGAAACCCAAAGTTATTATAAAAAGGTTATTATTATAAAAGCCAATCAATGGTGAGCGAAAGGCAGGGGTAAAGGGGGGGGGGGGGAAAGAGACCCAAAAATTGTTAAAAAAAAAAGTGGTTAATGCGCTTACTTTCGAAAGTTTCTCCCTCCGATTGCGGGTTCAAATCCCGTGGTGAGCAGGAACTTTTAGGAGTTGTATTTGGTAGTATGAGCTATTCCGGAATATTTCCTGGTTCTAATTCCACGCTAAACTGTAGGCCCTTGAGGAAAAGAATTGGCCTTCATACCTCCTACACAATAGCTTGGTACATCTCCTTCGGGTATATTCGATCAATCTTCGGGTTGGGTTTGATTTTTAGTTTTTGAAGTGAAAACTTCTTTAGTCGCGTTGGGCGATTTTTGGATGGGTAAAATCTTACGAGCCCGCGTCACCGACATGCTAATATTATCAGCATATCTGTAGCGGTCTTGTGCCTCCGTGATTAAGGTATCTGACTAGGGAACGAACAGTCCCCGGTTCGAATCACTGTTTCGGTTGGGATTTTCATAGACCCTTAGTCCGACGTTCACCTCTGGCACAGATTACTGTGTAATGTGAAGTACGCTAGAATGCTTCCACGGTTCTGATTCCACGCTAAACGGCAGGTCCCCTGTACCTAAGACAGGGCCGGAATACGCAGCTAATAGAAACATGTCACCATGTAACGCGAGTGTGAAGAGTGTAAACTCGGCAAGCTGTTTTGGTACGGGGTTGAGCCGGCAGAGTCCATGCTATCCGGCAAGACAGGATAGTGAATTTCATTGCTAACAAAGAAAAAAGAGTAGAGTGGACAAGCTAAGCTGGTGGGCTAGGTGATGAA
Organism: Vandiemenella viatica; assembly: GCA_031002005.1. Taxonomy (NCBI): domain Eukaryota; kingdom Metazoa; phylum Arthropoda; class Insecta; order Orthoptera; family Morabidae; genus Vandiemenella; species Vandiemenella viatica. The sequence continues at coordinate 63,043,221 of JARYHS010012519.1, read as the reverse complement.
GAAATACACGTTTGGTCGGTTAGACCACGTGACGATTAAAAATAAGACGAACAAGAAGCAGAAGAGTCGGCGCCGCCTTGCCTGAAGCCTGGGTTTCAACTCTTATGCTACAGCTTATAATATTTGCGCTTTTCTATTTCTTTACTTGCTCTTCGTCTCAGTCCTTTACGCCACATATAATATTTGCTTTCCTTCTTCTTTACTTACTTACGATATGGCATCTCGTCTGTCACGGAACGCCACGTATAATTTTTGTACTTTTTACTAACCTTCTTGTTAGTAAAAGGTGCCAATACTTCTCTTTTATTCCACCAAAAGAATAAAAATAACCATCAAAACATCCACTTGATTTTTTATTTTAATTTACATTAATAATTGCATCCTTCTGTGTACAGATACAACTCGCAGTTATTTTCCCAGCGTACCTCTCTGCATACATGGAGGAAGGAAATATATGGAGGAGAAGTGACGTTAAATTGGTGAAGCAGGCTCGCGCATGCGCAGTGGCGGCAGCGGCGTTATTGCGCTTCCAAACAATTGCGATGTTCCCAGTATATCCCGAAAACTAAGCAAGATATCGAAAAAATTTAATCTTTATTTTCGATTTTTCTCGTCGTGTTACATAAGAATCGATCATTAAATTTGACTTTTGCGAAATTTTTCTTCTCAATTTCAACTCAAGACACCTCACTTTTGATACAGTATATCTCTAGAACTAGGTGAGGTATCGAAAAATTTTATTCTTTTTTTTTTCATTTGTCTCGTCTTCTTAAATAAGAACCCATCATCAAATTTGACTTTGACCAATTTTTTCTTCTGAATTTCAACTAAAACCATTTCACATTTGGGACAGAATATCTCGAAAACTAAGCATGATATCAAAAAAAAAAAAAAATTCTTCATTTTTTATTTGTCATATCGACTTACATAATAATCCATCACCAGATTTCGGGGTGACGTTTATCCTAGAGTCCCCTTGAGGTTTTTGTACATATTACCCGTGTCTGTATGGAAGCGGCCATGCCCCCTCCACTCCGGCCATGCCCACCCTCCCCCCACTCCTCCTCCGCCCTGCTTCACTTCAATGCGTGGTGAAGGTCTCTTGCGTCGTCTCCATATATTTCCTTCCTCCATGTCTGCATACTGCTTTCATCTCCTTCTCCTTGCCCAAAGATCTTCTTTCTGTACTGTCAAGAGATTTTCATGTACTTTGTTCATCTGGTAATAACGATGCTTGGAATTCTTTGACACAATACTTAAAAAATAATAATAACCCGATATAAAACACTTTTAACAACATACACATATAATCAGTTTACATTAATCAGAAACCAAATAGTGATTCGAATATCAATAAACACTTCCCATTGAAATAATAAAAAACAAACATTAATTACTAACTCTTTAAAAACTAAGATGCTGTGTATTCTTACAAGCTGGGATACCCTGGCTTCGTCCCGCCACTGAAAGCAGCGAGGAAGCCAGCAGCTAAAGCAGCCGCTATCCAAGTCGGCAACCAAGAGAGGCTTCTCGACTTGAACGCCAGCTCCGAAGATACCGACCAGATGACCAAATACATGCGAAAGTCAAGTAAACCTGCCACCACCAAGGTGCTCAGCCTTCGGCAAATGGTCATCCAAGTCGTTCAGCAGAATGGCGAGCAGCAGACCAACATAAAAGCAAATTGTCGTCACCAAGATAATAGTCTACCTGCAGCTGCCACCAGTTGCCAGGAAACTGCAACACCTCCAAGCCTCCTGTCTTCGGCAGGGATTCTGGGCGCACTGTTGGCACCATCAACGGAGAACATCATGCAGTTCTCTGCACAGCCACCACGATTTTCCGACGTCTCTACCGTAGCGGAGGGCCCAGTTCCTCCTATCATGGCACGCTACCGTGGGAACTACTGCAACTTGCTGGTCCAACTTTAAGCCTCACAGTGCTGCCCATGTTTGCCTGGCCAGAACACCAAGGCATCAAGATTCTCCTGTTCTGTCCGGATGACTTCGAGGCAGTTACCCGATCTCTTGAGGAAGGGTCAATCGATCATGTTACAAGTCCGTGAAAAGCCCAAGACAAACGTTCCTACGAAAAAGACAGCAGCAAGACCGCCTGCAAGGAAGCTGGTCCAATGTTTCAAGTACCAATTTTTTTGGCACTATGCCAGCGATTGCACCAATCAAGTAAGGTCCCTCCGCTGCGGAGGCTGTCACTACCTTGCAGACTGTAAAAAGCGATGTGAGGAAGCCATCTGATGTAACTGCGGGGAAAACCACGCTGCTTTTTACTGAGGATGCAGTAAGTGGAAGCAGGAACGACACAAGAAGCAAACACACCAGCGAAATGGGCTGCATACTCAGTCCACAACGAGGCTTCATCACAGCAGGGCCAACCCAGCGACCACTCGAAACTAGACCGCAGCCGTGAACTCTGATCGCTTCAGAAGTAAGAAGAAGAAGGAGGAGCGCCCAGCACAGAACCACGACAGACACTGCAGCCACACCTGTGATCGTCAAGTCGCCGACCAACGTGAGGACAGGCTGGATGTCCTCATCACTCTACTCACCCAACTTTTCAATCATCTATCATCGCAAGGTGGCACGCCTCCATGCTCGAAGATGCCTTAAAGTGCAACAAGATGCCGCGAAGGCAGCACTCCACCCAGTGAAAAATACATCAGAAGCCTAAATACGAAGGAATACCTACAGCATCGCAATGATCTTGGAGTAAATGTCGCAAGACAACAAACTCCACCCTACTCTGCCCAAAGGAGCAGTTACTTGACTCTTCATCATCATCACACAGCAGAACAGCCATGTCGTTACTTAGTCTTTTACAAGTGGCTATGGTGATTTAACTTGCCGCTCGCTCGGTGGTTGATCCGCGGGGGAATCATGTGGAGTGTTTGCCGGGCTACGGGTGCTTTTCACTAATCCGCATTGAGGTACTGTGGGATGTAAAGAATGCTGAATTCGTTCGATAACCCAGTCAGGCATGCGTGTGTAATTTAGTGCGTCGTTTTCTAACTACAAACCTGCTTTCTCCAAGATGAAGTTTGATGTCAGAAACTTTCGTTGTAATACAGGAACTGGTACCGGCCTGGGTATTTGTGTTTTAAAATGTGTGTGATCTTTTGAACTCTGTTGAATGTTCTTTTGTAGTAACTTTCAGAGACAGACATTTAAATTAATAATTCTAATGAATTTCCCAGTTTCCGAGGGGTGGGGGGCGGCCATATTGACTTTCGAATCTGCAGAAAACCTTACTTAGGACCTTTCAGTATTAACAGCTAGTTTCATCCACGGTCTAAACTATTCCTATCTATCTTCAAGTAATTAAAAGTTACAGAAGAGTGTGGGTTGACAATTGGTCAAAGGCCTGGAAGTACATCCAGCTACTAAATACTATACATCCACCCACACAGCAATAATCGATATAACCAGGTCATTACGACAACACCAAATTATTATTATTTCGTATATCTGTAGCTATAAGTATGATGTGATGCGCGAATGATATTCATAGTTTTAAATTTTTACTTCCGTCGGCAGTCCCCAATGACTGCCAATTGTATTCCGGCTGTACGCCACGTCGACGTCAAGGTAAATAGAGGTAGGCATAGAACTGGAAGGAATTTGGTAACAGCCTTTTGAAGGAACCATCCCGGCGTTCACCTGGAGTGATTTGACGAAACGATAGAAAACCCAAATCTGGATGGCCGTCTGGGAATTCGAACCTGCCTGCGTCCTCCCTAATACGTGGCTCATCCACCATGTTCGGTGTGGTTAATTTTGATTTCTTCCAGCTTTCCGCCTCGTCGACTTCATTATAGTCGAGAGGAGAGTTGGTCATGAGAAGGAATTCGCTCTGAAGTAACCTTTCCGGCATTCGCCTGGAATGATTTCGAGAAACGATAGAAATAGAAATCTGTATGGCTTGACGGGTATTTGCACGAACGTCTTCCGAATTGCAGGCCCAAGCAATACCCACCGGGCTCGGTGTGAAGTTGGTAACAATTTCCGCTTAGCTGCGGTACCAAAATTATTACAGAATTTTGAGCATGCAACGAAAATTATGATACAACAGAAATTATTATAAAAGTGACAGCAAATTATGATCCATTTTGCGTTGTTGGCAATTCAACCACGAATCACTTATCGGATTTTGATCAGTTGATATTTAAAAACAAAGATCTTAGCAGTTCGTAATGGCTGAGATCACTGGAGGGCATGGGGTTTATCTTTGTTTTTGGTGAAGCACTTTAAGGAGTTAATGGGGTTCTATGCAGCAAAAAGTGCGGCAAAGAGTATCGTAATTTCTTGGTTGACAAAGTTTCCGCACTGCACTGCAAAGACGATAGCAGCAGTGACACACGTTCCGACTGCCAGACCGATTTTTTGCCTCACCTTCGAGCCATCAGTCAGCGGTCGTTCTTAAACATATGCAGCTTGGACACCATTTCAGTTTCATACCACACGGTGATTCGATGAGGATTATATTCTTCCACTGGTTATTTCTTGTACACTTCTAAGACATGAACACATTATCCGGTTGATTCATATGCTTTATTGAACTTCAGCACTTTCTTAATTTGTTTCGGCTTACGGTATTCCGCGTTTTTAATTCCACGAAGGAGGTGGTAGCGCAATCTACAAGCACATTCACTTGCGGATACTTGCCGACGCAATATAGCCGAAATAGCTAAAGTTTCGTCTGTGAAAGATGTGATTTTGATGCGTGGGACTAAATGAAATATTGAATGCCAATTGCAAGACAGATTTTCTGCAACCGGAACTTATGTATGTTGCTTTCTGTTTCCATGTAACCTACAGGGTGAGATGAGCTAGCCATGGATCGCATACAATCCCAGGGACGGCTCTAGACGTAGTGACACTGTGACATGTCACCACCTTCTAACCGAGAACGAATAAAGAAAAATATAAATGTAGTGAAAGAAAAATAAATATTTAGAAACGTTGCTTTATCTAATATACGATAAAGAAAATATTGAACACCAACTGTTGGCCATATCAATGATCTATTTCGCCGTTGTGGAGACAGATTCCAGATTTCACAAATCGCTCATGCGCACTGGTATTTTCCCCGAAATATAGAAGAGAGGGTGGCAGGTTTGCTATTGGTGATTGGTGACGAAACCATTCTGTTTCACCCTACTCCAAGCGGAGGGCAGACACGCTTGCTCCGCGACGTTATGCATCTCGAAAACATTAATAGCACTGTCGGTGGAGTGCAGCAACAGTTGAGATTTTTGTTACATTCAGAAGCTTTGTCAATTAGAGGAGGAAATATTGCGTCTATTTCTCAGTTCCTTTGACGCAAATTTATGATTACACTTAACAGTAAACAAATCTCAAGCGAAATGTCAGCAACGGTGTGCCACTGTCGTCGTGGTTATCGAAGGCAGTGGCTGTGTCATGTAGACAGTACCGGATTAAGAAAGTATGGGGCCCTGGGCATTCAAATTATTGGCGCCCTCTGTTTTTTTTTTTTTTTTTTTTTTTTTTTTTTTTTTTTTTTTTTTTTTTTTAAAGTATCTGAATTTTGTAATTACAAAAAAAAGGTTTCGTCTATGACTGAATGAACAAAACATATTTTTTATTCAATTAAACAAACAAATTTTACAATTTATTATATTTTGAAAATTCCTTTTATTTATTTATACTACAATGAAACAAAAAAATAATTTTCATGTTTTTCGTATTATTTTGATGGTTTTATTTTGGATAATTTTATACATTTTTTATTATTCCTATGTAATGAAATAACTATTGACTCTCAAGGGGCCTTAAAAATCGGGGGCTCGAGGTTTCTACCTAGTAGTGCGTATTGTGTAATCCAGCACTGCCTGTAGCTGAACTAACGTATTCAGTTTTATTTTAATACACCTACTGCGGTTAACAAAATCTTGGAAGTAAATACTCGTATTCAAAAATAAAAAAAACAATCAAAACTATAATAATGTAAATTTCTATGAGAAATGCTTCTCAATTACAGAGTTATTTGTGTAAACGCAGTCAGCATAACCTGATTGTAAATTTAGGAATTGCACTTCGGCGTCACCCATCGGAATGAATTGTATAAAAAATCCTTCAATAACATTTCGTGTGAATATGGCTTGAATTGGTCCAGTGGTTTGTTTGTGATGATGCGGTTTACGCACGCATAGGATTGTTTATCTAAGAATAAAAGTCATTTGCAGTCACAAATTATACTCTATTTGAAAGAAATAGTAAAATATGCAATTATGGCACTAGAAGTAAAATAGGATTACAACTCGTTGTCATTTTTGAAAATGGGTCAGTTATTCACGGATATACAGGGTGTTACAAAAAGGTACGGCCAAACTTTCAGGAAACATTCCTCACACACAAACAAAGAAAATATGTTATGTGGACATGTGTCCGGAAACGCTTACTTTCCATGTTAGAGCTCATTTTATTACTTCTCTTCAAATCACATTAAACATGGAATGGAAACACACAGCAACAGAACGTACCAGCGTGACTTCAAACACTTTGTTACAGGAAATGTTCAAAATGTCCTCCGTTAGCGAGGATACATGCATCCAACCTCCGTCGCATGGAATCCCTGATGCGCTGATACAGCCCTGGAGAATGGCGTATTGTATCACAGCCGTCCACAATACGAGCACGAAGAGTCTCTACATTTTGTACCGGGGTTGCGTAGACAAGGGCTTTCAAATGCCCCCATAAATGGAAGTCAAGAGGGTTGAGGTCAGGAGAGCGTGGGGGCCATGGAATTGGTCCGCCTCTACCAATCCATCGGCCACTGAATCTGTTGTTGAGAAGCGTACGAACACGTCGACTGAAATGTGCAGGAGCTCCATCGTGTATGAACCACATGTTGTGTCGTACTTGTAAAGGCACATCTTCTAGCAGCACAGGTAGAGTATCCCGTATGAAATCATGATAACGTGCTCCATTGAGCGTAGGTGGAAGAACGAAACTAAAATGAGCTCTAACATGGAAAGTAAGCGTTTCCGGACACATGTCCACATAGCATATTTTCTTTGTTTGTGTGTGAGGAATGTTTCCTGAAAGTTTGGCCGTACCTTTTTGTAACACCCTGTATATGATCAATAAGCTTCCAACTCATCTTAAATGTCTATCACATGATAAGATTAAACTCAGGACAGTTTTTTTTAAAGATTTCATTAATAACTCCAACTCCGTTGAAGAATTTATATCTAAGGTATCTACAAAACAATTTCCATTTGTTTGTGTAAGTGTAGATGACGTAATTAATGTACCATGTATGGTCTGACTATACATCTTGTGGTGTATTTATGTATTTTGTTATACAATTGTTTATCTATAAACTTACAACTTTTCACATCCCACAGAGTCAGTCTCTTATATTGGGATCAATAGAAAACGAATGTATTGTAATCTGTACCAAATTAAGCTAAACTTGACGGCGCACATTGCTAAGGTTGAAATTAATGCATCTATTGAAGAGAATAATGAGAGGATGTACGAGGGAAGAAAATGATTCGTTACAAAACTTTGCTGAAGCCCTAGCTAGAATATTGTGGAATGATAAGGGCTCACAATACGAATAGCAAGCAATGAAATTGGTGGCGGGTGGGGGAGGACAGGGGGCAGCTAGATTTGTCTGTGAGCCTTCCAAAGGATACACTCACAATCAGACAAAATTTCCAAATAAACCGACATATCAAAATTGTCATATCTGAGTAAATTATATGGTCCTAAACCCAGAAACAGAAGAAGAGGTGGAAAAAACAGCCCTCAGACTCAAAAATAAAAAATCAACCGGCTTGGATGAGGTGCCTATGTTTCTAATAAAGCAATGTGTACATTCCTCGGAGTCCCATTAGTACATATAATAAATGAGTATTTCACAACTGGTGTATTTCCTGACTACCTAAAATTTGCAAAGGACCTACCTACGTATTTTAAAAAAATGGTAGTAATGAAGATGGAGATAATTGCCGTCCAATTTCTATACAAAATTTTCGAATCATTTATAAAAGCTAGGTTAAGCAGCTTCCTGAGCAAATATAATATCCTTAGCAAATAGCAGTCTGGTTTCCAGACGGGAAAAGGAACAACATCAGCAATAACACAGTTTACTAAAAATGTACTTGAAACTCTTGACAGAGGTGATCATGCAGTAGGTCTATTCCTAGACTTTTCAAAAGCCTTTGATACTGTGGACGACAAAATCCTCCTGCAAAAACTAGTAGCGATAGTAGTAACGAGTAGTATAAAATCCTGGTTCCAGTCATATATAACAAACAGAATACAAATAGTTGAAATCTCTGCAATCCCAGAAAACTCAAATATTTTATGTAAGTTCCTGTCAGAACCAAGTTTATGCGAAGCGTTCCAGGTCCCTTATTATTTCTAATTTATATAAATGATTTTGTATTCAGTGCCAGTCATGGGCATAAAATTTTATTTGCAGATGACAGTAACATCATCACCAGTGATCCCTCGATCAATAAACTCCAGGCTAAAGGAGACGCGGCTCTTATAGTGGTCTTAAACTGGTCCCAAAAAAATAAATTGACCCTCAATACAAATAAAACAAAATTCAGTTCAGTTCAGTTAGCATATTTCAACAGATAGACTTGAAACTGAATAATGATAACATTGAGCGTGTTACTAGTACAAAATTTCTAGGAATGGCCGTTGATCATTAGTTAAAGTGGAATGAACACGTACAATTCTTGAGAAAGAATATATCCACTGAATGTTTTGCACTTATAATTTTAGCTCCTGTATGTAATGATGATTACCTCAAAGCAATATACTTTGCAAACATTCATTCAAAAATATCCTACCGAATCATCTTTTGGGCATTAAGCAAAAAAAATGTAAACACTGTTTTCAAATTACAAAAATGCTCAGTAAGGATTGTAACAAAGCTTCAAGAATAACTCATTGCGAGGACATATCTAGAAAATTAGCCATCCTTACAGTTCCATCCTGTTATATCTTCAATCCTATCATATATATAAAAATAACTTATAAGACTTTATCACAAACAGTTATATATTCCACATAGAAAGGAAATTAAAAAGTAAAAGTCTAAATAGTTTTTCCACAAGGGAGTGAAACTGTACAACAAACTGCCAGTGGAAATTAAGGGAAAATAAAACCCAGAACTTTTTAAGAACAGGCTAAAGATGTACCTAGTAAAAAATGTTTATTATCAAACTGGAAATTAAGGGAAAATAAAACCCAGAACTTTTTAAGAACCGGCTAAAGATGTATTTAGTAAAAAATGTTTATTATACCGTAGAAGATTATTTAAAGTAAGTCAAATTATATAAAGCAGCTGTGATTAATAAACTAGTACCTAGTTATGGATTAATTGTACTAAATTATATATACAGGGTGTTACAAAAAGGTACGGCCAAACTTTCAGGAAACATTCCTCACACACAAACAAAGAAAATATGTTATGTGTCCGGAAACGCTTACTTTCCATGTTAGAGCTCATTTTAGTTTCGTTCCCATGGCCCCCACGCTCTCCTGACCTCAAACCTCTTGACTTCCATTTATGGGGGCATTTGAAAGCCCTTGTCTACGCAACCCCGATACCAAATGTAGAGACTCTTCGTGCTCGTATTGTAGACGGCTGTGATACAATACGCCATTCTCCAGGGCTGCATCAGCGCATCAGGGATTCCATGCGACGGAGGGTGGATGCATGTATCCTCGCTAACGGAGGACATTTTGAACATTTCCTGTAACAAAGTGTTTGAAGTCACGCTGGTACGTTCTGTTGCTGTGTGTTTCCATTCCATGTTTAATGTGATTTGAAGAGAAGTAATAAAATGAGCTCTAACATGGAAAGTAAGCGTTTCCGGACACATGTCCACATAACATATTTTCTTTGTTCGTGTGTGAGGAATGTTTCCTGAAAGTTTGGCGATACCTTTTTGTAACACCCTGTATATATCTATATTTCATACATTCATAGATGAATTTACAAATTATATACCTTCTATATTAAAAATTAAAATGACGAAATCAATTTACATGAACATGTATCATATGGTGAATAAAATAAATTAATAAATCAGTAACAGAAATGACAAAAGATTTGGGTTGGGAGTCATTGTAGGATAGAAGGCGGACGAAAAGAATTATGAGAATCTACAATCATCTGGTGATGAGGCCTGGAAAATATTGGTGGAAGATTTAGAAGTAGTACGTTTAAGGTAAGAGAGGACAATAACAATAAATTTAAAGTTTTCACATGTAGGTGTGGGAGGTGATGCACAAATTACCTCTCTTTGTGGTGCGGGCCCCTAGGCTACAGCCTAGGTAGCCTATGCTTAAATGCGGCCCTGATCCTAGTTAGGTTTGTAGGGAAATTGTCACATGGCCGTTGGCTCCATCACAATTATTTATAATAACGTTTCATTGAATTTGTTAAACAGAATCAATATTACCTATCAGAGGTGTATGTGGTCTACAAAGAGGATAATTTATTTGAAACTAATTGAAATATGATTTTAAAGTAAAGGTTTTAATATTGGCATTGGGATATAACTGTATTTTCTTTTCTTTTGAGCAAGCAGGGCACTTCTTCCATATACTCTGACTTACAGTGATTTATTTTAAATGTAAATATTCTAAAAATATATTGTCATATGTAGTTTTAAAGGAATTTAATTGTTCTGGCAGATAATTATAGAATGACGAATAAATAATAATCACAGGATACAAACCGCCGTTGCTGTGCTTTCAAAGGTAGAAAACTGTAGGATTCTTTCTGACCATTTTAAAAGTATACTTAACTGGGATAAGCCCTTAAATCATATCAAGACAGAGGAACCTTTATTCAGATACCCACTATCCTTACCACCCGACAAATATGAAATCAAGCCTCACATCGCCAGACTCAAAAGCAATAAGTTACCTGGAGGAGACTCCGAACTATGGAAATATGCCCCTTCAGAATCAAGAGAAATCTTGCAAAAGCAAACAGAAGAAATTTGGAACGAGGAAATTGTACCCGAAGATGGGAAAACACAAAAAAAGCCAGTAGATTGTTGACAACTACAAAGGAATTTCCTTGCTTCCGGTAACATACAAAATTCTCTCACTTGCCATCCAGGAGAGATTAGAATCCCAAGTTGAGCACCAAATAGATGAATACCAAGTAGGCTTCAGAAAAAAATCGTTCAACAGCGGAACAGATCCACAACCTCAAGATGATCATCAGATACTATACGCTAAAGGTCAAAGCAATATGTGTCAGTTCTTGTGAACTTTAAGAAAGCTTATGACTCGATAGATCTGGAAGTGCTTTTTAACATCCTTAATGAATTTGGAGTTGACCTAAAATTATTGGCTATAATTAAATCCACATTGACAAACAAAAAATCAAAACTTAAGTTTTTTTGGATGTCTGTCAGATACTTTTGAAGTCACAACTGGAGTCAGACAAGGTGACGGTCAGTCTCCACTACTTTTTACCTGTATTCTTGAAAAGATCATTCGGACCTGGCGAGCGAAATTAAAGGAAATTGACTACAGTCCATCAAGAATAAGAACTAAATCTAATGGGATCACAATACACTCTGCCTTTTGCCAATGACATAACTATCGTATCAGATGACTTAGACACTGCTAGGATCCAAATTGATTTGCTGAAGGAAATTGCTGATCAAACCGGTTTACAGATATCTTTTGAGAAAACGAAGTTAATGACTACATCAAGGATGTTCCACCGAAACTTCAAACCAAATACGGGGACATTAATCAAGTGGAAAAATTTAAGTATCTTGGTGAGATCATGATGAAAAACGATTGGACAAAGAAGCTATTCGGGAAAGGATTCGAAAACTAGAAATAGCCTACCAAAAACTTCGCGAGAGGTCTACAATAGAAAAATGTCTATCACAAAATACTAAAATACGTCATTATGAAACAGTTCTGAAACCAGTAGTTTGGTATACAGCAGAAACCTTGTTCCTGAATGCCGATAAAGGACTTTTGGGAGAACTGGAGAAAAAAAATTATTAGAGGAATTCTGGGTTCCGACTTTAAGAATGGTGTCCATCAAAAGAGATCCAACAAAGAAATCTACAGCAAAATAGAGAAAATCACTGAAACAATCCGCAAAAGACGAGCTCGATTCTGTGGCCACCTCAAACGAATGGAGGAGAACAGACTAACAAAAAAAATCTTTAATTTATTTGATTCCAGACCCAAAACTGTAATGCCTTGGTTCGTAAATATTAAAGAAGATATTGATTTGATGGGACTAGAACCAGAAAATGATTTCAACAGAGATATATTTCGGAAGAAGTTAATGACAATTGGGACAAGCCGAGAGAAACACTCCAACTGAAGACGCGGCACACTCTGGACAGAGAAGTGCAAACAGCCGTATTCAAAACGAATGAAAGTTCTGGGCCCAAAAGAAGATGAAACTCGTTTCCAAATGCACAAAGGCTTAACGTGGTCCTAGTTGCCCTCCACGAATAAATAATAATAATAATAATAATAATAATACCTTTAGTTTTTTATTATCTCTGGTTTTAATTATTTCTGATTTTAATAATCTCCGGTATTCTATATTTAGTAATGTATGCTGTGGTAGCAGCTGGTAGATGTAAATAGTGTGTTGCATCTCTCTCAAATCAAAATGCCGAAAAAGAAAACCGGTCAGCGTAAAAAAGCAGAAAAGCAGCGGATGAGACAAAAAGAAATACGTACAGCTAAGGATAATATGACTTTAGCTCAATATCCTTGCAATGCTGCTATGGTAGGTTATGTTCCATTACTTATTATTTTGGTTGAAATTTATTGACAGTTTACTTTAGCGATGTCTATATCAGAGAATTTCTCTCTTTGCAGGAATGTGACAAATGTAAAAGGTACGTGTGTAATCCGACACTAACGATTATCTTCCGTCTCTGAGTGAAGAGCCGAAATTTTGCAGGCGATGTGCGGCTGCATTGACATTGTGTATATATATGAAAATAAGTTTGATGTGCGCTGATTAATGTTTAATCAACGAATTTTTATAAAGTTAAATAGTGTCTGAAGGCTTTTGGAAGAAAATTTGATAATACTGAACTACGTTCAGATGGCATAAGATAATATAGTTCACAGAACAGTCATAACAGTTGGATATACCGGGTCATATTTGCATTGGGATACATACGCTGTGTTGTTACGCTTGCTTTTATCCAGTTGCAGTTTATACTGAAGGTGTATGGTAAAATTGTGACGATATATACTACGCTACTTAGGAATCCACCTATAGAAAATGTTGAGTGCTACTTGAAATGTAGTTCAATGCAGTTAATGTGTTAAGTTGTGCCTGTATCGTTTGATTTTGTAGCGGTGATAGTGGTTAGGTGAAGTTCAGCTTGGGTCAGAATGATCTTATAACTGTACGATGATTTTAGTTATTATTAGTAATGTATTAGCTGTTTTCATGAGTACCATGAGGGGTCAACATATATCACGATGTAAACAGATCCCGATATACCAACTGACAACTGAGCATGGTGAGTGAGTGATTCAACAGGACGTGGGCTCGATAATTATTCCAGGCAAATCTCTGGCTGTTTTTCTTCAGATTCCTTGCACCACCCCTTCATTCTATCCTTGCTATAATGACTTCCATGCTAATAGTGCTAAAGGCTAAGGATTGTACCAGATTTTTGCTGGAAAAGGAGTGGGATTAGTAACAAGGGAGCAGAGATGTGTAAACATGTTATATCTGAATCATAATTGTTTGGAGTCTTATGCGACAGAATGATTATGTAATCTTGAGACGTAAGGGGGTTTCCTTGCCAAGGAGGATCAAGGTTAAATCATAAAGCAGCAAGAATTCCAGAATTGATGTGTACTTGGTGATAGATCAGTATGTGAAAGGTGGTTTCACTTAACTAAGAACCAGAGTATTATAAATTACTTTAGTAACTGTAAAATAAGAATACAGCATGAAGGAATTTTGTTATTCACTTAAAATTTTATCTGTGGTAGCAGCAATAAATCAGACTCTCTTCCAAAAGGACCTAGATTCTTACATAGCTATGACACTGTGATTTCAATTTAAACAGCATTTATGTGAGTTTGCCTGGTGCTTGTAGAGTACTACTAAGTGAAATGCATGTACAGTGAAATTTTTGTAGTCTTCAACGGTACACACACCATCCAGTTCACATTGTGGCTGCCTACAGTCCCAGAAATTTAATATTTGAGTAAATGTCAGGACAGAGAGTTAACTATTAATTACATTTAAAAAATCCAAACATTCGTAATTTTACTCCAAATTAACAATGATTTAAACACTTCCAACTACCGTTATTGGTCCAGGAAGCTTATTAGCCTAAACTATTTTGATTTCTTTCTACCGGGTGGGGTTTGATTGAAATGCGGTCTGCATCGGGTAAAATTTTGTAAAATTCGTAGAAATGCATTATTTATGTACAGCAAGAACACTCAATTCCATTTATCGATTCAACATGATGGGACTTACCTACAATAAAACCATGGAAAATCTTTTGCTATTTTAATTTTTTGTAACCTTTCGGAGCCTTGAGAAACTGAAATGTTTAACAGGCTCTAGCGCAATCACTGGGACTCATCAAGGAATTGTCGTTTTGGTCTGAAAATTGTTGCACCTGTTTTTTTTGGTGATACTATTTAATATAATATATTGCTATTAGAGCTGTAAAATATATAGATACCTCAAAAAATGTCGTGACCCTATACCGCGAGTGACCAGGAGTAGTGTTATAGTGAAGTACAGTATAATGTTCATGCACACGTTCTTTGAACGATATTATTTGGGAATATTTTGCTGTCGGAAGAATAAATATGGAAAAAATACACACACATTTTGAACCATAAGTGAATGTTAGTTGCCTCATGTATGTACACACATGCGACGTCCAATGGTAATAGGTATTACATTGTCAAGAAACATATCCAGCATGTTATGTCGGAGATGTTAATATTCTATGACATTTATCAAAGTAGGTTGCAGCAATATTAACGTAGCTTACGTTGAAAGTGCAGCAATATCTTTGTTTCAGCATTAGGTCTAAGTAATTTTGTTTTTACAGTTGATATGCAACCTATGCCAAAATGGTGTTTAGTTCTTGTTAAAGCATAACTTGCTACAAATTTGAATTTATTAAACACTAGCTGGTACCCACGACTTTGTTCGTGATTGTAAAGAATTCATATTGACAGCTATAGACATCTAACCACCTTAGTGCACGATGGGAGGCTCGATACTATTACCACACACAAGTACCAGTCTTCTGCACTATGTAGTTCCGGCAGCAAGGTAAAATTTACACTGTAAGTCTCTGGATGAAACACGAAAATATTCATGATCGACCAATTTCAAACACCATATCTCACACACTCCACAGTTACCGAATTTTGGCCAACTTTGTGATCGATGGGAGACTCTGTGTTACTACCACGCACAAACGCTAGTGATCTGCGATTGATAGTTTTGACTTAAAAGTGATACACCGTGACACATGCGTCTTTCGCAGAAATATGAAATTGCCGCAGGTCGACCATTTTAATCCCCCATATCTTCCACACCCCCATTGCTACAGACATCTAACAACCATAGTGCACGACAACAGACACGATTCTACTACCACACATAAACACCAATGCTCTATGCTATGTAGTCGTGGTAGAAAAGTGAAATCTGCGGAGACACATGCCTTTCGTCGAAATACGAAAATATCCTTGGTCGGCCACTTACAACCACCATATCTACCACAGTACCACAGTTTCTGAAATTCGGCCACTGTTGTGATCGAAAGGTGACTCTGTGCTACTACTACACACAAACGCCAGTTATCTGTGATCTATAGTTTTCGCTGAAAAGTGATACACCACGACACTTTTGTCTTTGGCAGAAGTATGTAATTGCCACAGGTCGACCACTTTCAACCCCCATTTCTCCCACACCCCCATAGCTACCGACATCTAACAACCAGAGTGCACTACATGAGATACGATTCTACTACCAAACACAAACACCAATGCTCTATGCTATGTAGTTGTGGCAGAAAAGTGACATATACGGACACAGTCGAAATACGAAAATATATTTGGTCGGCCACTAACAACCACCATATCTACCACAGTACCACAGTTTCTGAAATTCGGCCGCTGTTGTGATCGAAAGGTGACTCTGTGCTACTACTACACACAAAAGCCAGTTATCTGTGATCTGTAGTTTTCGCTGAAAAGTGATACACCATGACAGTTTTGTCTTTGGCAAAAGTATGAAACTGCCACAGGTCGACCACTTTCAACCCCCATATCTCCCACATCCCCATAGCTACCGACATCTAACAACCATAGTGCACGACAGGAAAGACGATTCTACTACCACACACAAACACCAAAAGTCTATGTTATGTAGTTGTGGCAGGAAAGAGAAGTATACGGAGAAACGAATTTTTGGTCGAAATATGAAAACGCCCTGCACTGACCAACTTTAATCATTATATCTCCCACATCCCCACAGCTATCGGCATTCGGCCAACGTTGTGCATGACAGGAAACTCCAAGCTACTTCCACCCACAAACATCAGTGATCTGTGCTAGGTAGTGGTGGCTGAAAAGTGAAATATAGGAAAAAACATGTCTATTTTTATATATATATATATAAGATTTAAGTTATCATGATTTTCAAGCAGAATCATTATTGGCACCTGTGGATAGGTGTAATGTAGCCTGGACCAAATGGACATAGACGCTTCCTTTTGTAGCTTAATGGACTTGTAATTTTGTTTTTATAATGAAGTTAGTTTGGTTTGGTTTTTGTCGTTGTTGGTCATTGATGCATTTTGTTGCACGTAATATTAGCATTGCTCTAAGTCTCATATGACAACAAATTGCATCCTCTCATCGCTTAATGTGTAATGTTAAAGCAGTTTTTTTTATATTATTATTACTATTTTGCATGAAGTTGGTGCATTATACACTATCTTGATGGGTGTAATAGAAACATATTACTAAATAATATACTCGAAGGAATGATAGTGTTATCATTACACATCATTATATGCCTTCTCCCAGTCACTCACCCTCTTACGTTATGGCACTTTTCAAGTGGAATTTGAGAGGATAGATATATTTTACAGTTCTAAGAGCAACATGTATTAAATAATATCACCCAACGAACGTGTGCAACAGTTTTCAGACCAAAACGACAATTCCTTGATGAGTCCCAGTGATTGCGCTATCACAATTTAACACACTACAACAAAAGAATTGATGAACATTTCAAGAGATTTATGTAGCACTGATGGAATAGTGGTATCGTGATCTATATTCAAAGCAATTCATCTACTCCCATCTCTGACTTCAAATATAAATTCAGTTTCAGATGAGGCCTGTTTATGCTCACTCATTTTTCCACTGCAGTAAGCATACAAAAATGCCACTAGTCACAAATAACAACATAGCAATCTATGTACACTATTAATTTTTAATATTACTGTGCTGTTTTGTAGACTATTTTGCACAGTTACTTTCAGATCTTACTTACCATATTACAATCTTTAACTCATGTTTACAATACAATAATAGTTAAACTGAGTTGTTTTTGATTCAAATGTCAGTCGCATGGTCAGATAAAAGTTAACAAAGTTAAGATTCACATTGTTGAATATGTAATAAAAATGAAAGGTAAATTAATTTGCTTTCAGAGAATCCAAATCTTTTCACCTTATAACATTTTTAGTGAAGTAATTATTGCAAGAGAATTCATTATAATGAGTCTTTATATTTTAACAGGAAGCAAAAAAATCGTGCATTTTGTTACTTTTGTCAAAATGTTCAAAGACTGCCTCAGTGTGCTCAATGTGGAAAGGTGAAATGTATGCTGAAAACGGGTGACTGTGTTATTCGCCATGCAGGAGTATTTACTACTGGTTTGGGCATGGTGGTAAGTAACTGTTGCATTTCAGTCTCTCTATGTTCCTAAAAGGAATAAAATAAGATAATGTTAGTCACTAACGTCATTTCATCTAGTTTTTAAAAATCAATTCGTGTTGCTTTGATTATATTTTTTGTAATTGATTTCATTCTCATTCAGACCTTATGCTTTGATGATTTGGATGTCATATGGTCCCAACATATTCATCCACAACAAGAAATAAACTGTTGATACCAACAAAGAATTAAGACTTAGGAAAGTAAAAAACATACCCAACCAAAAATAATTGTTTTAATCTATTTCAAAGTAACTGCTGGTTACATTCCTCAAATCCCATTTACATGTAAGGCGGTAACATGTTCGGAAGTATTACACAAGTGGAGTTATCCCATATTGAAAGGAAATTTTTCAGGTTGAAGACACATTAATTGTAACTCTTTGCTACATCTAATCTGAAGGGAATAAGACTGAAAATTTTGTGCCAGATTCTGGGGTAGTTTCTTAAAAATAAGGAGAAAAGATTTTTTGGAGCCAATCTCTATTCTAGAACTGCAGAAAAATATATCCTGATGCTGTTTTATATTTCAAAAGTTAATTTTAGTCAGACAGTGCAGAGTTGGTAGATGAAGTGTTAGATCTGTTAAAGGCTAAGTACTAGACTGGAAGCAACACAAGTGTAACATCACCAGGAAGCTGAGTACAGCAAACAAGTGTTCAAGAGTGGCCACAGTGGTGCTGCGAGTACAAACTGGTGTAAAATTTAAGTTTTAGAAGCATTAAAACTAATACATAGTGTATGTTCAAGTAAAAAAAAAGTTACATTATTTTATTTTTGCTAGTAGCACAAGATCATGATGTATTGTGAAAATTTGTCAAAAGTTCCATACAGGAAATTAAATCCAGAAGCTAAATAAATGGTTGTTAGTCAAAAACCCCACATAATTACAGATGCTCTGACACCAGAATTGAAGCAGAAAATTGATCGAATCCTCAAATATGGAATTAACAAACCATCCAGTACTACCACAAAAAGGTGGTACTTATTGTAAACAGAATTATTGGGTAATTTTTGTAAATTAGCTGAACTAACTACTGGTTCCTTATTTTCAATATTTCTTATCTCTGTAAAGATAGATTTTTTGGGAAAAGCAAAATATTTTTTTGACGTGAGAACTGACTCGCTGTTATCACAAAATATTGACAGCAGAGAAAATATACGAATACATAAAATTTAACATGAAAAAAATAGCAGCAGAAGTGTTGGGAATAAAGGAAAAGAAACGCAAACCTGAAGCAGAGTGGTGGTCAGAAGAAATAGAGCAAGCAGTAAAAGAAAAGAGGAATGCTTTCAATCGTTGGCTGAGTAATAAGTCAGAAGAAACAAGGACTATTTATAAGGACAAAAGGAATGAATTGCTAAGGAAAATAAGGATAGCAAGGAATGAAATATGGGAAATGACATGTGCAAATGTTAACTGTAAATTGGGATTTGGGAAATCACAACAAGCCTGGTCTGTATTAAAAGGACTTCGACAAGTAACTAAAAGCAAAAGTAATATGCAGCTGATAAAACCAAGGGAATGGGAAGAATATTTTCAGACATTACTGAACGAGGGACAGAGAAGAATACTTAGAAGGAGGATTACCAGAAGACAATGAGCAGGAAGCTGATGACATTCAAATTTCAGAAGACTAACTGCTTAAGGCATTAAGAACAGGAAAAAATGGCAAATCTCCTGGGCCAGGTGGAATAAATTTTGAAATTATGAAATATGGTGGTGATAAAGTTGTAAAGCTTATAACAAAATTGTTCAATTAAATATTACACGGAGACCCAATACCTAAGGAAATGACATTAGGTTATATTACTGCCATTTTAAGAAAGGGGACCGCAAAGTATGTTCAAATTATCATGGGATTTGTGTTATGAATTCATTGATAAAATTTTTTTCCAAACTAATAAAAAAAATAGATTAAAAACACAGTATAAGACTCAAGAAGACCAATGTGGATTTACGGCAGGTAGGTCATGTATAGACTACATTTTCACATTATGACAGATTCTGGAAAAATACAATGAAAAATCAAAAAATATAGGATTAATTTTAATAGATTTAGAAAAAGCGTATGATACTGTCCAAAGAAATATGTTATGGAAAGCATTACATATGTCACATATAGATAACTGCTTAGTAAAAATAATACAACAAATGTACATAAATAACACATGCCAAATAAAAACTGGTCATGGATTATCACAAAAATTTAAAACAAGTAAAGGTCTGCTGCAAGGATGCCCTATGTCACCAACCCTATTTAAAATTTTTATAGATGTTAGTTTGAGAACATGGTCTCAAAAGTGTAATAGAATGGGTTTAGAAATAATAGATGGAAAATATCTACATCATTTATTATTTGCTGATGACCAAGTCGTCATAGCACAAGATGGTGAGGATGCAAATTATATATGTAATCAACTGTCAAAAGAATATAAAAAATGGGACTTGAAGATTAACTTAAAAAAAAACAGAATATCTTACTAATAATCTGGATGAATTGTACATTGATGGAATAAAAATTAAAAAAGTAAATAATTTTTGCTATTTGGGTTCAATTTTAGAAATAGAAGGAAAATCGAATATGGAAATTAATAAAAGAATTACTAATGGCCGGAAAGTAATCAGGATGCTAAATTCACTTCTATGGAACAAGAGTGTTATGAATAGAACAAAAAGAATTATATTCAAATCATTATTTGAAGGTATAGTCTTATATGGATCAGAAAGCTGGACAATCAAACAAAAACATATGAAGAAGCTGAAAGCATTAGAAATGGATTTCTGGAGAAGATTGGCAAGAATATCAAGAAAATAAAAAGTAAGGAATACCGAAATAATAAGGCTAATGGAAGTGAAAGAAGAAGAAGTTATAGAACGAAAAAGACTGGAATGGTATGGCCATGTAAGAAGGATGGAAGACACTAGGATACCAAAACTGGCACAAAAATGGGAAGTTAAAGGAAGGAGGAAAAGAGGAAGGCCCGTGTTTACCTGGCTCCAAAGTGTACAAATAGCAATGAGTAGACTTGGTGCAGAAAAGGAAGATATACACAATCGAAATATCTGGAGTAATATTTTGAGAAGATGAAGTCAAGATCTATGTTCCAAATTCTTCATTGTTGTGTTGGAGAAAAACCTCTGTAGTGAGGAAAATCTCTCTTAATAATAATAAGAAAATCTATGACAAATTTAGTACAAACGAAGGTAATTACCAGTTTGTGAAAGTGCCAATAGGTCTGAAGACATTTCCAGCAATCTTCTAAACATCAATGAAGATAGTTTTCAAGTGGGTTAGAAGCCTTGTGATCTGGATGAGATCATTATGATTGGTCCTGAACTTGAGATACATAATGATAGGATACAATGATGAAACTAAGGAAAATGGAAGCAGCTTCTAGGAAATATAAATAATGAAGGAAAGGGAAATTAACCCACCACATACCAAAGTGGACGGCTGTGATGAGAGGGGACACTTATGTTGACAAACAAATACACAATATTTCGGCATCTGCCTTCTTCAGTGCATCATAGATACGAGACACCCACTAGGCCTTAACTACCCTTAAAATCCTACCACTTAACCCATCACTTTTTTAAGTATGTATAACTTTTTGTGTCAATACCGTTCCCTTGCTACATATGTTCATTTTACCATTGCCTGCGTTTGATTATCTCAACAATTTGCAATATATCGATAGTCTACTCCTTAGCGGTCCCCCCACCCTTCCCCCACTACCCAGTTAGTCATTGGGTGACATTCGTTGTGTACACACGTACGGAGCCTAATGGCCCGTTTATCTAGCACTGAAGAAGGCAGATGCCGAAATATTGTGTATTTGTTTGCCAAAATAAGTGTTCCCTCTCATCGCAGCTGTCCACTTTGGTATGTGGTAGGTTAATTTTCCTTTCCATTATTATTTATAATGATAGGTTAGAATTTTTGATGGGTTTAGAGCACAAAATTCCAATCTGAAAGTCAAATAATGTGAATTTCTCAGGAATAAAATTACCTGTTGCAAATTGAGAGGATATTGGGTGAGTCCCGATCCTCAGAAGATAGCGAAATTTAAGAAATATCCATTCCCACAAGCCATTCAGCAGTTTAAACCTTTTTAGGATTTATTAGCTATTTAAAGAAAATTTTGATAAAATAGCTAAACCATTGTACCATTATTTAACGGAAACGTCATCTGCATGAACCAAAACAAAAATTAATTGTGAAATTCTCAAAGATAAATTGATATGACAAACTGTTTAACATTTTCAGACTTTGACTAAATTCATTAAAACGGAAGCAAGTCAAGAAACCATAGGAGCAGTTTTATTGCAGGGTCAATTAACATCAGGTAGACCACTAGTATATACCTTGAGGAGTTTAAATAATGCAGAAACCAATTATTTTGTTTCGGTGAAAGAAGCCTTAGCTCGTGCACAGACAGTAAAGCATTTTAAACTGTATGTTTTTGGTAGAAAGTTCAAAACTTACACAGATTATAAACCATCTCTATCATCTTCATCTGAACCTTGAGGAATGCCAGTTTGATTTTGTTTAGAAGAAATAAAAGAGCAATTCAAACATAGGAAAACCCAAATATTTTTAATAGGTCAAATTAGAATTCTTAAGGAAATACACCAGTTTCAAGATCTTACATAAAATAACAAGATAAAGAGAGATATCAGGGTTAACCCATGGATACATCACACGTAGCACCAATACAAAGCTACAGGGGTATTTTTGAGTCATACCAAAATTTATGGTGTTAGTACTCCCAGGATACTGCAACATGCCTTACGCACCACCTAACTTTCCTTGTGATATACCAAATTTTTCTCCATATGTTCTTGCATGTTGAATTTCACAGACAAATGTTCTCCACTCATATTTACTGTCTTTCACTACTTACACCAGTACTTACAATATTCCATCTCGACACCTGCTCCATAGTCGGCTCAGTCAGGGTTTTACATGATGACTCCATGCATATTAACTATACTTGGGCAAATGCGTGTATCAGAACACCTCTAACACTACCTTTCCTGCATGTGTCCCGGGTAATTAATTCATTCCACCCTGTCAACCTTCTCCATGCAGTGTCTCTACAAGTACCTCCGATTTTCACTCTGTAAAGTTTTTAGAAATGTATATATCCAGAATATATGGAGTTAAAAAAGATTTCACTGGATTAAAAGTTCCTTGATACTAATGCATTCTACTCTCTAGTTTGTATGGCAGTAGGAAGGTTTTAGACCTTTCCTGGCAGGAAAACAGTAATATACTTAGGAAGGACCCAGTCTGAACATTAAGATTTCATTTATACCATTGTTTCTTGTACTCACTCCAGGATAACGCCTGAGTGCTTTCCTCGATAAAGATTAGGATTGATTTCCTTCCCACTTCCCATTCATTTTGAATAATTGCACGGCGGCTGTAACAACCATATGGTTGACATACTCCATTATTTTAATTACTGTAACAATTAAGAAAATAAATCTGTTTAATAATGTAAAACTCGTGTATTAATTTCTTTTAATATGAATTTTCATAATTGGAAGCTTATTTTGAATAGTATTTTTTTTTTTTTCATTTTTAAATTGTGATCTTCTTAAAACATTTTTATTTGCATGTTTTGTGATTTTTAATGTCATGAATACACTTACTGCAGATATCAGTGAGGTAAGTTGTATTTGAATTTGTAGGGGGCTATCTGCGATTTCTGTGAAGCTTGGGTTTGCCATGGCCGACGCTGCTTAACTTCCCATGCCTGTACGTGTCCACTTCAAGAAGCAATTTGTATTGAATGTGAGCGTGGTGTATGGGACCACGGTGGTAGAATATTTCGCTGCTCCTTCTGCTCCAGCTTCTTGTGTGAGGATGACCAATTTGAACATCAGGCATCATGCCAAGTCTTAGAATCTGAAAATTTCAAATGTAAGTACCGTTTAAGTGATTTCAGTGATAAGTGTAATATTGAAATATACACACACACTTTTAGGTTCTTATTAAGAAATGGCAGTAGTGTGTATGTGTGTGATGGAATGTCGAATACAAACCGTGCAGAATAATTGTAATTTTATTATTCACTAGCTGTTACCCGCGACTTCGTACGCGTGGACTTGGAGTTTCATTGCCAGAATTGGATATAGAAAACTGTTAGTAAGATTTGTCCCAAACAACACCGAGTCGACATAATATTGATGGAAAGCCATCATTATATCATCCTATCGTCTAATATGTCTCATGAAGAGAATCAATTTACAACATATTTAAAAACAGAAAAGTAAGCGAAGGTGCGGGGATGTGTGTGTGTGTGTGGGGGGGGGGGGGGGGGGGGTTAACTGATGGCAGCTTTATTTCAGCTTGGTTTTTTCTTCTTTATTCAACATGAGCATCTGAATCTTATAATCTAATAGCAGCACATTGTCTTCTAGACCTGCACCTTAGGCCAGGTTTACGTCCGCAAGGCATGTCAAAAAGGAAGACAAATTGGTGCCTGAAACTTTTATACAGACACAAATGAATAGTACAGTGCAGAGCAAATGACTTCTATACTAAATAATAAGTTTGTTTCTTATCGACATTTATTAACAAAATCAACACTAACAGACTGCGCGACTGAGCAACCAACGTAACATTACAGACTAACACACGAATCTGTCTGTCTTTCATCATTCGATAAGTTCTTAAAATTTCGTGACTAAAACTGTTATTCATGCCGAAAAATGTCCTGTGTCCGTCCTACACTATTTCATTGTTAAATTCCATCAATATTGATATAGCCATTTAGTCGTCAAAACGTAACAAAAAGACAGAAACTTACTTCCACAATTATAATATAATAGTTGGTACCACAAATTCGTTCGTGATTGTAAAGTATTCATATTGACAGCTGTAGACATCTAACCACCATAGTGCACAATGGGAGACTCGATACTATTACCACACACAAATACCAGTCTTCTGCGCAATGTAGTTCCGGCAGCAAAGTAAAATTTACGGATACACACAAGTCTTTGGATGAAATACGAAAATATTCATGATCGACCAATTTTCAAACACCATATCTCACACGCTCCCACAGTTACCGAATTTCGGCCAACGTTGAGATCGATGGGTGACTCTGTGTTACTACCACACAAAAACGCCGGTGATAGTTTTCACTCAAAAGTGATACACCGAGACACATGCGTCTTTGGCTAAAATATGAAATTGCCGCAGGTCGACCATTTTCATCCCCCATGTCTTCCACACCCCCATAGCTACAGACATCTAACAACCATAGTGCACGACAACAGACACGATTCTACCACCCCACATAAACACCAATGCTCTATGCTATGTAGTCGTGGCAGAAACGATAAATCTGCGGAGACACATGCCTTTCGTCGAAATACGAAAATATCCTTGGTCGGCCACTTACAACCACCATATCTAACACAGTACCACAGTTTCTGAAATTCGGCCGCTGTTGTGATCGAAAAGGTGACTCTGTGCTACTACTACACACAAACGCCAGTTATCTGTGATCTATAGTTTTTCGCTGAAAAGTGATACACCGTGACACTTTTGTCTTTGGCAGAAGTATGAAATTGCCACAGGTCGACCACTTTCAACCCCATATCTCCCACACCCCCATAGCTACCGACATCTAACAACCATAGTGCACTACATGAGATACGATTCTACTACCAAGCACAAACACCAATGTTCTATGCTATGTAGTTGTGGCAGAAAAGTGACATATGCGGAAACAGTCGAAATACGAAAATATCCTTGGTCGGCCACTTACAACCACCCATATCTACCACAGTACCACAATTTCTGTAAATCGGACCGCTGTTGTAATAGAAAGGTGACTTTCTGCTACTACTACACACAAACGCCAGTTATCTGTGATCTATAGTTTTCGCTGAAAAGTGATACACCATGACACTTTTGTCTTTGGCAGAAGTATGAAATTGCCACAGATTGATCACTTTCAACCCCCATATCTCCCACACCCCATAGCTACCGACATCTAAAAACAATAGTGCACTACATGAGATACGATTCCACTACCAAACACAAACGACCAATGCTCTATGCTATGTAGTTGTGGCAGAAAAATTGACATATGCAGAACAGTCGAAATACGAAAATATCCTTGGTAGGCAAACTTACAACCACCATATCTACCACAGTACCAAGTATCTGAAATTCGGCCCGCTGTTGTGATCGAAGGTGACTCTGTGCTACTACTACACACAAACGCCAGTTATCTGTGACTATAGTTTTTCGCTGAAAAGTGATACACCATGACACTTTTGTCTTTAGCAGAAGTATGAAATTGCCACAGGATCGACCACTTTCAACCTCCCGTATCTCCCACACCCCCATAGCTACCGACATCTAACAACCATAGTGCACTACATGAGATACTGATTCTACTACCAAACACAAACACCAATGATCTATGCTATGTAGTTGTGGCAGAAAAGTGACATATGCGGAAACAGTCGAAATACGAAAATATCCTTGGTCGGCCACTTACAACCCACCATATCTACCACAGTACCACAGTTTCTGAAAATCGGGCCGCTGTTGTGATCGAAAGGTGACTTCTGCTACTACTACACACAAACGACCAGTTATCTGTGATCTATAGTTTTCGCTGAAAAGTGATACACCATGACCTTTTGTCTTTGGCAGAAGTATGAAATTGCCACAGGTCGACCACTTTCAACCCCCATATCTCCCACACCCCCATAGCTACCGACATTCTAACAACCATAGTGCACTACATGAGATACGATTCCACTACCAAACACAAACACCAATGCTCTATGCTATGTAGTTGTGGCAGAAAAGTGACATATGCGGAAACAGTCGAAATAACGAAAATATCCTTGGTCGGCCACTTGCAACCACCATATCTACCACAGTACCACAGTATCTGAAATTCGGCCCCTGTTGTGATCGAAAGGTGACTCTGTGCTACTACTACACACAAACGCCAGTTATCTGTGATCTATAGTTTTCGCTGAAAAGTGATACACCATGACACTTTTGTCTTTGGCAGAAGTATGAAATTGCCACAGGTCGACACTTTCAACCCCCATATCTCCCACACCCCCATAGCTACCGACATCTAACAACCATAGTGCACTACATGAGATACGATTCTACTACCAAACACAAACACCAATGCTCTATGCTATGTAGTTGTGGCAGAAAAGTGACATATGCGGAACAGTCGAAATACGAAAATATCCTTGGTCGGCCACTTACAACCACCATATCTACCACAGTACCACAGTTTCTGAAAATCGGCCGCTGTTGTGATCGAAAGGTGACTCTGCTACTACTACACACAAACGCCAGTTATCTGTGATCTATAGTTTTCGCTGAAAAGTGATACACCATGACACTTTTGTCTTTGGCAGAAGTATGAAATTGCCACAGGTCGACACTTTCAACCCCCATATCTCCCACACCCCATAGCTACCGACATCTAACAACCATAGTGCACTACATGAGATACGATTCTACTACCAAACACAAACACCAATGCTCTATGCTATGTAGTTGTGGCAGAAAAGTGACATATGCGGAACAGTCGAAATACGAAAATATCCTTGGTCGGCCACTTACAACCACCATATCTACCACAGTACCACAGTTTCTGAAAATCGGCCGCTGTTGTGATCGAAAGGTGACTCTGCTACTACTACACACAAACGCCAGTTATCTGTGATCTATAGTTTTCGCTGAAAAGTGATACACCATGACACTTTTGTCTTTGGCAGAAGTATGAAATTGCCACAGGTCGACACTTTCAACCCCCATATCTCCCACACCCCCATAGCTACCGACATCTAACAACCATAGTGCACTACATGAGATACGATTCTACTACCAAACACAAACACCAATGCTCTATGCTATGTAGTTGTGGCAGAAAAGTGACATATGCGGAACAGTCGAAATACGAAAATATCCTTGGTCGGCCACTTACAACCACCATATCTACCACAGTACCACAGTTTCTGAAAATCGGCCGCTGTTGTGATCGAAAGGTGACTCTGTGCTACTACTACACACAAACGCCAGTTATCTGTGATCTATAGTTTTCGCTGAAAAGTGATACACCATGACACTTTTGTCTTTGGCAGAAGTATGAAATTGCCACAGGTCGACACTTTCAACCCCCATATCTCCCACACCCCCATAGCTACCGACATCTAACAACCATAGTGCACTACATGAGATACGATTCTACTACCAAACACAAACACCAATGCTCTATGCTATGTAGTTGTGGCAGAAAAGTGACATATGCGGAACAGTCGAAATACGAAAATATCCTTGGTCGGCCACTTACAACCACCATATCTACCACAGTACCACAGTTTCTGAAAATCGGCCGCTGTTGTGATCGAAAGGTGACTCTGCTACTACTACACACAAACGCCAGTTATCTGTGATCTATAGTTTTCGCTGAAAAGTGATACACCATGACACTTTTGTCTTTGGCAGAAGTATGAAATTGCCACAGGTCGACCACTTTCAACCCCCATATCTCCCACACCCCCATAGCTACCGACATCTAACAACCATAGTGCACTACATGAGATACGATTCTACTACCAAACACAAACACCAATGCTCTATGCTATGTAGTTGTGGCAGAAAAGTGACATATGCGGAACAGTCGAAATACGAAAATATCCTTGGTCGGCCACTTACAACCACCATATCTACCACAGTACCACAGTTTCTGAAAATCGGCCGCTGTTGTGATCGAAAGGTGACTCTGCTACTACTACACACAAACGCCAGTTATCTGTGATCTATAGTTTTCGCTGAAAAGTGATACACCATGACACTTTTGTCTTTGGCAGAAGTATGAAATTGCCACAGGTCGACCACTTTCAACCCCCATATCTCCCACACCCCCATAGCTACCGACATCTAACAACCATAGTGCACTACAGGAGACGATTCTACTACCACACACAAACACCAAAGCTCTATGTTATGTAGTTGTGGCAGGAAAGAGAAGTATACGGAGATACGAATTTTTGGTCGAAATATGAAAACGCCCTGCACTGACCAACTTTAATCATTATATCTCCCACATCCCCACAGCTTTCGGCATTCGGCCAACGTTGTGCACGACAGGAAACTCCATGCTACTTCCACCCACAAACATCAGTGATCTGTGCTAGGTAGTGGTGGCTGAAAAGTGAAACATAGGAAAAAACACGTCTATTTTATATATATATAAGATTTTCTTGGGTAAATATAATAGTAACAGAAATACCTTGTTGGTATAATTCCTGATGTTTTGTGTTTTTAAATTCATTTGAGAATTTCATTCAAAAAACATTTTTTGTGTTTTATCAGAGATATTGCTGGCATATTGTTGAAGGGCTTGTTGATTGGAACAAATGTGACTGCCTCGAATGCCTAGGCTGTAGAGGAGGGAACGTTTGATGTGATGAGGGTGGCAGCTATCATAATGAAGGTACTGTTGTAGGTTGGTGGGTTTGATATGGACAGCTGTGTGTATATAGCCATTCCTGAGGGAAAGGTCGACATCCAGAAAAGTGGCCTGTGTGTGGGAGTAGGTCCATGTGAATTTCAAGGAGCTGACAGTGTTAAGTTTATTGAGGAAACTGAGTAGGTTGTCTTCCCCATGGGTCCAGATTCTTCTGCCATGATGTATTTGCCCCACCATGAGCCACCGACATTGTAGCTCACGCAGTTGGCTGCCGGCAGCGCTTGCGTGCAGCCATCTCACTTCTACTGAGGAAGAGCCATGCTCGGAAATTCTATTCTTTGTGTGTTCGTGTTGTTTTTTTTTTCGTGTACCAACGCCGCTGGAATCCCCTTCTTTGGTAAGCGATGGTTTTTTATCCTATCCAATGTTCAATATATATATATATAATAAGATAGGATAGGGAAAATAAACAGTTACCCGTCACTTACCACAGATGAAGGCAGGAGGGCGAAACACAAAAACAAACGAATTGCACAATATTTCGACTTTAGTCTGTCATGTGGGAGGCGAGACATATGGCAGGGGGAAAGATGTGGTCACATCCGAGCCCGCCACATGAATGAAGCACAGGCGGAAAATGCGTGGTAGTGGTAGAATTGCCGGGAGGGGGGGGGGGGGGGAATAGGCTTGACCAGCGATAAAAGTGAAACAAATCAATATAATCTTTGTATAGCATAATTCAAAAAGTTATAATTTTAAATAAATGGAAATAGAAGAATTTAAATATATATATATAGGAGAAAAAAATGAATTGATGTAATGTACATATATATTTAAAAAAAAAAAAAAAAAAGACTGTAAAATGAAATGAGAGATGGCAAGTGACAGGTTTAACATAGGTTTAGGCCAGGGGTGTGTCTGGTGTCAAGGATATGTTGGTAGGCTAGTACCCATCTGCGGAGTTCTGAAGGGGTGGTGGTGTTAGGGAAAACTCTAATAGCTCTGACTGTGAAACAGGTGTTGAGGTTGTATGAATTATGGAAGTTCGCATGAATTGCCACGGGATGGTCTGGGTTGGAAATATAAACTGTTTGCCTGTTTCCATTCATTCTGTAGGAAAGTTGTTGAGTGGTAAGACCAATGTAAGAGGCAGTGCAGTGGATGCCGGTGAGTAGGTAAATAAGGTGAGTGGTAGCACATGTGGCATGTCCAATTATAGGGAAAGATTTGCCTGTGATAGGATTAGAGTAAGTAGCATGCACCCTGCCACCACTACTGAATGGCCACAGGCAAACAGTTTATACTTCCAACCCATACCATCCCGTGGCAATTCATGCGAACTTCCATAATTCAAACAACCTCAACACCTGTTTCACAGTCAGAGCTATTAGAGTTTTCCCTAACACCACCACCCCTTCAGAACTCCACAGATGGGAACTAGCCTACCAACATATCCTTGACACCAGACACACCCTAGCCTAAACCTACATTAAACCTGTCACTTGCCATCTCTCATTTTATTTCACAGTCGTTATATATATATACATTACATCAGTTCATTTTTTTTCTCCTATATATATATATATATATATATATATATATATTTAAATTCTTCTATCTCCCTTTATTTTCAATTATAACTTTTTGAATTATGCTATACAAAGATTATATTGATTTGTTTCACTTTTATCGCTGGTCAAGCCTATCCCCCCCCCCCCCATTTTCCGCATTTTCCGCCAGTGCTTCATTCATGTGGCGGGCTCAGATGTGACCACATCTTTCCCCCTGCCATATGTCTCGCCTCCCACATGACTAAGACTAAAGTCGAAATATTGTGCAATTAGTTTGTTTTTGTGTTTTTACTTGTTTCACCCTCCTGCCTTTATCTGTGGTAAGTGAGGGGTAACTGTTTGTTTTCCCTATCTTATTTTCAGTGCCTCTCGGCATTTTCTTTGTTTCCTTTATCCAGTATATATATATATATATATATTAGACATTGGGATAGGAGAAAAACCACCGCTTACCGAAGATGAGGGCTCCAGCGGCGTCAAAACACGAAAAAACACACAAACACAAACATAATACAAATTTTCGAGCTTAGCTCTTCATCAGGTTGTAGGATGAGGTGGCTGCCCCGCGGAAGCTAGCAGCCAACTGAGGAGACCACACGGGGTGCACATGGTCGGGGTGGAGATGGAGGGGGGAGAAACAACATGGCGGGGGTGGGGGTGGAAGGACCTAAGCCCGAAAATGATAATTAGACTGCACAGTGGAAACGCGGTTGCGGTCATAAGGTCACTGGCATAAAACAAACCAAGGAAAACACGGGGGGGGGGGAATCTACTGAAAACGATCTATAAGTGCCCCCATAAAAAATTATTCCACACGCAAAATTATTGAAAATATTACACACGAAAAAATACTGCACACGAAAAAAATATGTTAATATAAAACACACGAGAGAAAAAATTTTTTTTAGCAATAGATCTAAGTACAAAAAGAGAAAGCTCTGGTGAGCGAGGGTTTTGTGGGAAATGATGGCAGGTAAGGGGCAAAGGTCGGAGGGGAGAGGAAAATTGGAGCTATCTTAAATTTAGTCCAGGTGGTTGTCTGGTCCCAGTTGGTACTGAAAGGCCAGTTCCCACCTCCTCAGTTCTGAGATGCTGCTTTTGTCTGGGAGTACTTTGATGGCGCGGACTGTGAAGCAGGTGTTGAAATTGTTGGTGTTATGAGTGGTGGCATGAAAAGAAACAGGGTGGTAAGGTTCTCAGTCCAGACCGATTGTCTGTGTCCATTCATCCGGATGGCCAGTGGATTTGTGGTCAGACCTAGGTAGGAGGCTGGGCAGTGGTTGCAGGTAAGTTGATAGATCAGGTGAGAAGTTACGCAGGTAGCCGATCCAGTGATATAGAAGCTTTCCCCTGTTACGGGATTGGTGAAGGTGGTAGAAGGCGGGTGCATCATGCAAAGTTTGCAACGGGCCTGTTACACGGAAAGGATCCTTGGGCTGTCTTGTGGGCTGAGGGGTTCCATGTTTATGGACCAAGAGTTGGTTCAAGTTGGGGGGTCTACTGAAACAGGTTCTGGGGGGCTGGGAAGGATTTGTGGTAGGAGTGTTTTCATTTCGGGCAGGCTCGGAGGAGATCATATCCTTGTCTTAGGATCCTGTTGATGGATTCTAAGCCAGGGAAGTAGCGGGTGACCAAAACTGGGCTTTGGTTGTTTTTGATGGTTGTGGGGTGTTGATGGATTGTGTCGGTACTGATGTGGCTCGTGTAACTTGTTTATGAACTAAATCAGGGGGTAATTGCGGGATATTAGGGCTTCAGAAATGTTATTAGTGTACTGCTTAAGGGACTGTTCGTTGGAGCAAATGTGCCTGCCCCGGATTCCCAGGCTGTATGGGAGGGCGCGTTTGATGTGATTAGGATGGCAACTGTCGTAGTGGAGGTATTGTTGTAGATTGGTGGGTTTTAATGTACCGAAGAATTGATGCCGCCATCAGAGAGGGACAGGTCAACATCCAGGAAAGTGGCCTGGGTGTGGGAGTAATTCCATGTAAATTTCAAAGTGCTGGCATTATTGAGGTTATTGAGGAAAAGGAGAAGGTTGTCTTCCCCGTGGGTCCAGACCATGAAATATCGTCAATGAATCTGACCCATAGCAGGGGTTTCAAAAGGGCTGCAGCTAAGAAGGACATTTCTAGGCGGCCTAAGTATAAGTTGGCGTAGGAGGGAGCCATGCGGGTGCCCATGGCAGTGCCGCTGACTTGTCGGTAGATTTTGCCATCAAAGGTGAAAACGTTGTTAGTTAAAATTAGTTCGGCCAGGTAGACTAGGAATGATCTGGACGGGTGGCTATTAGGGGGACGCTGGTCTAGAAAATGTTCCATGGCACTGAGGCCATGGCAGTGGGGAATATTGGTGTATAGGGAGGTCACGTCAATCGTAACCAGAAGGGAGTCAGGTGGAAGAGGGACGGGAACTGTGGATAAACGGGAAAGAAAATGCGGGTGTCTTTGATGTGGGAGGGGAGCTGGCTTACAATAGGCTGTAGTTGTTGGTCTACCAGGGCGGAAATGCGTTCGGTCGGAACCATAAGCAGCAACTATGGGGCGTCCAGGGTTGCCCGGTTTGTGAACTTTCGGAAGTAGGTACAAGTAAGGGGTGCGAGGCTTTTTTGGGCTAAGGAGTGAGATTGAGTGGGCAGTGAGGCCTTGGAGGGGTCCACAAGACTGTATATAATCTTTTATACTGTCATTAATAGCAGCTGTAGGATCATGGTTAAGGAGGCGGTATGTGTTGGAGTCAGCCAATTGACGGAGAGCTTCGCTGAGGTAGTCACAACGGTTCATGACTACCGTTGTGGAGCCTTGTCAGCCAGTAAGATAATCAGGTCAGGGTTAGATGAGAGTTCCCTGATGGCTCGTTTTCTGATGGGGACAGATTAGTCTCACTCGGTAGAGATTTCACAAAACTAGGGGAACCAGACTGGTGGAAAGCAGATCTTGGAAAAGTTGGAGTGGGTGGTTTTGTGGAAAGGGTGGTGGGTCAAGAATGGAGGTGGCTGAAATTTCTGAGGCTTGGCTCAGGTCATTTGGGTGTCCGGAATGGCTACTTTTCATGGCAAAGTGGTACCTCCAGCGTAGTGTGCGGCAAAATGCTAGGGAGTCTCTTACTAGGGTGGTCTGGTCAAATTTGGGTGTGGGTGAAAAGGTGAGACCCTTGGCCAGAACCGAAAGTTGTGGATCTGTAAGTGGAGAGGAAGACAGATTAATGACAGACTGTTTGGGTTTGGCAGCTAGATTAGGATTGCTGGGCGAGGGGTGGGGTTTAATGGAGTGGTGGAGGTATGTTGAAGAGTTGGGCAAGACATGGACGTGTGAAATGAGGGGAGGTTGGCCCCTGGGTTGGTGACCAGGTGATTTGTATGGAAGGGGTTGTCCTTTGAGGTGGGAGTTGTACAGAGATGGATAATTTTCTAAGGTGAATCTGGGCATGACTGTTCATAGACTCTGTGCCTGTTTAATAATGTGTTGCAGTTGAGGCAGAACATGTGGGGAAGAAAGCAACAGTACTTTATTGAGAGACATAAGGTCTCTGGAGTGTTGGCTGGCCAGGTTAATGTATTCTTGCAGCACCAGAGATGTTAGGGCTAAGGACTGTTTGTATCTAAATGCATGTAGGAGAGGGTGGAGTTGTGGTGGACACACAAACATGGGCAATTTTATGGTGAGGCCATTAGGGGGAATATTGAGGTTCAGGCACGCTTTAAGAAAAAAGGATGTGTGCTGTATTTCGCCAACTGAAAGGCATGGTATTGAAAACCCGAAAGGTATTTGGTCACTGGGTTCATATTTCGTGGGAAAAAAAAAAAAAAAATTATGTATCAGCAAAATACGCCGAGAATAAACAAAGCTGAGGCGGCGGGATATTGAGGCAGAGCTATAGCGGAACTGACCACAGTGCACGTGGCTAAGTAGACCTTATATATATATTGTCTTTTTTATGTGTTCGTGCCATGTAACCATCATCTAAGGTAACGGTAGTTCATTTCGCTATCCTATTTTGTAATTTCTTTTCACTACTTAGCACCTAATTATTTCATACACACTATATATATAAAACAG
Source organism: Vandiemenella viatica (assembly GCA_031002005.1). NCBI lineage: Eukaryota > Metazoa > Arthropoda > Insecta > Orthoptera > Morabidae > Vandiemenella > Vandiemenella viatica. The sequence continues at coordinate 63,008,089 of JARYHS010012519.1, read as the reverse complement.
GCACAAACGCAAATGACAGAAATTTTCAGTCTTGTATCCATTCTTCAACTATACAGTGAGGTAAGCTGCCTGATGGAGGCTGGCAGCTAATTGGAGGCACAGACTGAGGCCGATGGCTTGTGATGGGGTAAATCAATGTGGTGAGAAGGATGGATGGGAGTTAAAGGCATAAACCGAAAATTGTGAAAAATATCCAGAAATAATCACAGACATGTGGAAGAAATCAGCAGAAAATATTAATGAGTGAAAATCTCTTTCATATATCTGCTCTGGCATCGCATTTGGGAGGATGTAGGTTCGAATCCCAGTCCAGGCATCCAGATTTGGGTTTTCCATTGTTTCTCCAAATCATTTCAGGCAAAAGGCCATAGCCGAATTCCTTCCCCTTTTTAGTCCCCCCTCCCTTACCACCTCTAATGACCTCAACATCGACAATGCTAAAGCCTTAAGCAAAAAAAAAAAATGAATATGTAACATATATAGACAAATTTAAAAACTAAGATAATGCGCAGTTCTCAAATATCAGCTCTGGTGAGCAATGTTTGATGTGAGGAGTGATAGAGGAGGTGGAGAATGGGAGGAAAAGAATGAAAGTTACTGGTAAGCCAGTTTCCCCCTTCCAAGTTCATAGATGTTGCTCCAGTCTGAGAAGACTCTGATGGTACGGTCACCATTATTTATTTGCATAAATCACATTCAATAAAAATTATCTTAAATTTAATGTATTTACATTATCTCATCAAAACTAAACATACCATCTGCAGTAGCACAGGCTGTACATCAATCTAAAGCCCATCATAATCCAGCCAGTTTACTGAGTTTCATACAGATCAGAGTGTACAGGAAAAATAAAACAGAATTGAAATAGTGTAAGGGAAATTACAGCAAAATTCTTTAGCAAGGAAAATGAAGTAAGAAGTGAATCAAACTGGTAGAGTACATGGTAAGCGAAGGTGTGAATTAGGTTCAAAGAAAAAAATATCTAAAATTTCTCAGTTTCTATGTCACACCAAAGTGAAACATAGCTTATTTTATCCATTAATCATAACCCCATTAAAATCTGATCAGTTAAGTGAATCATGTTGAATTAAAAATTACTCTTAAATTCCTCAGATTATCATCACATCAAAATGAAATACACCCTATTTTACCCAAGGGACCATAGGCTGTATGTCAAACCAAAATCCATTAATAACTGACAAGCAGTTCTTACATGAATCATGTTCAATTGCAAATTATCTTAAATTTTTCAGCTTTATGGTTTATCAGCAAAATGAAACATCTCATTCTATCCCATTAAAATCTGACCAATAGTTTTTGCATATATCTTGTTCATCCCAACTTGCACATATACATTTAAAAAAAAACTGATTTCTTTTATGCTACTTATTTTTTTTTTTTTTTTTAAATGATTTAAATACAGAGCCTTTTTCCCTAACCACAGAGTTTGAATTTTTTACTCTGAGGATGAAACATAGTTTGAGTTTTTCTGTATTTTGCATGTTATCTCAGAATGTCCTTCACATAGGTGTTTGATTTTTGTCATGGATGAATTGTAGTGTGTCTTTATCAATACTCACACCTTTACCAGTTTGATTCACTTCTTATTTCATTTTCCTTGCTAAAGCATTTTGCTGTATTTTTCCCTAATACTATTTCAATTTTGTTTTATTTATCCTGTACACCCTGATCTGTATTAAACTCAGTAAACTGAAAAACAATTTTGTCAGGTTTCATTCCATACATGAGTTAGTAAAGTTTGATAGGTTGTTTGATAATTGTTTTTGGGTGGCTAGGAGCTCATATTACTCCAGCCAGGGGTCACTAAATTATGTAATTACGAGTATCGACATAACTTTAGTATGGCCTCTGACCAGTCTTGACATGTGCAACCATGTCAATGAATCTAGTGATGAAGGATAATATAAACGACTTATGTTGAAGCTTTCTTCTTTCCATAGTTTATTCTTCTCTTAAGAAACTAACTTAGTCCACAACATGAAGGTTGGTTGGATACTCCCAAAGGAGGTATACTAACTAAAGATGTAATGGAACTCCACATCCACAAGTGGAGAACTTCCACTTGAAATTCTATCTCCACTATCGGATCTGAATCTACAACTTTTATTGTGGAAGTATAGCATATGTTTTGTTTACATTGCAGTATATATATCTAATTCTTCTCTCTTTGTACAGAATTGCCCTATCTAATAAAAACCTGGTTGTTTCCTTTCTTATGATACTATAATAAAAGTAACAATGAACTGAATGGTGTTATTACTTAAACACGAATTTACAAGTTTGAACTTGCATGTATAGTGGCCTATTCATGGTCCAACTAATAAGACTTCCATGTAGAATTATCGGAGGATGCACTTACCCATTCACGCTACTAAAAGGGGTCCAAGCTGTACTTTCCACTCGTACTGTCTAGTGGTGCACCAGAGTCCTTACCAGACACTTGTAGGGTGTTTCCTCCAATCAAAATCCAATGCCATAACTTGTTGGATGGCAGGAGCCTGTATTGGTTTTTTGGGAGTCCAACACATCCTGCATGTAGTACTGCAGGCCCCCAAAGAGAGTCCTACATCAGAAAATCGGATCATTGTAGATCCTACAAATTGGACTGTGAATGGGCTGCTAGAGCAGTGGAAAGGCAGATGCCGGGCACACTTAATTGCGCTGCGAACTCTGAAAAGTTCGTATGACACAGATTGTTTTGTTGACGCATGCATAGTTATGTAAATAATTTAATTCACTTGTTAAATCATACACTGTTTTATGCTGTTGAAAGAAAATAAATCAAGATGGCAGTATTAGATGGAAATAAACTTTGCTTCTACAAAAAGTAGAATTTGTGATAAAATATACTTATTCTGATTTTAAGTTTATTTTTGATTAAATGTTATAATCGAAACAATTATAAATTTACTTTTCCACATCCGCTTCCACAAAACATCTGCCTCCGCTAAGATGACTTCCGTTACAACCCTAATATTACATTTTAGTTTTTCCCGGCGTATTGTTGAAATAAATAACTCTCGGGTTTTCTGCCGGTTAATTGAGCTACGGGATGCAGCCACGAGATGCAGAGATGCAACCAAACCGGTTTGACCCCGTCTATGGCCGTGTGCATCGCCGACCAATCAAAGAGCAGCTTGAAGCTTCCCTTGGCAACAGGCTATTTATAGGAGCCAGGACTGGCTCCCAAGTCAGTCAGTGTCTTGTCCTTGTATGTAAGAGCTAACCTGATGAAGGCAACGATGGCAGTTGCCGAAACGTTTTTAAAAGATTTAAATAAATCAATTAACCGGCAGAAAACCCGAGAGTTATTTATTTTAACCCTAATATTAACCCATCGTGTCAGAAGTAGGACAGCCAGTTCTTTTCCTCTGGGATCTACAGTTTAATATCGAATCTGAACCACAAAATGAGCTGGAGTAACTCATATGATCAAACACAACTCTCAAAAATGCCTGGCCATATTAGGTTTTGAACTTGGTACCAGGTCCAGAATGTTTGAAAGCAAGTGCATTAACCACTCAGCCACCAGGATCTTATTTCTTTCCAAATCTTTTTTGGCCAGAAGCTTGTTGATTCCCCCTCCCCTCATAGGTAATTGAATATTATTTTTGTTAATCTGCCTCTTGAATCCAGAAGCTTCTTGATTCCTCCTCCCCCTTCCCCCCATAGGTAATTGAATATCATTTTTGTTAATCTGTTATCATGAATTCTAAATATACCACTTGACCCAAAAAGGCTATATTTTTTCTTATTGATTTTTTTTTATATTTTCTAAGTTTTGATGTATTTCCCTATTGTTTTTTAATTTCCATAGTTCTGTTGTTTTCATTGGACCCAAGATTTTTCTCATGATTCTTCTTTCTAACAATTCTAATTTAACTAATGTATAGTTCAATACTAGTCATTCCTTTGTGTATAGATATTCTGTTTTTAAGGTTGAAATGTTATGCCTTATTTTAAGATTTCTAGATAAGCTCTTTTTACTAAAAAAAAGTTTTTAGTGATACAATACGCTTTTCTATCCTGTGTATCCTTTCTTCTAGGGTAGATTTATCTCAACCATTTTCATGAATTATTTCACCCATATATTTAAAAAAAATTTGTTTCTCATTTTTTCAACATTTATCCTTAAAAATTTTGGAGCATTTTTAATGTTTGTAATAATAAAAAAAATCTGCAGAAATTCACAAAAAAAATTAAGACCTCCATCCACTAATACCAGCAGACTTCAAAATATTAAGTTGCTCATATTCTTCTACGAGTTGCAGGACTGATGTAGGAACAAATCTATGTCGTCCGTGACTTATAGCACAACATGAAGGAAGTTGCTATGGTTTTTCCAAAGTGAATACTGTAAATGACCGCTATCTGGCTCTTAATGTGAAGTTAACGGGTAAATACAATACAACTGTGCGTTCTTTCAAACTAAATCTTTCTGAGCATGATGGGTGAGCTGTAATATTCTGGCCTTGCATTCAGGAGGACATGGGGTCATGGCATCAAGATTTGAGTTTTCCATAGTTTCCTCGAATCACTCCAGGCGAATGCCAGGCTGCTTCCTTCAACAGGTCATGGCTGAATTCCTTGCCCCCAGTACTTTCCTGCTTCTAATGACCTGACGTCAACAAGGCGTAAAACCATAAACGAAAAAGCAAACTAAATCTTAATTCAACTGTAACTAAACCATGTACTTTTCTCTGCCAACGTATGAGATATAATCACAAAAACTCAACTGATCCATTGATGCCGGATACCAAGAAAATACTTCTGTTGTCATAACTAAATGACAAATCTTTACTCTCCAAAAAGTCTTTAACAGGTAGAAGGGATATATTAATTAAACATAATATTGGATAGTGTTTCATGAGTAAGGACATTGCCCAAAATATTGTGTTTGTGGAGTGTTGTGTTTTTGTGTCATCACTTAGGGAGAGTCCATAAACTACGCGGCTCGGGAGAGGGAGGCTAGAAGGCTACACTATGTGGGGGGAGGGGGAGTTCCCAGCCAGATCACATAGCTTTCCATTCATATTATTTTTCACAGTTAAAATGAGGTACAGAACACACAACAGGATGTGAATATTTATTTCCTTTATTTAATTATCTCTGTATGTAAAAGACAAGAGAAACAGTACAAAATGCCTTCTGGAATCAAAAGGGAAAACACTACGTGCTACGTGGAAAGGGGGGGGGGGGAAGTAGAGGAAAAAGCCATGTCGGGGGAAGGGGGGGTTCACAGGCGGCCAAAATGGAGCTACGTAGTTTATGGATGCTCCCTTGTTTCCTTCCTTTACTTTCCTTTCTGTGTTAAAATTAAATATTGGATGAGACTACCTTAAATAGTGGGGCCATCAGATATTGCTTAATTTATCTCCCTAACATGGTTTACTTTGTCTGGTGAATGTCAGTTCAAAAGCATTAAGCCTGATCCATTCATCTGTTACTGTTTCTGAATATACAAACTATCAAATCATTTTGGGCTATTTCAAACATTTTTCATCTGTTGAAAACTATAGTTCCAAAAATTAATATCTTCTGTTGATCCATATCAGTTACTACACCTAGCTATGCCTCAAGCTCAATCATCATAATTCTCATTTTCATTATGTAGGTAAGAATGTTCTTCGCAAAATTGCTACTTCTCTAGGTACTAATGCTTTATACACACTTGAAATGTAAATAAATATTATTGTGAAGGTTTCAGAAATTGAATGTGTTTCTTTGATATTATTATTTAGGTCAGTCATGTAACAAACTTGGCCAGTATTCCTGTCTTCGCTGTAAAACTTGCTATTGTGAAGATCATGTCAGAAGAAAAGGCTTCAAATATGAGAAAAACAAACCAATCCCATGTCCGAAGTGTGGTTATGAGACATCTCAAACAAAGGATCTCAGCATGTCAAGTAAGTTAAACACTGAATGATAGAATTCTCCTGATTTTATTATTGAAATTTTCAAAATATTAGATACCTTGAGGAAAGATGTTATTCACCCAGTTAAAGTCACATGATTTAATACATTATTACAACATGATTTTGGGCTTTATACCTACAAATAAATAGTCATATAATACGATGACTTTTATAAGGAACAAAAATCGTAGGAAGTGTAATTGTAGGTACTAAGGAGTGTAAGGACTGGATACTACAACAGAATTATTTAAGATGCACCCAAACAAGGAATTAAAAGCAGCATAGAGAGAAGCTATTGATACTTCCATGGAGAATATTAGTTTTCAATATTAAATTCTGAATAATACAAAGAGAAGTTTCTATAGTTATGTTAGAAATTTTAGTGGAAAAGAAAGTATTCAAACAATTATGGATAAGGATGGGGGAAAAGTTAGCAAGGATATGAACGAGGAGGAGATATTAGGCAACTGGGACATTAAGGACTGTCGTGCAGGCATGAGGGGGAAAATCAAAGCAGTTACCTCTCGACATAAGTAGAAATAGCAGATATGAAACTAAAAATTACTGCCCCGGGTTTAAACGTGGGAGTGGCAAATGGCAAATTGTGTGACAACAATGGAGGTAGCAGAATAATGTCTGCAGGGGTGGGAATATCAACAACAAAAATTCCATCTATTGGAAAAGTTCTAGATCTGTTGCTGCTAAAGACATTCAGTCTGGATACCTATTGCATACCAGATGACTGGAAAAGTGCCATAGTATTATCCTTTCATAAAGGAGAGGGGAGATAATGTACCTGTATATGGTTGAAAACTAAAAATTGATTATTCTGACCTCAATGATAGCGAGAGAACTGGATATGCATAAATATCTGGTTTGTAAATTAGCAACATTGGTTTAGTAGCAGTTATTTATGTAAATCTGTTAGTGGGCTTTATGAAAGATATTTAAGATAAAATGGACAAGTGGGGGCAAAGTTGATAGTGGGGCACTGGATGTCCTCAAGGTATTTGACATGGTAAATAAGGTAAAAATGAGTGGAGTGGATAAAAAAGATGCATGGTGGGTGGAGGAATACTTAAGAAGTAGGAAGCAAAGTGCATGGTTAGGAAATTCAGTATCAAAAGAAGTGGAAATAAGATAAGGATTGCTACAGGGTAGGTTATCAGGAACATTACTTTTTATTATTTTAATGAATGATTGTGTAAATGGTTTGCAGTAAGAAGTTTTATGATTTCAAGGTAAAAGAAGAATTATTTTTTAATGTGTAAAGTGCATGTATCTTGGTATATCATTGATAATAAACTCAGTAGGGCAGGTGGCAAAGTTTTTAAAGTCCTGCATTTATTATAGTCGGGGTGAGGACATACTTGTGGAGGAACTGGGATATTTGAACATTGGTCAGAACTTTCGAATGTGGCAGGATAGTGTGGGATCCATGTTTTCAGTATTTACAGAAAAAATATATGGACAAATGGAGTAATTTATTGAAGAGATACAAGTAATATGACATGATGAGCAATATAAAATTGATGGAAATGGATAAAAATCAAATGAGACTGAAAAGTAGAACTGTTGACGTGAAATCTTGTAGGATGTTAGAAGAATTTTTAAAATCATTTAAGATTTTCATGCAATAATTTATGAAGGTATTCTAGCAAAGTTAAAAATGATTCAGGAGGCAGCAGAAAATCAATGGAAATTGAAGTAATAAACTCGTATAAAGATAGGTAAAATCTACTGTAAGGTATCCCTCATTCTATTTTCAAGATTTAGTTAGATTCCGGCCAAGTTTAAGGTTAACTTCAGTATCAGATACCACACGTAAAATCGAGTTGACAACACTTTCCATACACTAAAGTGAATAAATAATCCATAACCAATGTAAATAACGTATAAATGGCATTAAATCAACGATATTCTAATAGGAAATAGGTAACCTCATGTAAAAGTAAACTTGTAATAACAGATACGGACATTGTTTAACGAGTTATTCTGAACCAATTTAAATGAAGGAAATGATTAAAATGAGTAAATACAGTCACTAAATAAACCTTTTATCAGGGTTATTAAACTTTATGGCAGAAATAAACACATAATTTAAATACAAATCAAACCTAACCAGAAAATGTTGGCATATACCAGATTTTGGTGTTTCTGAAGTGATTGTCGTCCAGTAAAGAGTGTCAAGAACTAATAATAGCCAGGCCTAGAACTATTATAAACATAACTTCACAATTAAATATAGTTTAGCAAGTATTTTAAAAGAAGTAAACTGGATGATTAAATAGTAGACTGAAGCAGTATGAAAATAACTCATTGTGATGGAATTTGACCATTTTAAAGCTCTAAAAGTAAAGAGAATAATGCCTGAGACGGTTTAGTAGGATAATTAACAGGTTTCGGATAGTTTTCAAGTATTTAATAATCACAAGAAGTAATTATGAAGAAGTTTGAACACACATTTTTCTAAGCAGTTCACATAAACAATTTTTGGTCTTTTAAGTAATTTCAGGATTTCAAAAGTAGACAAATATAAAGGAAATAAACTAATCTTTCAGTTTTAATAGGTTTTAAGCAGTTTCAATCTGTAAAATATGAAATATCAGTGAAGAAATAGACACCGGTAAACCGATAGAATTGTTCAACTTTTCGGAATTAATTCTAACACTGATAAACCATTTCAAAAGTGCTAAGAGCATGTAATGATAGTAAACACACATAAGTAATTTCCTAAAACCATTTAAAGACATTTTACTGACCTGCTGTCTGGTAATCCAATGTTGAAGTAACTTTCTACAGACACTGCACACATTATATGCTTCTACACTGATTTTAAACACAGTCACACAGTATAAAGTAGGAAATAAATTAAAATAGCCATAAAGAGAAGTAAATTCAAGTAAATCTGATAGTTTCCAACACTCTAAGTATTTTTAAATATAATCTGAACACGTAAAATAGAATACCCGACTTTAACATTTTTTCATTTAAAAGCCTACCTAGATTCCGGGTTAAAAAGTAGTTTGCCTTAACAATCCATTCTTCTAGTTTTGTACATATTAATTTCATGCCATTTAAAGCCGTAGAACCGGTGTTATGAATTTTCTAAAAACACTCTGTAACAGTCCACGTGTAAATAACTAAACAATTTATTGTGTCTCAGATATGGCACTTACAAAGATGAAATAAACTCCAAAATACGCAGTTTAATTTAGGCTGCACATTGATAATTTTTCCGGCTTGATATTCCATAAAACTTCAGAGGTATACCATAAAACATAAATAATAATTACAACTGATTGTTAGAAATTACTGGTTTTACCATAACTCAACGGATTTAAACAAAGTTTATATTTTGGGAGATACTAAAATCGGGAATAATATTTTAAGCCTAATTTCGAGTTAATAATTAAAGCCAATTTAAAAGGGTAACAAAACGTTGACTAACGCCGTAAGACTTCGGAAAATCACCATTTTGACAATTCTTCTGAGAGACACAATTGAAGCGATATTTGGACACTAAACACTTCACCTCGAGACACACATAACTTTCCCATTTCCGCTCTTGAATCAGACTTATAATGAAGGAGTTATTAGAGTAAACAGTAGGGTATGCTTCGCAGCGGGGATGCGCACCACGGTAATACGGCCTCACGTGAGGCAAGTCTATATAAGCTTAGTGGTAGAGTCCCTTCATACGCTTGGTCTTCAGTCTTAGTTACAACTCGGTGGCGAGAGCACGTTCGTGCTGGGCGCTGTTTGGAGAGCGGTGGATGGTGGGAAACTCTGACGTCATGTTAGGATAGGCGGGAAACCAGCCTACATGGACTAACGCTCGCCTCACGGCAGCCATGTTGGAACATTCAGACAAATAGTTCTAGCCAAGTGATGTAAATTTCAATTCAGTTTTGGGGGTTCTTTTCCTTGCGGTTCTTGCTCTTGTTTCTCAACCTGTGATTTTTGGTGAACGTTTATATCCGATTGCCTTGCTAACTGTGACTTGTATTCTTTACGTGAAAAATTTTGAGAATATAATCCAGTGATTCCACATGTGACTTTCATTTCTACAATAATACCTTTCTTGCAGTAGGTTAAAAACTGTAAGTGGCGACTGTGGTCAATTTTTATCAGTTAGCATAAGTATTTCAACACGGTACAGAACTTTTTTGGACTTAGAATATTTTGGGAGACAACTGGATCAGGTGTAGTAGTCGATACCAACCCCCACTATCGGCTACGCCCTGACACTACGACTCAGTAGTTGTTCAGGGTGGCCACAAACCGGGAAAACCGGGAATATCGGGAATTATCAGGGAATTTCATGTAACCGGGAAATTTCATGGAAATATCAGGGAATTCAGGTAATTTCGAAAATAATCAGGGAATTCAATTGCGTCTGCTAGGAATTTAGATATTTTTTTAAGGTCGTCTTGAATTTCTTTTAATAATGAAATTTCTCATTAGACACTTAAACTTATATACATTTAACATAAAATAGCCAACGATAGTGTAAACAGCGCGCTAAAACTCGCCACGACTACCTTCGACTAGCGCCAAAAAGCCGCCACCGATGTTGCGTCACTCGCGAGCAACTACGCGAGAAGTCCGGCGTGCATACCACGTGCTCCTGCATTGTTAACTCGACTCGCACAAGCTCTCGCGAAAGTGTTAAAGTGGCATTAGAATCCTCGAACTATATCCTATGTTGAGTTTGCTAGCTAAGCGACAATCGCTTCATTTGTCATAAAATTTCGTCTGCTGTTTACAAACACGCAAACGCATATCGTGTGATCATATCTAATTTAAAAGTGAAAGTATTTTCTAAATATCGTTATTTTAGTTTATTATCAAATGGTAAGTTTTTCTTAATTTTTAAGATTAAGTGGAAGAAAGATTGTTATTTTTTTAAGTTATTAATTCATTTTAATCGTGAAATTTCTCATTAAACATTTCAGCTTATTTATTTTTCACCTGAAATAGCCGATTAAAGGGTATAAATAATTTATTTTACTGATCATTAACTCTTGGTATTTTCTTCTCGCAATGTTAATTACCATTATCTGTGTTCGATCGTCAAAGTTTTTTCGAATGTTAATTCGATGCGACAGTTTAAACAGCGTATTAGCGCTCGCAACTAGTGTATTTGACTCGCACCAAACACCCGCCGGCCGCCACAGAAGCGAGCGGCACTCGCGGGCAACTACGCGAGAAGACCAATGCGAGCGTACCGTGTGTTCAAGCAGTGCTATCTCGATTCGAATAAACTCGCGCGAATGTGTAAATGAGGCATAAGAATAACCGAGGCACATCTCTTGCCGTCACATATAATTTTAAAGTGGAAATGTTTTCTTGATATCGTTAGTTTTAGTTCATTATCAAATGGAAGTTTTTCTTAATTTTTATGATTATATCAAACTTTTCTACTGCTATTTTTTAAATTAATAATTATTTTTGAACATTCATTAGGTGGATGTCGATTGCATTTTGGAAGTTATTACTATTGTTTACTATTTATGTATTTAATTTCATTATACCGGTAAAAATATTAATTTTTAAAATTTTCAGACTAATGAATTCAGCATGATAACACACTTTCAAAATGATTGGTTGATTAATCCAGATTTTAATATTTAGTTAAAAGAAGTTAAAAATGAATCTAAAAGTGCAAAATGTAGACTTTGCAATGCTACATTTTCTTAATATGCATAGAACAGCTATCAAAAGTCATGCTAAATGAAACATACTAACAAACTTAAGAATTGCAAAACTGTCTATCCTTTTCAAAGTTTTTTAAGTCAGTCGCAACAAACTAGTAATGAGATAACTAAACGTGGTTTGTCTGAAAAATTTACTGTTTCTAATCCTGTTACGGGTCAGGAAAAAGAACAAATTCCGGCTTCACAAAATACACTCTGCTCCTTTCTTCTCAAAGAAGTAAGATGTGCAGTAATACTTTGATGTATTCAGATACTGATTACTCACAAGTCAATGTGCACAGCGGGAAGTGATGTAGAGTATTTTTTTAAAAATGTTCAACAATAGTCAAATAGCCAGAGGAATGGAATTGCAGCGAACTAAAATTACCTACTCATTTCTTCATGGGTTTGCTCCTTATTATAAAAGTAGACTGATGGAATCTATAACATTTTTGTAATCATTTTGCTATAGGGTTTGATGAGTCACTCAACAAAGTTTGTCAAGAAACTCAAATGGATTTGGAGTACTGTAAAGAATGAAGTTTGTACACGATACTTAACATCTGCTTTTCTTTGTCACACAAGAGCTTCAGATCTTCTGTCCTTCAAGCAAATGCTTCAACTCCTTATAAGCCTTAAAAGTTTAAAAATCTCAATAGATGGACCAAATGTTAATCACAAATTTTTCGGAGAATTGAAAGCTGAGCTACAGAAAATTAGATAAATAAATGATACTTTGGTACTTGACATGGACAGTTGTGGTCTTCATAACATGGAGGATTTAAATGTGGAATAGAGGTGACTAAATGGAATATTGTTCAGTTTTTATGGTCAGTTTATTATCTGTTTAAAGACGCACTGACATGCCACGCTCAGTTAAGAGTATTCAGTATCAACTCTTTATCCTAAAAAAATTTGTGCAGCTCATTAGATAGAAAATTACAGTTGGCTGCTTGTGCTATCGAAATTATTCCTAATCTTAAGAAAATGGTGGAGGGATTTACAGCATGATAAAAAAGATCTGACTATCACTAGTTACAAAATTGTAACTGAGGCTCTTTCAGATCCTACCCTACCAGCAAAACTAGAAGTTTTTCAGTCATTACCAGCTGAATCACAACCATTCCTACAAGAATATCAAACTGATGCTCCTATAGCACGATTTCTTCACAGCTCTTTAGTGACAGTTCTCCTTAGTATAATGCAAAGATTTATCAAAGTAGATGTACTGAAGTCTGTTGACTCATTATCAAGTATAGACTTAACTGATGAAAACAATTTGATTTTGTACAGTCAAATTGACATGGGATTTAGTACTAAAAGAGGATTAAAATTTTTAAAAAATATCACCGATCTAATGATTTTACAATTGCAGAAAAATGCCACACCTGCTTTGAAAGCTTTTACAGGAAAATTGTTGACACAGTCACTTACTTTATAAACTTACTGAAGGAGTCTCATGTTTTGATCCTAATCTTGCACATTTTTTCGAAGTCAGAAGTAGGAGACTAAAAGCCAACTCACTATTTTGAATGAAAATAATTGGATCATTGGTAATAAGGCTGATGAAATTAATCAAGATTTCAACAATTTATGTTCTCAATGTTCAGCATTGCAAGTTCTTAAAAAATTATTTACGAACAAGTAAACGCCTAAATCAGTTGTGGGATGAATCAATTCTTGGACACGTTAATACAGTCAATAGTAAAACTTTTAAAGATAGTCATGGTTTTATCTTGTGGCAATGCTAATATTGAGAGAGGTTTTTCAGTAAATTCTGAAGGTTTAGTTTAGAATATGAAACTGTAATTGCTCAGCAATTAATGGATGACTGTCTTAAGTGAAACGAACGGGGATGTTGCAACTCTTGATGTTCCAAAATCTTTAGTTAATTCTTACCATAACTCACGTTCAAATTTATCTCAAGAAATTGAACGCTGAAAAATGAAAGATAAAATAACTTGAATCAGAAGATATGAAAAGAAAACATTTAGCTAATAAAAAAAAGCATTTGGCATCAAATAAAAAGTTATACTTCTAGCTGAGATTCAAGTTATTGATGAGCAATTTAAAAATCTTAAATGATTTTTATATAGCAAATACTAACAGTTTAATTTGTGCTAATTTATCATTAGCTTGTTTCTGTTTTACTCATTTTAAATTATTTTTCATAAGATTTTTAATTAGTTATAAAATACCATCTATAGCAATGTATTAAAAAATAATTAAATAAATTATGATATTCGAATAAACATAATTAGAAATGTCTTTTTAATTTTTGTGAGATTTGTAACAGTTTTTCCAATTAAAATGTAATCAAATATTAAAATATTATAATTATGTGAATAAAATTTCTAAGTCAGGGAAAAGTATGACAAACTTTCCTGGAAAACCTGGAAATATCAGGGAATTTTTAAATCATTTCTTTGTGGCCACCCTGTTGTTAAGTTTTGTTTACTGCTGATCCTATATGCCAACATGGATAGACACATTCACCATTAAAACCATGTAAGAATGCAGGAATGACATCTGTTCCAGTCACAAAAATGCAGTGCAACTGCTATAACAAAAGTTTTTCTGCAAGTTAACATATTATATTACAAGTAGTGTAAAAGGTACAACATTTCAGTGCTCTTATCTTTCTTAAATTTTAAACTATATAATCTTTTTTAGTATAATTGCTCTGCTTGCTATAAACAATTACTCTAAAAAGCTGTTTATGTGCATTTTCCCCTCTTTCAACCTGAAGCTCGAAGTCACAAATTTGGACGTCAGAACCAAGCCAGTAATGAATTTGATGATGACGATGATGACAGCGGATCCTATGCTGGAGGATACTTCAATCATGCAGGAGGAGGTATTTAATTTTATTATTATTTTTTTAAAAATAATAGAAACAAATATAAGGTTAAAGTAAACTGCTTCTAAAAGTGGATATTATTTGAACTGTTAATAACCTTCCTTATTAATAGATGAAAGAGATCAGTCACAAATAAAAATTGCATATACTTCAAAGCTGTTTCCAAATGGCCACACTATAAACTAATAGAAACAAATATAAAGGTTAAAGTAAACTGCTTCTTAAAGTGGATATTATTTGAACTGTTAATAACCTTCCTTATTAATAGATGAAAGAGATCAGTCACAAATAAAAATTGCATATACTTCAAAGCTGTTTCCAAATGGCCACACTATAACAAACACATATTGGCATGTTGTACATGAAGTTTTGTAGGGTCCTAAAGGTTTGTGTTTCTGGGATTGTTTTAGAAAAATGAATGTCTTATGCATCTTGCCTATGGTAGCATCTATTTCATGATTGTTTTAGTTTAATTTAAAATGTGTTTTGACCTAATAGACAATTTTCTACCTTTCATGATTAAAAATCATTTCAGATACTGGGGAGGATTATGATGATGAAGATGATGATGACGACGACGACGATGAAGATTCTGAGGACTCTGATGAAGATACTGAAAGTGAAGAAGATACAGATGAGGGGAAAAAAAATTAGAAAGTAACTGATGTTGCGAGTGTTATATTTTTTAAAATAAATACCGAGTACATGCAAACATTCCACACTTCAACTTTATCATTATTGTTCCTCATGAAAGCTTTATTCTTCTACAGAATCAGATTCTTATTAAAAATTTTCAACAGTGAATAATACCAAGTAAGGCTAGCTTACAGTCTCTCATCAGGCAGATACCTCATTCTGTTGTTGAAGAAGTGATATGATCACGATAATTTCAATGCATTTATATATGTTTTTCCATGTGCCCATGGCACAGTAGTCATATATTCTACTTTGGTAATAATGTTTAATATTGAAATATACACACTGAGTGCCATTTCTATTAGGGTAGAGAGAACAAGAGATAACAGTTTAAAAAAATTATCATTATGGAAGGGGCAATGAGAAGAGAGAATAAAGTTTTCGTTGGAAGACCATTCAGAAAGAGCTGTTAACACTGAGGTCTCATAGGATGAGGACTCATACAAGTGATCAGTGACAAAGGAATTGAAATTTCTGCATTTATGTGGCATGTGCTGAAATGGGACAGTTAGTATTTTGGTTGGATGGTGATTAACAGATGGTATGGACATGTTAAGATAATGAGGGAGCACAACATACCAAGAAAGATAAATGAAATGAACATATGAACATGCAAGGTTAAACATGCCTGTGGAAAACCTAGTGATAAATGGCTGAGAACTGTGGAGGAGAGTGTGAAAAAAAGAGTATAGGACTGTAACTAGTTAGCAAGGGTTTGTAGGAGAGAGGAAAGGGGAAAGGCTTGTGTGCTAAGCAGATGTGCGGTGGCTATAAACTTTCGATGATTATGTTTAGTTGTCTGTGACCATTCTTCCTCAAGGACAATTGATTTGTAATAGATCTGAGAAGGAAGCATTTCCGTTGTTTACAGTTAAATGATTGCACATGCCCAGCCATATGATGCTAAATTTTTCTTCGGTGGTTGGGTTGGTTTGGGTGACTGTAGCTAGATGCATTTTGCAAATCTTAGGTAATGATATTATACATTGAAATAATGAATAATGATGTTAAGATAGGATGGGGAGGGGGGAAACAGATCCCCCTCACTTACCACAGATGAATGAAGGAGGGCGAGACGAACACGTAGAAACGTCTTTACCCCTGACTTATGTCTCGCCTCTCCCATGATTAAGACTCATGCCGAAACATTGTGCAATTTGTTTGTTTTTGTGTGTGTGTTTTTTTCCCTATCCTATCTTATTTTCAGTGCCTCACGGCAGTATCTGTTTTCATTATCCAATTGAATAATGAGATTGTAATTTATTGGTCAGGAGTTTGCTGAGGTTAGGAGGTATACTCAATGATGTTCTGGGAGGAGTAGAAGTAATCTTATTTCTTGGAAGGATTTATGTACATCCTTGCAAAAGAGTGCAACTGACAGAGTTGAGGCCTATTTAGAATTGTGTAACAATAAATGGCTTGACTGGTCTTAGCTGTATAATAGTGTGGGGTTGTTATTGGGTAGTACAGAGTCAGAAACAGCATAGACAAATTGTTTAAGTACCAGCTAATTTCCTTTCAACCTCAAAATATATGCATTGTAATTACTGATACATTCCTCTTATATACATATATATTCTGAAAATTAGATAGGATAGGAAAACTAACTTGTCATAACAGATGAAGGCCAGAGGGCGAGATGAACACAAGAAAATGCATATAATAATCAACACAGTTAACAATATTTTGATTCATAACATTAATTGTGCAAGAGTCAAGACATATGGTGGAGGGAAGATGTGTACAAATCAGGACCTATTCATATGGTAGATCCTGATGCGTAGACATCTTTACCCTGCCATATATCTCGCCTGTTGCATGATTAAGGTTACAAACCAAAATATTGTCAGTTTTTTTTTTTGTGTGTGTGTGTGTCTTGTGTTCATGTAGCCATCCTAGCTTCATCTGTGGTAATTGATGGACTATTTTTCCATATTCTATTTTGTTTTCAGTACTTAATTTTAGTTTCACTGTCACCGTTATACATACATATTTATTTTGTCACCTATGTCAGACTGAACAAAATATGAAATCCAGTTTTTTTTAAAAATATCTAATAAATCATTATTTGGCAACTTCATTCTACTAGAGTTAATTCTCTTTTCCCTTTTACGTGTATTTTATTTCATGTTTATCAAGCTAAATACTACTTCTATAAACCAGAAAGCTCTTTGTGTTTCAGGGCTCCAACTATTATTCAGAGCAGTTCTTATTTCCACTAATGGCTTGTTAAGCTTGATGGGAGAGTGAAACTGCTGCCACATTTCTGATTCGTGTTATTTTCATTCAGAATGCTAAATTTTTATTTTGTTTCTGCAATTCCCTTATGGAAAACAAACAGAAAATGGTAATCAGGACAGCCAGTGCATCAATTCCATGGCTTGCCATAGTGCTAGTTTCATCACCATTTTCACCATACAGAACATTAATATAGAATAGAAGAACTGACTGATATTTCATGTTTGCATTTTTATATAAAACCATTCATCTTTGTCTTTATGGATGATATGATGAAGAAGGTGGCAGGGAGGATGGGAGAAGAAAACATGAAGGTGATGACTTTTGAGGATGAACTGGTGATCTGGGGGAGTGGTGAAGTGGAAGATGAGTGGCAGCTGGATGTATGGGAACACAGTGTTGGTGAATATGGTAAGAAATTTAGTGTGAAGAACAGTAAGCACACGGTAACAACGAGAAAGAAGAACAGGATAACCAGAGTAAAATTTGTTGGCAGAAGGTGAATAGTTTCAAATAGCTGTGATGTGTTAAAGAATAAATCTATCTTGGGGTTCTAATCAGATACGCATGTATTAGCTGCTACCATGAAGTAAACTTTACAGATACCATGTATTTGAATAAATGAATGATGCTAAGTTCTTTAATATCACTTAATCAGTCACTACCTTCCTATGAAAGAAAATCGGTTTACAGTAATTAAAATCTCTTGAGGTTCACATTAAGTAATAAAAATTTGTTGAAATTTCAATATTCTTCTCACTAAACACATTTGCTCTGTTGTCAGTTTACATCCCTGAAATATGATTTTTTAAATTTGATCGGTTAAACAATTCTGTAAGTCCAATTAGATTACCCCCTAAAATTATGCAAAGTTTTTAAGCATTTTAAAATACCTCTCCTCTTTATAAAAGTTTAGTCAAAGTTTCCACTCGAACATTGTCGTGCAGAAGATAATAACTGTGACTATTTCTTCCTGGGACTTTGACATTATGTTTCTCTAAAACTTCCAAGATGGCTTCGTAGTGTGGTATTTGAAATTACTCTGCACTAAGCCTGTGCCAAGGGCCTCACCTGTATGCACATCTGACTGTCTTCAAGTCTGCACACACACTGGCAGGGCCGGCGCTAGGAATTTCGGGCCCGGGGTAAATTGGCGACCTTTTTTTTTTAACTCTACAATCTATCCTTGGCTTCGAGGCCTGGGTCCCCTGCAGCCGGTGATCGGGGCCCCCCTCAGCCAGCGGGCCCGGGTACATTTGACCCGCTTACCCCCCCTAACGCCGGCCCTGCACACTGGACAAAAAGGTACTTCCTTTTATAGAGAGAGGCTACTTCTAGCTCAAGAATGTTCCAGAATTTTCTAGTGTCTCTTTGTAACCAATTTTCTTTCACTTCCAGATTTTGGTATGTTACCATGGCAATGCGGGAATAAATAATGATAATTTCCAACTTCATTCAATATATTTTAAACTTCTACAGTTTATAGAAATAATTACTATAAACATTTTATAACTTTTAGTTTAGCTGTAATCTACCTCCAAAATACAGTTATTATAAGAACCTGTTATAATTTCTTTTTTAGTCACTAACTGTAGTATAAAATTTATTGCATTATATCCTGGAAAATTCCCATTTATTAATTTGTCTTTCTTTTCTTTATTAATTCTATTATTCGTAAGATTTTGTGATTCTAAATTTTTCAACTACAGATGTATATTTTAAGTTCTTTTAAGTCTTTTATAATTTGTCTTACATTCATTAAAAATATGTATTTAAATGTTTCTCAGTATGCTGAACCTGAATTTATAACTCTTTTTTTTTCTGATTTCCAACTGAATTGACAGTGTCATTTATGCCTAGTGAAATGTTTATTGGTATGGATCTATTTTTTATGCCATACTTTTCTTATCATAATTTTCATCCCAAAATCTTTTTTCCCTATTATTAAACATTATCAGTGTCTTCTTTAATTTTTACCATTTTATTTAACTGTAGTTCCATTTTATTCTGCTTTATATTTAATGAAATATTATTGTTTATTTGAAATCGTGGTATTTCATGACTTGTGAAAAATTGCTGATATCTTTTAAACTCATCAGTTTTCTGTTTTAAATGAAGTGGATTCCATTTGTTCCATTCTTTACCTACACTATTCTCTATCTTTTGAACTTTAACTCATTTTATTTATGATTTTATAAATGCATTTTTTTTATTTTTTTTGCTGTTATAGTGTTGAATTCCCTTTCTCTACTGCCACTATCTCATCAACACTTTGCATATTTATGCAATTATATATTTCTGAAATTTCTTTTTGTGGTGCGTGATACCAGTATTGCTTTCATACATGCAAAGTAACTGCTTCATTGCAAAGCGGAAGGAACAATGGTGAGACAAGTGAAAGAGGAAGGCAAACAGAGACTTTTAAGAAGCATCAAAGGTGCTATATGGAACAGGGATGTGCCCCAGAGTGGTATTGGCATAATCTATTGCACCTTCTGTGCTCCTATCCTAATGTATTGAACTGAAATCTGGACACTGAAGAAATGAAATATTAGAAGGATGCAAGCAAGTGGAATGAAATTTTTTGAGAGTCAGAACAGGTGCTACAAAAATGGACAGGCTAAGGAAAAAAACTAGTAGAGACACTTTAAAAGAGGAATCTCAACAGGAAATAATAGAGAATGCCAGGCTAAAATGATTTGGGCATGCTAGGCTAGTAGCAGAGCAGAGAGTGTTGAAAAAAATTCACAAAATGAAGATTCAAGGTAAATGGACCATGTGAAAACTGAGGGATAGATGGCTGAGAAAAGTAGAGTGTGTGCTGAAGAGAGGAGAGGAATGACATACATTGGGCACATAGAAGTATTGGGAAGAAAGAAGAAAACAGAGAGGCTTGTGCAGAAAGCAGACTCATCAAGTGGCTGGAAACTATTGTCGTTTATGATCTTTGGCCTTATATTATCAAAATTGGAGTTATTGTATAATGTAATACCAATTTAACCAGTTCTTACAATATGACATAATCTTACAAATCAGTGTCATCAATTTCAAAGTAATTCTCTTTGGCCTCTACTCAAGTTTTATTTCCATTGATGTGGAACCACTGAAACACTTATGGATGTTACCCAAAGTACAAAATGGCACTCTCTCCAGTGGTTTTTGGATTGAGGGAATTAAAATAAGTCACTAGGACTGAGGTTGGGAAGTATGGTCCTGGGAAATGCTTTTGTCTGCCACTGTGTGACATGATATGGCGTTGTGGTGCAGCTTGATTACATATGTGCTGCTCCTTTGCTGAGATTTCCCAAGGACTTCATGATATTAAAACACCTCTAGTCAACTATCTTCTCAGTCGTGAGATTCTTTGGAACCATCTTGAAAAATTCTTTTTCTCATGCTACTCAACTCCTGTGTTGGAATCTGGAAATGAGTTCAAAATTAAATTGCTACAGATAATTCTCAATGTTAGTTGATGAACTAGCAGCAGAAGATTTCTCACTCCCACCCTTTCTGTGAGATGGTCTTCCCACACAAGATTTGTCTTCAATACTTTTCAGCCCTCTAAAAATGCCTTGAAGCAACCTCCCCTTGTGTCATAAATAGGATGTTCTTCATAAGAATTTTTCATGTACCACAAGCCTTGCACGAAATTTGATGACCCATATTGCTTAAATTTTTGCATATCCATTTTTGAAATGTGCCTCTTGTGTACACTTCACTCTTCAACAATATTATAGCAATTCTCGGAAGTCCTACAGCATAGATTATGTTAGCGACTATTTGGTGGGAAAATTAGCAAAATTGCTCGTTCAAGCATAACCCATAATTTTTTCTACCATACTATGTAAGAAACTGAATACGAGTCTTCTGCATAGGAAGCAAGGCCTTCATTTGAAGGAATATAGAGATTCAAATGCTAAATAAAGCAAGATTGTTTGTTCCAAACACAGAAGAGTATCACAAGGATATTAATGAGACAAGAAAATACTGTACTATATGGAAAGAATCTGGCTGATTTTTCCACCCAATGTTAACTGTTAACAGTGGTGAAAACTTCATGGAATGACAATTTTATATGCCATGGAGGGCTTTAGAAATTTGTTTTCAACAGACAGTGAGTATGACTCCTTTTAAACCAGCACAGTCTTAAAGTTGGCCCTTGACATCTGTATGGCACACTAGGGTGGTCACAAGAAATCAAATTTTTTCCAGGGAACCCTCCAAAAAGTTGCTAAATGGCTAAAAAATTAGATTAGCTAAGTTTTAGCTCAATTGGATGACATTAACTCATGCCTCATCAAGGTTTAAAACTCTAAAAAATTAAATTTTTGCTGAAAAATTAGTTTTTTCTTCATAAATTTAAAATCAAATTTTTGTTTTCATAGAAAATGTCTTAAATTTTGATTCTCATCATTATTAGCACTTTTCAAGTAAGGTCATTATCCATATCCTCAAAATTGAATTTTTGTGAAAGTGTATAAAAACATTGTAACATCCTGATTTAAATTTCTTCATTAAAAACGGTGTATTTAAAAGTGTTTTTGAAAGTAAATGATCAAAATACAAACTGAAAATTAAGAAATTAGGAGAAAAAGAGCGGAGAAAGTATAAAAATTAGAATGTTCAATTGAATTTTCATTATGAAAGTTTCATTTTATATTTAAAAAAATTATAAAGAAAAGAAATTATTATTATTTACATTTATCACATTATGGTGGTAAGGACTTACATATTGTAGCTTTTCAACTTTTTCTACACTCAAATACAATTTGTAACAGAAACTGTCATTGTCCTTTGTCAAACAGTAATTGAAGTCTTGGATGAATTTTATTCCCTTTTCAGATGTGTCATTGACAACCTTTAAATCATTCACTCGCTTTTTTGCTTTCAACTAATGTTCATTTTCACACCATACATCGAGATCTGTATTTAAAAAGTTTATATTAATTTCAAATTTCTTAAAAAAAATATTGAAGGGAGAGAAAAAAATCTACTTCTTTGTCCAATAAATGATCCACTCTTTTGAGACCTTCTGTCATCTTCAATATCTTCTTTTTCTGCTTCAACGGACCTTAATTTTACAGCTTTGCTTATTTTGACTTCTTTTCATCGAATAATAAAAATGCGTCTTGCTTCAAGTTAAGATACCAAAGATGTTTTATCATTTTAGAGTGTGCTTTGCAACATGTTGATCAATTTTTCTGTAGTAAATAAATGATTTTATTAACTGTAGATCTTCACGGGGTGCCATAGTTAGTTTGGGGGGTGTTGAACCACACTTTTACATAAATATTGATTATCAGTTAAAAAATGTCTGACATACTTTTTTTCTCTAATCTGTCAGTGAAAATTGATCCTTGAAATGATAAATTTTGAGAGAATAAGTGGCTGTTGTCATCCATCTGGCATGATGAATAGCACCAGGTTCTTTGAAAAAATGTCTTTTGTGGAAGGACATCTCTTCAAAAATTAAACCAAGTTATATAATTTTTTCATCCCTGGGCTGTTGCCTAACTTTTTTAATAAGAAAACTTTAAATATGGTCTGAGTTAAGTATTCTATACCAAATACTTTTATCTTCAATACCAGTTTTGTACTTTGTCTTATCGAGCTTAGATCACCCAATCTGGAATTTTTTGAAACTATCTGGCTAAAGGCCAGTCCTTAAAACTGTTTTTAGAATAATTAATGAAAAGTGGTGGTGACATGGTAAGTACAGAAAATTTTTCTCAAATAACTGCTGTAGCAAAATAAATGTTCCTCTAAGGCCAGTGTTTACTGCAGTTGTATAAAAACACATTGCATGGATATTCCCAACTGCTCCTCACCCTTCAATTGCTGAAAATACAGCTTTTACCTGAATAATTCTCATTCTATTTTCAAGCTGAGGAACTCCAATCAACTGTTCTTCAACGCCAAACCTATTAAATATTAATAGGTACAAAAAATGATCATTTTTAGCCTTTTATTGCAAATAATACAAAAGGAAAAAAAATGGTTTCAAGTAATTAAATTGTTTCTGTTTTTTTTTTACTTATTGGACTGATGTTGAGGTCAAATCATGGCATGACGTGAAAAATGCTAAATAACATTAAGTTTTAGCTAAAATTGACGTCAGTAAAAGTTAAAGACGACAACATTTTCTATGAAATGAGACAAAAATCAGGTTTCTTGATTAAAGATTTGCAGTTTTTCAGCAAAAATTCATTTTTTTCAAGATTTCAACCTCAATGAGGCATGGGTTGACGTTATCCAATTGAGCTGAAGTTTTGCTAGTCTCAATTTCTAGCCTATTGGCAACTTTTAGGACCATTTCCCACAAAAACACCAAACCAATATTCCAATACAAATCTAACGTTTTAAAAACTAGCCCATAATTGTGAAAATGATTGGACAGGCAATCTAGCAACATGATAAAATCCTATAGGGCTGCGTAGTTTTTATTATTGTTGTTGAAACACTGTTGCAGTGGTCTCGAATGTCAAAATGCAAAATCGATAGACTTGCCCGCTAATATCGGTATATTTGTACCCAAAATCACTATATCATCCAAATAACCATATTTTGTTAGGCAAGATGTGCTGTTGAAGAATTTATCAGTTTGACATAAATTTTACTACCAGAGCTCGGAACTTCATAACTTGCTACCTATTTCATGACAAACTGTGCAGCAAATTGATGGCAATTTGCTGCCGCAACTGGATGACAAATTACTCGTCAAAAGTTGAAAAGAAAATTTTGCTTCTAATTTGCATTCAAAGATGGGCTTGATTTTAATATTGCCCTTTTAGCTTCATACAGTATAAATTGATGACAGGGGGGATTTATTTTTAACTATGAAATATGTTATTTAAGTTTATTTAAAACTTCATTACATTACTGCTTTTTTTTCAAATATATTTATCTTGTTAAATAATAGGGAAATTACAGGATATATTATATATTTAAACCAAACAACAGTTTTTTTTTAGTAAAAATTTAATATCAATACTATTGCATGCAATACTAGTAAAATGTAATTAAAATAACAAAAACAACAGGCTTAGTAATTTTCAATTCGTTTATTAAGTTGTTTAACAAAAGTTCTTTACAATTTTACGGTACCAGTTAAATTTAGATAAGGCACTAACATGTAATCCTCTCAAATTGCATCTATCATGATGGCTTCTTCCTGGGTAAAATATTCCGGAGGTAAAATAGTCCCCCAATCAGATCTCCTGGTGGGAACTGCTCAGGGAGAAGTCATCAGAATGGATAGAAACATTCTACGAGTCGGAGCGTGGAATGTTAGAAGTCCAAATAGGGCAGGTAGGTTAGAAAACTAAAAAAGGGAGATGGAAAAACTTAGGTTAGATGTTGTTGGGATTAGTGAGATTAAATGGAAGGACGCACAGGATTTCTGGTCTGGGGAACACAGGATAATTAGCACACAAGCTATCAATGGAGTCACTGGTGTAGGATTTGTAATGAATAAGAAAGTAGGGAAGCGGGTGAGTTAGTATGAACAGTTTAGTGACAGGATTATTTTGATGAGGTTAGAAACTAAGCCCATCCCAACCACATTAGTACAAGTGTATATGCTGGCGTCACAGGAAGATGATGAAGAAATAGAGATAATATATGCTGAAATTGAAGAATTAATCCAATATGTGAAGGGGAGGAAAATCTAATAATCATGGGTGATTGGAATGCAATAGTGGGAGAAGGAAAAGAGGGGAATACTGTAGGAAGTTTTGGTCTAGGAGAAAGAAATGAGCGAGGAAGCAGGTTGCTAGAATTTTGTGAAAGATATAAGATAGTTGTGACAAGCACACTGTTTAAGAACCATGCAAGAAGGATATACACCTGGAAACATCCTGGGGATTGTAAGCACCTTAGAATTTTGTTAAATTCTAGTTTCTCACTTTAAGTATTTGGGGGGGGGGGGGGGAACTAACTCGCTAGGAACAGATAGTTTCATTGCTTATATAGGTTAAGAAAGGGACGCTTTATATAGCATGCTGATACTAGGACCAAATTGACTAATAAACCCTTTCAGAAGCAGTAAAGATATATAAAAGTTAATAAAAGACCTAAATAAACTTTCTACGATAGTAAGAAAACATTATTGTGGTAGGAAATAGGTTAATTCACATTAATTCAATTTTCAAACAATAAACTCTGCCATGGGTCAATTTCACCATTTCTAAACCAATTTAAACGCAGTAAAGACTGTCAGTATTTAATAAAAGCCATAAATAAACTTTGTATAACAGTAAACAAACTCTATGTCAATCAAAAATAAAATAATCAATAATAGTTCAGTTTGGAAACAATGAATTTCTTCTATATGAACATTTCACCATTTATAAACCGTTTTGAAAGCGATAAAGTGACTCAGCACTTAATAAAATTATTAAACTTTCTATAATGATACAAAAACCTCATACTAACCTGAAGTAAGATAATTCATAATAATCCAGCTAACCAAATAATAGATTCTTGATATTTCACTATTGCTGGAGACTTTCAAATGAAATAAAGTAATTTTAAAGGAGCAATAATTTCATAAAAAGGTAAATTCACTAAAATTCCGTAGTTTCTGGACGTGTAAATAATTTAAATAAATTTTTAAACACTTCGATAAATGCAATTCACTTTTAACATTTTTTTTTATCACAGAATCCTAGTAAGCTTGCGAAATAAAAAGTAGATTTCTTGAAAGAACCAAAAATCTAGTATCACACACATTAATTTCAGACCATTCCATGCAGCAGAACAGATTTTATAAAGATTTCAGAAATTATTTTGTCAAGAAACCATGTGTTTCACTTAGGAATTTATTACAACCAATAGAAGTTAGACACAGATATAAAACAACTCTCAAAATACGTAATTTAATTCAGAGAAAATTCTGGTAATTTTACTTTTTCAAAAAAAGCAATAGAAGAAAAGTTAGTTATTAATTAAAACCCATATGTCATTTTTGTAAATCTTGTCAAAGCTGTAACTTCACTATCCGATAATCAATCTCAATAAAACTTACATCATTAAACTGGAGAATTTTTGGAGAACACATTGACAATAATTTTATTTAAATAAATTGCAATTCAGTAGAAATGACGAAATTGCACAAATTTAAACGAACTGGTATTTCCCCAAGCCGGAAACACGTCGTGTCACTACGCGAAGGTTAAACGAGAAATTTAAAACTAATCACTTATAAATACTCATTAAATATCCGTTGATCATCTATTAAATAGGTCTAAACACTGTCAGCCTTTATTTGCTTTTTATCCACTTGGTTATTGAGTTTGCTGGGTCATATTTTGGCTAGGCCGCAGCAGAAAGTTGTGTTTCGGCTGTGACGTCATTGATCCTATATAATCTCGTGCTTACATGTGACCGTATCTTTCGTCTATCTTTTGTCTTTCGTTTGATTTCGTCTATCTGTATCCGGGGAGCATTATGTGAGTTAGCCTGCGTCAGTCTTGTGTCGGGGCGGGAGGAAATCTGTTGAAGGTGAAGCTACCCAGTCGGCCATGTTGGGACTTTGGTGTGATAGCCTGCGAGGATAACTGTTAACATGAACTTTTAAATTTTCATAAGGGGTGCGGTCGGTAAAATTTCTCTCCACAACCTGTAATATTTTGGAAAAGTCTTTTCAATTGCCTACTCAACTGTGTAATGCTATTTTGAACTTGTGATTTCTTTTAAATAAACTTCAAATTTTTCGAGTACAGTGGACTTGTGATTTCATAGTAGACAGTAGACCTTTTCTAGATTTGGGTTTAGTATCAGATCTAGTGGCGACCTTTAATTATTTTTAGCCGAGTTCCTGTACGGCTACATGGTCAGATTCAAATTATTTTATGAACTTTCCGCAGAACTTTGAATCCACATAAACTGTTAGTTGAGGCACTAAGGCGATACTACAGGATACAGGCAGATATCAGCTAGATTATATCATGTTCAAACAGAGGTTCAGGAATCAAGTTCTAGACTGTAAAGTGTACCCAGGAGCAGACATAGACTCTGACCATAATTTGATAGTAATGAAGTGCAGGCTGAAATTCAAGCGAATAAGGAAGCCGTATCAGCAGAACAGACTAGATGTGAATAAACTGAAACAATCTAGCACGAGAAAAAAATTTGCAGAAATGGTAGACTTAGGTCTAAGAAGTAACTCTGAAAGGATCTCAACCAAGGACGAATGGAATGCATTAAAGACCGAAATAATGAAAGCTGGTAAAGAAAGATTATGCTTTAGGGAACAAGCTGCCCGAAAACCTTGGATCACAGAAGAAATTTTGGAACTGATGGATCGGAGGAGAAGGTACAAAAATGCTCAGGATGAAGCAGGAAGAGAGCAGTACAGGCAATTTAGAAATCAAATAAATAGGAAATGCAAAATAGAAAAAGAAAAATGGCTACAAGAAAAGTGTGAAGAAGTAGAAAAGGAAGTGGTCGTAGGTAAAGTAGATGTTGCATATAGAAAGATCAAACAGAATTTTGGAGAAATGAAGAAAAGAGGTATGAACATTAAACCTTCCAATGGGAAACCTCTTTTAAGCTCATACAATAGAAGGCCACTGAACTATCAGATCCAAAACGAAGATTATAAAATAGCCACATTCGCAGTAAGCTTTCATCCTACTCCCCCAGTTAGGATGAAGTTGTTCCAGTTCTTACAGATTGATGTCTCTGACCTACATCTCAACACTCAGTACTGAAAACTAACTGTTCTGAAGGGGCATTGTTCACCTCACCTGCCACGGTTTTACCTCAATGAAAACTGACAGAAGACTGAGCAAAAACTAAAGATGAATGACCTATTTTATAGACAAATCCAGAAATCTGACATCAGCTCTTAAGTTTAAAAATTAATATCTAGTTAACCACTTAGTAGTTAGACTACAGTTAACACATTTCTTAGGGAAACTTTAACCTTACTTATTCCTACAGGATGTTTCTACTAAATTTAATCTTAATTCTGTCATGTTATCACTTTTAGTGTATAGTCCAGCAATACCTTGACAACACAATTTAGAAGATAATTGAAATTTTAAACTTCTTATAGAACTAGTAGCCTGATTTTAACTTACTTGATTTTATCTATCTGCTGATCTATTTTTGATCATTTATCCCTTTTATTCTAGTCTTTGATTTTTTTATTCAATTAAAAATCATATTTATAATTTACTCAATTAGTCTAAACCATATTTAGGACACCCTTGCCGATGCTGACTACAACTTATGATACCAAAATCTAACAAACTCTTTGCATTCATTAGTAATTTCAAATCCTGTATTTGGCTTCCTCTGAGCACATGGTCTTAAAATCACCAAAATCGAAATATATTCTAAACTAAATTTTTCTAGGCGTAAGAAATACACCATATTGTTGTCGTGTGTTCTCTTAGTAGAAATGCATGCAGCAAAATCCATAACGTTTGAAAACTTTATCTAAATCTAATGTCTTTTATGAAACTGATAAGTTAAAAGATGCTTTACTGTAGAGAAAAAGTTCACAAAAGTTATTTACTATAGATACCAATGATAGACATCCTTCTGAATGGTTTTGGCATGGTTATACATATATTAAAAGAACATACAGGTATTTTCAGGATTAAACCTTTCTTCAACAGGATGGAAGTCTTACAGCAACTGACTAGTTCTTGCACAATGGCCATTCACTGTGGTGGCGGGGATGAGCGGGTGAGAGCATTTCAAAATAGGGACTATAAGGAAGAGGTGACATAAAAAATATACATATTTATATCTTTAAAATCAAATGATTCAAAATGAAATAATAAAGAGAAAATTGAAATATTTATATAAAAATTTAAATCAAAACCAAAAAATTAATAATATTAAGTGGTAGATCCTGCAGGTGAGGAAAGAAAGCAAGCAAGCAAGAGGGAGGGAGGGAGGGTTCACAAAGGAAGAAAGACCTCTATCTCAGATTTAGACCTGGTGAATGGGCAGTATCCACTATGTACTGGTAGGCCAGTTCCCACAACCCAAGTTCGGAGAAATTGCTACTGGCAGGGAAGAATATGACAGCACGAAAGGTGAAACAAGAAATAAAGTTATTACTGTTCTGTGGCATGCACTGCAACAAAATGATCAGCAATTCTGGTAGGTACAATTTGCATATGACTGTTCATGATAATGGATAATTTGTTGGTTGTCAGACCAATGTATGCAGTGGGCCATTTGTTGTTGATATTGTCAGAATTGTGGGGGGAAATGACATGGGTTTTGATTGTATGTTTAGGAGGTTTGCCTGTGACCATTCATTCTGGTTGAGAGCTGGTTGGTAGGGAGGCCTGTGTATGAAATAGACCAGTGAACGAAACATTATTGGTGTATCTAAAACCCAACCATCCTGTATTAATTGCTCAGTTCTCTCCTGGTCTTGATTCCATTAATAAAATCCTGAAAGATGGGGAAGACTTCCTGAAATGTGCGCCCTTCTCCCCAAAATTCTACCCAACACCACCACATGGATTTTTTCCTTGCAATAGACCTCACTGATGACGGGGGAAACCTTTTCCATCATTGGACATGCTGCTTGCACCTGCAACACACCTTATAGCAACCAAACCTGTCTCTGCTGCACTAATTTGTGCATAGGGATCTCTACCAACCAGTGCTCAGTCATAATGAATGACCACAGTGTGACAGAACACTTAAGTATTTCGTAGTTTGAATTTGTGGATTTACAGATTTATGTTGTATAATTCTGCATCAAATAAAATAAATAAAAAGATTGGTTTGTGCAAGGTTGACTATGAGAAAAAAGTTTCGGAAAACTCATTCAAAAAAAGGAAAAACTGAACAGTAAAAAAGAAGAAAGGTAGGTTTTTAATAATTGAGTACAAGTAAGAACGGATGCTTTTAGCTCTCTAGTGTTCGGGAAGTTCAACTACTCGGCCATAGATAGTAGGTTTTCCGTTTTCAAGCACCCACAAGTACAACAATTAATTTTTAATACAATCCTGTTTCTAATGAAAAAACACTTATTGACTCCTCATACTCATGCTACTTAAGCTAGACGTATTAAATAATTACTTTACACTTTGCAGAGGAACTTTTTTCTAATTGTATCTGTTGTAACACTTCTAGTGAATGATATTTATAATAAAAATGTTAGTATATGAATCCTTGAATTTTATTTTCATTACTATCAAACTGAAATGCTCCATCATAAACTATTATGAAACAATAAACTGATATGGCATTTATGGTTATTATACATAAAATGTATATTACAGCTCATCTACAAAAGGTTTTAGGAGAATTCAAATGGTCAACTGAGCTTGTCTAAAAGTTTATTAACATTAATATGTTTTACATTATTAAGATATTACTTTTACGCATTTTTAATTTTATTTTTATCACTTGTATATGATCATTCAAAATGGTTATGAGCTAAGCACAGTCAACCAGCTTTATATGTGAGCTATTTTAGTGAAAATCATAAATTATGTACTTTTAGTGTCTAGAAAATCTGTCAGGGTCTCATCTGTGGGAAGATCAATTTCCAGGTAATTTTATTTTAAAATGGAAAACTCCTTTCCTAGCTAAGATCCTAATAAAATGATAAGAACGTAAAAGAACTCTTGATTTAGTAGAATCCATGTCATTCTCTCAAAATAGAAAGGTTTTAGGTTAACATTCAGCAGCTTAAAATTATATTAACATTAATACAGAATAAAGCTCAATTGACCGAGTACTATTATCTAAATGTGAGATTTAAACTGATGTCTGATAAAACTTTGTTGGTATTTAATATATGATTCAGTACATGGTGCATGTGAATAAACAGCATTTACCTCTTCAAGGACCAAAGCACTTACTTAATGAGGAAAAAGTGAGTGACCTAATGTGAGTGTTGAGCTTCAAAATTATTCTAAAAATTGACATATCATCAGTTCATATAGTATTATTATTTTGGAAGCTTACTTTCTTCCATACAGTTCAGAAATACTGTGCTATTTTTTTTTTTTTTTAATGTACCATGTTTTCTATGACTGTACATCTACTGGTTATGCAACTGTTTATCTGTAAATTGACAACTTTCCACATCCCACAGAGCCAGTCTCTTATATTGGGATCAATGGAAAATGAATGTATTGTATTGTCAGACAAAAATTTAAATTTTAATATGGAAAGAAAAGACAAAATACACACCCCACTCACCAAAGTTCAAAGAAAGGACACAGTAAAAAAACTCTCCACAAACACAAATAACAACATTTTGCATTATGCTCTTACTCATGAAAATATAAATATGTGACCCATCTTGTGCAGGCACCCACGGGCAACACAGTCATATGAATGGTGATTTTGAATGTTACAATAGCAGCAGAGGTGCTAGGGGGATAGGAACAATAAAGGTGCAATGTTAACTGCAAGAAATTAATCAAAGTAAATTCTGATCTGATAACATATCTTGGCCTCAGAACATAGAAATGTCTTAAAACAATTCCACCCATGTTATACTGCATAAGCAGTAACACACTGGTCTCACATTTGGGATAGTTCCTTCCAAAAGGCCATGGCTGAAGTCCCTCCGGTTCCTTGTCCTCAATCCTCTCCCACCTCTAATGAAGTCAATGAGGTATAATTCCATAAAAAAAAATCCCTATTATGGTAACATCTTGTCCATGTTATTTACAGTTTTGGAAAAAAAGCTAATTTTCTGGCAATAGTATTATGAAGCTCTTTTGTAAGGAAAGGAAATCTAAAATATACCCACCACTCACCACGAATAGGAGCAGTAATACTACACAAACGGAAATATTTGGTGCTATGCTCTTCAAGAAAATATAACTATGTCACTAAAGACACCCAAAGACAAAACTGCCTCATGGCTGGTGGTTGACAGTTACATGTGGCTAGAGGTGATAGGGACAATAATATCAGTGGAAATTTTAATTGCAGAAATAAATTAATCAAAATAACGTCAAAAGGGGCATGTTAAAGAGGCAAAAAATTATTTAAAAAAAAGATAAATCAAAACTAAATTTTTGTAATAAAATATATGTATATTATACATTTGAATAGGAGATTAACCATCGGTTACCAAAGTTTAAGGCTGGAATGGTGTAAAAAGCAAGTACATACATTTAGCATTGAAATTTTTGGGTTTATATTCCTGCATCAACATTAGATGATGCAACTGCATGACAGTGGCTGGTAGCTATCTGATCATTGATCGGCAGGTTGTAGTTGGGAGGAAACCCAAAAATTTCAATGCTCAATGTTTGTTTCTATTCATGTTTCAGCGCCACTCCAGCCTTCCACTTTGCTACACAGTGTTTATTCTCCTATCCAAATGTTTAATTTGTCCCACTTTGTTTCCTTACAATCTACACAAATACTAGCAAGTAATGGGTGCAAAAGAGGAAAGGGTGTGTATCCAGAATGTGTTGTTATTAATTTAATTGTGATAGAGCACACACTTCGATGGCAATTCACCTGGTCATCTAAGTCAGTGGTCTGCAACCTTTTCCTACTCGCGGCACACCATAAGATTATCCATAAATCTCGCGGCACACCTTACCGGTTGGCCGGTTAAGAACAAATAGTCCTCACTATACGATATTTTTCCGGGTTATACAGCCCCCAAACACATAAAAAAGTGGTTTCATAAAATTAATAATCATTCAGTTTTATATTGCTATTAAAATAAATAATAGTACACATTGCTTAACTGCACACAGGTGTCTGATCCGTGGAGAAATCTTTGACAATACAAACCTCATTTCTTCACTGACGGATTTTAATCTTTCCCTCTTGGACATTTTAATTTCAGTCAATGTCGAGAAGCCCAGTTCACAAAAATATGTAGTTGGAAGTGGCAATAACACATTAACTGCCGGATATTCATTTCTTATTGTTAGCCAAAATGTATCTAAAGGAACTACGAGACGTTTTAATTTCAAAGTTCTGTCAGCTTTTAAATCTGCAAGTTTTGTCTCCAGAACTATTCTCACAATCTCTCTACAAACAGGCTTTAACAGCGTTTATTGTTTGTGGTTTCTTGGCGTTTACGATAAGTTCGCCTGCCTTATAACTATCTTCCTGTACTTTTTCCGAAACACGTATTGTAGCGGTCATGAACGTTCTTAAATAACATTTAATTTCTTAGAAAACGGCAATACGTAACAAGTCGTGGCACATGAAACGAAAATATAATTAATAAAAACTTGCCAATCAATTCCTTATAATGGATAAAATTTCACGGCACACCTTTCACTTCGTCGCGGCACATCGGTTGTGGACCACATATCTAAGTACCTCTTTTTATTATCTTATATAATTTGAGTGTTAAATTACTCCACTTTTGCGATTTACAAATTTTAAATTCCGTCAGCGTTTTTGGTAAATTACTCACCACTTCAATTCCAATCCCTGACCATTCGCCTCGCATTCGGGAGGACGGCGGTTCGAATCCCCATCCGGGCATCCAGATTTGGATTTCCATGGTTTCTCAAATCACTCCAGCCAAATGCCAGGATGCTTCCTTCAAAAGGCCATCGCCGAATTCCTTCCCATTCCTTGCCCCCCCCCCCCATCCTTTCCCGTCTCTAAAGACCTAGCTGTTAAGAGAGGTTAAGCAGTAAATATATATATATATATATATATATACATAAAATCATAAGCAACCTTTAGTTTATTTATCTGTGTATCTCATAAGCTGACTCTCCTTGGCATTTATCTTCATTCCATGCTGACCTATTCATTTAGATATTCTATCCAGGTCACCCTGCAGCTGTTCAATCTTCTCCTGTTTTGATCCGATAAATATACCATTATATCTGCAAACAACCTAATTTCTGACCTTAAACCATCAACTCAATCATTCATTAGAAAAATGTTCAGCAACGGTTCCAATACAAAACCCTGTGGAAATCTGTATTTATTTCCACCTATTTTCATAATGTATTTCCTACTCTAACACTTTGCTTTCTGCCTCAGCAAGTAACTTTTTCCTCCAATTCAAAAGTTTTCAGTTTATTTAAAATCAGTTTATGGCTCTCTCTGTCAGATGCCTTTGAAAGATCTATCGCTACACTATCTACTTGACCTCCCTTGTCCAATTGATCCAAAATATCTTGCATTCAGCCCACCATCTGAGGTTTACATGAATATCCTTGCCTAAAGCCATGTTGTTGATATGAAAACCAGTTTGTTTTCTCACAGAAATTTCTGATATAGTTGCATATCAACCATTCCATCATTTTGCATAACACAGAAGTCAAACTAACCGGTCTGCAATTTACAGTCCTATTTGTCACCACCTCCTTTATGAACCAGTAATACTGTTGTTCTTTTCCAGTCCTCTGGTAAGCAGCAAGACTCCAGACTCATTTTAAATTTTCAAGGTAAGGTACAATATCGTACCTCAAAATCTTTAATACATCTGTAGTAATATTATCTGCACCAGCTCCTTTGTATTGTTTTTAGATTTCTGATTTCCTTCATAATTTCCAGAGAATCTATTTCAAATTTTGTATTCCTCACAATCGTCACAGGATTATAGTCCCTAGTGTCTCATTAAACCAGTCACTCAATATCTCTGCCATTTTTTTACTTGAATTCTATTTTTATCTACAATTGTCTAAATACTTTCCCTTCCCCATTTTCTAACATAACCATAGAAATTTCTAGATGCATCATACAGCGGTTCCTCTGCACCAATAATATTCTTCATAAACCCATCCTTAGCTTCTCTCTTTGCTCTTATTAATTGCTTGTTTAGTTGTATTGAAAATTCCCAATTGTCTTCCTGTCTGTCTAATTGTCAGGCGGAAAGGTCCGTTGGGGGTTAACACTTTCACCTGAAATGTGAACAGCCAAGTAGCTGTGTAACCTTTCTGAATCTGGTACCTTAAATATTTCATAAATCGTCCGCCACGCATTCGTATTAAACCCCAAATGCGAAGAATAATTGAAATAAGTTCACGTAACACAGTTTCAGAGTAACACAATACTTATATTCTTGATAATAGTTCACTCATATACATTGTCGGTACCAGATAAGTCAATAAAGCATCGAACAACAGTTTCACTGAAGATTACAGGTTAAGCACATTCGTACAAGAAGGCAAAAACTCACAAAGTCCCCCTAACATTAATGAGTACTACAGCATGTTGGAATTTGCCGAAACCGCTCGGAGCTGACTAGCATGAAGTTACGCAATCACTTTCCGGTGAAAGAATGAGATTACATAATAGCACGAAGTTACTACTTTGAAAATCACTGAGAGCCTGAGGCAATCTAAGCTCGCTGCAGGGTGTTTTATAAGCTTCCCCTGGCCTATGACGTCAGCAACAATTTTTACAAGGGTTTCTTATGATCATGTTCATTTGACATTCAAAAGTAAAGCTTAGAATTGAAGTCTATCACGTTACCAACTTGGCAGAATTTGTACGCGCTTCAACAACAATCGGCGAGTATCTATCTTTTAAAATGTAATTACTAGACAAATGCTTAAACTTTTAACCAAAACCATTATATATTCTTAATTGTCTCATTTAGACTATCTACCGATATAAATCTCTCGATTGTATTCATTTTAGTTAAAAGTTCATTTTTTTCTCTTAATTAAAACTGCTAATTAAGCTCTGCCAAGTTATTTAATTTTACTATCAAAATATCTGGAACATTGCCGACTATAGCCGGTGATAAAAGTTCAGCTGTAGCTTTACTCAATTCAAAGATATTTCAAATCTTAGATGTTTACTTTCCTGATCGCGTTTCAAAACATGAACAAACTGAATTATTTCTTAAAATAAATTTTTCCCGATATAATGAATACACTTTAAAATGATTCTAATGATGAGTTTTCACTGTGGAAATGATTACAGGAAAATTCCTTCAAGTTGACAATTACTCTTCTTGAAATTTTCAAGTCCAACACCAACGAATTGAAAATCGGTTTATAAACTATGTTATTGCTGGGGATGGCTAGTGGGAGTGCTTTTGATGAACTAAAGGGTACCTTACATAATTTTGTTGTGTTCTTATCTCACTAACATCTTTAACCTTATCACCTCCTGATTGTAGTATGTGGGTTCTGTCAGTACTTCTCTTTATTTTCTGCTTTTAATTAAACATTTCCTTGTCCTTTTTTTTATTATTTCCTTAAACACTACCCATTTCGCCTTTACTGTACTTGTGCCATCCTTCCATTTGCTGATCCTTTCCCTCAAATATTTATTCAGTTCTCAAGTCTGTGCCTTTTTATAACTGTACCTATTTCCCCCTTCAATTTATTTACAAAATCTCCCAATATCCACCAGTACTGCATTGTTACCACTTATTCCTTCAGTTTACTGACACCCCACAAGATTTTAATTACGATTTATTTGAAAGATATCGTACATGTTTGGTCCCTTCATGTTCTGTCCTACCACTTGTGTAAAACCTTAGTAAAGTACTAGTACATCTCTGTTTCCTTGTGTTATTAATCTTATTTCCTACCCAGCTGACACCACGTAAATTTAAATCTCCTCCAATAATCATCATTCAATGCTCATCTCTGAGCTGTGAATACGAATTTAGTTTTTCTACAAGAACCCCATTCCATCATATATGCTTCCACTATGGTAAGCAGCCAATACCCTGATTTAAAAAAAAAAAAAAAATACTTCGAGAATCTACACCTAGTAAATATTGGTCATGATCTGTGAACACTAGAGAACTGTAATAATCTTTGCTAAGCAATATGAATACCCCTCCCCCAATTGTTCCTTTATCTCTGTGGTACACTCTGTATTTATAAGCAAAAACTTCATTCTCTTGTACTCCTTTTTTCAATCAAGACTCTACAGTTATAATCACTTGTGGTTCATTTGTGTGTATTAAATTTGCAAATTCTATTACTTTGTTCTTTATTCTTCTACACTTCACCAATTACACTCTTTTTATTGACTCTATGAATGACAAAGGAAAGGGATAATGATTCATCACTCACCAAAGTTGAAGGTTACGACGGGTGAAAAACATATAACGAACACAAGCATATACAATATCTCGGTTTTACACCTTATTCGTGTTAAAGGAAATGAGTCCTGTGGATCGGGAGGTGTACACATGCTGAAGTTTATCTTATGAGTCACGTGATAAACTTCGGCACACCTTCCGAATCACATGACTCAAAAATTCTGCTGTGTGTGTGTTTTTTTTTTTTTTTTTTTCCTATGTCTCGACACCGCAGGAACCCTTTTCTATGGTAAGCAGTGGTTTTTCTCTTATCCAAATGTTATATATATACAGGGTGGTCAGAAATTCACTGATCGGCGGGTAAGGGCAGTGTTGGGGACTTTGTACTAATGAAATAAATACAAAAAAAATCTAGTAAAAGTCGTACCATTTCTGAATTATCCGCAGCTAAAGTTGGCCAATAAGAGTGCTGCTCAGGCGAATTCAAACAGCCTTCCACAGGCGGTGTTGCCAAGCGTACTCAAGGCATGGGACCGCCAAAGAAAAAACTCTCTTCGGAAGTGGGGATCGAACCCGATACCTTCAGTTTGAGAGTTTGGCGTCTTACCGACTACATTGCCAAGGCACTACAATTTCCTTGTTTTTAGAAGCCGCTAGGGCAGACTGTTTGTTAGTAATCGGAATTAATCGGTAATCCGCAACATTTTTCGGGAAGTCGGTAGTTCAGTTAAAGGACCGTGACAGAAGAAGTCTCACAGTCGAACGAATCTTATCAATAAAGACAGAGTCATCATGCAAGTACTAGATTGATAATTTTGAAGGTATATTATCATTGAAAGTGGTAGACCAACATAATAACTTGTCAGGTATCTTATAAATTTTGCAACTGACAAAATTTGTTCTCAGAACAGATTGAATACCATTGAATATCATTTTTAAATCCAGTTTCTATGTTAATTCAAGCTAGAAATCAGGTCTTCACAGTGTTGCATCAGCTTTGACCATTCGCCTGGAGTAATATTTCGAAAAACCGGTTCAACTTCACACAGTGATCAATTTTAAATATGTAGATTTGACTAAAGCTATTTTCAAGTTGATAACTTTAATAACTTCTGAAATCTTAATTAGTTAGATTCTGTTTTTGGATTATGAATTTTATTTCACCTTTTTTAAAATAGTAAACATGCTTTGCGTAGTAGTAAAAGGAAGATCAGCTCTTTAGGAGTAAAATAAAATTTATTTCAGTTTAGTAACAACAAAATTGTGAAAGTTATTAACAGGTTTTAGGAATCACATTAAAATGATTTTTTTTTTTACGGCAAAACTATTAAAGTTACATAGTTTTTCATAAGGATTAAAATTGACATTTTTCCAGGGTGGCCACAGACCTGGAAAATCTGGAATTATCAGGGAATTTAAAGCAACCTTGAAATTTCATGGAAATATCAGGGAATCCAAGTAATTTAAAAAATTATCAGGGAATTTTAATTGTAACAACCCAAAATTTGGAATTTTTTTGTTAATTTATTTTAATATTGAGCTTTTGCATTAAATAATTCAGCCAACAAATGCCGCATTTACACTGTCAACTTGCATCTTCTTGCGCCTCATCGAGATACGACGACGAGATGTTCGTGCGCAATTGCTGAAATGAACTGTCTCTGGAAATTATATTTTTTTAAAAAAGGTGGATGACATCTAAATCAGAATTATAGTACTACATGTAAACGCAAAAGTTATATTTTTTACTGAATAAAACAGCAATCGTAGAGTAGTAAGTTTATAAAGGTGTTTTTATGTTTCACTAAACATTTTTACAATTTCAAGTGTGAAACAAACGTTCCAAAAAAATTGAATTTGTGGAGAGTCTTCGTAGTCCTGTAGAATGTCACAAGCTGGTTTTTAACTTCTTTTGAGAAAAATTGAACCTTTAATATCAAAACAAAAGCCTAGATTCAAGATACCAGTGCCAACAAAAATGTGAATAGCAATAATTGTATGGCCTTATAACTTTTTTGTATTAATGATATAATGTGAATTAATGCAGGAACAAAATAATATGTAAGATCGTGTAAATACTAACCATAGGTAGAATTTATAAAGTTTTGCATCATTCAGAGCTCTTTCAAATGCTGAATCGATACGACAGTATAAACCTCGTGCCTTTGACTTGCACCAAATAAACCGCCGCCAAGGCGAGTGGCACACCCAAACAACCGCGCAAGGTGAGCCTACACGATTGCATGGTTTATACAAACTCGTGTTCATGCTAGCTTGAGTAGACTCGCAGAAACTTACGCAAAAGTGTTATCTCGGCAACAGAAGAAATTGAAGATGAAACAAAAGAAGCTACAATAACTGAACCAGAAGAATTGAAAAGTGTAGCAAATGAAAAAAGGAATAAAAAAGCTAAGCTTTTGACCGAGTCAAGTTACTGATGAACAGTTTAAAAATCTTCAGTTATTTTATCTACCAAATATTGAAAGATTACTAATTTGTTCTAGTTTCATATTAGTCATTATCTTATTTTTGTGCTACTCATTTTTAATTATGCTTCATAAGATTACTAAATTAGTTATAAAATTTTCAAATAAACATTCTTAAACATTTTTCTTTTCTTTTTTTGAGCTTTATACCAGATTTAATTATTTACAATCAAAATCTAACTAAAACTTTAAATATCTTAATCATGCAAATAAACTTTCTAAATCAGGGAAAACCTGGAAATATCAGGGAATTTTTAAATCATCACCTTGTGGCCACCCTGTTTTCACAAAATCTGGCAAGTCTCAAAATTTCAGAGTGATAGAAATATTTTTTAACGTTCAAGGTAAAAATATTTGATACTTGCTCTCAAGCGTGAGATTTGATATCTGATCAGATTTCCACCATTTTTTCGTGTGAAGTGGAAGTTTTGTAGATTCCCACTGCCAGTGAACTTAAATATCTGCCCAGAATTTTTCTTGTTCGCACTCACTCACGCAGTCGCAGTCAGGCAGCCTTCCAGAAACAGTGAGCGAAACACCTTGTAGCTCAGTCGGCCAGCCCATTTCAGTTAGAGCACAGCGATGCTGCTCTTTGTCACAATGTAGGCATCACAAAGTTTCAGTTTGAATAGTAACTATGCAGTTTTCAAGTAGTATTTTACGCCATGTGGGGCGTCGGGATCACCTAAGTGTCGGTCGTTTGCTAATAAGTGGAATATTGGAAGCGTGTGTTGAAATTTTATTTTCTTTCACAAATTTTACTTTGAACTATGGGGTGTGGTCTGGCTCGAATCAGTTAATCGAACTTTCTATCATATCTTCAGAGAATTTGTCTGGTGCCACTTCAGTTTCTGTCTTTGCAAACTTTCCAAGAATATAGGTTATGTATGCCAGCAATAGACTTGTGAACATTATTTTTTCCACCTTTCCTTAGTTTGGGGTAAAACAAGCTAAGTGGCGACCGAGTACATTTGCAAAGTTAGAACTGAAATATCGACGGTCATAGCTGAGAAGGAGGTTTATGTGATAACCCCAGCATAGCCTAGTTTCTCACAAACTGAGTGACGATATACATATAAAACATATTTTGAGAAACTTTAAGTGTAAAAGTAAAATATAAGCAATATAAATAGCAGTGATAATATGTGCCGGGTCTGGTGGGAGGGATTTATTGGAGGTTGAGGCCTTTAGGATTTCTGGTGTCCAGGATATTTTGATAGGTTAGTTCCCATCTATGTAGTTCAGAGGAGTTTGTGTTGTCAGGGAAAACTCTGATTGCCCTAACTGAGAAACAGATGTTAAAATTATTCAGTTTGTGGGAACTGGCATGTTTTGCAACTGGATGGGTTAGTAGTGAAGCCTATACTGTATATGAGCTCGAGCAATGGAGGCATGTAAGTTGATACATGAGGTGTGTTGTAGTGCAAGTGGCATGAGCAATGATGGGGAATGTTTCACCTGTGGTAGGATTGGAGTAAGTGGTAGTAGCTGTATGCATGCTGCATATTTTACAACAGGGTATGTTGCACAGGAATGATCCCTGTGGTAGTTTGGGGGAATTACTGGATGAGTACTTGTGAACCAAGATATTTTTTAGATTTGGTGGTCTGCTGAAATGTGCGTATCCCAGGGAAGGAACTTGGGAAGATTAACTGACTCAAAACCAGGGAAGTACTGAGTGATGAAAGTGGGGCTGGGTACAGCCTTGGATTGGCTGTGAACAGAAAGAGCTATAGCATGAGAGATTTGTTTGTGTACTAAGTCAGCCTTGGATTGGCTGTGAACAGAAAGAGCTATAGCATGAGAGATTTGTTTGTGTACTAAGTCAGGGGGGTAGCAGCAGGAGATGAGAGCTCCAGATAGGTTTTGTGTGTATCGGGAAAGAGATTCTTCATCGGAGCAGATGCGCCTATCACAGATGGCAGACTATACAAGAGGGAATGTTTGGTGTGGGAGGGATGTTAAAATTAAGATATTGCTGTAGATTTGATATGAACAGAGGTATGCGGGTACCCATTACATAAGGAAACGTCAACATCGAGAAATGTAACATGGTTGTGGGAGTATGTCCAGGTAAAGTTGATGGAGTGGTTGATTAGGAAGTGGAGGAAGTATATTAGATGATTCTCTTTGTGGATCCAGAATCATATCATTACTATAGTAACCAGGAAATAATAGGAGAAAGTAGCAAATGTATTTACAAAAAAAGGATAGCAAAATGAACCACTTACCTTAGATGATGGCATCTAAGAGAAGTGGTGATTCATTTTGCTATCCTTTTTATTATATATATATATAAATAAATCTCCATTTTAGTGTCCACACAGTAACAACTAAAGTACTTACGAGTGTCAGAAAAAAACACTCACAAAGTAATCTCGGTAAGAAAAATACTTGAAAATAAATTACTTTACTAGGGGCTCTGCAATTGAAGTAGAACAAATAGCTTTATGATGAATATTTTTTTTAATAAACAATCATAACTCATGATAGTCATCTTACTGCATATATAGGTATTAAACATTACAGTCATTACTTTAGTTGCCTAATACCCAACACATGAATACATTATATTACCACAAGACGAAACAAATAATCTATTAAACAATTGTTTCTTAGTAAAATGTCAACTCTAAACTTTTTTTTTTAATATTTTGCATAACTAAATCAAACAGGTTGTCAATAAAAATATCTAGTAGTTTGATATAATTTACTGCACTGGTAAAAAACAATAATGTCATTTATTAAAATTAATAGAGCACTGCACAAAAATAAAGAAAATATGTGCAGCAAGGGATGTGCTCAACATTTCTCTATTCTTTCTTATATTTAGAGACATTTATACGTCAATGCTTAAAACCGACTTTGGGCATAGATGAATGACAATGTATAACTAAACACCACTAACCATAGCTTTAAAAGTAAAGTGAAAAATGTTGATGTAAATGAGCACTGAAGACTAGGCTAAACAATATGAGATGTTTCCTGAGTAAACAAAACATACACAGAACGCTCACATACTTGACTACTATGTCAAAAGTTGTTAGTGAAGTCGATCAGTCAAAAAAATGATAATTGATTTCAGTTTTTAATGCAATATGTTAATAACTGCTGTTACGAGCACAAATTTTAAAGAGTTGCAGTTTTAAGTTCCATATTGTAGGAATACCTGTGACATGTTATGGTGCAGAAACCAAATACAATACTCTGATTTAATAGATAAAGATTTGGGAATGCATATGAAATACATTTCCACTTTTATTCACAGAATAATTTTAAAAATGAGTAATATAGGCTTTAATGCCAACCATCCAAGTCTTAACAATTACACAATACATGATGCATCTATACAGAGAAATCAGTCGAGAAAAGAATGTAGGTAGTATTCAATTAAGCACACTACTACAACTGCCCCACTAAAAGTACCTGACTTAATGTTACATTATATTTGGCAGTGATAATATCTTACTAATTGTTATCAGATACATAGATGCTCTTTATTTCTTTTTAAAAAGTATCAATATGTATAGGCTATCAAATCAACAAAACATCAGCCACACATATTTATTGCTAGCTCATATATATATATATATATATATATACATATAAACTTCATTTTAGGTTTACTTTCCATACATGATGGGGAGGTGTTTGAAATGCAGCCAACATAAAACTATATAAATACAATAAAGAATGGAAGAGGCAAAGTTGTTTCCTAGAAATTGTCTTGATGAATTCATATAGTAGTCTGCCATAATGAATAAAGACAGTTATTACCAATATCAAATGAGTACTTGTCATAAATGCGTTAACAAAGATCACAACATGAAGAAAAAAAATAGTATTCAAACTGCCTATTTTTATTGCATTTACAAAACTAACAACCTTTCCTAAGGTAACCCCTTAAAACCAAGAGAAATTTAAGACAATCACATTACCAACAACCAAACAACTTTGCATATACTACAAAACTTCAAAAAATGCAAATAAATTTTTAGTGTTGTACTACTGAATTTCAAATAAGACATTAATACATTTACTCATAGGTGACATCACCACAAATCATTTTAATTGGAATACTTTTCTTTCAATTTTCACTGACAGTGCCATTATTAAATGCTAGGATTAGACTATAATCTATGCAAAGTTGCGTTGGTGTGAACAAAATTGTATAAACTGTTATTTTATTTTCTCATTGAAACAAACAATGGAAAAGGACACTGACAAATTTTGGAAATTCTTACTTAATCCAATGCTTGCTACAGAACAACTCATCTCAAAATGCTGCAACAAAAACAAAATTAGTGTTGAAAAAGATCTTAAGGCTTTATTTCTACAAAATTCTACCGATTCTCTTAATAACAAAAATCATTTTTAATAAATATTTTTTCCCAAAAAAATGTGTCTGGAGGTCAAAAATTTGTATTGTAACTGATAAAAAATTACAAATGCACACTATTAACATTTAAATATTGTTGTCACAGTACTTTTATAAAAATATACTAACAAGTTCTTTTCAGAACTACTTTTCTGGGTTTCATCATTAGACATAAGCAATACCAAAAAATAACTAGAAGATTCAATCTCTCTTTAATGACTATCAGTATTCATACTCGGATAATAAATAAGTGACACAAAATTTCCTACACATAAAACAGAATCACAAAAGAAGGATGCCAACAAACACACAGAGAAACAGGATATCATATACGAGCAAAAACTGACAAGATAAGCAACTGTAGCTTATATTAATGATAAAATGTTC
The DNA here is from genome assembly GCA_031002005.1 of Vandiemenella viatica. NCBI lineage: Eukaryota > Metazoa > Arthropoda > Insecta > Orthoptera > Morabidae > Vandiemenella > Vandiemenella viatica. The sequence continues at coordinate 62,963,467 of JARYHS010012519.1, read as the reverse complement.
TGGAATGAGGACATGATGCAAATACTGTATCAAAACTAAATGAATGAAGTGTCTGCACACTACAGGATGACATGCAATTCAAAGAAATATATTACATAACAAATAATTTCAATGATTAATTTAAAGTATAAACTCACTATGTGACTAAATTCGTGAAAGTAATAGGCAAACTATCACATACAGTTTGTTTGGATGAAAGACTGTTAATCAGTTCTTTATACCTTACAGTTAACTGTGATGATTACAAGAGAAAATGACCACACATATCAAGGTGGAATTATTCACTTATAATGTGAGGGGATATTTCTATATGGCCAATACAGTGGCCATAAAATAACAAAGGCTACATAAGCAAATAAGCTTTTTTTAAAAAAAAAAAAAAATTTCCCCTTCAATCTGATAGTATTCGTCGAAATCTTTTCATAGGGGGGCTCACATCTTCATCATCTGAACCAGGTGTTGTATCATATGCGTACTGAGGCAACCATTTTTGAAGCAAGCTGTCAAAAAATTCTTCCAGTGTTTTAGCATCTTGATATACCTGGCTCTCCTTCTGTAAAAGAAAAGAGATAGAAACTTTTTTTTTGCAAGATTAGCCATTAATTTTTTATACAAAGCTTCAAAAATATTACACATTTTTAAATCACAATATTAAAAAATAATTTATAATTGAAATAACAAAAACAGTTATCCAATGTTTTGGCAATTAATTAGAAATTAACAAAATATAACTGAAATTTATATATTTGTCATATATGTGCAAGAAACATTTAGTGAGAAATTACTAATATTCTAACAAAGGCTTTATTAAAAGACACTAATATAATCATAATACTACTATGTTGGTGCAATCTGTACATACTAATGCCTTTTTCCGTATCTAGAAATCAAAACACTTTTTACTTCATACAGTCTCAGAACATAAGGGGAAGAAACAACTGCTTTAAAATGATAATTAAATTCAAGAGACCAAAACAGAAAATAAAGAGAAGTACAGAATCTATGTACTATAACAGGGAGGTGATGTGGTTAAAGAGTTTGGTGAGAAGAGAACATAACAGTTATGACACAGCAAGCCAGTAAGGAATATTAAACAAGGAATTAATAATAGCAAAGAAGGTGGCTAAAGATGGATTTATGAAGAATATTATAAGTGCAGAGGGCACCACAGGGACATGCATCTAGAAATTTATATGGCTATGTTGGAAAACTGAGAGGAAGGTAGGGTGTTGAGACGATTGTAGATTACGATGGAGAAGAATTTACTGAGGATTTGAAAAGGGTAGAGATTTTATGTAACTGGTTTAGTGAGACTATTATGGATTATGATTCAGGAATGAGAGGGTATAAATCGGAGAACTGGCATCATCCACATAATTAGAAATGAGAAGACTAAAAAAGTTGAAATCGATTGTGAGGATATAATGAAGGAGCTAAGAAAGTTAAAAAATCATAAAGGTACTGGTGTAGAAAATATTAACACAGATATAGCAGGATGTGATGTCATGGCTTATCTTGAAACATGGATACTTGCTGCTTACCAGAGGATTGGAAAAGTGCAATAGTAGTACTGGTCCATAAACGAGAGGTGACAAGTAAGGTCAAAATTGCAGGCCAATCAATTTGACACCAGTAATAGATAAATAAATGGAAAGATTTATATGCAACTATATCATATGTGTCTGTGAGGAATGTAAGTGGTTTTCAAGTCTGCAACATGGCTTTAGCCAAGGATATTTATTTGAACCTAAGTTAGTAGGCTATATGCAATATATTTCTGATTAAATGAACAAAGGAGACCAAATGGATAGTATAGATCCAGATCTTTCAAAGTCTTTGGACAGAGAGAGCCATAAAATGGTGTTAAATAAGTTAAAACTATTGTAGTGGATGAAAAAGTGATTTGCTGGGTAGGAGAATTTTTAATAGGTAGAAAGCAAAAAATTCAGGAAGGAAATGCAGTATCAAAAGAAATGGGAGTGCCTTAGGGTAACGTATTGGGACCACTAATAAATGCAAAGAAGTCAGCTTATTAAGTGCACAGATAAAAAAACTAAAGGGTGATTAAGATTGCAAGATGGGGCAGGAATGCTTGTTGAAGACTTAACATAACATTTGATAAGAAACTCAACTGGGCAGGACACAATGGACAAGTAGTAGGACAACATTTCAAAATCCTTCACTAGTTGGAAAGAATGATGAGGGAATGTAACAGAGAAGTAAGTGAATTGAGTTATAAATGCTTGTTGAAGACTTAACATAACATTTGATAAGAAACTCAACTGGGCAGGACACAATGGACAAGTAGTAGGACAACATTTCAAAATCCTTCACTAGTTGGAAAGAATGATGAGGGAATGTAACAGAGAAGTAAGTGAATTGAGTTATAAAATTTTGGTCAGACCATTGCTTGAATATGGGATCTACATTTTGGATATCAATTAGAGAACTTAGAGGGATTGTAGAGTAGGACTGCTAGATTTGTGTCTTAAAATTACCTCAGAACATAATCAGTAACTAATATTATAAAGGAGCTGGTATGGAATTCACTGGAAGACAGGAGGAGGCTGAAGAGAGTTATGGGAGTGAGCAATGCGTTTATTGGTGATGGGGCACGTAAAGACACTGATGGAAGAATGGAAGTGAAAATATGACCATGACCACATACAAACTCAATTTCAGGGATAAGAGTATGGGTAAAGTTTCTTTCACAGATAAGGGGTACACAGATTACACTGAGCAAAAGAGATTATGAATAATTTACCAAAAATGAATTTAAAGTTGACATTTGTAGAGGACAAAAGTATGCAGGTAGAGGAAAGGGTACAATGGGTGTGTAGGGATATTGCCACCAGAGCATGCACACTATTGCAATTAAATTAAAAAATTAATTCAGTTTTTTGAGACACCAGCAAAACTTTCTGCACAGTTACTTTTTATAACTCTGAGAGTTATAAAAAATGTTTTCAGTCAACTCCAGCTGCAAAATGCAGCACCAGCTATTTCTCACCCAATAATACACAACACTGGAAGTTAACAACTGTGGCTGTATAGTCCTTGATACAAACTACAGCATTACATTATTCAACTCCATATTAATTCCATTCCCAATTTAAATATTTAGGGGTCATCCATTAATTATGTGAGGTGAAATGGGGGCGGGGGAAGGGGTCCAGCAAAATCTCACCAGGGGGAAGGGGTTCAACAGATATCTCACGTCATCTTTTCTAATTCCAGAACAGTAGAACTAAAAATTAGCAGGGGAGGGGAGTTTCCCCTCAAATTCTCACCTCACCATGGGGGGAGGGGTCCCACCAGATCTCACCAATTTCCGAAAAACATCCCCCCTTGTCAAAAAATAGCCAGTACTGTGAGGATTCATACTCACATCAAGCAAGTACACATAACTTAAAATAAATGAGGTACGTTTTCCAACATATTAAGATCAATGATTAACATAATAAATTGTGTGTCTGATACACAGCATCCTCTCAAATAATCTCTGATTAAAATTAGCACTATATTAATAAGGTATCAAATTTCAGAATATTTACATTTTGAGCCTCTCTAAATGCACTTACTTACTGTGAACAAACAATTGTGAAGTGGTGCTTCATATGCATAATCATTGAAATTGGTTAAAAGTGTGCAGACAGGTAATAAATGTGAGGAAAAAATTTAATTTCACAAAATAAACAATTTTACTGGTAGCTACAGCAAAGGCCTCAGGACTGAACATCAAAATGTAGTAGATGTTTTATCTACAATTTATTAGGAATTTGTTTAACAAGTAAAATGATTTTAGGACTACTTATAAGGCAGTTTAGAAATTGGGACATATGGTCTGGTTGTTTTGATGTTAAATCACACATACATAGCAACATGCATAATTTCTGCATAACAAAATTTAAAGCCAAGACTTTAGAACAGATAGCTGAAGGGATCAAGCAACGAAGAAAATTAAATAGCTTGCCAAATCATGTTTTCACTCAAAGATTGAATCTGCCAAAGGCAATATATATTCGTGTTTTTTTTTTTTTCGTGTATCAACGCCGCTGGAATTCCCTTCTTTGGTAAGCGGTGGTTTTTTATCCTATCCAATGTTTAATATATATATAAAACTACCATTATATTATTTCTGGCTATTGTTGACCAAGTTTTTTTCATTTCTCTGCAGAACATACAGAGTAAAAAGCATCTCAACCAAAATACCATGGGACTGTGCTGAATATTCATACTGTTCAGAAGGCAGGTGCTTATTATTCACATGTATTTCCTGGACAGATTCTAAAATCAAAGATCATGCCACTGATGCTCAAGGTTTTGTGCAGCAGTAAGAAAAAAACTAATGCAATAGCTGAAAATTCATCAAGCAGTAACCCCTGCTCTTCTTTAATCACTTGAGGTAGATTATTCGTCCAGCAATTTTTTTAATTTTTGCACAAGCCATTTTAATGAACAAAGAAAATAAGCAAACACAACTCTTACTAAAGTTGCGAGGAAGGAAGGCTGTGTTGGAGAGAAACTAAATTCACAGTTCAGAGGTGAACGTAGAATGGTTATTATTGGAGAGGATTTAAATTTACCAGGTGTCAACTGGATAGGAAATAAGATTAATAATACAAGGGAAAAGAGATTTGCTAATACCTTAATAAGGGAAGGTGGTTTAACACAAGTAGTAGAGCAAAATACGAGGGGACAAAACATGTTGAATATCTTTCTAATAAAGCCCGATGAAAATCTTGCAGGGTGTCAAGTAACTGAAGGAATAAGTGATCACTGTGCGATACTGATGTATATTAGAGGATTCAGTAAACCAGTGGCAAAAATAGAATGGGGTAAAAGTTATAATTATAAAAAGTAGCAGACTTTAGAATTGAAGAGATATTTCAAGGAAAGGTTCAGGAAATGGAAGGATGGCACAAGTACAGTGGAGGAGAAATGGGAAGAGTTTAAGGAAATAGTAAAAAATGATGAGGAAATGTTTATTCCAAGCAGAAAATAAAGAGAAGTACAGAACCTACATATTACAATACGGACGTGAGAAGATTAAAGAGGCTAGCGAGATGGGAACACAACAGAATTATCTGCCCCATACTCCTGATTTTACAGTTTTCTTTCCTTGCTGTGCATGTGCACTTCCACCAGTGTATGGAGAAAAGTCAATAGCAATGCCCAACATTCAAGACAATAATTTCTGGAGTCATTAACTATATCTCATGTCAAAATTTAAAGCCAAACAGAACTCCAATTTGTTTTTCAATGTTACTATAAATTTAAATCAAACTGCTATAAATTTTACACTATAAGAGTCACACAAAAACTATAAATACAATCCATAACAGACAGTTTCTTTCAAACAAAATCTGTATCTATTATCATGACTAGCTGGTACCCACAACTTCGTTTGTGTTTGTAAAGAATTTGGATTGACAGCTACCGAAATCTAACCACCATAGTGCACGATGGGAGACTCGATGCTATTACCACACACAAACGCCAGTCATCTGCGCTATGTAGTTCAGGCAGGAAAATAAAATATACGGACACACATGTATTTGGTCAAAATACGAAAATATTCCTTGATCGACCAATTTCAACCACCATATCTCCCACACTTACCGAAATTCGGCCAACGTTGTGATCGATTGGTGAATCTGTGCTACTACCACACACGAACACCAGTGATCTGCGCTAGATAGTTTTGGCTCAAAAGTGATACACCATGACACGTTTTTGGCAGAAATATGAAAGTGCCACAGGTCGACCACTTTTAACCACCTTTTCTCCCACACCCATATAGCTACCAACATCTAACCACCATAGTACATGATAGGAGACATGATACCACTTCCACACACTAACACCAATGGTCTATGCTATATAGTTGTGGCAGCAGAGTGACATATATGGAGACACATGTCTTTGGTCGAAATACGAAAACGACCTGCATCGACCACTTTTAACCATCATAACTCCCACATCCTCACAGCTATCGGCATTCGGCCTTTGTTGTGTACGACAGGAAACTCCATGCTACTTCCACACACAAACACCAGTGATCTGTGCTATGTAGTTATATATATATATATATATATATACACATGAGATTTTACTATTGAGGTTTCCTCAATATATTATCTTTCAGAGCTGGAGAGGGGAAATTTTACAAATTTTACCTACTTACCTCCTATCTTAAAACTGTCTAGTTATGTGAAGAGAAATATAAACATCATTTTAACTTATTTGAGTTATCTCACTGGTTAACAGATTTTGAACAAGCGAGGTTCAATACATCAGTAATGAAGTTCCTATGAAATATATCATATTTATAGGTAACTAATATGAAAGAAATGCCGTGAGGCAATATTTATATGGAAAGGACAGATGAAATACACCCAACACTCACCAAAGTTGAAGAGAGGAGGGCAGCAGCAACACAAAACAACACAAAAACAAAGAAAATATAATATTTCGGGTAAAACCACTTTTCAAGTTAACAGATAACTCTGGGCTTGTGAAAGACTTACATTCAATGCAGCCACTCATAGAATGCAAATTTCATATTTAGTTATAGTGAACAGTTCAGCACATGTATACCTCTATCAACTGTATAAAATAGTAGTGCTAGTAGTGAATAGTTGGAAGACCTGAAAGCAGGGTACATTCAAACTGATTTGATCTAATGGCTGAATGTGGTTTGCTTTTTTAAGTAACAGCAATTATTAGGAAAAATTAATTCTAAAGATTTCATTAACACAGTGACTTCCATAAGGGAATGTTGTTTACACTGAGGAAAGAAAAAATTATACCATGACAGAATAATATACCACTATACCAATGGCTTCCTAGGAAGGCAGATGAGTAGGTGGACTTAAGGGCACTCTCTTTCCCTCGTGGTGGGAAACTAACATAAAAGGCGGATGACCCTTACAGGTCAAGGCCATAGAAGGCCTCAACACTGAACCAAGCATAGGAGCAACCAGTATATCTCAACAGTTCAGAAGGCAGATGAAGGCTGCAGCAGTCTCATTGATCTCCAGTCGTCATAGTCTTTATGCTACTGGGATAAATCTATTGAAACTGTAAAGACCATGTGATTGTTAAAAGATCTCATGCACAGGTGTCTTTTGAAGATCAACATTATCAGTACACAAAGTCCTGCAGCGATCTGGAAGTAATGATGGGAGCAGCATTGTGTAGTATGGAAACTCCTAGTAACGAACCAGCATGTTAGGTGACAAGAGTATGATTGCCATTTTGCTCGAGGATTGACTGTAGAGCAACTAGTATACTACACCCGGGACTGAGCAGCCCTAATTAGGATCCACTCTACTCACGTCAAGTGAGGAGGGGGCTAGAAAATGTGCCCTAAACATAACCAGCATAAATACTACCCGACTGTATTACCACATCCAGAGAAGATACCATAACCAGTTGAAACACGAAGAAATATAACTTAAATATAGCTACTTGGAATGTTCGTACTTTGATGGACTCAAAAAAGGATAATAGGCCGGAATGTTGAAAAGCAATTGTAGCTAAAGAACTGAGGAAACTCAATGTTGATATTGCAGCTTTAAGTGAAACCAGGTGTGCAGATGAAGGTCAGCTTCAGGAGCACGGTTGTGGCTACACATTTTTCTGGAAAGGAAAAGATGAAAAAGAACTCTGAATCCACAGAGTAGGATTTGCTATAAAGAAGTTACTTGGACATCTTGATGAGCTACCATCTGGAACGGATGAAAGACTCATGACACTTCACCTAAAACTAAAAAATAACCAAAAGCCACTATAATCGATGCCTATGCTCTAACTATGAGAAATGATGATGACCTAAAGGAAGAATTCTACAACAGCTTGACAGAATTCTAACTAATACACCTCAATCACATAAACTTATTCCTCTTGGAGATTTTAATGCTCGAGTAGGAAGAGACTACAGAATATGGGCCAACACAATTGGCAAGGAGGGTGTGGGCAGTAGTAACTATAATGGAACTCTCCAGAACACAACCTGGTCATTATAAACACACACTTCAAACAAAATCAAAACGAAATGGCAAAATCCCAGGTCAAAGCATTGGCACCTAATTGATTACGTAATTTTGCACTCTCGAGACCAACCAGGTATGTGACCAGTGCTAATGATTGATGGACTGGCCATTGGCTAGTACATTCTGTAATGTCTCTATCTGTTCCTCCAAAATGGTGGAAACAGAGGAAAAGTGTAACATGTAAACTAAACATTAAACATCTCAAGGATGACAATACTAAATCTAACTTTAGACTATTGCTTTACAACATATTACCAAATAAATATCCTGAAGATATAGAACACCACTGATCAAAATTTAAATTGGCAGTGCTCAAAGCCTGTGAGGAATCTGTTGGATACATGAAGAGTATATCAGAATTGGTTTGATGAAAACTACAAAGAAATCCAAAACATCAAAGACGAAAAGCAAAAGGCATACATCACTTGGCAAAATCACCCAAACAATATCACCGAGAAGCAAACCTATCAACACGCCAAAGCTGAAGTCCATAGAAGAAAAGAATATAGAAGAATTAATGGTGGTTGGCAAAGTCACTTGAAATGGAAAATCTAGCTGCATTTGACACCAGGGGCTATTTCAGTGCCGCTAACGCTATTTATGGTCCTTTAATCAAATGTCTGGATTCTCTACGATCTAAGGATGGAACACTAATTCTCAAAGATCCTTCTTTCATCAATTCTTGCTAGAAAGAACACTTTCAGAAGCTGCTAAATCGAGAATCACTTGTGGAGCGAAACTCCCATCAATTCCTCAGATGAGCATTCAAGACCATTTAGGTGAAACTCTCTCTCTTCAAGAAGTTGACAAAGCTATTCAGTAGCTTAAAAATAACAAAGCAACTGGAGCTGATGGAATTCCTGCCGTGTTCTTTAACAACGGACGTCCCAAATTAAATCAGCATACCCAAAAGTTTATTGTCAAAATATGCCACTCTGAAACAATCCCTACTGACATGAGAGGTGCTTAAATCATCATAATCTTCAAAAAAGGAGACAAGGCTCAGTGTGACGACTACAGCGGAATATCCTCCTTTCTGTTGCCAGGAAAGTTCTTGCCAGAATCTTATCTAACTGCCTAAAACCTTTAGCTGAAGATTTTTTCCCCCCCCAGAAACACAATATGGGTTTAGACCAAACAGAGGTACAGTTGATATGATCTTCTGCATTAGCTACAAGAAAAATCTAGAGAACAAAATCAACATCTGTATATGTGTTTCATAGATCTTGCAAATGCCTTTGATTCTGTTAATTGTGAAGGTCTCTGGAGTATCTTAGCCTTCATTGGGTGTTCTGACATATCCAAATATATCCGAATAATTAGGCTACTACACGACAGCATGAATGCCACTGTTGTTACCAGAAGTGGACAAGGAAAGCCCTCCCATATCACTGCAAGCGTGAAACAGAGGTGTGTTCTGGCTCCTACCCTATTAACAATATTTGTGAGAACTCTGCTGTATCTTATTAGTGACAAAATACAATCAGCTGTGGCTGTTATATACAGAACTATTTAATCATAACAGACTACGAGTCAAGTCCAAAATAACCTCAACTTCAGCCGAACTTCAATATGGAGATGACACTGTGGTTATAGCTACCTCAGAAAAGGAATTACAAATTATTTTAAATGTATTTACAGAAGCTTACAAGACAATTGGCCTAAAGCTTAATGCTACCAAGAGCCTCTACCAACAAGCCCCAAACTGCAACATAGTGGCTCCATCTATTATACTCAAAGGAAAAACTCTACAGGAAGTGGAATATTTTCCCTACCTCAGTAGCCATATCCCAAGAAAGGCAAATATTGATACAAAAATTAAGTATCGAATCAGATGTGCTAATGCAGCTTACAGCAGTCTCGTAGAGAGAGTATTTGACAATCATGACATTTGTAATCCATCGAAGATCCACATTTACAATGGCATTGTAACACCAATTCTACTTTGTGAAACTTAGACTGATCTGGGTTTTTCCGGATCACTCCAGGCGAATGCTGGGATGGTTCCTCACATTAGCCCATGGGCGCCTCCTGCCATATCCTGTATATCCCTTGCAAACTACTACCCTTTTGGATAGGTGTAATGCACCCTCCGCCACACACTTTTAGTGAATCGCAGAGTAATAATAATAATGAAGAAGACACTTAAAATATCTGGAGAAGTTTCACCAATGCTGTTTGAGAAGATAAAATTTCAAGGCCGCTGAACAAATGTCAGTATGCTAGAAGAAGAAAATGCCACAAGCATTGATGCAATAATAATTAAGCATCAACTTTGATGCGTTGGACATGTCATTAAAATGTTGAAGTCGCCTACCGAAACAAACAATGTATTCGCAACTAAAGAACGGCCAGTTAAATCGAGGACAAATGAAGTGATAAGCTTTGGACTTACAGCCAGGCTTAAGAAATGTCTGATATATACAAACAGCTCAGAGGATGAAGCCTGTATTCGATCTGCATGGTGACAAATGGTACTCAAGGGATCACAGCATTATGAAGAGCAATGACAAAAATTAGAATTCAATGAAAGAAATCGAAGGAAGGAACAGGAGAAGCTGAGAAGAGACGTTCTGCAACACTCTAGTGCTGATGTGTGTCGTCATTGTAGAAGACCCTGCTATTCTAAAACTAGACTTTTCAGCCCCTTAAAGACTCATAGATGATAGAAAGACATTGTATACTCGCAAACGATGATGATGATGACGATGAATTCATGTTCTGTAACAACTGCCTGCAGACACTCCTTGGAATGGGATCTGTATAGGAAAAAAAGAAAATTTCTTTTGCATCAGTGTTTACCTCCCATCCTCCAGGAATTACGAAGTGCTGAGCAAGACAACTCCATTAATAAAACATTATTTGTCAAATATAATTTAATCATAAAACTTATTATCACAGGATTTCATATACCACGCTGAGCACTGATATATTGGTATGTGATGTATTACTCTCATTTTACAATGCAGAGTAAATGATTGCACAGGCTTCGGCAGTCATCGTAACTATTATCTTAGTTCTCCAGGTGGAGCCGCGTTGATTTGTTAAAATCTAACATTTCAGCCATTGTCCTGTAGCAGTCCTCTGATGAAGGCCACAGCACGATGGCCAAAACGTTAGGTTTTAACAAATCAACGCGGCTCCACCCGGAGAAAAAAGATAACAATTTTAGAGTATTTCAAATTATGCTGAACATTCTGTTTGTTTTGTTATGAAGCAAGGAACAGACAACGAATCAATACTGCTGAATGTGTTTACTTTATCTTGAAAATCTGCCTGGCACTGTGTATAAATCATCTATCAATTAGTTGTTAAGATTATGTTCTCAATTACTACTCTATGTTAGGTTCTAGGAGTGGTATTTGTAGAATAAAATACACTTACATGAAAAAGCATGTTAATAATCAGTGAAAAAGTTTTACTAATATTAAAACAGTAACTTCCCTTTAATGTATGCTCATGTTCTTAGCAAATACATCTATACAGGATGGGCTTTTACTTCTTCTAAGTAAATTTTGTGACACTTTCCTGATTTTAACAATAAACATTCCTTGAAATAGATTTAAAGACTAACTAAACAAATAGAAAACCAAAACAATGCAGCATTTTAAATGGCATTAAGTTACAAGTCAGCACTGGTTGTTTCATTTAACACCCTTGAATTTAACACTGAATCTAACAAAATGTAGATGTAGATCCTGATAAAAGATCTCTCTTCCAATTCAAATTATATGACCAGGGGTTGTCATATGATTTTTTTGTTGCAGTAATCATACGACAACCGTAGATCACAATACTTTGTTGCCCCAATTAAATGCACATAGTTCAGTTTCTAGAGATGGCATTTGTATGTATTCTGAAATAAGTGCTGACTTATGACCTTATCAAATGCTTCTTGTAGAGAAAATATAATTTCTTTGGTCATAATTTTTCACTGATTACAGTAGCCATCAAAGTGAAAGGATTTTGGGGTGGTGAGGAGGAAATTTGAAAGTTTAAGATAGTGTTTGTAGTAATTTTTCTGATGATGAAATAGTCTGAAAATAGTTCTGGTGACAGTTATAGAAAATACAGTACTGACAGCAGTGATGATCATCTGGCCCTTCAACATGTGCTCATACTACAATGCACAGGTAAGAAAGTGAATGGAATTCGGCAAATCCTGCATGCAACTTTTCAATTAAAAAAAATATTTATAGATTGTTTTATATATATATATAGGCCACCTGAAACAGACATTCTTAGCTGGATCCCAGCTGAAACCCCTTTTATTGGTCAGATTCATTGATGACATTTTCATAATCTGGACCCACAGGGAAGACAACCTACTCAGTTTCCTCAATAAACTCAATACTGCCAGCACTCTGAAATTCACTTGGACTTACTCCCACACACATGCCACTTTCCTGGATGTTGAACTATCCCTCACGAATGGCTACATCAACCCATCTGTACATATCAAACCCACCAACCTACAACAGTACCTTCATTACAATAACTACCACCCTCACCACATCTAACGCTCTCCCCCTATAGCCTTGGCATTCGGGGGAGTCACAAATATTCCAATGAACAGACTCTCCAACAGTGTGCTAGCAACATCTCCGAAGCCCTGATTTCCCGCAATTCTCCAACAGATTTAGTTCACAAAAGAGTTTCACGTGCCATATCACAAACCACTCAACCTATCAACAACCCTCCAATACGAACCACAGCCCCATTTTGATCACCCGATTTCCCGGGTTTGGTATCTATCAACAGAGTCCGGCGACAAGGGTATGACTTCCTCCGAGCCTGTCCAGAGATGAGAAACCTCCTGCTAAAAATCCTTCCTCACCCATCCAGAACCTGCTTCAGCAGACCTCTAAACCTCAACCAACTACTGGTCCATAAACATGGAGCCCCCAGCTTACAAGACAGCCCCAAGGGTCATTTACTTGCAACAGATCCCAATGCAAATTATGCAGTATGAACCCGCTGTCCACCACCTTTACCAACCCCGTAACTGGGGAAAGCTTCCCCATCACAGCACTTGCCACATGTGTATCCTCCCAGCTGATATATCAACTAGCATGCAACCATTGCCCAGCCTCTTACATTGGTCTGACAACAAACCCACTGGCCATCAGAATGAATGGACACAGAAAATCGGTATTCACCCAGAACCCTGACCACCCTGTTTCTTATCATGCCACCACTCATGGCACCAACAATCTTAACACGTTTTGCAGTCTGCACAATCAGAGTCCTCTCGGACAAAAGCAGCATTTCGGAACTCAGAAGGTGGTAACTGGCTTACCAGAACCAACTGGGCAACAGACAATGCCCAGGACTAATTTTAAAATAGCACCAATTTCCCTCCCACCCATCCCCCTCACCTCCTACCTTTTCCCACAGAACCATATCTCACCAGAGCTGACATTTTTTAGTTTGTAACTTCGAATTTTGCTTAGTTTTAATTTTTAATAAATTTTTATTTTTTATTTCGCATATGTCTTAGTTTTTTCACATACATCTGTTACTTAATAGGCAATTTAGGACCATCAGCTGTCGACCGCGCTTCCATGATGGGTCCCTAAGGACAGATTTATTATCTATTTATTAAGGTTTTCTAGTTTATGGCTTTCTACACCCACACTTACTCCCCACCAAGTTGTCCCCCCCCCTCCCCCCCACTATGAACTATCAGCCTGCTGGGCTCAATCAGTTGGCTGTTAGCCTCTAACATGCAGCCATCTCACTACTACTGAAGAAGGGCCATAGGCTCGGAAATTATATATTCTATGTGTGTACGTGTTTCATTTATGTATCGATGCCGCAGGAATCCTCATCTATGGTAAGCGGTGGTTTTTCTCCTATCCAAATGTTTAATATTTACACACACGCACACACATACACACACAGAGGTTTTCTGTGTTCCTAACAATGCCACTAGGTGATTAAAATACGATTTCTCAGTGGGCTTTATAGGCATTTCAGTACGTATCATTGGGTTAACTAAAGTCCCTTAAATTCAGCTCAGGTAAGGTAAAAGCTCTGACCATATAATGAATATCACCATTCTATTTTTGGTCATTTGTCAACTGTACAACATTTTATACAATGTGGTAAGAATTTCTTGATTAGAAGAGATGTAATTAAATAGACAGGCTTAAACAAAAACAAGCAGCAAATAATTACAGTGAAAACTAGAACTTGAGTTTTTTATTACAATGCTAATTATCATATTTCTCTATACCTGAATTTGCTTTAGTCTTATCATCCTGTTTACAAAAGTTATCATGCAATATACATACTAATAAAAAAAATGACATATGCATATTCTTCATCAAATTTAGAATTTGCCTTCTCTCTTACGAAACATCTAGCAGTACAATAATGTAGATGAGAAATATTAATAATACAAATCTCAAAAACAGATTTCATGCACATTTTACCATACAGGGAACTATTAGAATTTAAAATTCAGATATACTGTTTCTTGAACAAGGAGGTTATTCAATCAGTTCAAAATTAAAATAGAAAATAATGAACTACAAAAAATCCTTGTGGGTCATTCCATGTGAATTCAACCAAGCCATGACACCCACCGACTCAGATTTTGATGAAACTTGGTAAGTTTAGTCTTTATATACAGAAAAGTAAGCGTATCCATTTTTTCTTCTCAATCTGGTTTAGTTTTTTCAAAATACTGACTGAAAATAATTTATATTTCATTTATTTCCCAGGCAATTTTTATGAAAATTTATAGTAATATTAATGAAAGCATGAGGATTCTAGAAAAAATGAAAAAATTTCAAGTAATATTTTAAATATTAAAAAAAAAAATTTTGATGAATTTTTTTCTGAAAGTGTAATACGTTAAAGTCAATATCAACCAAAGGGAATATAATAACCCCAAAAAATTCTTTTTTTTCTAATTATCTTAGAAGTGTGTTCTGTCATTAAAAAAAATAAAGTTAGTGGCGTTTTCATTTCTTTATATATATTTTTAAAATTAAATATGATTTTTGAAAAAAATTTAATTATCCAATTTGTTTACATAGCTATATATTATTTGCTGGAAAAAAAGAGTTGCAAACACAATTTTAAATGTGTTATTTTATGTAACATTGAGCATCTATCAGATCAGCTTGTTATTTCTATTATTTACAAAAGATTTTTTTATTTACTTTCTTTCTGTGAAATATTGATTCAACCTTAATTTTTTCCTTTGCTTTTATGTAATATGATGATTAATATTTTATTACTCTCTGTAGATTCAAGTTTATGTGGATTTGACAAACAGAAAATGCTTATGTAAATACATATTATTTAATTAAAAATTAACTAAAAAAATACCATAACAGAAATGTTTGGCTATTAATTTCCATTGGATGTTTTCCTAGATATACTATTTAAGTTCTTTAATCTGACTCATACAGTCTGGAGGGAATTGAAAGAATCTTCCAGTTCATGTTGTTGGAGGGTCTGTAACAGTAAGCAGATGTGCAATTGGCACAGGGCAGATGTTTTCTAGTTTTGGCTAATAAAATGATGTTGAGAGTCCTTGGGGATGCAAAAATTTAACTGTAGCATCCCCTCCTTCATTGATATCTGTAACAATCCCATCATCATCATCCTCAACAGTTTCCAGCCACTGCTTCCAAAATACCAAAAACTATCATAGATGCAAGCAACATAGCATGCGATGTATAGCTCATTTACTGTCACATGTGTCGTGCACTTGTCTTCCCATTTGCAAGTTAAACTGCATTTTTCATCACTGCTCATACTTCTAGCCAGAACTGTGGAGGCTAGAAGAATCAGCAGTGGTGACAAAAGCAATTTAATTTACAAATTGAAACACAAATACACAACATATGTGACAGTAAATGAACTATACATCGCATGCTATCTTGCTTGCATGTATGATAATTTTTGGTATTTTGGAATTGTTACAAACATCAATGAAGAAGAGGATGCTACAATTAAATTTTTGTATCCCCAAAGACCCTCATCATCATTTTATTAGCCAAAACAAGAAGATATCTGCCCTGTGCCAATTCCACATCTGCTTGCTGCTATAGACCCTCCAGCAACATCAACTGAAAGCATCTATCAATTCCCTACAGACTATATGAGGATTATCCAAGAAAGAATGAGTCAGAGTAAATAAATTAAATAGTACTATATATGAAAATGTCCAATGGATATTAATAGCCAAACATTTCTGTTATGGTATTTTTTAGTTAATTTTTAATTAAATAATATGTATTGTGTTTATATAAGCTTTTTCTATTTGTCAAATCCACATAAACTTGAATCTACAGAGATTAATAAAATATTAATCATCATATTACATAAAAGCAAAGGAAAAAATTAAGGTTGAATCAATATTTCACAGGAAAGAAAGTAAATAAAAAAATCTTTTGTAAATAATAGAAATAACTAGCTGATCTGATAGATGCTCAATGTTACATAAAATAACACATTTAAAATTGTGTTTGCAACTCTTTTTTTCCAGCAAATAATATATAGCTATGTAAACAAATTGGATAGTTAAATTTTTTCAAAAATTATATTTAATTTTAAAAATATATATAAAGAAATGAAAAGCCATTAATTTTTTTTAATGACAGAACACACTTCTAAGATCATTAGGAAAAAAGAATTTTTGGGGTTATTATATTCCCTTTGGTTGATATTGACTTTAACGTATTACACACTTTTAGAAAAAAAATTAATCAACAATTTTTTTGTATATATTTAAAATATTACTTGGAATTATTTCATATTTTTTTCTAGAATCCTCATGCTTTCATTAATATTACTGTAAATATTCATAAAAATTGACTGAAAAATAAAGGAAATATAAATTATTTTCAGTCCGAGAGCAGAATCGTTAGAATTCCAGAAAAACCAAACATTCAAAATTTCAATTGGCTGTAAAATGAAAACTAAACCAAACTGAGAACCAAAAATTGAGGTGGATACTTTTCTATACAGGGTGTTACAAAAAGGTACGGCCAAACTGTCAGGAAACATTCCTCACACACAAACAAAGAAAATATGTTATGTGGACATGTGTCCGGAAACGCTTACTTTCCATGTTAGAGCTCATTTTAGTTTCAGTAGTATGTACTGTACTTCCTCGATTTGAAAGCCCTTGTCTACGCAACCCCGGTATCAAATGTAGAGATTCTTCGTGCTCGTATTGTGGACGGCTGTGATACAATACGCCATTCTCCAGGGCTGCATCAGCGCATCAGGGATTCCATGCGACGGAGGGTGGATGCATGTATCCTCGCTAATGGAGGACATTTTGAACATTTCCTGTAACAAAGTGTTTGAAGTCACGCTGGTACGTTCTGTTGCTGTGTGTTTCCATTCCATTTTTAATGTGATTTGAAGAGAAGTAATAAAATGAGCTCTAACATGGAAAGTAATCGTTTCCGGACACAAGTCCACATAACATATTTTCTTTGTTTGTGTGTGAGGAATGTTTCCTGAAAGTTTGGCCGTACCTTTTGTAACACCCTGTATAAGGGGGTTAAGCTCACCACGTTTCATCAAAATCCGTATCGGTGGGTATGAAAATATCATTTTTTTGGTTGAATTAACATGGAATGACCCTTGTCCCAAAATCTCAATCACCATAAGCTGATAGTTTCTATATTGTCCAGGTGGTGCCAACATTCTAGTGTGAGATGCTAACATTTTGGTGAACATGCTAAACACATACCCAACAGAAGGCCAAATTATGTAAGCTGAAACGTTAGCTGTCAGCATCTCACAGCTGGACGCAGCAACACCGGGATAGTGCAGAAACTAATGACTCCAGGCTATAGAACGCTTCACTGTAAGTTTAAATCTAGAACTGGTATTGAACAGTAAGTCTATCACCAATGTACTACATATTTAATCTTTCAGAACATTCTGAAAATGTCCTGATACCACAAACAACTGAAACAAAGCCTGCTTCAAAGCCAAAACACACTACATAGACAACAGCTTACCTTTGACGAAACCGCAATGTGATACACATGAAATGAAACAATACAAAACATTTGAGTTTGTAGTAAAAATGCACGAAATCAACTAGCTAATGAGAATCGCTAACTTTCAGTTTTAAATTAGTAATAACAGTTAGTCTCCTAAGTACATGCAAATTATTAATAGGTAACAATGTTCATAATAATGGAAGAGGAAACAATGCTACTAGACAATATGAATTCAAACAAGGATGGAGAAAGGCAATTATTTGTCAAAGTTGAAAACAGAAGGTCTACAGCAATTTAAAATAAGATGAAAACAAAAAATAATCCATGGTTTATATGATCTCTTAATCATACGAGAGAATGAATGCTGAAGTAACATAGGCACAAGCAGTTCATACAGTGGAATTTGCCAAGCCTGTTCACAACGGAAACACTGTGTGCCTCATGTTTCTCTCATATGATTAATAGCTTAGTTGCATTCTGTTTTATTTGTTGTATTTATCTTA
This sequence comes from Vandiemenella viatica, assembly GCA_031002005.1. Taxonomy (NCBI): domain Eukaryota; kingdom Metazoa; phylum Arthropoda; class Insecta; order Orthoptera; family Morabidae; genus Vandiemenella; species Vandiemenella viatica. Next base: position 62,944,924 of record JARYHS010012519.1, on the reverse strand, counting down.
TTTTGTGTGACTAAGTTTTTAGTCTTCTAGCTGATAGGTTTATTTTCTCTCACTCTCTGAATTCTTAGTAAACGGTAAGGCATATTAAACTTGACAACTTTTAAGTTGTTTAACTGAAAGTGAACAGAATAGTTCAAATGTAAAAAATAAAAATGGTTTCATACTTTATGAATTACATGACATATTTTCTAAAACTTAACCACTTCATTTTATCCAAACCATTTTAGATAATACATATGAAATTTATTCAGCAACCCATAACAATTTACACAGTATAAAATTTATGTTGTTACAGTAACAGTAAAACTTAAAATTAGAATAGCAAATAAAAAAATACCTGGAGGAGGGCCAGAATATATATATAAAAGGAAGCATGAGCAATATTTTACAAATATTTTAGCATTCCAAAATTTCATTTACAATTATATTTATTGTTTTGCTTGCAATAATCATTTCAACTCAGCATTTCCAATGTTATGAACAATATATTACACACTAACAAAAGGATAGTATAACCGTTTTGATAGAAATTTCATCCTAATTTGTTTTATCAGTAAAAGCAGGTAAAAAATAACTTTCTTTCTAAATATTGACGATCTTTTCTTATATAAATTTCGAACTGTCTTACCTAACATAATAACTTTAAATCATTATTTAATAATAGCAGTATAATATTTTTTCATACTTTTTCACCTTCATTAACTTTTAATACAAAATCCTGCCAATAATTCTACTAGTTGTCCAACATTTGTACAGCACTGGTCAAAATATTGAATAAATCAGCACTCAAATATAGAAAATAAATTCATGGGTAGTAATTATGTTACAACGATAAACTAAGTGCATATTTGCTCCTTTGAATTTATGTGCTTTTACACTTTCTGTGAGACCTATTCTACTTCTTCTTTATGGACCACGTGGTTCTTAACTCTGGTGAGCTTTCTTTTTGGCCCAATATTCTTTCCTCCTTGCACTGTGGTTGCGTGAGATCTACATTATTAATACTAAAAAATAGTTTTTCTATAAATAAATATTACTATTTTTGCTCACTTACTCACATAATATCCCTTGTTTTGTTTTTAAGGACTATGTCAAGAGAAAAGATTTATCATTCACTTAGAAACTGTCAATACCACAACGGGCACTGCAGCAGATTTCAAAGATATAACCATAAGTAGGATTTTCCATTCAAAATATCAATTCCCATTTTGGACGAGCTTAACGAAGGTGTAAATCTCTGGAAACAATGTCACTTGGAGAAAAACTTACTGATATATATCTACTATTTTAAGTGACTTGTCTTTTTTTGTTTTGTTTTGTTGACAGCTTTACACCTCAGTGAAGTCATTAGAGGTGGGAAAGGATTTTTTGGGGGGGGGGGGGCAAGGAATGCGAAGGAATTTAAACATGGCCTTTTGAAAGGAAGCATCCTGGCATTCGCCTGGAGTAGCATCTTATCCCTCCAATCTGTGTTCTTAACTACTACACAAGGCCTACAAACTACTGTATACACATGTGCCCAAATTGATGTCTGTCATACCCAATCCGCTCACTATGTCTCATTTACTTGCATGACATTGCTTTATAAGCATTCTTTTTAACGAACTTCAAAAAAAGGAGATGGTCTCAATTTAATTGTAATTTTTGTATATTCAGCAATATTGTTGCCAATTTTGAAGCAATATGAATGATTTATTTTTAATGGCTAGGGTCTAATTCCAATATAATCCCATATAAATTTCACTGATATTATAAGAATTTTTTTGAGGTCACTCAATTCTAAATTTTTCCATATCACATTAATATTGTCTGGTGGAGTTTTCTCACAGTTGAAATGAATACCACATTAAGTGCTAAATTTGCAGTGATGTGTTCAACCTGGGTATTTTATTGGCAAGTTTATATCACAGTTTATATACACCACAAAAATAAAGAAATCTACTGAAATAATACAGGTCTTCTTCTTTTTTTTTTTTTTGCCCGTCAATTACAGTATTTCATTACAGAAACCACAGTACTCCCTCATTAATCAGTATTTCTTTGGCCTGGGATTTCCTTCATTCAAAAATATTACTTGCCCCTTGCTGCCCCTTGTGAAACATGTGCCAACAGATCCCCATGCCTCCAGACAACTACTGATACAGAAGTACAAATCCACTCTACCTGATAAAATGTGAAGTTTCTCCTTTCCCTGCAGCAGACCACATCGTAAAATGTGAATACATAAACAAGAAATTGTAGCAGTGAACTTCATAGCCACCATCATGCAGAAGCCATCTCATTCTACTTTTGATGGGACATAAGTCCAAAAATTACAATGCTCAATGTGTGTATGTGTCTGTCCATGTTTTATGCTGTTCCTGGCTTCAACTGTGGTAAGCTGTGGTTATTCTCCTATCCAAATGATTAATTTATCACACTTTAAAGCATCTTTGTTTCCTAACAAATACTATATACAGTAAAAATAAAATAATAGGCATAGTGAAAAGGAATTACAAGTTAGAATAGGAGTAAGGAGTAAACGTTCATGGGGAGTAACCATAAATAGTTCAGCCTTAACTCCAACCGTGTGCTGTTGCCTATGCATATACAGTTTGTGCTTTACTGAAACTCGACCACCACCTACATTGATCTAAACCCAACTTAGGAAAGGTATGTAGTCATTAAAAGTCACTGTTGCTATTGAAACTGTTAAACAATATATTCCAAAAATTATAAAGTCACAAACTTAATAACATCGGAAATCATCACCAAAAAAGTTTAATTGCAGGATCGATTAACACAATCGAGACAGACAAACCTCACGACCTCTAACTGAATTCATACTCACATGAGCTATGTTAATTTCGCAACACGATAGCCTCAAAGTTCAACATGCGTGCCCGGGCATCTACATCCACCTTGCTTCACGCCAAGATCGTGCCGCAAAGTAGCATGGTCACGCCTCTAACTGATTTTCAAAGATTGGGGTGATACTATCTTAGGGCTGCTATTTATAGAAGATACCTGGGAACACTGTGTTTTTCTTATTCACATGAAAGCAGTCCCCATTCTGATCAAATGTAGTCCTCCACACTTGTGGATTTCGTCACCCGATTTCCTCAATGCATAAATAAATTCCTATCTGCCTGAAATTATGACAGTAGCTATGTTGACTTATGAATGTTAAAATCAATCCTTATAAAAAAAAAAAAAAAAAAATGTAACTAATGGTTTGTTTATATCTTCCCCAGTTTTAAAGCTATGAATCTGAAATAACTTTTAATCTGCTTCTAATTTATTGCTCTTACATTCGGTACTAAGATCACCTTGTTTACTATTTTCTAACTGGTTCGAATCAAAATTGTTATAATCTCGAAATTTATATCTTTTAAAATATTTAAGTGAGAGCCTTGAAACACATTTTAAACAATTCTACGATTCCAGAAATAAGTTAAACCTTATAAATCTGAACCACATATAAATTCTACATTATTATCAATGCTCAACAACATTCCATGTTCTCGACCGCAGTTCACCAGAATATGGCTAGAACGAATCAGATCGCCGAAGTATTGTGCAAGTGTAACTGTATTTACAACATACTTTTAACTCGGCTAGTCAGTCACCCAAGAACAATATTCATATTATCAATACTTCTTAGCTCTGTTTTTGCTTCCAAGTTCCTTCCACCACTATGAAATGTTAACTGCATCTAGTAATCGAATATAGAAATTAGATTAAGCTGCCACCTATCAGAATGAAACACATCAAAAAACCTTATATGCAACATTAATACATATGGTGTAAATATGGCCTCAATAGGTTTTGTGATTTGTATGTGATGATGCAGTTTACTCATGCATAACATTTGGGACAATACAATATACCCCACATATTAATAATATATATAGAATTAGGGTCATGTAAGTTAGTGGCACACAGCATAATGTTTGACATTTTACTGGCCCTCCAGTTGAAAAAGGTTGAGAAACGCTGTTCTAGTGCAGCTGTAGTGTGCAGATTATAACTGGCTGCCAGCCTCCATCATGCAGCCATCTCACTACTACTGAAGGAGAGCCATAGGTTCGAAAATTTTACTCTGTGTGTACGTGTTTCTCCCGTGTCTGAACATCGCAGGAATCCTCTTCTATGGTATGCGGTGGTTTTACTCCTATCCAAACATTTAATATATATATATACACACACACACCACCACATGCCTTATATGATTGTTTCATGCGGTGAACACACGAAAGAAGCACAAGAACATGAAAAACAAAGAGTATTTCGGGACTTGGCCTTCGGTGGAAGGGTGGTGTAGGACAACCTCCATAACGTTCTCCTGTTGACAAAGGGCCAAGTCCCAAACTATTCATTGTTTTTCCTGTTCTTGTGTCTTTTGTGTGTTCACCCCATGAAACCATCATCTAAGGTAAGTGGTGGCTCATTTCTCTATCCTTGCAGATAAACATTCTCCTTTTTTTATTACTTTTATATTTGTTATTTTTTTGATTATTCTGTTTTCTTATTTACTTATACTTTCTCAAATTTATGTTAAGAACATTTTAATGTATTATTCGGCACTTTCTGCAACATTTTACATTGCTCGTGTACTAGATCCAATTCACTGTCCCCCTCTCCCTTTCCTCTGTTTGAATTTGCCCGCACCATGTTCCTGACTAACGGTCATTCTGTGAGACCATATCCTGTACCACCCTTCCTCCCTGTTGTTCTCCTGTTGACAAAGAGTCCCTGTTCTTGTGTTTTCCTTTATGTTTTCACCGCACAAAACCATCATCTAAGCTAAGTGGTGGTTCATTTCACTATCGTTTATATATATTACAGCGGAATTCTAAAAATGTGCACTTCAGAAAGGGTTAAGTGTGATGACAAAGTCATGACCATTACATTTCCTCAAGAAACACATTTTGCTCTTTCTTTGGCTGTAATCTTACTTTCTACCATTTCATATGAAAAAATTAAATTTTGGTTTTCCATACACCCTATCTCATATGTATTCTTTCAGCTTCTATATAAGTTTAAAAATTATTATCTTTGTGCTATAATCACAATATCCTTAAAAAATTACTCTGGGAGCAGGAAAGTAAACCCAACATTTATCACAGATGAAGGCAGCTGGGCTCGACAAACCCGTATAACACAATATTTCGGTATTGCGCCTTAGTCTTGCAAGTAGATGAGACACTTAGCGAGGAGTACAGATGTGATCACACCAACGGACTCTGAATTCATTCTGTTTACAAGCTACAGGCTCATGACAAATGGACAGAAACAGTAGAACTTAGAAATAGGCCTCCGTTGTATGTTGGCTATGCAAGACTAAAAAATGGGGATTGAATTCAACTTCAGTAAGATGGAATAAACAATTGCTAGACACAATTCTTCAGAATAGAGCAATGATTAAAGAAGGGTCCCAATACTAATACCCAAGACACACACACACACAAATGCTCAAAAACAAATTGCAATTTGCACAAGCAGCACTCTGTGGAATGGAAACATCTTGGAAGAAACAAATACATACCACCACGATAAAAAGCAAAATTACTTAACACAGTAAAGCACCAAAACCAAAGAAAGTTCAGGAAAATTGCAAAGTACAATAGAAACAAATTTCTAGTGGAGATTTGTGAGAACAACTACATTAAAGAAAGCAATGAATGGCAGGATTTGAGAAGTAATGGACAAAATAAATACTATACAAAATTGAAAATGCAAAACAAACTCTATATTGAAAACCACGCACAAAAAAAAAAGAGAGAGAGAGAGAGAGATAGAACAAGGAAGAAAATTTGAGAAGGGGCTCTATAGCAATATGACAGGAAATATGGAGAACTCTGGTTGTTGGAATATGCCACAGCATTTTGTTGGATCAACTTATCAATTTGAAAGGCCTTCTTTCAATACACTATTTGTTGGAAAAAGTTGTTTTGTTTGCACTCATCCAGAAAGAAACCACATCATATAAAGAAAAATTATACTGGTTTGAACCACTGATGTGGACTAAAATCGTGACCGACTAGTACAATGCGTTAAAAAAAAATGTGTGTGTGTGTGTGTGTGTGGTAGATCTTAACACACAGAATCAGACTCAATCACAGAAATATGGTTGACAATATTTTCCCAAAATGTCAAGCAATTGGATAAGGCTTTATACAGGACAGTAGACTTTTCCTTAAACACGAATATCAACAAATCTTCAAATCTGATTGTTTTACCCACTAGAACATTAATTAAATTAAATTAGAACCTTCAGCAGAGGATTTGATACGTACATAACTTGAAGCATTTGCAAGTAGATGCAACTTTAACAGACTAAAACCCTATAGTCCATATAGGCTCAAAAGAAATTCTCACTACATGAGGTATACACTTTATCATTATTGTTGGCTGCCGCTGAAAAATTCTATCACTCTTATCTTGCACAATCCTGCATCAATGTCATCCTAAGAAACAGTAACTCAGTACTGGTTCATCAGTATTGCGTTACTATTTCCTGGGATGACATTGATGTAGGATCGTGCAAGATAAGAGTGATAGAATTTTTCAGCAGCAGCCAAGAATAATGATAAAGTGTGTACTTAACACAATGTCTGATACTCAAAGCCCATATGTAAACATATCAACTGAACTTAAAAAAAAAAAACCATAAAAAATACTCACCGGATTGAAGATATAAGCATTCTTGAAAATAAGCCGAATATCAGAAATAAATTCTCGCATATCCAAATAATGCTCTACATTTGATGAGTCAAGCTTCCGCCTAATAATATCCAGTGACATAGGCTTCTTTATCTTGTCATGATATTCTTTTACCTGTAAGAAAAGATTTCTTTATAGATGTGACAAAAATAAATACAGGATATAATTCAATAAAATGAATATGCAGAAACTGTTTAGTTATTGATATTTTTTTTTCAGTGTAACATATTTGATACACTTACGAATCAATAATTACTGGTTTTTAAGTTATGTACAGTGAGACATGGTATTGCACATTATGATTCAACAGCCTACTGCACAATCTTACTAAAAATTATATACCAGTAGTGGCAATGATACCCAAAACAAAATACAAAAACAGTATTTCAGCTAATATAGGAAACCAAGCCACTAATCAACTTTTCAAATTACAGTACAAAATACTTGACATATTTAGCACAAAGAATACTCAAAACAGAAAACAAAAATAGTGTTACAGACAGAATAATCACATTATTGATATAGAGCCCATGAGTGGTAGAAACAATATCACAATTAACATATATTCCAACTTCCTATTATATCTCTTTATACTTAAAATTTGTTTCTTCTCACCTCTAATTTTTCTTGTATATACTATGTTCAGCCCCTAAAAAGTATAAGAGATGTACTATTTCCCTGTCCTTACGTAAAATTATTAATCAGCAACTTCAATTTTTAACACTTATTTTCTATCCATTAACATTATTGAAAAAATTATTTCTTTCTAGGAAAAAAAAAAAAAAAAAAAATGGGGATTACAATTTCTGGTACATTCTATCATCTAATGGCAGGGATGAGAGATGCATGGAGTAAAGGATAGTGGATATAGAAAGTAGTTTGCCTATGATGAACAACTAATCAGAAAGTAGATAAATGACATGTCAGAAAATCAGAAAGGAATCTACAGGTAGAGAGATTAAATTTAGAATGGAAACACAAATAAAAATTCTTCAAGTAAGAATTTAATACAAGGCACATTATGTCAGAGGGTCTACTGCATTACACTGCATCACCAATATTTGGTGAGGCATATCGATATTTGGGATTCATTTACTGATTTCTATGTAGCATTTCTATGTCCATTACTAAATCAGTTTGAAAAAATTATTTCAAACTACGGTGATTGATTTAAACTCTTATCAGCCTGCTAGGCTTATCAAAAAACTGTATGGGATATATTTTTTAAATTAATGCTATGTTGTCAAGGAAAACGTGGAAGTAGTTTTGGAAATATACTCCCGACAGTACAAGTCAGACACTTTCAATAAATTAATATAACATGTATTCCAGCTGGGGAAAAAAGGAATAACTTCACAAAGAATTACTATGTCTAATGTGTGTCAAACCATATGAGCAGTCCATCCACCCAGTGGTTATTAACTCGAAGCAGTAAACCATTTGTGATGAGAAACTATGTAGGTCATGTGTGCTTTAAGAATGTCATTATTCAGTCCCTTTATCATTGCTGATTTATTGGACAGTAAAATTTATATAGTCAAAACTATTAAAGAATCCATAATAATAACCAGAAAGTGGTCAAAAAAGTTGACGATCTTATAAATTTTAAAATCACTAGGCTTGGTCCTTTACCTCATGGTCACATGATCACTCCAGTAGACTTACATTTCACAACTGAAAATCCACACTGTTAAATCCAGTGATGACCTTAAAGAAAATTCGCTAGTGTAGTAAATACAAAATAATTGTTGCCAAAATGGTTTATTTTATTTAGGAACACAAATTCAGAACATATGGTGCTTCTTTGAAGGTGAGTTGCTGCCACATGAGCAGAAAAAAAAAGTCTTTTTGAAAAAAGAAAATTTCTCTAGATATTTCATGCACTTATAAGTGCAAGATGAAAAGTTCCTGATCTGGCAGAGAAAGAGCGCATTTTTATCAAAATAGCATTTATTTCTATATGCAGTCCCACTTTAGTTTGATGCACTTTGTGTAATGCTTCTACAATGAATGGGTTCCATTCCTGAACTGAGATTCTGGAAGATACCCAACTATAGCTATTATCATATCATCACCTCTTCATTTAATCTTTCCAGACTTTTTTTAAAAAAAGTTTTGGAAACAGATGGAAGTCAAAAGGAGCCAAATCTGGTTAACAGAATGCATATCTGAACAATTCATACTTCAGGTCCCACAGCTTTACTACTGCCAAAGCACATTTATGGAAAATTGCAAGGAACTGAAGGACCTTTTTCATCTAGAAGGCTTGCATAGTATACATAACTTATTGTTTTCCTTTTTAATGTAATTAAAAAAAGAGAACTCCTTTTTCACCTCAGGAAACACTTGGCATGGCTTTTCCTATAGACAAAAATAACTTCGCCATTCTGGGCGTACCCATAGTTTTGATTGCTGTTTCACTTCTGGCGTACAGTGTAACAAATTCGTGTCCAAAACTGGTAGAATCCTTTTTAAAATGGTTCACACATTAGAAATTTATTTTTGAATTTGTTTTTGGTCAGCATTCAATAAAAAAATTGAAGTCAATCTAGCACAAAGCTTTTTCCTACTTAATTCATGATGTAAAACTTATCATACCCTTTCTTCTGATATGGTTACAACTTCAGCTAAGTAATTTATCTTTAATCCCAATTGTCTGATACCATATTGTGCTCAATCTCAATGTTTTCCCCTGTGGTTGTAGTTTTCTTCATGTTTATGTTGATTATTGTCATAAGATGTACAGAAATATTTAAACTCAGCCACCAATTTCTTCAAAGTTTGAAAAGAAAGATCAGTTCCCTCCTAAAAATTTACCAACTTTATCAATGATTATCTATGCGCAATAAACAATCCTAAATAAATAATTTTATAACAGTACAAGATATTCCCGTTTATCCATTTCAATAAGATACAAGCAATATGTTTATTCTAGAAAGGCATATAAATATCTTGGCATTACATTTGATAACAAGCTTAACTGGGCAGGACACATTGGACAGGTACTAGGAAAAGGTTTCAAAATTCTGCACTTGTTGGAGAGAGTGATGAGGGGATGAATGAGAAAAGTAAAGGAATTGGGTTACAAAACTTTGGTCAGACCATTACTTGAATATGGTAGTGTAGTATGGGACCCACATTTTGAGTATCAAATACAGGAGTTGGGGAGTGCAAAAAAGGGCTGCTAGATTTGTTTCTGGAAATTACTACAGAATGCAATCAGTAACAGATATGATAAAAGAGCCGGAATGGGATTCATTGGAAGACAGGAGGAGAGTGAAGAGGATCATGGGAGTGTACAAGTCGTATATTGGTGATGAGGCATGGAAACATATTGGTATAAGAATGAAAAGTAATACATGCAAGGAAAAAGATGACAATGACCACAAGCTGGCACTCGATTTCAGGCACAAGGGTGTGGGAAGATTCCCTTTTTTAGGTAAGGGTGTCAGGGAATGGAATGAGTTACCAAGAGAAATGATGAATAATTACCGAAAACGTTGAACGAATTTACAGATAAAATTTGTGGAGGGCAAATGTAGGTGGGTGCAGGATAGGGGGAAGATGGGGGTGTAGGGAAATTGCCACCGGAGCCTGTGCTCCATTGCAATTAAATTAAAGATGCAATATGATATTCAATATTGTGACATATTCACATCACAAAAGAATTCAATAGACAGTAATGCCATCACTGTGTCAGGCTGAGCACTTCTCATCTTACTCTCATACCAGGTGCGTAAATATGAACCGGAATTTTTTCATAAAAAATACACCTTTCTCGTGTAAAAATGGTACAAAGTACCTTATTTGAAGTATTGCCCATTGTTAGATATACATTTTTCCTATCTCTATGGAAATTTATGAATGCCACACCAATTTTTTTTTTTCTCTTTTGATGCAAACCAGTCATTGAGTCAATTTACGTACATTTTCATAAGAAGTGAAGTGCTGCTCAGCGAGTGCGTGTCCCATCAATGTAAAGAGAGAGTTATTGGATGGATCTCAGTCAGGTGAGTAAGCCTCATGCATCAGTATCTCCCAACTAAGCGCTTCAACCATTTCCTTGACGGGTTTTGCTGTATGTGATGGTAAGTTGTCATGAAGCAAAATGACATTGTGTTGCCTTTTCTGGTATTCTGGTCGTTTTTCCTGCAATGCTTGATTCAAATTGATCATTTGCTGTTGATAAAGTTCAGAATTAACAGTTTTACCAGGTTTTAAGTAGCTCGTAATAGATCACACCATTTTGATATCGCCAAACACAGAGCATTGTCTTCCTTCCACAGCAATTTGGCCTTGACGTTGATGGTTCAGCTGGAGTAACCCATGATCTTTTATGCTTAGGGTTCTCGAAATATATCCACTTTTCATCACCCGTCACAATTAGATGGAGAAATGACGTTCTTTTATACCTGGCGAGCAGCATTTCACAAGTGGTTTTTTGTTTTTCTTGGTGTCTGTCAGTCAGTTCATCCAACAATGTTTGAAACTCGCTGTCATCAAATTTCTTTGGAGGTCTTCCACTGTCTTCGTTTCTCACGTCAAAATCACCACTTTTGAATTTTTTAAACCACTCAAAACACTGTGATTTACCAAGAGGACGCTCACCGTAAGTTTCAACAAGCATTTTATGCCATTCTGCAGCAGCTTTCTTTAAATGGTAACACAAAATCAATGATGTCCGTAAATTGTAGTTTCAAGGCTCAAAACTCAAAATGTTCAACATTATTGAAAACTACACTGTCGTCTGAAACTTGTATTGTCGTGGGTTAAAAATGGCTGTCAGATGTCAAAAAAAGAAAATGGTGACAATGATGCAATCTGATGGCAACTACATTGATAGCTAGAGCCATCTATTGGCAAATTTACACACCTGGTATATGTGTGGGATAGGGCACATACCACTATGAAGTTAATTCAAAAACTAAACAAGTAACATTACATGCAAAGCTGCCATGTTAGCTACTTTTCATAGTAATCTGAACTTTGACTTATTAGTACGAGCAGTGAACTGAAACAACTTCAATTACAAGTCAAGGTACACTTTTTATTGTTCTCAACTTATCTTACTCACAATTGGTGAAACTATGAGTTTCAGTCTTCTATTACCAGTATGAGATTACTTAAATAATTTATGAAGAAGCAGACTAATTATGTTATTGTGAATTTACACCTTACCATGAAAAGTTACTGCCCAACAGTTACAATACTAATCAACAATAATTCTAATACAATGTGGCAGCTGTGTGGTGCAAAATAAAAAGTAACTAAATAACTGCAATGAAGATATGGGCAATTAAATGATGTATGTTTGAAATACTGAAGAGTCATACTACATTAAATAATCCATATCAAACACTTCAACTGATTGCAAAATGCAAAGAAGGAATAGAACCATCACTTACCACATGTCAGAGCAGGTTCACAGAAACAGATACATTGAGAACTATGTAATTTTTTGTTGTGTCTCCATCAGTAGAAAACAATATGCAATGAATGAACATGAGAGAGAAATTTAGTATCAATTCAGATGTGACTCAAGCAGATTAATTAGATTCAGACAACCATGGAACTACACCTAGAAACAGCATGACAACAAAGTATAATGGAACTTGCAAATAATTCAATCATTCATCAGAAACTGATATCTACGGCCGTATAGAAAATGGTGAGAACTTACTAGTCTGCACCATTATTAGATACTGTATGTTCAACAGATAGCTCTTAGTTCACAGCCCATCACTCTGAATTTGATGAACTGCTGTTATGTTTATGGTTCAACCAAGTTCCAGCGGTGACAAATAAAATCACCAGCTTATTTTTCCAAGTCTCCTAGGACTTTCATACATTTGTTACACCCTGATATTAATATTTCGATACCCAATAGCCAACAGTTTTGTCTATACAATGGCCATAAAACTGTGTACTGCAATTCTTAGCCACTTAACTTTCTAACCATGGACATCTTTTCTGAATTTGGAAATTAATTAGTGGTAGAAGGGGGCTACATTCACTTTGTAGGGTGATTTTGCTAATCTCACTGAACCCACAACAGTGCTATAGTTAATACTGGCTGCTGTGAATGAAGAAAACATACTGAATCAGCCTGCCAATTTTCTTCTTGATAGCAACACACAACTTGTACAGCAGGACGGCATGTTCACTGACTTTTTTTAATCTAAAAAATTTCTTAGGGATCACAAAATTTTGTGGCCATTATCTTCTTGATTGATTCTGTCCCCTTTGTATTCCTTTATATCTATTAGAAGTCCAATGCCACTGGATGAATTCAAATTTTGATACTGGATAATAAACATAATCTAGTTTCAGTCCTCATAGTAATAGAATCTAGTATTTATACTTGGTTGTCATGCTGGAATAAGCCAGTTTGCGAAATAGGTCATCAAACACCACCATCATGCATTACTAATGAATTCCTGATAAAACATTTACTTACTTCAGGCCCAACCACTTCTCTAAAATGTAGGCTTGGTTCATATTGGCAATACAATTCTAAAAGGACACGTTCAGCAAGTTTTTGCTCTTGCTTCGTCAGTCCTCTGCCCCTGTTTTCTCCAGAATTTTTCAGACTGTTCAAAAAGTCCCTCAGGTCTGTACATAAAAGGCATTGCCACGTTTCACTTTCCCTGAGAGAGAAACAGAAAAGAAAAAAAAAGGTTTTATTTTCAGAAAAGAAAGAGCAAACTTATAAATTAAAAAGAAATAAACAAAATAAATAATTGCAAAGATATAATAAACACTTTCTTGATAATGTACATAAATTCAAAAGTGTGAAGCAAAGGTCCATCATGAGTTACCACAAAGAATGAAGTAATAATCTCTGCAGCAGCAAATTGTCCAGCGAAATAAATAATAATAATAAAAACTTTAAAATATGATGTTTCTTAACCATAGGTGAAGTTGGATAGCTCTTAAATGAGGGGGGAGGGTGAAACAAAAATGACATTTCTGGATATAACTGCCACATTCAGTAAGCTTAAAAGTGAAAAAAAAATCCCCTTCATTTTTTATTTTTGCACTGTCTTAGTGTAGGAAGTGATGGTTCCTCTCCTTTTTTCTTATTCATATTAATACAGTTTTATTACATCTAAATAGGAAGTAGATAACCAAAGTTGTATGTTATTAGTGACTTTATGTTTAGTTAATTTTCAGTTTAATATGTTTAGTTGATTTTCAGTTTAATAACATCAGTGAATCAGAAGAGAAAAGAAAATGTGTTCAATGTAGAATAAAAGTCACTAAAGCAATCTGTGATAACTATTAGTTTCAATATGGAAAGGAAAGATAAAATACAACCATCATTCACCAAATCTGAAGGGCTGTGATGATGGGGAGCGCCCGTGCGAGATCAGTCACAAATTTCTATTTTCATGGGTAAGGATATTGACCCAATATTGTGTTTGTGGGACATTTTTTGTCACTGCTGCCCTTCTCCCTTCAACTTTCGTGAGTGATATTAAAATCACCCCATTTCTACCTGCTCCTTTGCTGCTAGTTACTGGTTTATTTTTTGAGTCAGTAATAATAACACAATGTACTTGGATCTTTTTCTTCATGAATTTATATTTAAAAAAATTTGCATATGGAATTTCTGTTATGAAATGAGAAAATACTCAAGCCCTTTGTCTATTTCAATAAGTAATTATCAAAAATAAATAAGGACAATGAAATTAATTATCACTTGTCACAATTCAAAGCAAAACAGGCAAGAACACAGATACAATAAGTTTTCTGGTATTAACTTTTCACCAGCAGAACATGGTATCAACTTGTAGGAACTTTAATTTCAATGGCCATGGGATTATACTAGAAAATTTCATGTATTTGCACATGCATGTCTGGTCTGTGTGTTCCTGTGTTGCCCTGCTATTAGCTGTGTTAAATGACATTTTTATAGCTATTATTACTTATTTTTTGTCAATTTCCTTTTGTTTCTGACACATTCATAAGTATTTTCCTGAAACTCATCTTCTATCCTTAAGGAATGACAAACCAAAACAACAGCAATGGTTTCAAAGGACTCCAAAATCTCAAAAGTAAGGATAATTAACGGACTTATTTGACAATAATGCGTGCAGAGAGAAAATATCTACTACACACAAATTAACCCACAAAATTACTAATCAGAAGAAAATTAGAAATTAAAGATGATTTCCCTATTCACAAAGGAACTGCTGAAAGAAATGTGCATTCCAGAGGACTTGTATATCACAGGTAATTTGACTTCCATAGCTCCAGCTCACTAACTACATTTTTATGGAAAAATTCATGTTATTAACCACAGACAATTCAAAAAGTTTCAATCAAAACTAAAAAAATAAAAATATTTTGTTATTTTAGCGCTTAATTAACAACATAAAAAACCCGTGAAGACTACATTTCAACATTAAAAATTCTGTAATTTGAGCCTTTCATATTTAAATCATATTAGCTGTAATTCATCTTACTATGCCAGCCCGATGCCCAATTGTTGATGTTGTTCACATTGACCTACTTCAGATAAATGTGAAATTCTGAGTGCATATTTGATTATTACATAATGATTCAAAATGTTTCTTGTAAAAAAGAACTGCTTCATAAAAAAAATTTTACCAGTTTGATAATCTAGTTGTAGCGGTACCACTTTGTGTTTGTAAGTAGCGCCGGTTAGTGACGTCATTGGCACCGTGTCCGTGGCCACGGAAGGGTGAGCCCCGGGAGGCCTATGGTGTGTGCTGTGTTAGGCACAAGGGTTGAAAGGTGTGAATGTGAGTAAAAGGTGTATAAATTAGTCATTCTACTTTAACTGGATCTGCAACTTTGGAGTGATAGAAGTCCGATAAATTCATAACATTGGTGGTGTTGGAGAAAAATGAAGGCACTGAATTAAAATTAGTTTTATGAAATAACTGTTTATTCATTCAATAGTCTTTAGTTGGAAACTGAGTGGCGGTTGGTCAAGATAATCTGCATCTTTAGAAGGAACTTGCGGTAAGAATTTAGACCATGTACATTATTTTTCAGTGAGCAAGTTTTAAAGTAAAACATTGTGGTAGCTGATGTGAGTGGACGACCCACGAAACCGCAACAAAGTATACCCAAAATTACATGAAAAGAACAGTCAAACAATATATTAAGGTTGTCTCATGTGGTAAGCAGTAGTGTGTACACACCTTCCTTGCCAATAGCCCACATGAATAAGGTTTGACATTGTACGTTTGTGTTCGTCTAGTGTGCTGTACGCTCATCCCAGCCTTCAATTTTTGTGAGGGATGGGTTATTTTCCCAATCTTGTGTTATTTCATTCCCTAAAAGCAGTTTCCTTCTTCTCAGTAATATTTATACCTAACTCTTAAGTACATTTATCTGATTTGTTAATTCAACTTGGCCTATTAGCATTTCTTCCTGTACCAATAAAGCTGATTTGTCAATTTTTGGCAAGTTGTCAAAGCCATTAGAATTCTAAACTAAGGTTATTAACATAGTAGTATGAAATTTTTTGAAAATCAGTTCATTATTCCTCAACTTTATACAAATCTGTGACAAGTAGATATAATGCAAGAAATAGTAAACACTGATTTCGGAAGTAAGAAAAGGCTTGTAACAAGTTCAACACTAAAAATTTTTAGGAAAAAAAGGGGAAATAAACCCAACACTCACCAAAGTTGAAGGGAGGAGGGCAGTAGCAACACAAAACAACACACAAACAAAGAAAAAACAATATTTCGGATGAAAATCCCTTTTTATAGTTAACAGAAGTAGGTGGCTGGTCTTGCGCAAGACTTGCATTTGACGCAGCCATTCACTCTTGTTGCAGCCCTAAGACCTTGTTCCTACTAATTTATGTCATTGCAATTAACAAATGTGTGTTGGAGAGAAGCGAAGTAATTGATATTAAGTTTGTATATTTTCCCCCATTAATGTGCCAGGTTTTCATGGATGAAAGTGCTGAATGACTTTTGTAATTACATTAAAGCAGTACAGTGCATGTCATATTAATTAAAAGATTTTAACTGGGAATATTGTGCAGACTATAATGTTTTAAGTGAGACTTTGCTTGTTTGAAATGCTTACTTTCGACATTTTGCTGTTTAAATGTATGTAAATATTTACTATTTCCATTCAAGATCATATTCTTATTATTTTAATTAATGTTGTATCTCCTTTAACTGTTTTGCACAATTTCTATTGTTGCATTAATTGTAAGCATTCCAGAAACTACTGTAGACACCTTTAGTGTTTTCCAGAAATTGCTGTACTGTCCATGTTAACATGCCAATTACAACAACTGGGCAGAATCCTTCAGTATAGTGCTACAACAAATGTTACTTCATTTGTTATTGTTATGTGCTTTAAATCTCCTAAGAAAAGTCTGAAGTCAAATCTATGGATGTTTTTCTGAAGTGTTTCTATGAAATACAAGTATCGATGGTGTTTTCATTTAAGAAACTGTGTTATTTTTAAAAATTCAAGAAATTAAATACCATACTTTAGTGGAGATCTAAACCTCTTGTTGACTGGGAAAATCTGCAATCTTAGTATAAAGCACTATATTCCAAGTTGTTTCACAATGCGATTTGCCAATAATGGTGCTAATTTAAGCATCTTTGTTAAAAAAAAAAGTTTAAATCATATGAACAAAGAAAAATAATGCTACCAATGCTGAATGAAATTTTAAACAAATACGCACAAAATCGCTACACTTAAAAGAAAAATGGAAGAATTACAAACAAGAACTGGGACTGAAAGAAAACGTCAGCTATTTACCCTTCAACAGTTAAGGAAGTTCACAGGATGTATATTTCGTGGAAGCAGAGAGAAAATAGTTTCAAGGAATGTGTGAAGCTTAACAAATTGGAAGCAAAATGATTGAAATGAGAAAAAAAAAACAGACATTGAAATAAAAACTAAGGGACTAATGGCAAAACTAACGTAGAAATCCTAAGACAGAGGAGAGGAGAGATATCTGTAAAAAAGGACAAAAATCAGTTGAATAAATCTAATACAGAATAAATAGACAAGTAAATGCCTTTTACAAAATAAAGAAGCACATGGCTAGTAATGCCATCAATAAACCTTATCATTTGAATATGTGTTTAGAACCACACATACACATTTTAAGATAGCATTTCTTTTACTGCACTCTGAATTTTCAGTGATGTGAAACTATCATGGACCAATGGCATATACTGGGGAGAACTTGCCCTATGCAGACAGAAAAAAAAGGAAGGAAAGTAATGTCAAAGGATTCTTCCAGCTTGTGTGATTGTTTTCATCATCAATTGGCCTTCAATTAGTTACTTGTATTAGCAACCATAGCAGACAGCTCACAAACTCTTATATGTTATCTAATAGGAATAATTGTCTGGAATCACAAGAAAAATCTGTCTCAATGCACCCTCTTCCACTAAAAATTTGGTTTAAAGGTTTATTTTTAAAAAAATTTGGAAGTTTGTTGAAAATATAATATAATATTTGAACATGGTATCTTTCCATCACTTAGATGTTAGTATGCACCGTAAAAAATAGAATGTACCATAATAGAAACATTTTTACTTTAGAAACACACTACTAGAGCCTGGGTAGGGAATATGAACCAAAGCTTATCCAATATGACATTGGCACAGCAACAAACATGTGATGGACTGCTACACATGAATTCTTGATTTATATTAGTAGTTATTATTATTCTCGTATCAAAAACATCAAAATACACAGTTAAATACATTGTGCAAATCAACAACTCTAAACACACTTAGCCCAGTACTTCGCAACCTCAATCGCATTGTGTGTTGCTTGAAACAGGTCTTCGTTGTTGCAGGATGATGGGCACATAGGGCACTCGAGATATTAGTAGTAAAGAGACTCATATCACAAATTCTGTCTCTGGTAATGAGTGAACATGTAACAATCCAGAATATTTTTAAGATATTGGAAGGTAAGATGTAATATTGGCATTACTTTCCCAAGCATTATGTTGTGTATTGTCAGGGACTTAGCGGGATACTGGGGTGGGTATCGGCTTCATCACCTGAACTCGAAGTCTTCCAAAAGTTATCAAAGTTCTGAAAAGTTCTATTACCGTGTTAAACCATATAGGATGCTAACTGTTAAAATGACCACAGTCGCCACTTACAGATTTACCTCCTGTAAGAAAGGTGTTGTTAAAGAAATGAAAGTCTGAAGTTGAATAACTGAATTATATTCTTGAAATTTTCACATTAATTACAAAAGTTCACAGTTAGCAAAGGCAATCGGAAAGAAATCGTTCACCGAAAATCACAGATTATGAAACAGAGCAAAACACACACTACCCCAAAATGAAATTGAAAGTTAGAAAGTCACATGTCGAAAACTGTTAGCCTGAATATAGGTTGATCCGAACTTCGAAAATGGCGCCGGTCAGGAATGGTTACTGTCGGCCATAATGCCAAACTTCCCCCACCTAAGCCGCTTCCACGCGCGTCCCAACGTGTCCGCACTCGTGCGTTCTCCTGCACGTTAGACAAAGTACTGAATATCACCGGCCATTCCACCGATAAAATTAAAGTTCACATCCCAAACACTTTACTATGCAACTGAAAAATTCTAAGATGGCGGCTATCGGGCATTGTGCCAACCAAGTTGAAGACTCGCTCCACGCCTAAGCCACCCAAGGCTCGCCTGCCTCAATCTGGCCAGCACACGTCTTGCTCCTCCAAGGATTCAGGCCCAACTAACTGTCATGGCGGCGCAACTTCCTATATGAAATCCGGACTAATGTGATCAAAATAAACATAGAAATATTTGATTTATCTCCCGATGTTTACCAGAAATTCATGGTGTGTGGATCACGCAAAAATACGTGTTTAGTGTCTCTTTGTAATAATGTTTTAAGTGCTTCAGAACGGAGTTATAGATTTATTTAGTTGGGGGAGTGTTGCTACATTGGACTATGCGGTTATTTCAAATTTTGTGAGCAAAAAACGTATTGTAAGAAATTTTAGAGTTCGGGCTTCAAGCTATTTTAGAAATGCTCTCCCGTTTCTGCTGATTATGTTGGTGTATAAATTATCCAAATCTGTTAGTTCTATCGGAAGTTATGGAATTTCTAAATTCTCCGTTGTTCAACCAAATATTCTGCTTTTTATTTATAGCCGGTTGTGTCCTGAAACTAAATTTAAATTGAACCTTTATTATTTTAAGAACTTTAGAGAAGTTTTTAGTCTGCTAAACATGTTAGTTTATGAGTTATTAATTTTTAAAGTTTCGATTTTACGGCGTCATTACCGGTTGGCTGTTATTTACCTATATTTTCAATTTATTGGTTGATTGTTATCGGAAACTTAAAGAATATCAACTGGCTGGTTATTTTACTTGTTTACATTTACTTTTAAAGCTCTGAAGTTGTTTAGATGTGGTGGAATTAAATGTTGAACTAACTCCCATGTGGATATGCATTAAATTCCATATTTAGTACTTTAAATCGGTCTGGAGCTGCGAGTTATTAGTGAATTTAATATCAGATGGTGAAATTCTAATTATGGAAGTGCTTTACAGTGTTTAATTTAGTGGAATATTAGTACTATGGTAGTGTAAACAAACTTGTGTTTTCTGCTTCATGGATTATTATGGATTACGCTCATTTAGGTAAGTTTATGGTTTATATTTTACTTGAAACTTCTTATTTATGGTTGCTATGTGCTATTTATTTACTTTACTATATTCGAAGTGTTGTTATCTCGATTTTACCTGTGGTATCGTGTACTGAAGTTAACCTCAAACTTGGCCGGATTTTAACTAAATCTCAAAAATAGAGCAAGGGATACCTTACAGTATAGCAGATCCTGGAGACAGACTGTGTCAGTAACTGCGTACTTTGTAAGCCCCCCCCCCTTTCCCCTTCCTACTTTATGATTAACATTTTCTCACACAGTGTGAGAAACAGCTTCCACAACATAGCCACAATATTTCTTAAAGCAAATATTGGCTTGTTCAGAGTTATTTCTCCAGTGAATAACAGTTTTAAAAGTGTCCATTATGTTATGTGAAGTGTTCCATCAGTTGATTTAATTTCACTAAAACTAACACAGCCATTCCATCGTACTATAATTTCTAGCACTGATTCCCTATTTCACTTTGCTAGTAACAAGCAACAGTGTAAGTAATCTCCTTGATAAAAGTAAGATATTCTAAGTGGAACAGACTTAGAAGTGTGATCTGCGGCAATCTGCTCAGGTCGCAACAAACACCAGTATTACTGGAAAAGTACAATTCATCTATGCAACATCAGGCCAAAATAAGTAGGTTGCAAATAAGATGGTTAAAAGGAGAATGATCAACACAGACAAAAAAGGATGGGACAGGGAAAGAAAAGATGAAGAAACAGAAAAGCACATGGGCTACTCACATGAAGAGAGTCATAGAAGAAAGGAAACCAAGATTGCTATACCAGACAGGAGGAAAGAAAAAAAATTAAAAAAAACATCAGCCCCTTTCCATTCCAGCACCTCTTATCTGTCTATTGCCTTGCTTTCCTACCTTCAAGATCATGTCAGCTCCCTTACTAATCATCTTGAAACAATGCAGCTGATCTACATACACATAACACTCCTCAACTACATTAACAGAAAACAGTCAATTGAAAAGATTTCTAATGCTTCTTTCCATTAGTTTCATAACATTTGGGTATGAAGGAAACTCTAAAGTTTATTTGCTGTCCAGTGACTACAGCAGAAACATGAATGATATGTTTATAGTGAAAATACATCACACTCATCCATGAAATGAGTTCATGAGTTGAATCCCTAAGACCTCCCTCTTGCACACTATTCCAGTACTCACTACACCTGCGAACTCAATAACTGCTTCACAGTTAGAACCATTAGAGTACTTCAAAATACCAACAATCTGAGCTCTGCAGGTGGGAAATGGCATATGAACACATCCTGCAGACTAGACATTCCCCAGGCCTTAATTTCAAATAATACCTTCCATCCTCACCCTGTACACCTATCACTGGCCACCACAATAGATTCATATATATTTATAGACCTTATTTCAAATTTTTTGACTATTATCATCATTGTTATTATTTCCCCTTTTAATCTTTCTTGTGATTAATATTTGAGTTATATTATCATTGCTCCCCCTACCTCCTCCGACAGTCAGTTTCATTCTGTGTGTGGCTGTATTGACCACAAGCCTGCACGAGCTCAGCCAATTGTTTGTTTCAACTTGTTGAAGCGTTAACCCTGAAATATTGTGTTTTTTTCTGTGTTTGTGCCTTATTTTGTGTTGCTGCTGCCCTCCTCCCTTCAACTTTCCATATAAATATTGTCTTGCAGCAGTTCTTTCATTCCATTGTTACCGATATTGTTTTTTGTTATTTTGCATAATTCACCTTTGGATCATTTGTTCTATTAAAATTCTATTTCAGCAACATTAGAGTAAGAAGAATGCTATGAGGCGATATTTACATGCATAAGAAAGATAAACTGTACCCACCACTCACCAAAATTGAAGGGAGGAGGGTAACAGCAACAAAAAACACTCCACCAATAAAAAGAACTCAATATTTCGTTTTATGTCCTTTTTCAAGAACATAGAAACATTTGACTGAAATCGTACAAGTGCCCACATCAACACAACTGCAAGAATGATAGTTGTGACAATTGAAGTTGAAGGGGGAGGAACAAAAATAACAGTAGAAATGAGAAAGAAATTAAGCAAAATAAAATTATAATAATTGATAAAATTGTGATGGAGTTCCCGCTCCGGTGGCAATCTCCCTACACAACTCCCTTTTTCCTTTCCTCTTCTAACCTACTTTTGCCCTCTACTAATTTTTACTTTAAATTCCTTCAGTGTTTCCAGTAAATTATTCATTACTTCTCTTGGCAATTTATTTATTTATTTATTTTACATACAGAAATAATTTTTAACATCAACATATAAGATAATTCATAAAAGTCTTTTAATGTTGGAGATTAGTCCAGCATGAGATCCTCCAAACAAGTTGATGTTGGTACTCGTAGCATGTAAGTTAACCAGACTTACTATTCTGTGGTATGGTCCAAAAGCAACAGTTTTTTTTTTTTTTTGGTTTTACAGTATCCAGCAGTCTTCTTGTTTGAAGTTCTACCCTAGAGCAGTTAAATTGGATTTGCTTGAGTATTTCTGGTGAATCAATAAGACCATTGACAACTTTGTAGAAAAAGAATAGGTCTGTTAATTGCCTCCGAATTCGTAGGCTGTTAATTTTATAATAGTGATACACATCACACACGTCTGTAAAGTTTTCACTATGAGGGTAGTGTAACAGGAACTTAAAGAACTTACGCTGAACTTTTTCGACACAGCTAATTTGTTGGTCTGTAAATGGTGACCAGACAATACTACCACATCCCAGTAATGGTTTGACAAAGGCAGAGAAAAGTCGAAACAGTGTATTAACGTTTTTGATTTCTTTCCCAGATCTACATATGGAATCCAAGGACACGAAATGCTTGCAGAGTTATGTAGTTAATATGATCAGAGAAAATGAGCCTATCATCAATCATCACTTCCAAGTCTTTTATTGAGTTAACTATTTCCACGTTTTGATCACATAATGAATAGTTAAAAGGCAGCAGGTTGTGACATCGGGAAACACCATGATAACACAATTTTTTATGTTAAGAAGCAACTTATTTACCTGACACCATACCTCTAACTCAGAAATGTCTCATTGTAGAATATCAATGTCATGATAACTGTATATTGATCTGAAGATCTTCATGTCAGCAGCATACAGCAGTTACTAAGACTTAAATTTTTCACCAATGTCATTTGTGAATATGCTAAATAGGATAGGTCTTATTAGATGGGAACCTTGTAGTACACCAGAGGTAAGAGTGTACTCACTTGACAAATGACCATTCACTCATACTTGTAAACGCCTGTCAGATAAATATGAGTGAAGTCAGTCCAAGACTTTGAATCATATCCCATAACGACTTAATTTTACACTAGAATTTATTCCAGTCCCTCACACCCTTTCCTACAAAAGAAAATTTTCCCACACCCCTATGCCTGAAATCAAGTGCCAGCTTGTGGTAATGGTCAACCTTACCCTTCCAAATGTCACATTATTATGATGGTTGTGATGTTAAATAAATAGATTTTACAGACAGAATTAAGACTGTATTGTTTAAAATTTATTTCCTTTTGTTTCCTCTGTCTAAAATCCTCTAATATCAACAACAACCGTGTCTACAACAGTTAAGTTTGTTCCTAAAGATTTGCAAGTTCTTTTCTATTCAAGATCTATTAAATTTTCTATCTGCAAATATTATGTTCAAACTTCTCATTATACAACTATTATTCTTTCCAAACTTATTGAGCTGTTAGATTAATCTGTCTTAATAGCCAGCTCTACCAACGATTCTCCTCCGTTCTTATTTTTTTTCCAGAGATCCTATATTTTTAAACATATCAGAGTAAACAATCTTTATTAAACCTGCTATTCTTTTTCTTTTCCCCTTAAATTTTTGATTTACTAAAATTATGGCCTTTGTCTAATATACAATTTTTTTCATTTTTTAATGATCTGATATGTTACACAAGAACCTCTCTTAATTTTCCCACCAATATCTTTACATGTTTCATCACCAGTATAGGCTTTATAAGCTCCCATGATTCTCTTCACCCTCCTCCTATTCTCCAATGAATCCCACTCCAGCTCCTTTATCATATTAGTTGCTGATTGTGTTTTGCGGTAATTTCCAAAGACAAATCTGGCAGCCCTCCTCTGCCGCCCCTCCAACTCTTGTATTTGAACCCAAAATGTGGATCCCAAACTACACCACTATATTCCAGCAGTGGTCTGACCAAAGTTTTGTACCCCAATTGCCTTAATACTCTAATGCATCCCCTCATCAGTCTTTCCAACAGGTGAAGGATTTTGAACTCTTTCCCTACTACCTGTCCAATATGTTCTGCCCAGTTAAGTTTGCTATCAAATGCTATGCCTAGGTATCTACATTTTGAGTCTTCAGTAAGTAACTCCTTCCCCACTTTATAATCAACCTTTAGCTTTTTATCTGTATAATAAGCTGACTTCTTTGCATTTATCTTCATCCCATGTTTACTCACCCAGCTAGTTATCCTATCTAGATCACCCTGCAGCTGTTTACAGTCTTCTATTGTTTTAATCCTTTTATATAACATTATGTCATCTGCAAACAATCTAACTTCTGACAGTAAACCATTAACACAATCATTCATTAGAATAACGAATAACAGTGGTCCCAATACAATACCTAGTGGGACTCCTATGTTCACTCTTACTTCTTTGGATACCGCATTTCCTATCCTAACTTTTGCTTTCTACCTTTTAGGAATTCTTCTACCCAGCAAATCACCTTTTCATCAACTCCAATAGTTTTTACATGGAAAGGACAGGTGAAATACCCCCAAAACTCGCCAAAGTTGAAGGGAGAAGGGCAGCAGCAACACAAAACAACACACAAACAAATAAAATATATGTATTTTCTTTGTTTGTGTGTTGTTTTGTGATGCTGCTGCCCTCCTCCCTTCAACTTTGGTGAGTGTTGGGTATATTTCATCTGTCCTTTCCATATAAATATTGCCTTTCATTGTTACCTAGAATACACTTATTTCTCACTTTGCAACCAATCCTATCTTTATATTTAATCTACTGCTGCTGCTATCATTTCTGCTACATTGAGCCACTTTTGTCTTGATATATTGAATTAAATTATGTATGTAAATTAATTATACCAGGGTGAGAAAGATGGGTATTATCTGAGATTGAGGCCCAGAATGTGTTGGATAACCATTTCCCCCAGAGTTTGGCTGAGGAGTTAGTTTGATGGAATACTCTGACAGCTCTGATTGTGAAACAGTTATTAAGGTCATGAGAGTTTTGAGAGCTAGCATGTAAAGCAACAGTTGGTCGAGATTTTGGGAGTAAACTGTTTCTGTGACCAATCATTGTGCTGTATAATGGGTTCAAGGTTAGAACCCTGACAATGGAGGCAGGTGAGCTAATGTATGAGATGAGATATAGTACAGGAGGCATGGCCTATTATTGGGTAGATTTCACTAGTGGTAGTGTTACAATAGCTTTCTTGAAAAAGATAAATCCTTCAGTGTTAAATATAAATTTAGGACTCAGAAACAACTTTTTAAATCCCTATGGGTGAAGCACAGCACTTTATGGTAGTGAACCAAGGACTTTAGAAATACCATAAAGAAGGAAAATCAAAGCATTTGAAATGTGGTGCTACAGAAGGATGCTGAAAATCAAGTGGACTGTTAAAGTATGAAATGAACATGCTTTTCCCCTTTTTTTTGTTTTTAAAGAAAAAAAAAATACATAGCCAGAAATGTTGTGTATTTGTCTTTGTAAAGTGTTATTTTGTTGCTGCTACCTTCCACCCTTCAATTCTGGTAATTGGTGGATACAGTTTAACTTTATATGGAGAGACAATATTAGGTCACCTAGATGCAAATACAGTGGATAGGCAGCCGTAAATTTAGTGTTTTTTGATGATATCGAGGATTAATACAATATTTTGCAAGTATAAGATAATCAGAGAAATAAATAGGATTTATTAATTGTAAAAGCTCAGTTGTTCCACGAAGCATTGTTGAGTGTAGCAAAGTGATTATTGTAAGTAGTCTAAATATAGCAGTCACGAGAGATGTAGACAAAGTTATAGCGCGGCATATTTAATAGCAACGCGAGGTCACGAGCCATGCTTCCCTTTTATTAAGTATAAAGTGGACACCTCAATGCTGTCCTTTTAGAATTATAGACAAGTGTTTCATAGAGAACTGAGAGCCAGTAGGATTTTGGTCAGAACAGAGTATGTAACGTTGTCGGGCCAAAGCATGGTCAGAATCTGCAATTGTAAGAGAAGAAGTATGATAAGCCTTATCCATGGTCAAAGTAAATAATTTAACTAGTGGTGGTCATGGGAAATTTGTATGTGATGTGTGAATAAAACCAGAGTGAACTTTAAAGTGAACCGTGTTATAATTTCTGGACATAGTAGAATCTGTAAGCCTAACAATCAGTAGCACATAACCACATACCATTATCGGAAGCCAATGCAACCACATATTTAATGGCCATATCTATTTTCCATGTAAAATTCTATTTCAGATGGCTAAGTATATCTATTCTTCATGAAAGTATTTTTTTCTATAACATTAAAATATGTAAAGTTCTTGACAAATAATTTCCAAAGTTAACCTAGATACTAGGTACAGCCATTATACATCCTACAACAATCTGCTGGAAACATGATTTTTGTCAATTCATGTTTTTGGGCCAAATGTTCCAGTTCTCAGAGCCAACCACACATTTCCCTTGGGTGATATGACGTTCTTATCACCTCGCTATGGGACATATTGAGCACTGTAAATTCTGCATACTGACAAAAGAATATAATGAAATGGTACTTTTATCTTTGAATATAAATGCACTGCTGAACTGTTTGTAGTAGGAGCAAAGATGTGGCAGTCAGCTGCTCACGATTTTCTCTGGGACAGAGTGGGCTCCCTCCTACCCAGCTCAGTTCTCAAAAGTAGGATGCAAAGATTATTCTGTTAGATCAGTGGGACTGGGCCACAAATAAGAAAGTTAGTTTGTGATGGTACATCACAATAAGTAACAGTATGTAAGAACCTTAGAATTTTGGCAAATTCTAGTTTTGCTTAGAAATTTCGAGAAGAGTAGTTTTCAACTTTAAGGAATTTCCCTGTAATCGTTCTTACAGTTACAATTTGCCATAAAAATCATTTTAAAGTGTATTTATCCTATCGAGAAACGTTTTTTTAAGAGGCATTCTGGTTTGTTCATGTTTTGAAACACGCGATCAGAATAGTAAAATTCTAAGATTTGTAATATCTTTAAATTGAGTAAAGCGATGGATGATCTTTTATCACCAGCTATAGTCAGCATTGTTCCGGATATTTTGGCAGTAAAATTAAATAATTTGGCAAAGTTTAATTAGTGATTTTAATTAAAAGAAAATAATGAACTTTTTAATTAAAAGGAATATTAATTTGAAATTTATATCAGTAGGTAGCTCTAATTAAGATGATTACAAACATATAGTTGTTTCGGTGAAAAATTAAGCATTTGTCTGGTAATTAAGTTTTTGAAAAATAGATTGCCGCGGATTGTCGTTGATTGTCGCTGTAAAAATTCAAACATTTGGGTTGATCCCCTACTTCAGAGATTTGTATCACCACGCGGAAATTAAATAAAACTTTAAAACTAATTACTCTAAATTCCTCACTAAACTGCCGTTGGACTTCTAGTAGATAAGTCTAGACACTGTCAAGGTTTAAACACTTTTAATAATCCGGGTCGTCAAATAAATTACACACACTTTTGGTCTCGCGGAAGCGAAAAGATGTTATACAGCTGCTTACGTCACGGATTTTGGTGATCCCTATATAAGGCCCCGACGCCATCATACTTTGTCTTTTCCGTGGAGTGTGATGTGAAGTTAGCCTGCGCAAGTCTTGTGTCGGGGCGGGAGGAAATCTGTTGAAAGTTGACGCTACCGAGTCGGCCATGTTGGTACTTTGGAGTGATGGCCTGCGAGGATAACTGCTAACATGAACTTATAAATTTACAAAAAGGGGTTTTTGTTTCGGTCGGTAATTTCTCTCCACAATCTGCAATATTTGGGAAACGAGTGATCGATTTGCCTACTCAACTGTTTAATGCAAATTTTAGTAAATGTGACTTTGAAAATAAAACTTTAAATTTTCTGAAAGTGAACTGTTATAATTTAGTGGAAGAACATTTTCTAGATTTTTGGTTTAGAAACAGATCTAGTGGCGACCTTCTAGCATTCAAGTTGAGTTTTATTAGGCTACATGGTCAACTTCAAATTCGAATTATTTTGTGAAAATTCCACAGAACTTTCCATCCACATAAACTATTAGTTAAGTCACCAAGGCGATACTCTAACCCTGGTGTCAGCCTTGGGTCTTACAAGTATGACCGTGGGTGGACAGTCACCATACAGCAGCTGTTAAGAGGTAGACAGTTGAGTGTAGATTGGCTGATATACAATTGATTATGCACTGTACAAGTACAGAATCACAACATACAGTAATCCACAGTACAGGGCTTAGTGAATACCACTGTTAGAAACAGTTGATTAAAAAGAGTTATTCAAATTTACCTTTATAGAAAACACCACAAAGAGAAGTAAAAAATGTGAACAGAAAGACTCTTTTCTGACCCAGCAAATCTGAACTATAACAATATTAACAGGACCGGTGGTAGAGGGGATTAACTGCATATAAAAGGAGTCAGCACAACCTTTACTTTCATCACCCAGTAAAAGAAAAATTATTGAGAAGATACCCTCTTATATGGCGACATCCAACAGCTACAATCCATAGCAACTACCAAAATATTCCTCAAACTGCAACCACTTCCAGGATGTATCGAGACAAAAATTTTCTTTATCTCTGAAAGATACTCCCCTTATCTACTCACCAAAATCTCAGGACCTCTGAGAAATAAATGACATAATTACACTGTTTCCTTGCATGAATGAACCTACAAAATCTGAATTTGAACCATGTTTCAGAAGCACCAAGTAGCCAATAAGTTTATGCATTTTTCTACAGATACCAGTAAACAATCTATTTCTCATACTTACTCAGGTATTGCTTTCAAGTGAGGAATATGACAATAAACATGGAAGACCTTTGGACACTTGTCACAGCAAACAAGCTCACCGCCATCCATGCAAACAGCACACCAGTCTTCATTTGGATCATCTTTTTGGGGTTCTGCAAAGAGAAATTATAAACATTATACATTTACCACATACTCAATACTTATTTCACCGATTCCAATTTCCCCCAGATTATGTGTAATGATCCCAATTTCTTTTTTACCAAATGGTACAGATAAATCACAGGCCAACAGGTGCTTTGAAATATATAAAGCACATTATTTTCAGTTATTACTCATAGACAGACGTAATTTCCATAAGAACATGCAATCAATGGAATAAAATGAAGAAAAAATGCTGTGAGACGATGTTAATATGGAAAGGAAAAATAAAGTACACCTACCAATTACAAAAATTAATAGGAATAAAAATAAATGAATAATCTACACATGCAATTGATGAGTTTACCATGTTGTGATGACAAAAAGTAAGACAAGTGTACCCCCTGAAACCTGTCAATGGTAATTTGCAGAACAGACGCATACTGGACACCAGACACCCCCACCCCCCTTCCCCGGTGTCTCAACTTCTGATAGTACTTACCTTCCTCTTCACCATTCCACCCTGCATATTTATGAGGGTAAATAAAAAATAATCAAGATATTTGTCACAATACACTTTTAAGAATAACATACTGTCTTCTGAACAAACATGCATACAGTGGGCTAGGCTATCAAATGTGTGTTGTTTGAACCCAATCACATCAAATGCCTTCCGACAGTTACAGTGTGTAGCAGTTTGCACGATGGAATAGTAAAGAGCAGTCATCCGACTTCTCTGATCAGGAGTGACAAAGGCCGAAATTTACCGTAGACTTTCAGCTCAATACGGGATCAGTGTCTTGACACACAAACACATCTTTTTGTGCGCAGCAATGTTGAAAAGGGTCCAAACGAATGTGGCATATAAGAGGGATAAAGCCTCATCAACCTCAACCATGAGTTATAAGATTCAGCACACACGACAGTCGATTGGGTAGAAATGTGAGTCATGAATGATGAAATAGTACCTTGGTATCCTTGGTTCTGCCTATCAAATCATCCACGATAAGCTCAGCTTCCGTAAAGTCACCGTGCGGTCGGTGCAGAGATATCTTACTGCAGAACAAAAGCTCAAACATGCTGATGTCTGCCTAAACTTACTCGATCACTTCAGCAGCGAAGGTGACAAATCTTTACGAAGAACTCACCAGTGATGAAATGTTGATTCATCACTATGAGTCAGAAACAAAATGACAGAGTTTGGAGTAGAAACACCTGGAATCTCCAATGAAAAAAAAATTCAAGACTGCCTTTTCTTTTGGTTCATCCAGGTGGGTAAGGACTGGAGGGGCGGGTTGGAGGCAAGAAGTGGGAAGGAATTTGGACATAGCCTTTTGAAGGATATGATCCTGGCATTAGCCTGGAGTGATTTGGGGAAACGAAAAATCTTAATGTGGATGGTTGGATGGAGATCTGAACCCTCAACCTCTCAAATGTAATGCCAGAGCCTTACCATTCAAGACTGCACCATTGGTGGGAAAAGTTATCCTAACCATTTTTTTGAGATGACAAAGGGCCTCTATTGGAACAATATATAGAAAATGGGACAAGAAGTAACAAGTTATAGTATACTGTTGGAAAACAAGCTAAAACCAGCAATTTGCAGCAAATGCTAAAGTCTGTCCGTTGTCAAAGGTGTTGCTGCTGCATGACGACATCCACCCACGTATGGCTCACCAAACCATTGAAATTACAAAGAAATTGGATTTTGATGTGCTGTAACATCATCCATACAGCGCACATATTGCACTGTCTAACTTTTGTCTGGGGTCCCCAAGAATGCTCTCTGGAAAGCCATTGATTTCCCACAAAACAAAGACGTGTAGGAAGTGGTGTACTAGTGGCTTCACAGCCGACCAGAAAGCTTCTTCTAGGAAGGAATACTTAAGCTTCTAACTGTTGGACCAAGTGTATTGCTAAGGGAGGAGACCATCTTGAAATGTGATGTACATATTAAACCCCTATCTTTGTTTGAATAAAGTGTAAGATGAAAAGACTTGATGATTTCAGCTTATGCTCATAATCCATTAATTTCTTCTTGTTCCATCATTATACCCAACTGAGGAGCGCAGATAAACTTATTTAGCAGATGTGTTTTTCTTCTTTTCCAAAATCTCTTCATCCTCTCGCTAAGCTCTTTCCTACGTTCTACCGTTCAGGTGTTACTACTTCTAATATACTGATTGTTGGCAAATCTGTGGTTGTTGACCATGCTACTAAATTTTGATCTGTCCTGTATGATATCATCTGCGGTTCCAATTTCCTGGAGATACTTTTAATTTATTTTTTACTTTTATTCATTCAAATTGAACATATTTGTGTGATATTTACATGGAAAAGAAATGGAAAAGAAAGGGAAAAAAACACCCAACTCTCACCAAAGTTGAAGGGAGACTGCGTTGAACGCAAGTCTTGCGCAAGCCATCCACCAACCTCTAACTTGAAAAAGGGGTTTTCACCCAAAATATTGTATTTTTGTTTTGTTTGAGTGTTGTTTTGGGGTCAAGCCATAAAAACACATTTAACTGAATAACTTCTAAAGAAAATAAATACAACTTAAAATAGTGTCCTAAAGTAAATTAGAGGGGAAGAGTAATTTTCTGAAGCGAAAAACTTTATGAAGGATTAGTTATTTTTGGAATAAATGGAAATATAACATAAATCACCAATTGTTTAAATAATAGCTAGTAGGAATTGGAGAAAAATGTCATAACTGAAAATGTTGGAAATAATTCAATCTACGAGATGTAAAATTTGGGTATAGATTGATCGCGACTAAAGATTGGACAGATTTTTGGTACCATGAGAAAGGGGAGCTTGCTAATTCGCAGCAGAAAAGTGAATCATCGCAGGCGTTCACCATTATATTAGACATTTCTGAGGCGAGAATATAAAAAAGGTTGCCTCGGTAGCAGTCAGTAAACAGAGTGGACAAGACCTATGTTGGTCTGCATGATGAAGTGTTGGACTTAGAATTATTTCCAAAGACACAGTTGTGGGTGACAGAATATTTTCGGAAACAAATGGAACTTGGAAACATTTTGGTATCAGACATTTGTTGTTTCATCACAGTTTAAATTCAACCAGGCTTCAGTGATGAAACCATGTAAATTACTGATACTATTTCAAGATCTGGTTGGAAGTGCAGTTTTAACAATAAATAGTTGTTCTATTGCTATACAAACTATTGTTAACTAGTTTTATCAAAATTATTTTGGGGTCCTTCAGTACTTTAACATGAGTGACTGAATGCTGCATTCATTATGAATGTCTCATTCAGTTAAACTATCACCTTCAATTTTTATTCAAAGTCTGATAAACGTTCATATTGAAAT
Organism: Vandiemenella viatica; assembly: GCA_031002005.1. Classification (NCBI taxonomy): domain Eukaryota; kingdom Metazoa; phylum Arthropoda; class Insecta; order Orthoptera; family Morabidae; genus Vandiemenella; species Vandiemenella viatica. Next base: position 62,912,086 of record JARYHS010012519.1, on the reverse strand, counting down.
TTGTAATGATTACCAGTGGTAATTTCAACTTTTCCGAATAAATTCAGCGAAAATAATTTTCTGGTGAAAACTTCATTTACCTATAGACCATTTGTTCACTATTTCTATTTATATTGATAGCTAAATAGTGGAAGAATTTTAAGAAAGCTGACAGCCTCCTTGAGGCAAGAATTTTGCAACTATTATTTATCAGCACCAGAAGTATAAGGGAAAGGAATACAACAACATGGTTACAGTTGATAACACCTATATCACATCCCAAGAATGATTAAGTCATTACAATTCAGCTACAATCTTTTGAAGGAATCACCCGACATTCACTTAAAGCGATTTCAGGAAACCATGGAAAATCAAAGTCTGGATGGTTGAATTGGGATTCAAACTCACATCCTCTCGAATGCCAACCCACAACGTTACCGCTCATCCACCATGCTCAGTTCCAATCTGCTTTATTTGACTGGGTTAACTATATTCACTAAACTGATAGCAGATATAAAACAGTTCGTAAAATCTTTCTCAATATGTTCTCTGATTATTATCTTGAACAACTGGTCACTGAGCAAACACAAGTGTCTTCACAATTATGAAAAGAATTTTAGATCTTATTTTTTCTAACTGGCAAGACTTATTCAAATACATTTTAGTAATTACATAAATAAGTTATTATAAAGCTGTAATTATAAGAAGATAGAAAGAAACAGCCGTATAAAGATATGAAACAACTTCTAATTAATCTTTTAGAATGCTCTTACAGGGTATCATTCATTTAAAATAATACTTATTTTCGCTTATAGCTTTACGCCTTATTGATGTCGAGGTCAATTAGAGGCAGGAAAGGATGGAAGGGGGACAAAGAACGGGAAGGAATTCGGCCATGGCCTGTTGAAGGAAACATCCCAGCATTCACCTACAGTGATTTGGGGGAACCATGCAACCCAAATCTTGATTCCCAGACAGGGATTCCAACCTGCATTATCCCGAATGTGAGGCCAGAGCATTATCGCTCACCCACCACGCTCAATTTAAAATAACAGGATGCACCATTGAAGAGCTGTGGCATTGTTTCAACTGCATAATAAAGGAGGGTATTGACAAACATACATTGAAACAGATAACTATAGAAGGGAAAGACCTGCCATGAGATGGAGATGTAGCTAAAAAACGCAGGACAGCAAGGGATGAGAAGACCATTAGGTGAGTTAAGAGGTTGAGTGTAAAATACAATGGGTGACGAATTTAACAATTTCCATCACCATTTCCTTTCCAAAAACCTTACATAAAATCAACATTTGGTCATACATAAGTGAGTTGTAATTCTAACAGTACGGCATCATTAATATAAATGGCACATAAAATTAGAGGCAGTCATGATAAAGATAAAATATTCAGTAAAAATAGAGCAGGAAGAAATGCCATGAGATAATACCGAGATGGAAATGATACTCACACATGTTAAAGGAAAGTGGACAGTAGTTTTCAACTTTGGTGAGTGATAGGTGTGTTTTATTTTTCCTTTCCATATTAATATTCCACTAGACGACCCGTGCGAAAATTTCGCGAATAAAATGCGATGAATAGTGAGGTTGAATATAATGTCACCAAGATCAGTAATTACTCTTCATACTCCTACTTCATTTATCGATTTTGGTTAGAAATCCAGGGAGATAAATAGCTTGAAACACAAAAAATCGTATTTTAGAAGTATTGACATTTTTGCGCTGTATGGGTCGAATTACGAAAAATTCCTTTCTTAGAATATAATGTTACCACGGCGGAAATCTTAGTCTTTAATATGATATGTCATTTATCTAAATCGATTAGATATCAAGGGACACAAAAATACGTTGTAGAACAATTTATACTTTTTCCCTTTAATAGTTGAATTCCAAACACTTCTTTCTTAAAATATGATGTCAGCAAAGCTGGGACATTATTCCTCACAATCGTACTTGATTTATCGATTTTGGATAGATATCAAGGGAGATAAGTGGCTCGAGACACAAAAAACGTAATTTAGAAAAAATTAACTTTTTTGCCTTTTATGGGTCGAATTACGAAAAATTCCTTTCTTAAAATATAATGTTACCATGGCGGAGACCTTATTCTTTAATATGATAGCTCATTTATCTATATCGGTTAGATATCAAGGGAGATAAATCGCTCGTGACACAAAAATCGGTTATAGAAAAATTTATACTTTTTTCTTTAACGGTTGAATTCCAAAACATTCTTTCTTAAAATATGATTTTACAAAGCTGATACATTACTCCTTATATTCCTACTTTATTTATCGATTTTGGTTAGATATCAAGGGAGATAAATGGCTCGGATACAAAAAACGCATTTTAGAAAAATTGGGATTTTTGCCTTTTAAGGGTCGAATTACGAAAAATTCCTTTGTTAAAATATAATGTTACCACGGCGGAGACCTTATTCTTTAATATGATACCTCATTTATCTATATCGGTTAGATATCAAGGGAGATAAATCGGTCGTGACACAAAAATCGGTAATAGAAAAATTTATATTTCTTTCCTTTAAGGGTTGAATTCTAAAAACATTCTTTCTTAAAATATGATGTCACAAAGTTGAGACATTACTCCTCATAATCCTACCTCATTTATCGATTTTGGTTAGATATCCAGGGACATAAATGGCTCGAGATACAAAAACCAGCATTTGAAAAAAGTGACATTTTTGCCCTATAAGGGTCGAATTACGAAAAATTCCTTTCTTAAAATATAATGTTACCATGGCGGAGACCTTATTCTTTAATACGATACCTCATTTATCTATATCGGTTACATATCAAGGGAGATAAATCGCTCGTGACACAAAAATCGGGTATAGAAAAATTTATACTTTTTTTCTTTAACGGTTGAATTCCAAAACATTCTTTCCTAAAATATGATTTCACAAAGCTGATACATTACTCCTTATATTCCTACTTTATTTATCGATTTTGGTTAGATATCAAGGGAGATAAATGGCTCGGATACAAAAAACGCATTTTAGAAAAATTGGGATTTTTGCCTTTTAAGGGTCGAATTACGAAAAATTCCTTTGTTAAAATATAATTTTACCACGGCGGAGACCTTATTCTTTAATATGATACCTCATTTATCTATATCGGTTAGATATCAAGGGAGATAAATTGGTCGTGACACAAAAATCGGTAATAGAAAAATTTATATTTCTTTCCTTTAAGGGTTGAATTCTAAAAACATTCTTTCTTAAAATATGATGTTACAAAGTTGAGACATTACTCCTCATAATCCTACCTCATTTATCGATTTTGGTTAGATATCCAGGGACATAAATGGCTCGAGATACAAAAAACAGCATTTTAGAAAAAGTGACATTTTTGCCCTATAAGGGTCGAATTACGAAAAATTCCTTTCTTAAAATATAATGTTACCATGGCGGAGACCTTATTCTTTAATATGATACCTCATTTACCTATATCGGTTAGATATTAAGGGAGATAAATCGCTCGTGACACAAAAATGCGTTATAGAAAAATTTATACTTTTTCCCTTTAAGGGTTGAATTCCAAAAACATTCTTTCTTAAAATATGATGTCACAAAGCTGAGACATTACTCCTCTTAATCCTACCTCATTTATCGATTTTGGTTAGATATCCAGGGACATAAATGGCTCGAGATACAAAAAACCGCATTTTAGAAAAAGTGACATTTTTGCCCTATAGGGGTCGAATTACGAAAAATTCCTTTCTTAAAATATAATGTTACCATGGCGGAGACCTTATTCTTTAATATTTTACCTCATTTATCTATATCGGTTAGATATTAAGGGAGATAAATCGCTCGTGACACAAAAACGAATTGCAAAAATATTAATACTTTTGCCCTTTAAGGGTCGAATTCCGAAAACTTTCTGGCATAATATATGACGTCACTAAAGCGGAGATCTTAATCTTTAAAACGATACTTCATAAAAAGGTTTCAGATAGGTATCCAGGGAGATAACTGACTCGTAACACAGAAAACAGCATTTTAGAAAAATTTACATTTTTGCCCTTTAAGGGTCGAATTCCGAAAACTTTCTTGCTTAAAATACGATTTAACCAAAGTGGAGACCATAAGCTTTAAAATGACACCTCATTCATTGATTTCGGTTAAGATTGAAGGAAGATATATGCTTGTGACAAAAAAATACCTTATAGAAATAATATATATGATAATATTAAATTTAAAAATTCATTCAGTAAATAAAATACAGAAACCACATCATTTTTTCCACATTGTGTGAATTCAGACATTGATTCATTATAACCAGACTCTGCAGGTGTTGTAAAGCACCTCGTATATATCCCCAAAACTTCCTCCTCTGCACTTGTTTGTACAGAGGCCTCACTACAAATCAGAATGAAAGGACACATGCAAATAGTCTACAACAGCAACCTATGACATCCAGTAGCCAGCAGGATTACTACTAGATTCCTTTTTCATGCTGTAGGCTTTTCTATTTAAATAAATTCTGGATGACATTCTGGACAGCATTTAATTTTTCTATCAATTTTCCCTAATATGTTACCAAGAGATTTAAACCTATCCTCCCCCAGTTCCCATGCCTTTTATCTCACCAAACTGTATTCTCACATCCTCTTTCTTCAATTCTGCTTCTCCCTCAATATACCTCCAAACGATTAACCAATCTTCGAGTCTCTGGCTGCCATACGGAAATCCACCTGCCCCTCCATTCCTTTAATTTTACCTGAAAACTCCACCAAGCTAATTCAACAGTTTTTATACAAACCTGACTGGCATTCTGCTTATCTCCCTGCATAAATTAATTTGCCTGTCGGCCCCCAATGTAATCAATTAATAACAGCAGATCCTAACTGAATTTACGCAGATCCAAGCAAAAAGCCATATAAAACATCTGTGCAAGCTTTCTGCACAGGCATAAAGCTATCTGGCTATAGGTCTGCCCCAACTGTACTCATCAAACACCAGCTTCTCCCTTGATTTCAAAAACCCATGTCTTGCCCATATTCTCAACCTCCAAACCCAACCTCTCTACTACCCACTCCAAAAGCCCCACAACTATGTCCTGCTAAACCACAGCAGCCTCTGGTTAAATCTTTTGTCTACTTCTCTAACAGAACCCCAGCACCCTGATCTTTCTAAGGGACTATCATTTTACCCAACCCTGAAGTCTGACAATGCGGCTGCATTTTGCAGTGCTCTCTGACAGCAATATCACTTTGAACCAAGGACAATAATGACAATCTGCAAAGTCCAGCACACAGTAGCTCAAACCTCCATCTCAACTATCCCACCTCTCCTTCCATAAAACAATACTCTCCTCAAGATCCAGAAATTCCTAACATCAAATCTGACCTGTACCTCTTTGCTGAACTCCATTCACCACTCCAAGAATCTCAGTTCCATTGAAACCATGTCCATGAGAGCACTATCAAAGATTAAGTAAATCATCATCCTCCCAGCTAACAAGCGTTCAACCATCACAGTGACAGACTGCAGTGATTGCGAGGCCGAGGCTTTGAGACAGCTCTCTTAAAATAGTACGAACCGTCAAAATCCTACAGATTCTACTACTTCAATTCACCCAGTACACTCTTTCCTTGATCTCCATGCCTCCTACCTAAAACCTAGTCCCAACTTACTCTGCAAAATCTACATATTCCCACCTTGTACCGTCTTCCCAAAATCCAATAGGGTGACAACCCTGTACATCCTATAGTTGCGGCATATGAATCACTTACTGAATTGATAGCAGCTCTTGTAGATCAGCACCTCCAACCTTTCGCAAAGAACCTCCCATCATTCATAAAAGATACCCCACACTTCCGTGAAAATTCTTCCACATTCTCCACTCTTCTACCACCAGAAACCTTTCGTCTACAGAGATATAACTTTTTTGTACATTAACATTCGCCACTGCCATGGCCTCAGTGTCATGGAACACTTCCTGGTAATGTGAACTGTCTACAACATCCCCAGCATACCCACCATTTTCTTGGCACATCAATTCTGTCTAAAAACAACTTCTCCTTCATCTCCCAAGTTAACCATCGGATACACAAAACTGACATGGGTGCCCAAATGGCCTCATCCTATACAAACCTATGCCGGGGCCCTCTGAAGTACTAATTTATGAACAAATCTCAACCAAAACTCTCGTGTGGTTAAGATCAAAAACGACATTTTTATGTGTATAAAATGTTATAGAACTCCCACTGTGAGAGCGCATCAATTTAAAGTGACATTTCGAAGATACTCTCCGACTTCATCTTCAGGCAAAGTGTTGGGCTACTGGAGAGTCCATCCTTATTAGAGCTGTAAAAGTAACAAGAAATTGTGTACCTGCACGTATTCATTACTAAACCAATCAGCACTCATTACTCTCATATCCTTCATTACTCACTACTTTTGATGTAATTAAGCACTAGCATCAAGCATCGCATCGAGTCGAGTCATTGCCCATTTACTAAAGCAAGTTTTGATTAAACATAGAGTAATTACCATGGATATAACAGAAACCTATCATTATGCTTGATTTACTGCACTGAATATTATATTTGTAAGAATAATACCCTATATCACAATCACAATGCCATTAAATCTAATTTCAAAACAAACCTGTTCATTCTATCACTGGGGGCACAATTCCAGTTCCCCCATGTTGCATGATGCATCATATTCGTTTGTTTATCGAATCAAACTGACATCTATATGACAAAAGCGAGTAATTACATTAATTTGTGAGTAACCTTTCTGTACTTTTCTAGTCAGGCAATGTACTCATTACTCAACAATGAATACATACGATTTGCTACAGCCCACACCTGGCAATCGTTGCTGGTGACGTCAGAGTCACGTGCGTCTCTTTGTGCAGTGGTGGTTAGGAAGCCTGGTGGGGCGAGCTGGGCAATATGGCGGGAGTTGTGATGGAGATACACTCAGTGGAATGGGCCAACTCGAGTTCAGAATGCTTTCCACGATGATCTTGATGTCTCAGTCTTTGCCTTCTTAAATGACTAATAACAGGGTTCCATGATATGTTGAATGATATTATGTCTCTCTGTTTATAATGTCTTTATAATCTTCTCCAGGAGGCATATACCCAGAGATTGCTGGAAACTCTATAGCCCTGGACTAACAAACAAGCTGAAATGTATGAGAGATACTACAAACTTTTCAGAAAAACCCTTTATATGAGGAGATAACTGAATTGGGAGATAATCTCACGAGTGCCTTAAGTGAAGCTAGACAAAAGAAATGGGTAGAACCTCTGGAGAAAATGCATATGACCAATAGCAGCAAGATCCCCTGGAACCTCATTAAAAAAAATAATAAAAAAGTAGCTACTACAGCAAAAGGAAATGTTACACTTAACCAAGTAGCTAATCAATTGCTACTTAATAGCAAACCTAAGAGGACGCTTAAGCGGAAAAAAAAAAAAAAAAAAAGAGTGCCGGATGAAGAAATTCTGATCGGTGCGCAATTTAAGGTGGAAGAACTAAAAAATGCAAAACAGTTAGGCTGAAGGGATTGATGATTTGTGCATGGAACAGACCAAAAAAATGTTTAACCTTATCTCTTCTTAAAATGTGGAGAAAATCAAAAGTTGTTGCTCTTCTGAAACCAGGTAAAGATCCAGATAAGCCAAGCAGTTACCGGCATATTTCATCGCTCTGCCATTTATTTAAGCTTTATGAATGTTTAATCCTACCTCGTATCGGATCCATGATAAAGCCAAAACTAATTCCACAACAAGCAGGTTTCCACAAAGGAAAGTGTTACACAAGTCAAGTGTTAAACTTGACGGAACACATAGAAGGGTTTACAACAGAAAATTGTGTCAGTAGTAGAGTTGGTGGTCCTCTCTTCAGCATATGACACCATTAACCGCTGCCTAATACTTACAAAAATATATGACCTATCAGAGAATTTAGCTTAATGAAACTAATCGAATCTCTACTTTAAGAGTATTTAAGAGAATTCAAAAGAATGGATTACCCCAAGGCCGTTTGTTATCTAATATTTTATTTAATATCTATGTTCATGTCCAACCTGTGCATCCCAATGCCAAACACATCCTATACACTGACAACATGGAAATTGCTGTATAGGATCCTATGTTTCAACGGGTAGAAGAACAGTTAGAACAAGCCCTGTCGACCATGTCCACTTGCTACAGAAGCAACTCTTTGAAAACAAACCCATCCAAAACCTAGATCTGCCCATTCCACCTACGTTCAAGAGGGGCAAAACGGAAACTAAATGTTACATGGGAAGGCCATTCATTAAAACATACAGACCAGCCAAAATATTTAGGAGTCACTGTAGACAGAAGTCTTATTTATGAGAAGCACTGCCATATAACTGCAGCTAAAGTACACATGAGAAACAATATCCTAAAAAAAAGTTATGTTGCAGTAAATGGGGAGCGAATCTGTCAGTCTTGCACACATCTGCGAAAGAACTCTGCTTTCCACTACAGAGTATACAAGCCCTGTTTGAAACCAATCCACACATTCAAAGAAAGTAGATATAGCCTTGAATGAAAATTGTCGGATAGTGACTGGCTGTATGAAATGAAACCCAATACACCTACTGTACAAAGAAAGCAGCTGGAATTGCTGAATCAAAAATACGCCATAATCACACAAGTACATGGAGTGATTCAAACAAACGTTCAATGAGAGGCATGTACTGTTTGAGATACCAAGCCCTCCATTTAAAAGGCTAATCTCTAGGACTCCTATTCTAAATCACACAAATGTCAATACTCCAAACTGGTAACCAATCTCTGAGGAAGATAACATTGGATAGGTTAAAATGGAGAACCCTCAACCGTATAAGGACAGGAGTGGCTCCAGTAAAAGCTAACATGTATAAATGGAACTTGACAACAGACGATCAATGTGAATGTGGAGAACAGCAGACCATGGATCACCTCATTGCAGGCAAGCAGTGCCAGTTTTCAACAACACTTGAAGACCTATATGGACAGGCTGAGATATTGCCAACTTTGTCCAATATTGGGCAAAACTATAAACTAAAAAGTAAGTACAATGTCTCTGGAGAAACGAATCTCAACAGCCTATTCAATCACTCTATCTCAGCACCTGTTTGCATGGACTAGTATTTTTATCGCCTCAAAGTCAAAACCGTGCCTTTTTTCTATGCTGTGTTAAGCTACCACAGACTTTGTTACTTATCTCAGCTGCACACATCTCGAGAGGACCATACAGTGCTTAAACGCTGAGCGTACCATCTGCCCAATATACTACTGCCCACATTCGCAAAGGATGGATTATATACCAGGCTGTCTAAGATCCAAACCACCCATTGTACTGCAAAGTAAATCTCTCACCTTCCCGGGTGAATGTAAGAACGTCTTAATGCCAGCTTTGCCTAACAATCTAGCGATTTTTGCTAAAGTCGCTGTGCATATGGTAAACAGGGCACGTTGTTCTACATCTTGCTTCCTCTTGTCTTGCAAAAGGTCCTGTTGCTTTGTGTCTCACTGTATCCATCCATGTGGAATATACGCCGCAAATGGTTTAATTCTGCTGGAAGACTTTTTGCCTCACAGATGACTTTGGCCCAGCACTCTAGGGTTGATAACACTGAACTGCACTGAGCAGGATGATGATAACTGGGCACTATGAGGTATAGGTTAGTTTGGATTAGTTTCCTATACACTCAGCATCTGAATTACTTCTGGCCAAAATGTCCAGAAATGGCAGGATTCCTCCCGTTCCACCTCCGTCATAAGATTGATACTTTCATTTATTCCAGTCAGATGTTTAAAGAAATCATCTAATTTCTCTCTTCCATTTTATGATCTGGGGATCTATAATTAAAACCACCAATTAAATTCCTACAACTCTCTAAATAACTGCCACTCCATCAACTTTACCTGGACTTACTGCCATACACATCACATTTCCCAATGTTGACATTTCCTTACTGAATGGGGGTCTCTATACCTCTTTTCACATCAGACCTACAAACCAAAACAATACCTTCATTTCATCAATTGCTGTCTCTCCCACAATAAATTTTCTCTTCCTTAAAACCCGGCCGTCACTCTTATCTGTTCCAATGAAGACTATCTCTGCAGGTACACCCAAAATTTGTTCAAAGCTCTCATCTCCCACTCGCCCAGGACCAAAACAAATCTCTCATTACAATCCATCACTCACACAACTACTCCAATGTCCTAACTCTTAAAACTAACAACAGCACTGTTTTTACCACTCATTTCTTTCCTGAGCTTGAGTATTAATCCTCCATCATAGACATAACTTCTCCGGAACATTCACCTTCCTCAACAAAATTCTGCCCACTACCCCTCCCACATGCTTCAGCAGACCACCTAATCTCAAGAATATCTTGGTTCACAAATACTTATCATGTAATTCTACCAAACCACCAGTTGGATCATTCCTTGAAACAGACAGACCCCACTGCAAAACTTGAAGCATGTACCCAGCTACCACCACATAATCCAATTAGCCCACAACAGAACCTTTTCCCATCACTGGACATGGCACATGAGCTACAACACCCCTCTTAACTCACATGGCTCCACTATGTCAGTTGATACACTGGTTTCATCACCAACCCACTTGTCATCAGAATGAATGGGCACAGGCAAAAAGTTTATACCAGCAATTTATGCCACCCAGTGGCAAAACATGTCAGTACCCACAAGTCGAACAATTCGAACAACTGTTTTACAGTTAGCTGTCAGTTTTCCCTGAGACCACAACCTCCTCTGAACTCTACAGATGGGAACGATCTTGCCAGCATATCCTTGACAACAGATATACTCCTGGCCACAATTTCCAATAAGACAATTCCAGTAGACCAAGCACTTCCCCCACTTTCGATTTTGGCCTACGTTGGACCTCGTGAAGCAATTGGTTTACTGGTTCACCTTTGTTTCTCCAACCATTCTTTTTTACTGATGTTCCTCCTCCTTCCTTTAGGCCAGGTGGTCTTGGTCACTGTATATTGTTCCTAGAATCCTTTGAATTCATCAATTTTAGTCTGAAGCTCTCTTTGATTCTCCATCTCATCTGGATCCTGACTTTTTCTCATCTCTTTAACCCATTTTCTTGTCAACTTTAATTTAATGAGTTAGGTGAAAATTCTTCAGTTCTATTACTTGAAAATAGAATATCCTTTTTCTCAGTGACTTCAGCAATTGGCTTGATGGGAATGTCTTTGGTGAAAACTACTCCTGAACAACACATTTTAATATGATTATTTATCATGTTTTCTAACTCTTAAATTTAATATTTTATACTTCTGCCTTCTATTAATAGTATATTTTATCACGTTGATTACTGGGTGACATTCCACCACTTACTAATATTTCTCCACAATTACTGATTTAGTATTTTCTCATTCCCTTCCTCTAACAGCCCAGCACCCTGGCCATGCTACTGGGGTTCTCCATTTACTAAGCAGGGGTCAGTTTGAACACACATGACCTCATTATGTGTCATCTACTTGCATGAATAAGGTTCAGCACCAAAAAGTGTGTTACATATGGTCGTCTTTTTCTGTGTGGGTGTGTTCGTTGTTTGCAGCTACTGTCATCTATAGTAAGTGCCTAGTCATGTAGGATACTTTGGCGTGTGCAAACCTCCTGAACCACATGACTCATTCTCTTTAACACGAAGAAGGTTTAAGACCGAAATATTGTGTACTTCTGTGTTCATGACATATGTGCTTCTCCCGTCGCTGTCTTCAACTGTGGTGAGTGATGAGTCATTTTCCCTTTCCTTGTAATTCAGTATATATATAGCTGATTCAGAATAATGACAGTGTTAACAATGGAGTAGGAAGATATTCATATGGAAATGAAAGATAAATTATACCCAGCACCCACCAAAATTGAAGAGAGTAATGCAGCAGCAACAAAAAATAATTCACAAACAATATTTCAGGCAAAAGCCTTTTTTAAGAAAATATTAACACATGACTGAGTTTGTGCCTAAAGTGCCTAAAGTCACCAAAGTGACACTCAATGATTTTTGTGTTTGTGGCTTATTTTTTGTTGCTGCTGCCCCCCCCCCCCTCTTTCGACTTTGGTGATAGTGTTAATTGTTGTATGTCAGTAACAATGTAGTAAGAAAAAAAATGTTATGAGGCATAAAGACATGACTGAGCTCATGCAGGCACCCGCTGTCAATGCAACCAAATGAATAGTGGTTTGGACAGTTAAGGCACATCCACACCTACATGAACACTTCTTATTGCAAACTATTTTGTTCTTTTTCTAGAAACAGAAATGAATTGCAACCTTCAGAAACATATCAAGAGCAACAATCTTTCTTTTCCTGTGTGAAATGAAAATATTTTGTCATAAATATAATTTAGTTACTATGCGTTGATGTGGTGTGATAATGTTGTTTTGTCAGCAGCTGTTACAATTTATATTATTTTCTGTAAAAAGAAAAAATAGAAATCATAAATACTGGATGACATGAAGTCTTTCGGAGAGAAATCAACAGGAGTCGAGTGCCTCATGGATTCTTCAAAAAAGACGATCTATTAACAGAACATGTTATTTCAATGAGTAGTGCTGAATTAGAATGGTACTTTGAAAAACTAACCTTTATTCAAAAGCAAAATTCAGGGTTGCAGTATCTCCAATGGAACATTTACTGCTGACTAAGATTTCTGGCTACTGGAGATTTATATACTTCTTTAATGCATATATTTCAAATCTCAAAACAATCAATATCCAAAATTGTGTCAGTAGTTTGTGATGCTATTAAATTAGCTCTCCAACATCAAATAAAGGTAAATTCAATTCATCACACTAATTAGCAAACCTCATAACTCACAAATGACAAACTTTATACATACGACCAAAAACTTTTTTATATTTTTATCAATGTTTTCAGTTTGTGTTTTTTAGTTACACGTAATTTTTTAACAATCATTGTGGTTACACATATTGTATTTTTCCACAAAATAAATTTGTTTATAAAATTAAGAGGTTTTCAGCAAAAACAATTGGGGATACAAGGTTTGTTGATTAGTATGATGAACTGCAATTGTTAATAGCTAATTCAAACTCATGAATTATTTTGTAATTAAGTTACACTTTCATTCTAAAAATATAATTTACTTTATCAAATATTTTTGTAGCACTACATAAACAACTGAGGTAACAGCAACAAGGAACAATTTGTCTACACCAAAATAACAATTTTAAACACAACTTTTTACCAATGTTCCTATATTTTGGAAACAGTCAACTTCAAGGAGCTTTTATTTCTGTCGACACAAAGAATGAAAACATTGGACAAAATAATGAAACAAGCAACTTCAACAAGATGTTCCTCTATGTTCCTTTATGGTGTGGACATGCCTTTAAAATCAGAGTGGAGGTGGTGGAGGAGCAAAAACATGTCATTGGAAATGTTTATCAAAGAAAATAAATTAATCAAAATAAAATAAAAAGTAAAAATGTAAAACATAAATAAATAAACCAAAATTTTGAAACAAAATCTATACATATAAAACTTGCAAGTGATGTATATACTAGGGTGTCTTCTGAGATTGAGGCCCAGGGCGTGTCTGGTATCCAGAATATATTCAGAGTTTGGATGAGGGGGAGTCTGATGGCTCTGATTAAGTAGTATTGTGAGAGCTAGTATGGGCAGCAAAAGGGTAGTTTAGATTTTGGGAATAAACTGTTTGCCTGTGTCCTTTTATTTTCACATATAGAGTAGGATCAGAAAGTAGTAGGACTGAATTTCTGTAGTGTGGACGGAGTACTGGAGGGACCACCTGGCCATGGTAGGGTGGGGAGCCTTCTAAAGAGACCGATATATTTTCCAGTCACCTGCAGGCAAGCAGAGAGTAAGCACGTCGATTTCTATGAATCTCTGTTAAGAAGTGTCATCATAATCCAAGATAGTGAAAAATATCGAACAGCGCTACACCATCAAATTCTGCATTAAACTCGGTAAAACTGTGAGAGACCCTCGGAATGATTAAGGCTGCTTACTGGGATGCTGCCATGAGCTGCTCAAGTGTTCAAGTGGCATAAGCTGTTCCAGGAGGGATGGGAACTCATCGAAGACCAACAGCGTACCGGTCGCCCGTCAACTTCAACGGTTGATGAAAATGTGGCCAAAGTGGAGGTGATCCTGTACTCCGACCAGCGCACAAACATTCATCCAATTGTTGATGAGTTAGGGATTTCATATCGTAGCGTCTAAAAAATTATTACTTTGGCCATGCGAAATGCGTGCGCTAAATTTGTGCCAATAGTCCTGGGTGACGAACAAAAAGTGAATCGTGTGCAAATTTCCAAGGAAATTCGAAACTGTGTCCAAGAAAACCCAAATTTCCTTGACAATGTGATTACTGGTGATGAAACTTGGTGTTTTGAGTACGAACCAGAGACCAAATGCCAAAGCACCAAGTGCCACACCAACAAGTCCCCACGTCCGAAGAAAACCAGAACGAGCAAATCAAGGGTCAAATCTATGCTCATCTGCTTTACTGACTGTCGTGGTGTGGTTCACAGGGATTTTGTACCCCGGGACAGATTGTGAATGCCAGTTTTTACGTGGATGGGCTTGACAAGTTGCGCAAGCGTATCCTCCACGTGCGGCCAAACTTCGCCGATTCTTGGAAGCTTCACCACGACAATGCGCCGTGCTCGTGAGGGAGTTTCTGGCCAAGCACAGGGTTGCTACATTGCCTCACCCCCCCCCCCCTCCTTTACAGTGCAGATCTGGCACCGCCGGACTTCTTCCTCTTTCCTCGGCTCAAGTGGGACCTCAAGGGAAACCTATACAGCTCCGTAGAAGACGTCCACGAGGTCATGACAGCATCTCTGAAGGGGATCCTGGAAAGTGAGTTCCAGAAGGTGCACGCGCAGTGGGCATTGTGTTATACATGTTGTGTCGAAGCACAAGGGTGCTATTTCAAGGACTACTAAGGAGTTGTACCGATTAGTTCAATAAAAAAATTTAAATTAATACAGTTCTACTACTTTCCTGTATACCCTGTATAAATGGTTTTTGTGAGGCAGATGTAATAACTCTGGCAATGGAGACAGGTGAGCTGTTATATGAGCTGGGATGTGGTACAGGTGGCATGGACAATGCTGGAGTAGAATGCCAGTTCATTTCACAAGAGGACAAAACATGGTTATGTCGGGTGTGAGCAGTCTACCTATCCCTCTTAATACTGTCTCAGATGAATAATCAACAAAGGCACTAAGTGTCGTGCACTAACTGGACAAGTCACTAGTAAACTTGTTCAACCAGGAGTAAATAGTTCACAGTGGTAAACAGCTCAAGTTGTTTTGAAGAAACAGTTCAAGTTTTACTAGATTTCTTTAAAATTGAATTTTATCACTTTAGTATGAACTTAAGGATTAATTCAGGAAATAGTAATTAAGTTTGAATGAATGGTGGGAATTACCTTCTTAAGTTTTCATATGGCTATTTCATAACTATTTATCATTTAAACAACTTTAAAATTATCATCACTTAAAACTATGTTCACGTAACATTAATTGTGGATTATTCTGAACAGTGGAATCTTTAATGGTAAACTATTAAGCTGATTAGCCACCCCATAATGACTTTAATGCCTCAAGCTGCAACTTAACCAGAAAAGAGGAGGAGGAAAAAAGAACAAGATGAAAATGAAATGCTATGTTCTGAGTAAAACTTTAATCATTTGAGTAATTGATTGAAAGCTCACACAAAACATTATGTTCTGCTGCTTGTACTTCTTCATTATGTGGGGGTTTACTTTTATATATTTCTGTTACAATTCATAGTTACTAACCACTGTCTCTGTTCCATAATTACAAGATGAGAGTAATGGAAATATAACAGTTACCTGTAATAGTCACATTCCCAAAATGATTTTTATTACTGAAAAGGCAGCAAATAATTTTTTTTGTACTCTCAATATATTCAGAAATAGTAAACACACTTTTTAAAATAGCAAGAAGTCACGTTTTTTTTATTAGGAACATCAATTGCATATATTTCTCAATCAGGAGATGGTGGAATGGTAAAATAATGTTCATCATCAATTTTTTATTTTTACATGAAGTTAACTTCCACCAATTGTTAGAAATAAAATAAGCATTTATTGTAAAGAGGGAAATAAACAAATCTGATCTTTAAATGTGCATTGTTTCATGTTGGCACATAATACATCTAATATACAAAACAGAGTGCTGGCAAGTTTTTGAATACACCATTTAAAGTGAGATCCATGTGCCACTTCATTTTTAAGAAGCTGATCCTGAAAGAAACACTAATCAGTGGTGTTTTGAAAGATACTATAATATGTAAAAGTGTGACTACAATTCAACTTATGTCAATTAACATTTTCATAGTATATTTATTTCCAATCATAGCTGAAAGTTTAGTATACCTTGTTCATTGCCACTGTGAGATGTAGAAGGACCAGAGTTTTCATCCAGACCAGTAGAGCTGTCAACCAAAGGAGTCTCATTAGCAGACATTTTTTGTGTTTCAGGAACTACCTCTATTCCATTTCGGTCCAACTTGGCAATTGTAGCCATTAAGTCATTTACAGAAGCCTAAAAACAGAAAAATGTCAAAAAGCAACAACTCTTGGAAGTAATATAGAGAGAACAAAATAATAACAAAACAACTACTTATAACGATAAAGTGGCGTCTGCTAGTGGCGATAATGCACTAGCAGCTTGGGGTGGGGTAATTGTTATTCGCCTGGTATCAATGGATTGCAGGTTCTTCTACTAATAATTCACAAAGTTGCCATATAGATAATCATTCAATTTATTCACCGAACGTACAATTACTAAGCCACCACCACCAACGATTATAATTTGACCGTATGTAAAGGCTATTCAGGACTTCTTCTTCTACAAACTGCAAGTTCTGAGCTACACTATTATCACTTGGTTTGGATGCTTTAGTTCGACGCCCACAAGTTCACTGCTATTTACGAAACACTGCAGTTTATCTGCATGACGGCGGCTTACTTATAATGTTTCATCAGGTCCACATGATAGTGCCAGAACGCACCGCCAAACAATCACTGCCCCGTGCAACCAACCATGACCGACCTCCAAGACAGTGAGTCACAGACTGCCCTAAACAATCCAACTCGCATCTTGCGTCACACTTTCAACAATCGGATCGTCCTGATTCCACCGCTCAACACGAACACGCACATGGTTTTTTATACTGTCTCGCCACACTAACTAGTACTATATGCAAAGTAAAGTCCAGTAATATTATACATAATACGCATTTTACTCCTATTTAACAAAAATAATTGTCATTAACATAACAAGCAAAAATAATAAATTGCAATCAGCAAATTTAATGTAACAGAATCATCATAACTGAAGTTCCACAAATGGATAAAGTATATGCTCTGACAGCATGAATAATTAAATATTAAAATATTTTACTTTGCCATAAGAGAAAAATAGTTAATACTGTTTCTGAATTGAGAGATCAGTTTCTACAGACAGTATAACCATATTTTATTTTAAATTTTACTATTAGTGTCACTGGTATTGAGAATGTAGTCATCTGTGTGGCTGCATATATTAAGTTTCCACTATACTGGATCAGGAAGGTACAAAGGACCAAGATTCAAATCCTGGGCCCTGCATATTGTCCACTGTGTTTGTGTAGTTTTCCACAAACACCTAGGCGAATGCTAGGACAGTTCTTAATCTCCATCTCAAACTACACACTTCACAAACAAACATACACTTATCATACAGAACACAAGTTACTTTTTCCGCAAAGAGATAGCAGAACATCTGCTCCAATGTGTACAAAAGGTCCACAACCCGGTAGTAGATGGAATATTGCTTTAAAAAAAACAAAGCCTCAAAAACAGGATGAGCAAAATGAACCATGAGGTGGGACATTCAAATAAAAATGATGCTGATATTGAGACTGTCTCAACTGTCAAGTGAAACAAATTAACATTTGTCCATATTAAGCTTTCTAGATCCAAACAATGAGATTACCTAATTTAAAATTATATGGAAAGGAATGATAAACTACAAGCATCACTCACGAAGTTGAAAGCATGTGGGCAGCAGTAGGGGAAAAAAAAACCTCCACAAACAAAACAAATCAAAAATACAATATGCCCTTTTCCAAGAAATGTGTATTTGAACTCCCACATCCATATACGGTCAACGTAGCTGCAAGTATGACAGTTTTGACCATTAAAAGTGAACGGGGAGCAACAATATCAGATATATTAATAGCAGGAAATAAATTATTCAAAATAAGATACAGAAATGGGCATGTAAAAAGATAACAATAATAATTAGCAGCAAAATGTTTTAAGGCAATTAAATTTAGGAAGGATACGGAAATTTGATCCAACAGCTTGATTTGATGGCAGCTGGGAACAATAAACCCAAAAAAAGACAATCACATGTAACATAATATTTTGATGTTGAACCTTATCCTTGCAAGTAGACACACACTTAATTTGGTCTGATGTGATCCGATTCCGGCTAAGTGAATGGGTCAACAGGTAGCATGGACTGGGCGGTAGGTGTGGTGGTGGGGAACGTCAAGAAAGTACTGAATTTTTAATAAGTAATTCTGGAGAAATATTATGACAGGAAGGAGGAACATCACCAAGATAAAAACCAGGGGAAAAATCATAGATATTATTTCTAAAAGGTTTTTGTCACAAGCCATTATCTCCCTTCATATCTAACCAAAAACGATAATTGCGGTATCATTTTAAAGCTTAACATCTCCGCTATGGTCACATCATATTTTAAGACACCTTTTGGAACTTAACCCAGAAGGGGCAAAAGTATCATTATTTCTAAAATGTGTTTTTTTTATCGCCAGCCATTTATTTCATTTCATACGTACCTTAAATCAATAAATGAGGTATCATTTTAAAGGTTGTGGTCTTCTGTTTGGTATATCATTAATTACAAAAGGAATTTTTTGGAATTCGATCCTTAAAGGGCAGAAGTACTTAATTTCTAAAACTTTTTTTTTGCCACAAGTCCTGTATCTCCTTTCATATCTAACCAAAATAGATAAATGAGGTTTCACTTTAATAAATGATGTCTTTGCTTTGGTAACATCATAAATTAAGAATGAAATTTGGCCATTAAATGACAAAAGTATGAATTATCAAGGTCACACTTATGAGACAGTTCAGAACCAAGTCATTAGGCTTCGTTGGCGTCACTAAAGATTGATCGTGTTAGTGGTAGATGGCAGTACCACATATTTCAGACATTTCAAGAAACTGTTTCACTGGCATTAACAACTACTAATCGCATTACTGCTAGATAGCAACACCATATATTACAGAGATAACAATAAACAGTTGTTTTTTTTTGTTTGGTACAATAAGTAGCTTTTCATTTATTTTTTCTGCTATACAATTCCTATGTAAACATTTTACTTGCAAAATTTTCACACAGGCTAAGATCATATTACCATTAGTAGCAGTGTTTTGTTTTGTTCAAGTTAGTTGTATTCGGGTGAGGTCTATGATAGTTTGGCTTGCAGGAAGGGACTGCTTCAGGTGTTTACGTCAAAGTAGAGGGATGCAGGATAGCATACATCAGTTGAAACCAGAAAGATATTGCTATAAATGAGCTGGTTCTTCTTTCAACCTATTACAAACCACCAACCTCACTATTCATCCCATTTTATTTGCAAAATTTTCACACAGGTTATCTAGCCTTTAAGTGGTAAATATTAAATGTAAGATTTATAAAATGTGAACAACTAATAATAATAAATTCTGTCTACTAGAAAAGTCTTATTGTAGAATGAGGCCAGAAGTATGTATGGTATAAAGAATAAGTTGGTAAGTTAGTTCTCATCTGCAGAGTTCAAAGGAGGTTCTGGTTTCAGGGAAACAGTTGTCTGAATTGTTCAACTTGTGGTCTGGCATGTTCTGCCACTGTACGGGATTAGTTGCCGGGATTAACTGTTTGCCAGTGGCCATTCTGATGGCAAGTGGGTTAGTGAAGGGGCCAATAAATGAACTGGCACAGTGGAGGCAGATGAGTTGATATATGAGGAGTGTTGTAGTGCATGAGGCATGTCCAATGACGGGTAAGGTTTCCTTTTGCCGTATTGGACAACAGCTGAAATCTGAGTAAGTGAACCATATGCCACAACTACAGGTTTCCCAGGGTTGCCAGCCTTACAGATATTGGGAAGAAGGTGGAGTACAAGGAGTCTGCAGAGTAAGAAGGGATAAGGATTTAGGTAAAATACCTTGTTAAGGTCCTTAGATGTTAAATAAAGTGTATAAATCTTGGCAAATTGAAGTAGTAGGATCTGTAGGATTTGGATGGCAAATAGTGGTATCAGAAAGCCGTCTCAAAGCCTCAGCATCATAGTCAGTGTGGTCCATGACTTCAGTGACGGAACCCTTGTCAGCAAGGAGACTGATGATGATCTCATTCTTTGAAAAGCTCTTTCATGACCTGTTTTTAATTGGACTGTGATTGTTGGAGGGGGGAATGGGAGTTCAGGAAAGAGGTCGAGAACAGTTTAGATGTGAAGAAATCCAGGAACATGAAGAGAGAATTGGTTTGAAAAAGGATTGTTGCTTTAGGGCTTGTCGACAGCGAGTTCATTAGCATAAAAAAGGGGAGGTTTGTATAAACAGGATGGAGGTTTCAACTGTTCTAAGCTGCAATCTCTCTCATCACACTGATTTGCACTCTCCTCCATGCTGGCAAAATGATGCTGCTATTGGAGATAATGGCAGGATGCTAAAGAGTCTTGCACCAAAGCAGCATAACAGAAATTTGGGAGTTGGGAAAATTTTAGACCCTTAGAAAGAACAGGCAGTTGTGACTCAGATAAAGGAATAGATGAAAGGTAAAGCACAGCCTGCTGTGGTTTAGCAGGAGGCAGGTTAAGGGGAGTGTTGGTAGGATAGGGGTAGTCATCCATTCAGTACAACTATAGAACACCCATGGTTGCCAGACTAGTGGATCTTTTTAACAATGAACTGAACTTAGAAACATTTTGGTGGCAAACATTTGCCATTTCACCACAGTTTAAATTCAATCAGGTGATGAAACCATATGAATTTCTAATATTTATTATTTCAAGTTTTCTTGGGAACTTTAACGCTGAATAATTGTTTCATTGCTACGCTGAATAATTGTTTCATTGCTACATAAACTGTTGTAAAAAAAGTTTTATCAAGAAAATTTTGGGGTGAGCCTGGATTTCACATGAATGCCTGAGTTGTAATTGTCTCAATCAGTTCATCTGCAATCTTCATTTTGGATTCAAAATCCGATGAACATTCATACTGAAGTTTTTATTTATTTCCCGATAACCAACATGAATTGTAAAATGGTTCACAGCAAGTGTAATTATAATTGTCTTTTTGTGAGTTTCAACATACAGTAGAACTCCAATTATCCGAACTCCGACAATCTGAATCGCTTTTTTAAGACGTGTGTGCAACAAGTTGAAAGGCATACCAACTGAAGAAGAGAAAAAAAAGGAGAAAAAAAAGCTCAAGAAAAGGAAAGGGAAGAGACAGGAGGAGATGGTGATGACGTGGCACTTCAGGAATTCAGAAACATTCTTTTGAAAATTCCTGGATGTTCAGAAGTTAGTGCTGAACATATAGGACAGTGGGTGGTGTTTGATTCATCAGACACTGGGTATGAAATTCTACATGATGATAAACTTACTGAAAGTTTGAGAGAAGAAAGTGTTGAGGAAGAACATGAACTTAATGTTGAAGTTGAACCATCAGCCAGTCAAGCATTTGCCGGCCTTGAAACTGCGTTGGAATGGATGAAACGTCAGCCCGAGTATGACCACATGCAACTTCTCACTGTCAAGTGGATGAATACAATCAAACAGCTTACTTTGACCGAGATGTTCAGCAAGCAATTACTTTTATTTACAGTACCCTACATGGAAAATGCACTGATGTACAGCACTTATCAGCACACTTAACACATAAAAGTGTTGCATTTTCATTTAATTAATTAAAAGCTCTTTTTCTTCAAAAATAGTTTTTTCCCCCTCCCATTTTCAACATAGATACAGTAATTAATTAAAATAGATCCTTTTTCGGAAAAAATCCAATTATCTGAATTTTTGACTATCCGAATGGGGTCCGGTCCCAATTGATTCGGATAACTGGAGTTCTACTGTAAATTGTTGCTCAGCAAATAATGTAACCATGCATCATGTATCACATTGCAATAAAGCTGCACTGATGGAATAGAAACTGATATTGCTGTATCTTCATGACACTGCAGTTTAACGCATATGAACGGACGAAGATTTCTGTGAAATTTAGTCAACTTCATACAATTCAGTATACTCACACCTGAGTATGTATCTCACTACAATGTGGCTTTGTTGACTAGGCAGTTGTAGGAGCTAAACCCTATGTATTTATTTTCTTGAGAAACGAGATGGAACAAAATATTGTGTTTATGGTGTTTGTGGATTGTTGTTGTTACCCTCCTCCTTTCAACTTTGGTGGAAGGTGGGTATAGTTTCTCTTTCCTTTCCATATAAATATCACCTAAAGTCATTTCTACCTACTCCACTGTCGCTAACTTCTAGTATTTTAGTTTACAGAAAAACATAGATCCAAACTTCATTGTAAAGGAATAGTTCACCAATTTATATCAACAAATTTATTTTTAAGCAGGTGGTCAACAAGACATATTTTGCTGTATACATATGAACATTCAGAATTTTATATTTGGTGATTTTATTAGTAAATGAAGTTAAATGCAGAAATGAAATCTGTGATACATCCCTCTCTCTTTCTAAAAGAATCTACATGATATCAGACTTTTTTTTTTAAAAAAAATCTATTATATGCAAAACATATTTGTAAAAGAAATTTTCATATTAATTAAGAAATCTTGAAGGAAATTAAAACAGTGAAAACTAAAAAATAAGGTGTTTCAATGTATTACCTTATCTCAAAATAATGTTTGCTCCCAAATCTTTCAAAAAATAAAAAAATAAAATTATTTGCTATGGCAGTGGGAAGGTATATGTTACATAACTTGCAGTAAGGCCTCTCACAGAAAGGAACACCTAATTGGTTTTATGAACTTTACTGTGGGCCATGGGTTATAATTAATTACTGGTGTCAATTAAGTTATCTAGATTTTTAAATGAATTCCAAGTAACAAATTGGACAAAAAAGAGCCATACATATATACTGCCAAAAACAGATTATCATCTAATTCATCCCATATGGATTTGTTCATGAAAAAATGATATGTATCTATCCAGATACATGTGAATAACAATACCTGGCAAAAAGAGTCCAAACTTTTCTCAGTGTCCTCTGAACGTCCCTGGCTGGGGCTAGGTGTCTTAGGCACTGAGGATGTGACTGCAGAAGATGCCCGAGCAGCAAGCTCCCCATTGTGAGGTGTAGAGGGCGTGGAGGGTACCCTCTGGGCTGATGTTTGTGACTGAGGTTTCAGCGTAATCTTGAAAGATTCATCAACGGGCCCTGTGCGTGGAGGTGCACGTGTTTGTGTCTGATATACATGTCCATTAGTACCAGCACCCTGCTGGGGGATATGCCATTGTATACTGGCATGCTGTGGAGCTCCCGACTGCCTCGACACTTGTTGCCCAGCATAAGAGTGCCCACCTGGCTGAGGAGCAACACGGCCAGCCTGTAATTGTTGTGCCTGGTGGTGCTGAACCTGATAAATCTGCACATCATAGTGAAATACAGTCATTTTAATCAAGAAAAATATAAACACAAATTTACAATTCAAACATATATGTAGAGCACAATGTTTATTATGTCTTCACACATCAAGCCAAACTTGCTCATAAGAAAAGAATTCTTAAGGCTTAAGTATGACAGACTTTACCCAGTGCAAAAGAACATTTGACAACATGCAGGGAATAAAATTTCAAAAAATTTATGGCAAATGACAGGAAATGAAGGAGTCTTGATGGAAATGTGAATTAAAGGATTGTTTAAAGGTACCAGGAAGTTAATACTTTTTAGACTGGTTCATGGTATGTTGCAACTCTTTGTATTTTTTAAGTTCTGTTCAGTTTGCCTATAATCAACTGAATTGTGAAGCGTATGCTATACTAATTTAGTCAACATTTACACATGACATCATAACCACTTTCCTTTAAGAAACCACAATATTTCATTTTTTATCAATTCATATACCTATTTTCTCTTAAATCTTCAAGTGTATATACATAGCTCCTCAGTAAGTCAGTACTCCGTAAGAAGTGCTTTTATTATACACTAAAATGTCCTAATTCTTGGAATAAGAGGATGCAAATGTATAGGTGATCCATACATCCTGTAAAACGGGAGAAATATGCAGTACTGTCAACTGGACTTGTGAATATCCTGTGCATAATTATTTACTAATGGGATAATGGCTACCAAATAAATGCAGAAAGATAGGTGGAGTCAGATGCTTGAGGCACACAATTTCAAGTGTGGTTTTAAAATTTAGGATTTCATCCTTCACATTGTTGAGGTGTACCAAGAGAATCTCTTGGATGCTATTAATTCTTACACAGAACAGCACAGTGGCTGGTCACATCTCCGATGATAAGAGGCTGTAATGAGGCATAACGCAAGTTTGCCACCACTTGAAAAGATGTAGCGAGTAAAGTTTACAGCATTCCAGTTAAATTGTATAAAATGCAGTCGAATTTTGAAGGAGTTATAAAGCCAAAATTGGTTTGCTAAAGATTCATTCAGGATAGCCAAAAGTCCAATGCTGAGAGCTACAAACACATGAGCTCCAAAATGTGAAATTAAAATTCTGATATAAGTTTTGTACGGGTGGAAAAATTTATTTTAAGTCATAATTGAGTGTACAAAACGTCTATACACACAAGGATGGATCGTTGAGAGAAATCATCAGGCAGGCAGACACAAGATGAACAAAGGGTTTTAGAGTAAAAGTTTCAGTATAAAAGACCATTTTAAAAGAAAGAAATTTATAATTAAAAATATACAACTTTGTAATCAAAATATGAAACAAGCTGAGTTTAGGCTCAAAAGAAACGGAATTCAAGAAAACAATAATACAATAACAGATAAACAAATAAGGATAAATTACACAGTGAAAAGGCGAATTTCAGAGATGTTGGACAACAGGACCATTTTCAGTGATGTTAAACTAAAGATATTTCAAAGATAGGATCTATATATTAATACGCTAAGCGAAAACTTTGGAAACATTTTTCAGAATATTGCGCGCACGGAGAAGTGTGAGATTTGGCATAGTTAAAGTTTATATGGAGAAGAAGTGCATAAAGCCAAAATGTACATATAATATGTGTTAAAAAACACATTAAATTAAAAAAAAAAAATCATTCGTTGTATACATTCAATTGTTTTTTAAGAGGCAACGACACTTAGCGAAGTCTGTGATCTTTGGTCAACAGTTAAAAAATTATAAGCATAGTTAAAGCATGTTACAGATACATTATTAAATGGAAAATAAATTCGGGAACGTATGTGTTACTGAAATCGGATTGGAGCCAACTATGTGACGTGTATTTCCAGCATTGAGATACTCTGTGGTCTTTGGTGAAACCAAAGAGTCGAGCTTAATCTCTAAATTTACATAGAAGCAACATTTCGAAACGGAGTATATTCGGAATTCATTAAATCGTGATTTAGATATACGATGTTACAATGATGCAGTTCAAATGGATGTAGCTGTAATATGATGGTGAGCCACCATTTAAACGAAATCTGGTAGTTAAAAAAAAAAATGAGTTCATGAATGGCAGCAAAGTCTATATACTGAGTTTAGCATTACGTCGGAACCTACAAATATTGTCCTGTCGGTCTGAAATTTGGTACACACATTCCTTAGGCGATAATATGTGATTTAAAGTGTATATCGTAAGCTTCGAATATGTTGAAATGAGGAAAAATCACTCGAAATGTGGGTAGATGCATACATGTTATTACGCAAGAAATACACGTTCATAGCTGTTGACATTTATTCCACGTGTTTTTAAGTCTTCATAATTGAATAAAAACTGGTTTCCACATGCAAATAGAAAATCATGTAACAGTTACGATTTCTCTGTGCGGGCTGACATATTGTTTTTAAGTGCTAAGATATATTGCATGGCGTCTACCGTAACTAATAGCAGTTGTGGTTAGGTTGAAATGCAGCCTGGACCAAAAATTAAGAGTAAGAAACACACAGAAATAATAACGTGTATTTCTTGCTTAATAACATGTGTGCATCTACCCAAATTTGAAGTGATTTTTCCTCATTTTCACGCATTCGAAGCTTACGTTGGAATGTATGTACTAAACTTGACACCGATAAGACAATTTTTCAAACGCAATAGAACAAATTCAAAAAACTATTTGCAATAATTATTACTTTGTTACAAAAAAAAATACTAATTACCTTAATGAATTATGGTCGAATTTCGACCACTGGGCGATCTCTAGTACTAATTAAAAGGAAAGGCATAAAATTGCAATAAGAATAAGTGAAAGCCCATTTTGAATACATAAATATAAAAGAAAGATATTTAGTTTCAAAGTTTAATAATAACATCTGTCATGACGCTGTCTGGAATGTAAGGAAACATTTAATGCAATAATATCTACATAAAAATAAATACAACTGCAAACGGTGTGACAAAATCAGTAAGGAGCGAAAAGTATTTTTTTCTAACACTAAAGCTTTGTGAGAGATTAGATAAACTAAAAAGAAGATAAATTAACTACCTTGCAACATAAATAATAACAAACAAACTAGTATGATTTCGAGAAAGTTTGTCACAGCAAAAAATGTTTTAAATTAATTGGTCTACCATATTCTGAAATACGAAGAGAATCGAAGCAAGTTTTGAAAAAGTCATTAAAATTTAGTCAGAGTCAAGAAGGTAAAAATTCATCTTGGGTGTTTTGTCACATAAATTCTGCCACACATTGTTTTGACAGCTACCCAGCTGTCTTCGTCAGGTGAAATGGTAGATAGAAGTAGTTACTGTGACAACACGTCGCTGACGTCCTGAATGGCAAAACTTATCTGGCAGAAAGACCGAGAAGAACTTTTATCAGCTGTACACCAGGGAGGGGCGGGGGGGGACAATTCTCACATGAGTTAAGAAAGGTTGCACATGGCCCATACATGGAAATTTCCAACAGTTGGGCCAGAGCTATAAATACAGGTAACCGGCCTCTGACCGGCCTCTCCTGGCATTCCATCAACAGATGAATGTGTGGGACAGTTGGATCAGACAAAATTTTTGATGGTCAGGACATAGAATCATTTCAAGTAAGTAGTTATGATAACAATAATAAATAAAATTGTGATAGAGTGCATGCTACGGTGGCAATCTCCCTACACACCTACTTTTGCCCTGTACTAAATTGAACCTTAAATTCTTTCAGTGTCTTTGGTAAATTTTTCATCATTTCTCTTGGTAATCCATTAACCCTTTCCCACAAAAGAAAATTTTCCCACACCCTTATATCTGAAATCAAGTGCCTGCTTGTAATCATGGTCATCTTTACCCTTCCATGCACCTCTCTCAAATCTCCCACCAATATCTTTCCATGCCCAATCACCAATATACACAATGTACACTCCCATAACTCTCTTCACCCTCCTCCTATCTTCCAATGAATCCCACTCCAGCTCCTTTATAATATTAGTTATCAATTGTGTTTTGTGCTAATTTCCGAAGAGAAATCTAGCATCCCTTCTCTGCACCCCCTCCAACACCTGTATTTGATATCCGAAATGTGGGTTCCAGACCACACCACCATATTCAAACAGTGGTCTGTACCCCAGTTCCCTTACTTCTCTAGTACATCCCCTGATCACTCTTTCCAACAGGTGAAGGATTTTGAACCCTTTTCCTACTACTTGTCCAATGTATCCTGCCCGATTAAGTTTTGTTATCAAATGTTATGCCAAGGTATTTACACTTCGAGTCTTCAACAAGCAGCTAGCTCCTTCCCCACTTTATAATCATAATCAACATTTAGCTTTTTTTTTTATCTGTGTACCCAATAAGATGGCTCTTCTTTGTATTTTTCTTCATCCCCATGTTGACTCACCCAGCTAAATATCCTATCTAGATCACCCTGCAGCTGTTTACAGTCTTCTACCATTTTGATTCTATTACATAAAATTGCGTCAATCTAATTTCCGACAATAAACCATTAACACAATCATTAATTATAACAACAATTAATAGCAGCAATGGTCCCAATACACTACTCTTTGGAAATTCCATGATCATTCCTACTTCTTGCGGTGGGGGGGGGGGCACTTAACTTGGTCAAGGGTAGGCTTTATAGGAGGGGGGGGGGGGTGTTCAACAACAGAAAATGTCATGTCAACATTGCCACCCTTAAAAGAATAGAGGAACTAAAAAGAGTGTCACCAAAATTGCGATGTCGTCAGGGGTGACCTAGATGCTTTTGGCGGATGGGAGGCTTGAGCCTTTCAGCTTCCCCCTCCCCCCCCCCCCCCTCACCCTGGATCTGTCCATTACCAGCTCATACTGACCAATCGTTCTGAAACATGGACTTGGACAAAGAGAGATATAAGCATATCGCAGGTGGCAGAGATGAGGTTTCTGAGAGGGATAGAGAATGTCACGACGAAAGAAAAAAATCAGAAATGAAAACATCATGTAGAGACTACAGATGGAAGCATTAGAAGGGATGTTAACAAGGAAAGGAATGCAGGTTTGGGGCCTGTTATGAGGATGGAGGAGGGAGGTAGCACTGCTGAATAGCGGGATGGGAAGGAGATCAGTTGGAAGACCTCAGGCAAGATGGATGACTTTCTTTTCCCAGAAGTCTACTCCAAGTAACTCATGATCATAATTTCTGAACACCAGTGAACTGCAGTAGTCCTTGCTAACCAGTATAAATACCATTTCACCAATTGCTCCTCTATCTCTGCAGGTGAAAGAAGATTTTCAGATGCAGTTGGAACTTAGGCATTACAAACTTGGCAGGAAAGTGCACTTTTAAAATAACTTGTTTCTGTTCCATAAACTGTAATTAACAAATTTTATCAAGAATAAATTTCGGTGCTTTTTGATTTTTATTTGAATGAATGAATAGTGTGTCTGTTGTAAATTTGTGTTGTTCATTTAACCTGCCATCTTCAGTGTGGATTCTTAGTCTGATGAGCATTCATAGCTCAAATTTGTATGGATTTTCCTGATACTAGCAGTAACTTCAGCGATTTAAAATGAATTCAATAACTTTCAATTTCTGGTGCAACGTTTTTATAACAATAGATTATGTCCCAACTGTTGCTCCTTGCAGTGTAGACTTTTTGAACGTATCTAAAGCAGGGATGACCAACCCGTGGCCCGCAGAGCTGTATCGTTATATACGTAAGCTTTGACTTTCAATGGTGATATCTACACTAAGTTAAGCTGATATTCAACAAAGATCAGCGCTCGATTCGTTTTGCGAAGATGGACTGTCTATACTGTAAGGAAGTACAACCAAGCCTAATCAGGGCTTATGTTCCTGTAACTTTCAGCACGTTAGTGGTTCGCCTGACTGATTCTTGGAGCGCTTGCGTCGGGGATTGATCTCCTAGCAATTAATGTTTCCAAACATATATGGGAGTACACTATTTGCATTAATTATTGTATTTGATTCGAAATGCATTGTCTAAATTCCATGTGTCTGCTGTATTGTTGTATTTGTGGCAGGTGGACGTGATTGACTTTTAAGAACTATTTTCTGTTTTATATAAGTCGTGTGTATGTAACTATTATTATTGTTGATATTTGTGTTGTTGTATCTTTACTGAATATGTTCCCATTATTACTTTTTTTTAAAGCTCTGCGATATTAGTAGTTTCTGTAAAATACTAGCACTTGACTTATTCATTTCTCTTTCTGGTTCAATTAAATAATGGCATCAACTAGTAAAGATGTTGGATCAAAGAATCGAAAAGCTGCAGATGAACTGAGAAGTTTTCATGATAAGTTTTTGTAGTATTTAAAACAAAGCCCATATGCTTAATATGCAAAGAATCTGTTTCTGTATTGACTATAACATGAAACGGCATTTGAAACTAAACATGCAAAAATTTTGATAAGTGCCAAGGACAATTTCAATTAGACCAGGTAAATTATTTAAAAAGAGAACTTTTTGAACGGTAACAGATATTCACTAGCACTGCTGCAGAGTCAACATGCCACATAAAAGCGAGCTATACAGTAGCTTTGATATTAGCCAAGAAATCGAAGCTGTATTCAGATGGTGAAATGGTGAAGGAATGTTTGGAGAGCATCTTTGAAATTATGTGTCCAGAAAAGAAGAAAGAATTTTCAAAAATAATCCTCTCTCGTCAAACTATTACCAGACGTGCGGAAGACATATTGAAGATAATTTGAAAAGCAGAGCATCTGATTTCATATATTATTCTCTAGCATTGGATGCGCAAGTAGCAATTTTCGTAGGAGGTGTTGATGTCCATTTAAACAAAACAGAAGAATTAGCAGCTCTATATCCACAACTGCACGCAATTTGTTAGAGTCAGTTACAACAACATTAAATCATTTTTCGTTAAAACTTCACAACTTATCTGGCGTGACGACGGATGGTTGTAAAACATGATAATTAAAACTGATTGAAAATGAAGCCTGCAAGCTTGATAATACCTCATTATTAAATTTTCATTGCATTATTCATCAAAATAATTTATGTGCCTGTCTTTAAAAATGGATCAAGTCATTTGTGTGGTTTTCAAAATAGTGAACTTCATAAGATCGAAGCGGTTGAACCACCGTCAATTCCAAGAATTCCTCAAGCATTTGGATTTTGACTATAATTACCTTACATTTTATACTGAAGTAAAATGGCGGTCCCATGCAAAAATGTTAAAAAGTGTTTCTTTGAAGAGATACAATCATTCTATGCAAGCAAGTTGAAAATTATCACAGAGTTTGAAGATGTGGCTTGGGTTTGTGACTTCGTGTTTATACAGGTAGCCGACGCAGCTAGCCATGAACATTTGTCTGCAAGGCAAAGAGCAATTGGTTAATAATATGTTTGATGTTGTTGCTGCATTTCAAATCAAACTTGGGCTTTGGGAACAACAGTTGAAAAATAAAAATTTCACTCATTTTTTCAAGCTATTATTGCAAGCATACGTGACATGGGCGATGGCGATTAAATGCAGTTCATTGATATCAAACTTGACCCTTGAGTTTAAAAAACCGATTTCAAAGACATCATGTTCTTTTATCTGCATTTTCAACATTCTCCGTGAATATAAATTCATTGCCAGAAAATTTGCAAATGGAATATTGTGAATTGGACTGTGACACACAGCTTACAGAGAAATTCCACGAAGTTGGTTTGGAAGAATTCTACAGAAAATATCTAGACAAGGAGAAATATCCTTAATTTTATAAACATGCTTTGTGGATGATTTTGCTATTTGGAAACACTTATGTGAGTGAACAGCTTTTCAGCCAGATGAATAGTATCAAGTCACAACACAGAACACAAATCACTAATCTTCATTTGGAGAACTTTATGTGTGTAACCACGACTTCTTTCGACATCAACATTGATGCCCTTAGTTCTGCCGAACAATGTCAAAAGTCGCATTAAGGTAATTGCATATTTAATATTTCATTACATATGTACATTTCGTTTTAAGTGTTTTTATTTCTTGATAAAAATATTAAAGCACTTTTTCCAAGAAAGTAATGCATACTGCCCGGTAAAGAATTGTAGTTCTAAAATTTGACCCGGCTGCTGAAAAGGTTGGCCACCTATGATTCAAAGGAAGCTGGCAACCGTTTTAAGACAAGAACATTGCGATACATAATTCATAAATGCAAGAGGTATCATGGAAAGAACTCTGACAATGCAGTTAGTGACAGAACCTATCCGTACCCCAAAATAGATTTCTTCATTACAAGGCCAAAGACGGACGAGCAAATGTATCTATGCCAACGGATGGATGCCGCTGGATCGTAGCACGTAAGTGTACATCAATTCCTTTCCAAATTAAAGTCCTTCCCTATTGCAGCAAGTTATTCAAATATTTTAGTGGTTATATACAAAATACAATACAATATCTCTGGAATATGGTTGATGCATGACTTGTGCATTTGAATTATAAATAAATATAGTTAATAGTTCGTTTTTTTGTTGTAATATTAATTTAAAACTGTAAGCTATAATACATTTCAATATTTTGTTATTAATGAAGGTTTTTACTCACACAGAAATTTGTTAATTGTGATTTAGTGCAGTGAACTGGGCCGTGTTTGCATTTTAACATTGTTTACATTTTTCAAGATTAGGCTTGATCACCGATTTTTGTTAGCAAGGATAAATATCATTTAAATTTTAATTTGTCCTTGGTTTTCATAGTATTAGTGCTAGTTACAATAGGTAATGTTAAGTGTATTTTACTGATTTGTAAAGCAGTCTCTTTGTAAGGTTAAGTTGAACAAATTTTTCTCTCACATACTGTACTTTGTTTTGTTAGCTGCATTTACTAATAACTTGAAATCATGAGTGAAAAGTGTGGTACCTGCTACAGATTAGTGAGGGTAAGAATATTTTGTAAAGTTTGTGTGAAATTGTTTAATTGAGGGAATTGTAGTAGTATCAGTAATGTGATAACTGAGGAGGCTCTCCAATAGTTTTGTAAAAACCGTGTTAAAAATAGGAAGATACTGTAAAAGGAGGTAAGGATTATTGCCCTTGAGGCAGAACTGATAGATGCTAGGAAGGAGTTGGATAGGCTGCAATGGGAGGGAAACAGAGATGGTTGGGAACTGGCAACAGGAAAAAACTTAACTATAATAATACGGGCTTCCGATTCTTTTGTTGTTGGAGAGAAAAATAGGTTTGACCTGTTGGCAGAGTTACACGGGGATCAGCCTTCCTTAGCTCTAAATGTAGGGAAGACACAGTAGGCTTGTAGGAAAAGTTGTGTAGGGTAAAAAAGTCTAGTAGGCAAGGGTTAGGTAAAAAGAAAGTCTCCAGCTTCGAAATAGTCATGGAGGAGGAGTGGGCCCTTTGGTGCAGGAAAAATTAGGATCAGGTTTCCAGGTGATGAGTTTATTTAAACTATGTGCTTCTTTTGATCAGGTGGTAGAACGTATGGGTACTTTGTGTAAGGAATTTACAGATCAGGATCATGTAAGGTGTGGGAAACAGATTAGACAGGGTTACCTGGAGAAAATGGTAAAAGCAATGTCCCCCACTCAGGTCAGTATGATGTTGGTTTTGATACGCATGATAGGCCACAGATGAACTCTGCTGTGAGGTGAGTGAATTTGCAGCTGCAGTGGCTTACTATGTCTGGTATCAGTTCCAGCATTATCCTGGTACCTGTAGATGCTAATGATGGATGCGGTTAAACTAGGCATGGCCTACACCTTAATAGCAGATGAAAGCGGGTTCTTTCAGATTTTATAGCTGGACTTCTAATTGCAGCCACCACTTCTCATGAAAGGATTCCTGTATTTAATGGTGTTAGGACAGCAACTTTTTTTGATTAGTCAAGTTTTAGGCAAAGAGGATAAACAAAAGTTAGTTTAAGCAGTAATGAATTCTCAGAAACCAAAATTAAAAATTGTATTAACATATTTCATCAAAATATAAGAGGGTTATTGAACAAAGTGGATGAATTGCTAGTTCACATAAATGAATTGAAGCTTTCAATAAAATTGATGTTTTATGCTTGTCTGAACACCATATAACTACAAGAGTGGGTATGTCAAATTTAACAGACTTTAATTTAGCTTCTGTCTACTCGGAAAAAGGAGGAGTTGTCACGTATATCAGAAATAGTTATAGTTTTGAAGATATAAATGTTAGCAAGTTTTGTGTTGAACCTAAATTTCAATAATGAAAATTTTGTAATAGTAACTGCATACAGAGCACCCTCTCGTAACTTTGGTCTTTTTCTGAGCCAACTTGAACTCTTATTAACATTTTAAAGCAGAAATGTAGCTATCACAGCCTTGTGTGGTGATTGTAATGTAGATTTAAAAAATTACCCTGTAAAGTTATGTTGGAATAATTAGTCAGCTTATACCATCTGAATCAAGTAGTTAATTTTCCCACTAGAATAATTAATAATAGTTACTCAGCAATCTATTATTATAGTAAGTAACTGACAGTCATCTATGACGTCATGTCACGCCATGACGTCACGCTATGATGTCGCACTATGACGTTACGCTTTAAGCCATTATTCTAGGTTATGTGCATTATTTAGTAACATTTCCAAGCATCCGAGAACACTAAAATAAAATAGTATGTATTGTGTTTAAATCGACATATTAAACATTAGATACTTATATTTACGTAATATTCTTTTGATATATAAAAGTATCCTTAAATTCTTTGTCCATAGATATGTAAGATAAAAGCTTTAAGTTTTGAGCATCAATGTTAGCGAAAGTTTGATTAGTTTGTTACTTAGCGTGAGTCAGAATTATAACTGGCATCTGACGTTACATTTAGGTTTTTTTTTTTCCAAAATAATTTAAACTGTGTCACATTAAAGAAATTATTAAATCGTTTGAATGGAAATAGTTGCACATTGATTGCGATCTGTGCAGCCTACACTATAATTACAACAAATTTTACGTTGCATAATGGAAGTTTATATGATTTATTTTAATTTCCTTTGCATTCACTGAACAATATTACTGAGGCTATTCATCCAGCAACATGTAACGGTGTCAGCCATTCAAACGTAATCTCGGTCTGAATCACTGGTAACAAAAAAGAAAGGTGTAGAAACCCGTGAAGATTTTTGATCAAATTTAGGTTGTTGCGCAATCACTGGGGCTCATCAAGGAATTGTCGTTTTGGTCTTAAAACTGTTGCACACATTTGTTGGGTGATATTATTTAATACACGTTGCTCTTAGAGTTGTAAAAAAAATCCATCCTTACAAACTTCATTCAAAAAATGTCGTAACATTAAGTGGCAAGCTACTGGGAGAAGGCATATAGCGATGTATAATGATAATGCATACGTTCCTTTGGCTATGTTATTTAGTAATATGTTTCTATTACACCCATCATGATAGTATATAATGCACAAACTTCAAACAAAGAAAATAAAAATAAAGAAAAAACACCATTTATCATCATATGCGATCTCCAGCGATACTAATATTACGTGCAACAAAATGCATCAATGGCCAACAACAATGAAAATCAAACCAACTTAACTATATAATAAAAACAAAGTCCTTCATTAAGCTACAAAAGGAAGCGTCTATGTCCATTCTGGTCCAGGCTACATTCCAACCTATCCAGGTGCCACTAACGATTCTGCTAAAAAATCATGATAATTTAATAAATCCAAATTTCTAGCGAATTATGCTTTAACAACAAGAACCAAACACCATTTTGGTACAGGGTGTATTTCAACTATAAAATCTAATTGTTTCATGTGTTAATGGTTGAAGGTTGTTGCAGTTTTTTGTGTGTAATTTGTACCATATTTATGTTTTTGATGGCTGTGATAGCAACATATTCCTGAATAATTTCGTTCAAAGAACGTGTGCATGATCATTATACTTCGCTGTAATGCTTCTCCCAGTCCTTCGCGGTATAGCGTTACGGCACTTTTTGAGTGAAGTTTTTGAGGTATGTATATATTTTACAACTCTAAGAGCAACAAACATTAAACAATATAATCTATCGAACATTTTTAAACCAAAAGGACAATTCCTTTATTAGTCCCAGTGACTATGGTAGAGCCAAATTTATATAGCGAAGCATTATTGCCACTAAAATGCGATACAGTACATATATTAATATGTGTGAAATTGAAGTATTGTTCTTCTAGAGGCAAGTTTAGCATAGTATGTGGTCAGTTTGAAATGCAACCTGGACCCGGATGAAAACGGAAACCTTTTGCTACAGCGCAAGGCACAAGGAATTACATTGAATTTTATTTTATAACAATTCTATTTAGTTAAGGAATGCCTAAGTAATGAATTTTCAGTACACTGAAAGAAAAGTATGTATTTCGTTTAAATTGGCATATTATCAGTTTTTTTACTGAAATCATTATATGGTTTGAATGAAAGAAGTTCCAAATTGATCGCGATCTATGTCGCCTAAACCTCAATTAAATATTATGTGGCATAGCGTAAGTTGTCAAGATTTATTTTTAGCATCCTTCGTTTTCACTGGGGTCATTATTTCAGCCGATGTAAGCTGTGTCAGCTGTTAAAACATAGTTCTTCATCACAGGTAATAAGAAAGAAAGGTGTAAAGAACCTGTGACGATTTGGGATCAAGTTTATATTGCGACGCATGACACTGACATGTGATACATGGAATGTATTAATTCAAGTGTGACCAAAGCTTTTCTTTTCCAGCGACAATATTAGCGGAGTTGGTCCAGGACGAATTTCAGACTAACCCCAAGTTAACAACTGAAGCTTTTTGTTACAGCACAAGGAATGATAAATTATAATGAGTTTTATTTTATAACAATTCTATTTAGTTAAGCAATTGCAGAGAAATAAATTACCACAACACTCTGTTAAACCTGTCATTTTTGACAGGCTTTGGGGCTAGGATACTATATAATTTCCCAAGTTCACTCACTCACCTTGGTAGCTATTGGCTGGAGAATGGTGTTGTGTCAGCTTTTGCTCACAAATTAACAGCTACCAGAGATATTATTAGAAGAAAATCGATATTATGTCCACAATTTAATAGCTAACCAACTGCTACCAAATGAATTGCCATAATACATTCATTAAAATTGCTTTTCGTACCATTTAATAGTTAAAAAATAGACTTTATAGGTGGAAAAATGTGGATCCACTTTTCAGTAACATGTTGCTAATGAAAGCAACATTTTATTTATTTATTTTTTTAACTTAATCATGGTCTCTGCTGTAACCACGAATGCCAATTGTCATCCCAGCCTAGGCTAAATTTGAATTTAATTAAAATTTTCGCTAATGTTGTTGCTTGACATTATGATTTATTTACTTTTTACGTATCTTACTGATCACTTTCGTTAATGGTCTCTGTTCATGTTAGGTGTATGTGAGGTATTAGGTTGTGTAAAGTGGAAATCAGTACAAATATTTTACCTAATCGAGTATTCCAGCAATTCATTTCTTCGGAGTTGCTCAACTGTTTAATAATCTGGAACCTGTATTAAGTTCTCTGGCCATTACAGACACTATGACCAAATATTACATTATGTATGTCCAGTCTCAACAAAAAAAACGTGATGCTTTCGAAGCAAACAGGAATTCTTCAAATTTTGCAGAGTGAACTTCAAGTGTCAAATATAAGTCAAGTTTGTATTTCAGCATGTTCGAGCCTATGACCTTTGAAACAAACATACAATAGCATGATTGTCCTTGTCCATGTTTAACACTTACATCTATTAATACTTCTGAGCTCTTCAAGCTCAATAGATTTTATTCACCCCAAGGGTGAAACACAGGTCAAGTTTGTATTTTTGCATTTGGTCAGATCAGGTCAGCCTGTCATAATCTGTGACTTTAAAAAGTGGAACTATTCTACACCCGTAATGTTGCGGGAAAAAAATGAAAGTACACGGGCTTATAGTAGTAGTTAATGTCTTTCTAGGTATCTCAAAATTCAGTTATACAGTCAAGTCAACCAATAATGGACTGTCATACCATGATGCCCAGTTACTAACTATCAAAACT
Source organism: Vandiemenella viatica (assembly GCA_031002005.1). Classification (NCBI taxonomy): domain Eukaryota; kingdom Metazoa; phylum Arthropoda; class Insecta; order Orthoptera; family Morabidae; genus Vandiemenella; species Vandiemenella viatica. Next base: position 62,874,345 of record JARYHS010012519.1, on the reverse strand, counting down.
TTGATAGGAACTATCTCATAGAGTAATGCCTTTAAAATTCAGTGAGCAATACATCATTGTTACTTATTTTAGATATTGCCTTAAAACCACAAACTAGAAACATGTTTACTGTGCACAATGTTTGAATGTAAAATACAAAATTTTTAGTAGCATTGACCTAAATTACTTTCCCATGGAAAAGTGTTGTAATTCTCGAAATAAAAGAAAAATCATGGGTAAAAGTGGGCATTAGAATATCATGCGTTTATATCTTGCCTCTAGGATTAGTCATAATGCTGATATAAAAACACGTTACAAGCAGTATTGCAAAATACTGAAAAAGGTTATTACAAAATCTGAATGTATGTACTGCAAACATAAGATTCATAGCTCTGATAATAAAATTAAGACAATAAGGGACATGGTAAAAAATGAAACAACGAAGAATAATCTGGTTAGTAAAGACATTTATATTAACGAAATTCAGTAGAATCCAATTTTCCAATTGCCAATATATTTAATAAACATATTTTATTTGTTGCTGGTAAGTTAACTACCAATAGCTCAGTGACACGCAATATGGTTTTTGTCAATACAGCCTTCCAAAAAAAATTTGGTACTATGTCTGTAAATTTAGCTACTCCAGAAGAAATAAGGCCATGCCACCTGCACTACATCCCATCTCATTTACCAGCTCATCCTGCCACCAGTATCAAATTTCTTATATCAGCCTCACTTCCAACTCGTTATCCATCAGAATGAGTGGTCACAGAAAGACAGTTTACTCTCAAAATCTAGATCTCTCTATTGCTCACTATGCACTCATAAAATTTGTGAATTCAATAGCTGCTTTACAGTCAGAGCCATCAAAGTCCTTCCCAATACCACTTTCCAATCTGAACTTCGTAGGAAGGAAATGGCCTACCAGCACATTTTTGACACCAGACACCACCAGGCCTCAATCTCAGATAACACCTTCCCCCCTCACTTGTAGTACCCAACACTGGCCAGAATAATTAGTTTTTGAGATTATATATATATATAAAATTAAGGAAGGATAGGGAAATATGACCCAACACTTACCACAGATGAAGGCGGCTGGGACGACGAACAAAAAACAAACACAAGAGAAGCGCAATATTTCGGCCTACAGCAGCCTTAAACGTGCAGAAGGTGAAGCCCCAGGCGGCGTCACATGTGTACACATAGACGGCCGACTGGTGAATGTGATTCACCAGTCGGCCGTCGTGTTTGTTTTTTGTTCGTCGTCCCAGCCGCCTTCATCTGTGGTAAGTGTTGGGTCATATTTCCCTATCCTTCCTTAATTTTATTGCCTTAAAGTTTTTTCCTGCTCATTGTTTATATATATATATATATATGGTAATGACTTTCAGCGTGATGAGATTGAGCCCTGCCTAGAGCGTTTCAAACTTCCTTCCAAACTAGATCCACCTTTCCTTCCACAACATCATCCACTCCTTATGTTCCAGGAATTCCTCACATCCAACCCGTCCTCAAAATCTTTTCTCAACTTCATTTTCCACTCCAGCAACCTCAGTATTAACGAAACCCGTGCCATAAGAGAACTGTCTAAGAACAGGAACATCATTATTCTCCCAGCTGACAAAGGCTCAACGACCGTAGTCATGAACCGCTGTGACTATGAGGCCGAAGCTTTGAGACAGCTCTCTGACACCAACACATACCTTCTACACCCTACAGATCCTACAACCTCAATATGCCAAGAAGTACGCACTCTCCTTGACCTCCAAGGCCCCTTACAAGGACTCTCCCCCAACTCTTTGTGCCTGCTTATCCCGCAGAACCCGCGTACCCCCACCTTTTACCTTCTTCCCAAGATCCACAAAACTGGAAATCCGGGGAGACCTATAGTTGCGGCTTATGGGTCTCCTACAGAACGGATTTCAGCTTTTGTGGATCAGCACCTCCAGCCTTTTGTACAGGACCTCCCTTCATTCATTAAAGACACCCCACACTTCCTTGAATGACTTTCCACAGTCCCCACTCCTCTACCACCTAACTCCTTCCTTGTCTCCATAGATGTCTCTTCCCTTTACACCAACATCCCTCACGTACAGGGCCTCAGTGCCATGTAACACTTCCTGGAAATGCGACCTCCCGACAGCCTCCCCAAGACATCCTTCCTCATTTCCTTGGCTAAACTCATCCTGTATAAAAATTACTTTTCCTTTTCCTTTAACTCACTAATTTACCACCCGATACGTGGTACTGCAATGGGCACCCGCATGGCACCATCCTATGCAAACCTTTTCTTGGGCCGTCTGGAACAACGATTCCTCAACAATCTTCCCATCAAACCTCTTGTGTGGTTCAAATACATAGATGACATCTTTATGATCTGGACCCACGATGAGCATCATCTAATAGACTTCCTCAACTCCCTAAACAACCACTCCATCAACCTTACTTGGACGTACTACCTTACTCATGTTATCTTTCTTGATGTTGACGTTTCCTTGCATAACTGGCGGCTACATACCTCTGTTCATATCAAACCTACTAATCTGCAGCAATATCTTCATTTCAACAGTTGTCATCCCTTGCACATCAAACGTTCCCTTCCTTACAGTCTGGCCCTCCGTGGCAGGCGAATCTGCTCTGATGAACAATCTCTTTCCCAATACACAGAAAACCTGTCTGGAGCTCTCATCTCCCGTGGCTACCCTCCTGACTTAGTACACAAACAAATCTCCCGTGCCATAGCCCTTCCTTTACACAGCCACTCCAAGTCATTACCCCTTGAAACTAACCACCTTCATCACTCAGTTCTTCCCTGGTCTCGGGTCCATTAACCTAATCCTTCGCCGTGGACATGATTTCCTACGTTCCTTCCCCGGGATGTGCACCATTCTCCATAAAATTCTACCCACTGCCCCTCGCACATGTTTTAGCAGACCACCAAATTTAATCTTGGTTCACAAGTACTCACCAAGTAATTCCCCCAGACTGCCACAGGGTTCATTCCGTGCAATAGACCCCGTTGTAAAACATGCAGCATGCACCCAGCACTTACTCCAATCCTACCACAGGTGAAACATTCCCAATCATTGGTCATGCTACTGTACTTGCATGACAACACACCTCATATACCAACTGACATGCCTCCATTGCTCCAGTTCGTATATAGGCCTCACAACCAATCCCCTAGCTATCAGAATGAATGGTCACTGGCAGACAGTTAATACTAACAATGAGGCCCGTCCAGTTGCAAAACATGCCAGCTCCCACAAAATCAATAATTTGAACATCTGTTTTTCAGTTAGGGCAATCAGAGTTTTTCTTAACAACATGACCTCCTCTGAAGTTCGTAGATGGGAACTGGCCTACCAGAATATCCTTCACACCAGACATCCTCCTGGCCTCAATCTCCAATAAACTCTGCCCACTAGACCCAGCACTTATTATCTATACCATTTATATTTTTTGTATTTCTGTATTTACTATTATCCATGCTATTTACATTTATTTTACTTTTCACTTGTAGTTATATATATACAGGGTGTTACAAAAAGGTACAGCCAAATTTTCAGGAAACATTCCTCACACACAAACAAAGAAAATATGTTATGTGGACATGTGTCCGGAAACGCTTACTTTCCATTTTAGAGCTCATTTTAGTTTCGTTAGTATGTACTGTACTTCCTCGATTCACCGCCAGTTGGCCCAGTTGCAGGAAGGTAATGTTGACGTCGGTGCTTGTGTTGACATGCGACTCATTGCTCTACAGTACTAGCATCAAGCACATCAGTACGTAGCATCAACAGGGTAGTGTTCATCACGAACGTGGTTTTGCAGTCAGTGCAATGTTTACAAATGCGGAGTTGGCAGATGCCCATTTGATGTATGGAGTAGCACAGGGCAATAGCCGTGGCATGGTACGTTTGTATCGAGACAGATTTCCAGGACGAAGGTGACCCGACAGGAAGACGTTCGAAGCAATTGATCGGCGTCTTAGGGAGCACGGAACATTCCAGCCTATGACTCACGACTGGGGAAGACCTAGAACAACGAGGACACCTGCAATGGACGAGGCAAGTCTTTGTGCAGTTGACGATAACCCTAATGTCAGCGTCAGAGAAGTTGCTGCTGTACAAGGTAACGTTGACCACGTCACTGTATGGAGAGTGCTACGGGAGAACCAGTTGTTTCCGTACCATGTACAGCGTGTGCAGGCACTATCAGCAGCTGATTAGCCTCTACGGGTACACTTCTGCGAATGGTTCATCCAACAATGTGTCAATCCTCATTTCAGTACAAATGTTCTCTTTACAGATGAGGCTTCATTCCAACGTGATCAAATTATAAATTTTCACAATCAACATGTATGGGCTGACGAGAATCCGCACGCAATTGTGGAATCACGTCATCAACACAGATTTTCTGTGAACGTGTGGGCAGGAATTGTTGGTGATGTCTTGATTGGGCCCCATGTTCTTCCACCTACGCTCAATGGAGCATGTTATCATGATTTCATACGGGATACTCTACCTGTGCTGCTAGAAGATGTGCCTTTACAAGTACGACACAACATGTGGTTCATGCACGATGGAGCTCCTGCACATTTCAGTCGACGTGTTCGTACGCTTCTCAACAACAGATTCAGTGGCCGATGGATTGGTAGAGGCGGACCAATTCCATGGCCCCCACGCTCTCCTGACCTCAACCCTCTTGACTTCCATTTATAGAGGCATTTGAAAGCCCTTGTCTACGCAACCCCGGTACCAAATGTAGAGACTCTTCGTGCTCGTATTGTGGACGGCTGTGATACAATACGCCATTCTCCAGGGCTGCATCAGCGCATCAGGGATTCCATGCGACGGAGGACATTTTGAACATTTCCTGTAACAAAGTGTTTGAAGTCACGCTGGTACATTCTGTTGCTGTGTGTTTCCATTCCATGTTTAATGTGATTTGAAGAGAAGTAATAAAATGAGCTCTAACATGGAAAGTAAGCGTTTCCGGACACATGTTCACATAACATATTTTCTTTGTTTGTGTGTGAGGAATGTTTCCTGAAAGTTTGGCTGTACCTTTTTGTAACACCTTATATATATATATATATATATATACATACATCCCCACCCAGTTATTATTCACCCCTTTCAATAATAACATATCGTCATCAGTATCGATTATCGATCCAATATTTGAGCTTACTCTCCCCCCCCCCCTCCACCAAAACTACCATCCACGGATGAGACGCCATTCACCAGTCAGCCATCTATGTGTACACATGTGATGCCGCCTGGTGCTTCACCTTCTGCACGTTTAAGGCTGCTGTAGGCCGAAATATTGCGCTTCTCTTGTGTTTGTTTTTTGTTCGTCGTCCCAGCCGCCTTCATCTGTGGTAAGTGTTGGGTCATATTTCCCTATCCTTCCATATATATATATTTTAAATGTACTACTGGATAAAGGAAACAAAGAAACTGCCGCGAGGCACTGAAAATAAGATAGGATAGGGAAAATAAACAGTTACCCGTCACTTACCACAGATGAAGGCAGGAGGGTGAGACACGTAAAAACACAAAAACAAAAGAATTGCACAATATTTCGACTTTTTAGTCTTCCTCATGTAGGAGGCGAGACATATGGCAGGGGGAAAGATGTGGTCACATCCGAGCCTGCCACATGAATGAAGCACAGGCGGAAAACGCGTGGTAGTGGAAGAATTGCCGGGTGGTGGGGTATGGTGGGGGTATGGAATAGGCTTGACCAGCGATAAAAGTGAAACAAATGAATATAATGTCTGAGTAGTTTAATTCAAAAAGTTATAATTGAAAATAAAGGGAGATAGAATAATTTAAAATATATATATATATATATATATACAAAAAAAAATAAATAAATATATATATGAAAAAAAAATATATATATATATATATATAAATAACCGACTGTAAAATGAAATGAGAGATAGCAAGTGACAGGTTTAACGTAGGTTTAGGCCAGGGGTGTGTCTGGTGTCAAGGATATGTTGATAGGCTAGTTCCCATCTGCGGAGTTCTGAAGGGGTGGTGGTATTTGGAAAAACTCTAATAGCTCTGACTGTGAAACAGGTGTTGAGGTTGTTTGAATTATGGAACTTCCATAATTCAAACAACCTCAACACCTGTTTCACAGTCAGAGCTATTAGAGTTTTTCCAAATACCACCACCCCTTCAGAACTCCGCAGATGGGAACTAGCCTATCAACATATCCTTGACACCAGACACACCCCTGGCCTAAACCTACGTGAAACCTGTCACTTGCTATCTCTCATTTCATTTTACAGTCGGTTATTTATATATATATATATATATATATATATATATTTATTTATTTTATTTTTTGTATATATATATATATATTTTTTAAATTATTCTATCTCCTTTATTTTCAATTATAACTTTTTGAATTAAGCTACTCAGACATTATAGTCATTTGTTTCACTTTTATTGCTGGTCAAGCCTATTCCATACCCCCACCACCCCCCCCCCCCACCCGGCAATTCTTCCACTACCACGCGTTTTCCGCCTGTGCTTCATTCATGTGGCAGGCTCGGATGTGCCACATCTTTCCCCCTGCCATATGTCTCGCCTCCTACATGAGGAAGACTAAAAAGTCGAAATATGGTGCAATTCTTTTGTTTTTGTGTTTTTACGTGTCTCACCCTCCTGCCTTCATCTGTGGTAAGTGACGAGTAACTGTTTATTTTCCCTATCCTATCTTATTTTAAATGTACTACTATTATTTTTCATTTTTTAAAGGCCCCCTTTATACAGCCCCCATAGGTTTTATGAATGCTATTTGTTATGTGTTCTTGCCCTCAAATCTCCCACCAGCAAAGTAATCATATTTGAATACTTTATACACTCTTACAAATTTTTTACATATAAATATCTTGCACATAAGCTAACAGATTCAATGATGAGCTACAAACCTGTTGTTGGTTAGTGTAGCGTTGTTGATGTTGGTATGAATGGTTTCCAGGCAATCTGTATGTGTTGGGATTCCCAGTGACTAGCTGTTGCACAGGTTGACTGGACATACTGACACGTATCACTGGAGATGCACCCTGCTGGTATACTTGGTGCGACAGCAAGCCTCGCAAGTTGCCATTCACACCGTCAGGTCCCAACTGTTGAGGATGTGTTGATGATGTCACCTGTATGTGACAAAACTTTCTGCTTTACTTGAGTAAAAAAAAAGTTACTTAATACACTTTATGCCATTTTGGGAATGCCAGCCTCATAAACTGACATACATTACATAATCAGAATACATATTCCTGAATAAGATTCAGCAAATTTTTGTTATACAGTCAAAGCTCTTTATTCAACATTTCGATATTTGTGTTTTCAGTATGCATAAATAAAATAACTACAACAACTTTTTGTATTTGAGGCTGAAAATTTCGTTATTTATGGTTCCGAAACTAACATTATTGTGATTTTAACAATTGCATACCTATTTGTTTAACAGCAATTAAAACCCAATGCATGCCCTTTGACTTATTGCCACCAAGTTACACACACTTCTCTAGCTTTCTGTAAATCCCTTACCATCACTTACGATCCTCCTATTATTACAGATTTTTGGTCATTCTTCACAATACATTATTTTTGAATGAATGACACATGATCTTTCAACTCCTTGTTTGTTTGTGATTTATTATGTTGATTGAAATCAAAAAGAAGTTAGTTCCCAATGGGGAAAAGGTTTATGTCACTTCGGGCATGACTATTTAATACCAATTAATCATTTGTATGTTCACTCAAGAATCAGAAGACAGAATAAGGAATTCTATAGCATCAACCTCACTATCAGCATAATCCAGCAACTGAAAGCTGCATTAATCATCTGGATCGAACATTAAGGTGTGGTGATATAATTTGTGAGAAAGCTAAATGTCCTCACAAACATTTTAGAGAACCTTACGATGAATATTTGGCTAGAGGATTAGGTTGGTTTTATAAGTAAAAAGGGTGACAATTGCTCCATAACATCAAAATTGTTGTGTAAACTAGGAACTTTTTCCGTTTAATCCTGTAAAAATTCGCATTCCATATTCACGGTTTCCATATTTGTAGCTTATTTACAATACATATCCCCTGGGGTGAATAAGGAGCTAGGATTGTATTAAAACACAATGAAACAAATTTTCAAATTACCTTAAATTTTGCCATTTGTGGTTGGTTCTAAAGCTTAATCTAGAATCAAGAATGCAAAGCTTTTGATTATGATTCCAATATCCAAAGCAACCTTGACCAGAAGTAAATAATCAAATCTTGATTCCAAAAAATAAGCATAAAAAACTTTCATGACATAAAACTTGTTTTTAGTCAAACACTAAAATACTAGAATCATACCAAAATTAAAATGCAAGTTTTAACAAATATGGCGTTATTAATGTAGATAAATTGAATGCACTATCTTGATCTACAGTTTTTCCTTCATTTTTTTTTTTTTTACATTATCTTCCTTTCTTAGTACAAATTTTCCCATCATTATGTGACCTTGAAAATTCTTTTACATTAAACTATACTACAGCTTCTGAAGAGACAGACACAGTTTTCCACATGCCCTCCATAGTCTGATTGTTGACCTAGCATCTGTTACTTCATAAAACCAAAAGACGATTATCTCCATGCGTTATTTCGGAACTATAGAAAAGATGCAGAACTGTCGACGATAATAAATTTTACAGTTTTCTCCACAGTGAAACAAGCAGAATAAGGATGTCTCTTCATGCTGCAGGATGATCATTCTGAAGGATATTTACTATGCAATTCATGACAGAACTTATGAAGCGTCTGAAAATAACGAACCAAATTAATGTGTTTGTCCCGATTCAAGGAATTTAAAAATAATGTACTCCCTTGCACTCTTGAACACACCAAGCATTACTTACTCAGTAGAATGCACCGTCTTTGCTTTCTTTATTGACAGCAAAAGTGTATCATAACATTTCATACTCTCATTTTTTTTTTTTATTTCCAGTTTTTTCAAGGCGGAACTTGTAACTACCTTTCATCTGCCATAAAAATAAGAAAATAAATAAAAACATAACAAGAGTCAAACCTAGCACAATTAGGATTACCAAATGACACTAATAGATTCTTTGTATATGGTATGTCAGAAAGTTATTACCTGGTACAAAAATCAGTGATAGACAAATTTTCTGGTCGCTAGACCTAGAGCTTAACCTGAAATCCAAACCACAGAGCATTCTAACATACTTACTCATATGAACAAAGTAAATACCATAAAAATTCCTGCAAGCTCCAGGGTTTAAACTGGGAATCTGAATTTTAAGGGCAAGTGCCATATCTACTGAGATACCAGAGTGCTCAATATTTCTATTTATAATTCTTAAGACAATATTTCTTAAAGATAAATAAAACTAACCTTTTCCATGTATAAAATAATACCCAACCCTCTTCAGAAGCAATCTCAAGCCAGTTACAATTATGTGTGGGAAAATGCACAGAGATAACAAAGAAATGAATGTTCAAGGATACTTACCTGCTGGTGGTGATTGGAATGCATAAGCACTGGAACTTGGTGAGGATGTCGCAGTACATTTCGACCAGCTGGTACTGCCCCAGGAATGCTTTGGTGAGGAGACATGCGGCTGTGTGGTGATATGCGATGATGGGGCTGTGGGCTTGGTCCCTGGTGTTGCTGAACCTGCTGACGTTGCACTTGGTGTTGAGGATACGGAGGGGGGTTTGGCATCAGGGGCATGAGTTGCACATTAGGTTGCTGTGTATGTGGATGCTGCACTTGTGTATGATGCACTTGTAATGGGGTATGCTGCTGTTGGGGGGATTGTTGGAGGTGAGGCACTGGCTGGAACTGCTGCTGTGGTGCCAAATGTTGCTGCTGTTGCTGCTGCTGTTGTATTGATGAATGCTGTTGATGCTGCTGGGGTGATTGGTGTTGCTGGCTTGGTTGATGTTGTTGCTGGCTTGGTTGATGTTGTTGCTGATGCTGCTGCTGTGGTGGTTGCTGTTGCTGTTGTGGCTGTTGTTGTTGCTGCTGCTGCTGTTGTGGCTGTTGTTGTTGTTGTTGTTGTTGCTGTTGTTGTTGCTGCTGTTGTTGTTGTTGTTGCTGCTGAGGCTGAGGCTGTTGCTGTTGGTTTTGCTGATTTGGTTGGACCTGGGAAACTGTTTGCTGAGCCACATTGTTTCCCGATGAAAATACACGACCATCAACAACTATACCGCCAACACAAGTAACAGCTGAAATAAAAATAAGCAGTAAATAATACTATTCAAATAAGAAGGCACAAGTTCATTTACCTCAATGGTGCAAAAGCTATCATATTTCATATTGATACTTTTTGTAAATGCTGGAAAATCCTGTTTATAATTTACAGGTACCAAAATTCAAAGACTATTCACGTTCCTTCTACTGAAAAAAATAACTTTTTACTGTAAAAATTTGTTTAAAAATCTCAATTCTCTATAACCAGAGTGCTAAAAACAATGTGTATTCATCCCAGTGACATTCAAGATACACTTCGGAACTTTACAGATATGGAAGTTACTGAGAACCACACTTGAAGATGACACACCTATGACAGTAAAGTTTATATTAGGCAATATGAATCTAAAACACAAAATTGTATTGGCAAACTACAATCACAAAAGACCCATCAGAAATGATAGGTTCAGCACAAATAGTTGGAACAGATCCACAATTATGAAAATAGGTGATTAACACCTTCCATCAAGTGAAGGATGATGCTATTATATCTGAAACCATGCAGAGCATATACACTTCATGTAAACAAAGGGATAAGAGATGCCATAATAAGATGAGCTCTAAGCCAAATAAATGATGTATCAGATGGACATCTCTGATGGTGGAAGACAGACCTCAGTAAAATGGTAATCTCTTTTAATAGGTAACAAGGGGCCGCTAATAGACAATAACTACAGCACAGTTTTCAAAAGTAAGTATTGGCAGTATAGACTGTAGACTGTGATAAGTACATCTCAGATGACCCAAATTAAGTTATTACAGAGATTTATGAGAAACGTGAGTGCATTTTCATCTATTGATTGTAGGTTACTTCAAAAGTATCATATACTGCAGCACAAATTGAATATAGATCTCCACTTCATACAGAAGACCAAAATATTGGCTGACGAGTGTAAAGTCTGCAGATTCTGGCATTAATGAGGGTCTGACAGAATTGCTGGTGGAGAAGGGTAAAGACTGAACAGAAAAAAAAAATAATATCACCATCACATTCAAACTTCTGAAACTGACAATTTAATGTTGCTATAAACTATCAATTGTCGGACACAAACAAGAAGAAAAATTTGAAATTCTTCCACAGTCCCTACCGAGTTGAAAAGTATTGACCCAAACATTTTCCTACGGAAAGACTGGCACAATGGAAGAGGTGTTTATAATTTATGGAATCCTTGCAAATATTGTTCAGAAGTTAAGACATTCAAGAAAGTTTTTCTCCTCATCTTTTTCACTGTGAGGTTATTTTTTGCCATTTTTAATATTATAAATAAAAGTAAGGTAACAATGAAAGGAAAGAAATGCCGCGAGGCAACATTTACATGGAAAAGAAAGGGAAAATACATCCAACACTCACCAAAGTTGAAGGGAGGAGGGCAGCAGCAACACAGCACAATACACAACAAAGAAAAAACAATATTTCGGGTGAAAATCCCTTTTTCAAGTTAACAGAGAGGTGGCTGGTCTTGTGCAAGACTTGCGTTGGAAGCACCCGAAATACTGTTTTTTCTTTGTTTGTGTATTGTGCTGTGTTGCTGCTGCCCTCCTCCCTTCAACTTTGGTGAGTGTTGGGTGTATTTTCCCTTTCTTTTTCATGTATATATAAAGTAAGTTACTTGAATCAAGTAATCTGTTGAAATAAGCACTTCAATACAGTAACCAATAAAAGAGTGACAATTTTGCTACTCTTCCTGGTTTTAGTTGCTTTCAATAGGCAACATGGTAAAAATTAAATCACTTAGATAAATTTAATTCAATCTGCATGAGATTTTGAGTTCTTCCATGAGTGGTGACAGTCTCACACATCAAACTCTCCTAACATACAGAAAAGTCAGTAGTGATGTAGCTTACAGTCACACTAAGCACATTTTAAAAATGGTAATGACAATGATAAGGTGACTTTTTGAAGAAATGATATGACTCCAATCTGGCTTCTTTATTTTTATACAAACTTTCTAATAAATGAAGACTTGTGAACAATCATAAATTGTTAAAATTTTGTCATTTCACAAAAACCTCCAGACTTTGACTGGAAGTAAATTTTAAACAAGAGACCAAATGTAACTGTTATTAATGCAATTAACTGGCAATAAATGATTAAGGCACTAAAGATTCAAGCTACCTAAAAATGTTCCGTAACATAATAAAAGATGACTATTATAAGGAAACTAATAAATCCACATAAAGGGACAACATAATTCATAGTGGTACAAAAGTGAATCGTAAAATCAAAACGATGACAATTAGAAAAAAATGAAACTAAGATTTGAAGAGCGATAACTGGAAAAACACTGAGGTATATAATATAGAATAAAAATAAATGATATTTACATGAAAAAAAAAACAACATGCAAATGAAAGAAAAAATACTGTAATTAACATACAAATGGAATGTATGGTTAAAAAAAAAAGCCAGAGAAAAAAGATAAATGGAGGAAGACTTAAAATGAGGAATCAGTTTTTGGAAGAAACATCTGGAGATAAATTCATGCAGACTAAATGACTGGGTAAAAGTTTCATGATAAAATATTTTGTTGTTTTCGCAGCCATCATACTATACTAAGATAATATAATTTGCTTGCGAGATTATTGCTTCTTCTTCTTCCCAACATTTCGACCAGGGCTTAGGTCTTCATCAGGGACCGTCTACCGATTCTGCTACAGACTGTGATCTGCTGGAGACTGGTGCGCTGGTTGTTTACGTATTTGTACTGTCGATTGTTTGACAATATCAATTAGCCAGAAATATGCTTTTTACGATTTAATATCTGTGGGTCCAGAGTTAATTATTTATCTAACACATATTTCTAAGCATGGCTAAGACCATAACCACCATCCTTGTTGCGGTTGTTAGGCTGTTTGAATACTTCAATAGCCTCTCGTACTTTTCTTTGTAGAAAACCTTTGGTTTTAGCTAGCACTCTTGTATTTTCCCACAGTATTCCATGTTCTTCTTCCATCTGGTGTTCGGCAATAGCTGATTTTGTGGGATGCTTCAGACGGGTGTGACTTATGTTCACGTATCCTCACGGCTACGGCTCGTTCGGTTTCACCTATATATACCTTTCTGCATAAATTCCCTTACAAAGCAATGGAATTTATGAAGTACCTTGTAATTGCGGAAACGTATATATAGGCGAAACCGAACGAACCGTGAGGATACGTGAACTTAAGAGTCACACCCGTCTGAGGCATGCCACGAAATCAGTTATTGCCGAACACCAGATGGAAGAAGAACGTGCTAGCTAAAACCAAAGGTTTTCTACAAAGAAAAGTATGAGAAGCTATTGAAATATTCAAAAAGCCTAACAACCTCTACAAGGATAGTGGTTATGGTCTTAGCCAGGCTTGGAAATGTGTGTTAGATAAATAATTAACTCTGGACCCACAGATATTAAACCGTAAAAAGCATATCTCTGGGTAATCAATATTGTCAAACAATCGACAGTACGAATATGTAAACAACCAGCATGCCAGTTTCCAGCAGATCACAGTCTGTAGCAGAATCGGTAAACACTGGGAAGAAGTAGGAGTTTTCAATGCAGCATTAATACCATAAGCAAATTATATTATGTTAGTAGAATTTCAAGATGATGTTCATTGCACTTCTGTCATGATTGAACAGCAAAATATGAATCAGCAGCAATTAAAAAACATACTATAACATGCATACTAAAATCTTTATTCGAGTAGCCTTCTTTTTCTTATTTTCTTTGAAAGTTACAGCCTGTAGACATGTTGTTACATATTCTCATAAAGTTTTTGCAAATGAAGTCTTCATGGGTGTACCACCGGATTGTGTTTTGAAAACACGATATTTCGATGACTAGCTCCGTCCTCTTTATCAGGTGTGGAGACATCTGCACTGGTCAGCTGACCGTCGGATACTATCTGATGGTCAGACACCTGATGAAGATGACAGAATTAATCCTCAAAATATTGTGTTTCCACAACACAATCCGGTGGAATGCCCGTCAAAACTTCATTGCAAGCATAGGCCAGGAAAGTCTCCGTTCTTACATTAAGTTTTTGTTTTGCTAAGTTTGCCATTCCACTGACAGTTTGTGATTGGCCAGTTAGATAGTAACATGGGGCCCTAATGTCAGGTACACAGAGGTTATAATATTGTTGTAGCAGGGCTTCTTTTTCATCATTGGTGGATGCTGACAAGAACATGTACGTCTACACAGGGCCCTTTAGCTGCAGTTGATTCAGTTTTAAAATATTATTGAACTTCTGATATAATTATTAAGTGGTCAAAAAATATAAAGAAAAGTTGGTAATCAATTTACAGGTTATCTTTGTAGAGCTTCTCCTGTGATCAATTAGGATGCTAAGTCAGTAGAAAGTTTTGGTTTAGGAGAAAGAAATGAATGAGGAAGCAGGTTCTTAGAATTTTGTGAAAGTTACAAACTAGTCATGGCAAATACACTATTTAAGAATCGTGCAGGAAGTATATACACGTGGAAATGTCCAGGGGATACATACAGAAATCAGCTAGATCATATCATGGTCAAACAGAGATTCAGGAATCAAGTTCTAGATGAAGGCTGCCCAACCACAGGCCCGCCGACACATATCAAATTGCCCTCCAACAGCGGTGGTCTAGAATATGCTAGCTCAAAATCTCTGCAAAGGTCTCAGTATTGTTTTTTTACTCTTTGATTATAATTCAACTGTGTTACTTGTATCTTTATTTTATTTTAATATCAATTGTAACTGTAGGCAAGTATTAGGAGGCCCAGCAGGCTAATATAGAATCGAAATTGTGGACTGCAGGCTAACTTAGAATCGAAATTGTGGCCCATCTTCAAAATCGCCAGAATAATTACTCTTCCATATGGAATTGTAATAAACTTGGCACAGTTTTACAAAATCAGTTTCATATTTTTTTAAAAATTTTATAGATTTTTCTTAGTAATTTTGAAATTTTACCAAAAAATATTTTCCTTAACCATGTTTTTGGTCTTTAGCTGACCTACAAAATGGGAATGGTAAAAAAGTTCTGATGTCTGAACCTAGAGTCGTGAAGAAATTCATTAAGGGAATATTTTCATTTTATTTATAAAAAAAAAGATTTAATGTTATCTCTTTCTGCAATAACTTTGTCCTATTAGCAAGATACACCTTCACAATAAGAACAAGAAAAATAACTTGTCATTAGGGTGTAAGTCATTGGTATATTTGGAGGATATTAAACATTAAGAATTATATCTTTGGTACTCAAGCCTTTGTGTCAATTGATAATGCATGAATATGAAACTAGTTTTGCCCTCATTATACCCCATTAACTAGATATATCTGTATAAAGTAACAGGAACTGGTTAATTTATTGTAATTACGTGTGCTTGCCTTCTTTTTTTTTTTGCACTTATGTCTTTACAACTTGTCAAGGTCGAGATCATTAGAGGCAGGATACGACTGGGTAAAGGAACGGGAAGGAATTTGGCCATGGTCTTTTGAATGAAGCATCCGGGCATTCACCTGGAGTGATTTGGGGAAACCATGGAAAACCAAAATCTTGATGCTCAGACGTCATCCCAAATGTGAGGCCAGAGTGTTACTGCTCGCTCACCACACACTGTGTAATTATGCAAGATCGGTTTGATAGGTATGGTTCTTTTGTCATGTGAAACTATTCTAAATGAATGTCAAACTTGGTATGCATGTTAAATTTAGATCAAAACCTAATATTTTTATTAAAAATTAATAATGGTGTGTCAACATTTATGAATTTTATTGATGCACTGACATTAGGGGGTGTCCATAAACCACAAAGCTCCATTTTGGTCTCCTGTGAACCCCTCCTCCCCCAAGTAGCCCGATGTGGCTTTTGCCTCGGCCCCTTTCGCAAGTAGCACGTAGCTTTTTTCCCCTTTTGATTCCAGAAGACATTTTGTAAAGTTTTCTCTTGTCAGACTATTGTAAATTACATACAGAGATAATTAAATGAAGGAAATAAATATTCACATGCTGTTGTTTTTTCTGTGCCTCATTTTAACTGTGAAAAATAATATGAAAGGAAAGCTACGTGGCCTGGCTGGATTACAAAGACATTATTGTTTTAGACAGAACTTCAAACAAATGGTTTAGTAATTTCAACAATTTGAAAATGTTTGTATATTTTTTAATGAACATTCTGTTTAAGTTTAAATATGTGTAACTTCTTTACTATGTTTTTTTAGATTATCTAAAGACAAAATTTAAGGATTTCTTTTAAATTACAAAAATGCTAGAAAGAATGGATATAAGTTTAAAAAGAAACAAAAAAGCAATAAACATGCTATTCTGCAAATTATTACAACCATTTACAGAAGAATAATTATTATGCTATAAACTGACACTTGCAACAATGAGATCAGAACACAAATTAATGAGTCATATGAATTGCTCATTACAAAAAAAATTATCTCCTTAAATTTTTAACTTTCAGCTAATTAAGTCTAAAGGGTCATTCACTATTTGTTAGCTCAAGGTATACTTGCAGAAGTACTGTAATAATGTAATTATTACCAACCTAATTGATATTAAATTTAATTACTTAATGTAATTTTATTTATATACTGTGGGGACAGTTTTGTGGCCACAACAGGGTGTGGTTATCATGAGAACTAATATGTGCAAGAATTATTGCAATAAGATATAATTTGATGGTTGTAATTTTTGAGTGACATAGGAATATGAACAAGTGCAGTGAAAAGTCCCAACTCGTGTAGAAATTGTGGATGCGATTCTGCAAAACTTACAGTCAGTGGCAGCAGCGTTAGTAAAGAATGACTGGCTGAGCTGAAAGTTTATGGCGGACAATAAAACCTTTGAAACAATGTCTGAGACCTTTTAGCGACGGAGAATAATTTCAGAAAAACCATTTCCAAATGTTGACACTCAGATGTCGAGTGTTTGCCAAAATGATGCATAGGACTATCCAATCAGAGAACATTCAGGCCCAGCTGGGTGCAGGCAAATCAACAGCCTGAAATTATTTCATTTCAACGAACTGAAGCTATGCCAAGAAGTTGAAAAAGGCCGAAGTTCTGATCCACCAATAAAATGCAAAATTATTTTCTATGTGTAATTATGGGAGGTGTCAAGAGAATAAACACCACAACTTTGAGAGAGTGATTAGCTTCTGCTGAGAATTCGGATGCTGAACCTCACCAAGAGTGGATGTTTACCTTCATCCAGCAAACAGCTGGACGACTTAGGAGAAAAAGGCATGATGTCAGGTCTGCTTATTACAAATATTCTGTTGACTCTTGGAGGTGGCAACAGAATGAGACGTAAGTAGAACTGCGGGAGATGGGAGGGCACCGTTCCAGCTGGACTCTCAAAAACTTGTCTCATCACATTGCATTGCAGTAATCACTATTCTTACACAACTGCAACCAAAGAGACAAGCTCCTGGTTTCAAAATTCAAAACAATAAATTCTAAAATCTTTACTTAATCAATGAATGGCCAATTAAATGATTTATGCATTTGCTCCTTCCTTGATCCCCATTAATTTTCATGTTGATCATTCAAACCTAAAAACTGTGCCCACAGTTTATTTTATTAAATAATTTTCTCAATAAATGATAAATCCCACGAGGTGCCCTCTGAGACACTTCAAGATATATGGAACCTGAAACCATATATGGAAGTTACAGTTTGGTTACCAAACAGTTTACCTTGGGCCATATCTATTGACTCTAGGCTAAGGGGAGAGATGGTGATGGCTGAAAGTGCCACCATCCGTAGAGATGTGCAACTTTTGCTGTGTTTCTTGTAAGTCTGTTGGTAAATCAGTCTTTGAAGTGAAAATTTAAAATTTAAATTAAATGTTCAAGTGAAATAATATCAACAAGACGCCATATTACTATTTGTAGTAATAGAAAGGTTTCTTAAAATGAGGAAAAACATATGATGGCTTTGTAATTAAGTCAAATTCATTTTGCAGATTCTTATATCTTTAAACGAGCAATTCTTGTATATATATATATATATATTTCGGATTTCGGAAACGGCTGTGATGATTTGGATGAAATTTGGTATTTAGATAATGTTTTGACTTTTAAGATTACCTGAATAGTTGTCTTCCCTTCTAAAAAGCGAGTTTACAAAATATGAACAATTTTGTCACTACGTATATCGAAATCGGCACTAGCGCCATCTCGTAGACAATTCAGGTACCAGAAAGCCTACAAATAGATTTTCTTTGATTCCAAAGAATAAGTAAACGAACAGTTCTTGTATACTGGCTGACCCGTGGAAATATTAGCACTGCAAGTTCAATTGTAAAACATTTAAAAAGAAAGATAATTAAAAATTTATCAATGGTTTTATCAGAGGTGATAACTTTACAGAAACTTCTTTGAAATTAATATTACCGGTACCAGTTATAAAGTAATCATCGTTTCCTTTTTGACTATAAATAGTGGTTGTTAGTTAGCCATTAAATACTACCACCTTAATTATAAAACATCTTTCGATTTCTGTTCAATATACAAGATTTCGAGTAGAGTTTGATAATAAAGTGCATAATTAAATATTAATACATCTACAAATTCCTGAAAAGCCGCGTGCGAGTGCACATACGAAAAAACGGGTTCTGATAAATAGAATCTTGCCTTTTGAATCGTCTGACCTTGTGCTTTATTGTTTATAACGAAGGTTACTTCTTATGGGAATTGTTTTATTATCATTTTGAAATGCTGATCAGAAGATGTGAGATTACTGCGAGGTATGAGCATAGTTTTATCGGAGTGAATAAATATAGCACAGATGATGTTCTATTGACGTCACAACCTGATGATGAATTCTCATAGTACTCGATGAAACATATCGAAAATAAATAATAAATTTTCTTGGTTTTCGAGATATAGGATGTCAAAAATCAGTTATAGATATAGTTCCTTGTGCTTTTGGCGACGTTTCTTTTGGTCCAGGGCGTATTTCAACCTAACAAAAACCACTAGGTACAAAATAAAACATTGAAAGTACATTTCCACCATATAGACATAGTGCTTTTGGTGGATTTTTTTCTGGTCCAGGACGGATCTAATCCTAACCTCTTCACTTTTGAGATATAATATCCCCAGAACTAAGTGAGATATCAGAAAAATAAATTCCTTATTTTCGATTTGTCTCGACGAGTTTCATACGAATTCATCAAACTTGGCTATGGCGAAATTTGTCTTCTGGTTCAGGTCGCATTTCAACCAACCACGTCAATTTTGAGATACAATATCTCGAGAACTAAGCGAAATATTTAAAAAAATATATTTTTTATCTTCAATTTTTCTCGTCGAGTTACATAAGAATCCATCATCAAGGGTTATCGTAGAATCCTTTGAATTACCACAAATCTCGCACCATTAATTAATACCAAACTGGCATTAAAATTTCTGTTTAACATATTAATAGAATTTTTTTTTTTTTAAAGCAATTTGTGAGGCCGTCTCGCAAATGGATCTAGAGCTTTGGATGAAATTTCACATGTAGATAACGTTTTTATTTTCAAGTTTTTAACACGATTAAAAAAAAAAAAAAAAAGGAGCAACTTTTGTACTTGGTTTCTCGAAAACGGCTCTAACCTCATTACGTAGAAGGTTCAGGTACCAGTAAGCCTACTGATGTTAGTTAAACTTCTCTTTGGTTAACTGTGCACCTCAAAACGCCTAGGAAGCCTTCAAGCCTTATACTTTAATCAAACTTTACTCGAAATCTTGGATACTGAACAGAAATCGAAAGATACCGAGTGTAGATCGGTCACCCAGGTACTTAAAGATAAAACAGAAAACCTGTAAATTAATTAAATTTACATAATATGACAGTTGTAAAAAGACTAAAATTTTAAATCAAATTTATTCTATTATTTTATATGAGAAATCATGCTCAGTATCCTAAAAATATGAATAGCATATGCTGCTAATAGTAAATATTAAATTAAGTAAAATTCCTTTCACTTGCAATACACACAGAGTGATACTTCAATAAAAGTAAATATATATACAAAATGATTAACAGGATAGAAGGAAAATATTTCGAAAAAATATTCTGAGGTTTGTGGTCCTTTTAATAGCTGTTCTTTTGTAAAGTGGAAGTCATGAATCTTTCATTATTCCGTTTTCAGAATCATGTTTCTGAAGCAGGGAGTGAAAACTACTGCAATACTCATCTAAAGGATTACAGAAAAACTAATAACCATAAACTACAAATTTGAAATTGTACTGATCAAAAGTCTGCGAGTCCAGTAACTACAGATCGCAGTAAGGAAATTGAACATACAACTAAAATAAATATATTTTCACCCAATGACTAAATTCATTAAAAAGAGCCATAATAGTCAAAATACAGTGACAGATCTAGGAGCTGCAGTTCTTTAAAATGATGTAAGTAATGGTTATTCTTCAACTTCAATTATTTATCTGTATTCTAACTTACAGCACAAAAATGGATTGAAATTGTTCAGCATAGGACACGAAATACATATTATTTATTACAGCCATAGCTCTTGTAAAACAATATTAAAAATATTTACATGTACAAAGTAATAAAACAACATGAACAAATAATTAGGTATTACTATTAGCAATTCCTTTACCTTTGAGAATATCAGGGAGTTTTTCAGTAGACAAATGAATTCTGACTGGAATTTCAGGATTTGGAATATCAGCTCTACGACTCTTAATTCTTTGTAAATGATTGGTGACAGTCCTATAAAAATAAATATTACACATATTATAATCTAATGCTGAATTTTAAATAGTCAAATGGTATGACAGGAAACAAATATACTAATACATCTCAAATACATAGAACAGAGAGGAATCACCACTTGTAAGAAGACAGCACCAATACACTAAAAACACGATAAAACAGTACAACTGTCGTATCTCTCCCATCCTTCGTTCTAATGCTGACAAAGGTTGAATCCTGTAAATTTGGTAAATAGCCTCCTGCCTTCACCAGTGATAAAGTAATGGTTCCTCCTTTTTCTTTCAAATACAAGCAAAGATATTCATCTGAACCTCTTACCTTTTACTGAATAACAAAGCCATATCACTGCCCTTATTCAAAGCATTCTTAACAAATTCAATGCAATGGTCTGTTAAATGAGACAATTGTTCCAATGCAACTTTTTTATCCATTAACGTGTGTTGTTTATTATCACATATCTCATTAAGTTGGAGAATTAGTTGCTTCCCTCTCTGGTTTATTGCTTTTGTCAATCTGAAAGGAAATGTACAAAATAAATTCTGTATTTTTCAAACTTGTATAACACAATTAATTTAAAACACTACACTTACTTGAAAACTAAACTTTTTATTTCTTCAACAGTTACTTTCTTCTTTTCCATGATGAGAGCTTGCCGATCATCTATAACCTTCATAGCACTTGTCAAAAGAACCCGTTTGTAACTGAAAAACAGGAGACTTAATGATGATGCTAATGGTACACAAAATCAGAAATGAGATAAGCTAAACAAATCTGAAGTGTTACCTAACTTCTGATAACAGACTATTCACTGCTTCTCTCGTCTCAGCTGCAATTTCATGAATGAATTTGTACTTGTGGTCACGATGATCAGTCAACTGGCAGTCACGACAAGTCAGCCTATCACACGACTCGCAGAACAATGACAACCTCTCCTATAAAAATAAAAATTTCAAAATTTTTATACAAGTAACAGAAATAAAAAAGATCATTATGCCGGTAGATACTTTGATGTTATTTAGTATATCCTAAATTTCAAACACAAATGGCAGATTTGTGATGGATATTTTTCAGTCAACATATATACCAAGGGATCGGATTTATTATAGTTAACACAGGTGGCTCAAGGTATCTCTGCTCTATTCCCACTCCAATGCCCTTAACCATACATGTGAAGGAGAGTTCCCACTAACAAATTTGCCACTTGTCTGCCTGGAGTGATAGGCAATGGGAAAGGGTGGTGAGGTGAAGAGTGGGACAAGGGGAATATTACCTTGAACGAGCAGTTAATGCTGAACGGAGTATAGTATAGCATGCAGCATGAGACCAACCTAGACGTTCCCTATACTATTTTTAGGAAACACCTGAAGACTTATATTCCCCAAACTCATATTCAAATATCCTGCTCTACCTATCAATTAAAATAACCCACTTTTAACACTGTTTTCTTCTCTTGAATGAATTGAACACGTAGTCTGTATTAACTGTAACAGTTGTTTGCGAAACACTGCAGGGTAGTAATGGAGGTCAAAGATTTGTGTACTTGTAACTTGAATTGAATATACCGGCCAGTATTGCTCAGTGGACTCAGGCACCGCACACTAGAGGGCATATACAATGGATCACGCATGAGCCCAGGTTGCTGTGTACCAACCGTCCTGACAGTACTTTTTAGGTGGATTTCTGCCACTGTGAAGGTGAATGAATTGTCAAGGCGAATGCTGGGATGGTTCGCAATATCTGACTCAAAAACTATGCAATTCACAAACGTGAAACACATCTGTCAAGCTAAACATAAATACATGTTTCACGGAACAGATGGCAAAACTTCATTTCCCCCATTGGTACATCCTGGCAGTAGATATAAAATGCTTAGCATCAGCAAGGGCTTGCAGTTGTAAAACCATAGCTCCAAATTTGACCATGCCAACAGTGAGTAAAACTCATTAATGACAACCAACCCCAAAACATTTGAAAAATGTGGTGAAGAAGTCTAATTGAATATATTTCAGCACAAGTCTTTTATACACCACTCTTGAATCAATTAAGCTGAATTTTTATTAAGTCAAGAAGCTGTTGCCCTTCTTAGGCTATTCAGAACCAACAGGACACATTTAACATTAGTAAACAGATCACTGGGGTTCGATTTCTGATGGAGTAACAGCTGAAAGTCTGGAACAGCTCTCCAGGTACATTCAGCCTGCTATCTGGTAAGTGCCATGGAGGAAACAATGTGGGAATATCAAGGAATGGCCAGAACATGGCACTGAAAAGTCACCCTTCTAATGCCATAGATTGTGATGAGAATTCAGAGCTCTCAGTGAATCCTGTAGGAAGTGCAAACGTCAGATAGCTTTAAGTTTAGCAGTACATAGGATGTTTCTTTGGAGCAATACAATCACCTACTGTGAAAACACAGTAGGATGCATTGGGCAAGTGCATATTTCAGCTTTAACTGGATTTATATTAAACTTGTAGTGTTGCCATCTATGGAAAGTTGTTGTCAGAAACCCATTCTTTCATATACCTTACACCAGATGGCATTTGACATTAAGCATAACCTTCACTAAAAATTAAAAAGACTAAGCATGATTTCACTTGGGTGTAGAGTTATGAGAAGACAGTTGCTTCCCTCATCAACCACCTTAGTTGAGGCGATCACAAGACTTTTGTGTTTAGTTGAAATCTATGATATTATTAGTGATCTGCACTTGCACAACAAAAATTACGTATTGGGGTAAGTGCAGGTGTAATCTTTGTGGCAAGTACAGAGTGGTATGCAATTCCCCTTTTTGAATATAAATTTATAAGTATTAATTATTACTTACTTAAGAATGTATATTATCCAAGAATTAAGGATTTATTTCTTATAATTTATTATTTTTTGTGTTGTTTACTATTAGTAAGTGTAATTAATATTATAGTAATTATTATGAATTACTTATAATTATTATAAAAATAATGCTAATACATTAGTCCAAACTAGCAGAATTTGCCAAATTTCCCATGATTATTAACAATAATAAGTTTGTTTATTTTAGTTTTCCCCCCCTTCATGTCTTCAACGAAATTGTGAGAAACTACTCAACATAAATCGAAGATGAGAAATTTAATTGTAATAATATGTTGAATTTATAACTTTGGTTCTTATTTTAACTATAGGTTTTTGTCAATAAAGAAGGCTTTTCAGTTGTTAATTATTTTAGGTTTATCTTTTTACTTTTCTTCACATTTTCTGATATGCCACAGCAAAAAGTGTACAACTCAAATTTTTTTCCATTTTGAGCCATGCAAAGACCAAAAGAGCCATCATTAAACAGTCTATTTTGCAATTACCACTACGCTGCTCTAGAGTAGAATTAGTATGAAAAAAAGAGCCACATATGCACTTATCTCATTTTGTGGGGGTGAGTGCGTTCGTTGGTTCTTTCTCTATTTATTCACTCTGAAAATTAAAATTTGTTAAAATAAGAATATTTGAGCACATGCTTTTAAGGAGAAGGTTCTGTAGGTTACTTTTTAAAGAGTCCTATATTTCATATGAGAGAAACTATTTTTTCCCCATGGTCAGTTACAGTTGACCTGAAAATTTGGTCCGCACTCATCCCATCTCATCTTATGCAGACCCATACAACGCTTAAGTTAAAATGTTTGTAAAAGTTAAGGGAAAGTAACTACAATCTTTCACCAATCTCACATTAATTTAGTTCTACTAATCAGCTGAGTGAGAGTTGATGTCTGAATAGTATTTTGTTCCTTCTGCTCCATGTTCCATAAATATATATACAAAACTGGACCAGTGAAAGTCATGTAAGCACGCTACAGTATCTAGCTGATTAAGCTTAACTTGATATTAATGTTAATATTCAACCAGGTACTTCAATTTTAACCTAAGATCTCTTTCCACACTATACTGCAATGATGACACGGTTCTGTTGTAGTATGAGTACTTTTAATGAACTTGGCTCTTTGACTATAGAAACTGCCACATTCAGTATACCAGGCATAAAACAGAAATTGTAAGGTCCAAATCGAAAAAGTCAAAAGCTTGGCACTAAGCTATGTGTACCACAAAAGGAAATTAAGTTCTTTGTGAATTTCATTCAATTTTGTAATAACTGAAATAACATCACATACCCTCACAACTCATGAAATTTCATTTCCTCCTCCCCTTCTTGGTACTTTATTTTGTCTGGCAGTATCGCTATCCCTCATATGTCATTTGTTGTGACGTGGGATACATATAATCCACATTTGTAAAACAGTTCCCAATGACAATCAAAACCGTCAATTTTGAAACTTTTTACGGTCTGTAGACACATCACACACAAACTAATGGATGGATTTTAGCAAAATAGCTTATTTCATGGGTTGACATTAGACTTGCGCATAATAGTTCGCGAAGGGGAGCGCTCAGTTTAGTTCGCAGCTCCCTCGCCAACTAATTCGCTCTTTTCGTTCGTTATTTCGCGTCTCGAATTCAGAGAAACAGATCGTTCGCTCGCCTTGCTACCGCTACTGCACGCGCTATTTTGTTTGTTAAGTCAGTTTTATTAGGACATAATCATTTTTTGTCATTTATAAATGGAATTTAATATAACATTCTTAACAAAAGTTATTGCTTAATAATAGCCCTTTCAAATTACATTAGAATGAACAGTTGGCGCCGATAAACCAAAGTGCTCATTGTCCTTTACACAAATGGGTAAATTGAATAATTGTGCTGTTTTTACTATTTACTTTACATGCATTCGTAGAATATTAATTTTTTAAATGGATTTGTTTATTAGTTCATGGAAGAAACATTACTTATAAAAGGCGCTAATGATCCTGCCGTCGACGCGCCCTTAAACCCCAACAACAACACAACATTACTTATAAAATATTATAAACGTGTTTATTTTGATGAATTAAAATACCCGTTTATAAGTAATCGGCTTTTTTATATAAATAAAGTTTTGGAAATCATGGACAAAATATAATTCTACTATTGGCTACAACTTAAGTACTATATGACAGAAATAGTATTATCTGTATTATTAAGAAAAATAACATTAATACTTCCAATGTGATATCAAATAATTAGACATATAAAAATAACAGTGACCCTTGAATGAGAAAGTGGTAGCAATAACGAAAGTGCGTAAATTTCCAGTGAATTGGAAGTCATTGAGCTATTATTTTATTAGTGAAGGGGAGAATAATCCAACACACATTCACAATTTTTTGGCGATGAATGAAACTGATGAAAACACAAAAGTTAAAATCTTCTTGAATTTTGCAAGTCATTGCTTTCATCACTTTCACAAAGCTGTTAACCAACAGACTGAGATAAGTATTATATTATGTCAGCTTTAAAATCAGCGCTAGAAAAATGTAAAAGATACTGTTTCTTTGGTTAAGAAAACAAGAAAAACCCTTTAGAAACCAAATTCTCCACAGAAAGTGATAGTATAAAAAAAATAATGCTCTAGTATTCGTTGGCAAATGTCTGGAGTATCTTAGTAAATAGTTAGATTTTAATGAAAGCAATTGGCTATACAAAATCCAAAAATTAAATTCAAATCACAGGGTTTCATTTGATGACTGTGAGACTATATTAGAGGTTATAAATTTGCGAGAAAAAATGAATATCAAAGTGAACAAACTTTACTCTGAAATAACAATATTATACGAAATCCAGGTAAAAGTAAGAGAAGTATTTCATGAATAAAAAATGAGCTTTTTCTCAAAATTAATTTGACAACTGAAAACGATAAAGCATATGACAATTTTACTGTAGACAAAAAAGAATTAAAGATGAAAGAAGTGAAAAAATATAGCTTAAAAAATGAAATAGTAAAAACATACCTTTTATCATTTTCTACTCTTTCGTAAAATATTATATTTTTGAAGTGTAGCATATTTTTATAGGTTATTCTTTTTAAAAAATTCCTACCATCAACCGAAAAAATATTGGAAACCCTAGAGGCAAATGATGCTAGTTCGCGAACGGTAGCGCTCAATTTAGTTCGCGAACGTTACCGCTCAGTTTAGTTCGCGAACGGTACCGCTCTCTATAGTTCGCGACCGGGAGCGCTCTGTTTAGTTCGCGAACGGTAACGCTCTCTATAATTCGCAACCGGGAGTGCTCTGTTAGTTCGCGAACGGTACCGCTCTCTTTAGTTCGCGACCAGGAGCGCTCTGTTTAGTTCGCCAACTAGGTCCTCCAAGACAGCTCGCTCGCTCGCTTTGCTAGCGCTACTGCACGCGCTCTCTTGTTTGTTATGGTAGTTGTGGTTATCGATGGTTGTCTTTTGATTGTTAATGGGATCAAAGTGTATTTTATTTTCACATTCCACGTTAAATTTCCGTTTGTGACTTCTGCAATAATTATTAATGTTGAACAATTTATTTTTCTTTTATTTTTATTTCTGTGTCTTCAGTGAAATGTGTCCACAAGGAACAGTGTTTCCTTTTAGATAATAAACTAAAACAAAAGTTGGTCTTCGGGAAAGGATCGAACGAACTAACGAACTAAGGAGCGAGAGATCTGGGAACTAGTTCGCGTAGTTCACCTGTGGGAGCGCTCTTCCGAACTAGTTCGTTCGCGAACTACACAAGACTAGTTGACATACAGGACATCTTTTATCCCCATTAAAACCATATTTTGTTCTTGATACAGAAGCCAAAACTATAAATTTTGGAATTTTGTGTGTATGTAAGGATCAAGCAAACTCCAGCCACGTAAACAAAACTGTACACCAATAAATTATTTCATGTTAGTGTAATTTACAGATTTGGACGCAACATTGACATGTTGAGAAATTAAATAAAAATATTTGCTAATTTAATTGCTCCCTAATAGAAACTATATATTTACTATTATCTAGTGCAAGAGTTCTTACAGCTGAAATGTTTACCATGGTTGAAATTAAGAAGTCCAATGCATCATGAGGGCAGTGCTAGCGTAAGTTCAGGCACAGCTATACATACCTTTTTCAGTTACTTTTGTTCAACTTACAATTTTTATTGATTTTTGTCCTGGATACTGAATTACTAGATTGTTTGTATCCACTTTTAATAAACGAATAATGAAGAATCACAACTTCTGTACTTATGTAGATTACTTATGTCTTATTCAAACCCAGTTATCCCTGATTTTGATTCATCTCATAACTTCATGTTAATCAATGTTGGTGATTCTAGGTAAAAGAAAAACAACTGACAGTCTCTCTGATCCCTATGGCCAAATTTACAAGCTTTGTGAGTATTACATAAACAATGTATCTAGCCATGTAGGTTTCATGGAACAAAAATTTTAGTGAAGAGTCTTTTCTCAGTTACTGCAATAATAACTTTATACAATTGAAAATTTTTGTTCAAATTCACAGCAATTTGCTAGGATGCTATATTTGGAGTGGACACAATGATCAAGGTTTCACATAAAAGTGCCTCAAACTATCTTGTTAATGTGCTGCTGCACAATATACCATAAATGTTTTTATGGCTTTCCTTAAACAAATCCACCTAGAACCATTTGGTTTCTTTCACACAATGTTCCTTAACAACAGGGATTAATCCACAACTAATACAAGTAATTTGTATCTAATCATTGTGAAAATAAAATAATACAATGTAGCATAATAGAGTCGTGATTAATGAAGGCATAAGTGATTTAATGCCTCCAATCATTCTAATCGTGTACAACATTAGCAGTGATGTTCTGGTTAAAGCCACAGATGATCAGCTATGAAACGTCACAACAGGAACATAATTAAAACAGTGTATCACTAAAGATACTTTAATGAGAGATGACAAAATTTCAACAACTGTTGCACTGGCATTTTTCATTAAATAATAATTTATTATTTTAACAAGCTACTGCTGAACAAATATCTGATAATAATTATGTATTAATATATCAATTGGTGTGAAAAACAAGAGGCAAGGGAAGTCAGGATAAAAACAACTAAATTCTGTCATATACCTTATAATCATCATCATTCTTTTTACAGACTATTTCCACTTTCCCCACTCAGACCTGGCATTTTCCCTTTCCAGATGGTGGTGGTTATTTTTGAAAGCATATTCATCAGTTAAGACTACTGACTTACTAGGTCTATCAGACATATTGCCATCTTTCTGCAAAATGTGTAACTATGTTCTGTGTTTAGTACAATTATTATTTTGTCTGTTTAGTGAGTAGTTTATGAAGCAGAGATTTGGTACTGCACCAGTATTAACCTGACAATTGCAGAAAACTGTATATAAACTGCTATCAGCCAGGCTGGTGAAAGGGAGGGAGGAAGGGAGGGGGGGGGAAGGAGAAAGGGCCAAAACTCGAATCTGGCCTCCCTTGAACCCCATTTAAATTTTTAATAAGTGCCTTTCTCTGTGAAAGGAAAACAGTAAACTTATTTACAGTGTAATAAATACTTCCAACTAGTTTGCATCAGATTTAGAAAAGAAATACAATTTTGATTTCTGCAGTTTCTATACCTCTTTCATAATGGAAGACTGACTAAACACACCAATATTTTGGCAGCAAGATACACTGTATCTACAAAAGAAGAAGTAAATAGTATCTTGTGATTCAAATCAAAAATATTTTGACTGTTTAACTGCCTGACCGAAATAATGAGATAACAGATGGAACAGAGATTAAAAGCACAGGCTTCTAAAAAATAAGTGATTTTCTTGGACTATACCTCAGAACAAAGGAAGGCAGAAAGGCAATGACACACTTTACAATTTTTCGGGATAAAGGGTAGTCATGGTTAGAGGTGAAATATATACACAGAAAGATTCACCAGTGGTAAGTTACAACCAAGTGTATTTGTGTGTTTGTCCCAACCCTCCTGCTTTCATCTGTTGTGACTGATGGGTTTACTTGCCCTATCTTTCCTTATTTTTATTGCCCAACAGAAATTTCATTTCCAGGTTTTATTAAATTCATGAATCAACATTTTGAGAATAACTGACAATAAATGCTGCACTTTTAGTTTAAAAAACATAGAAATAGTGATAAAAACCCTTCACTGGTAAAATTTTTATCAGCTGTATTCCGGGAAAGACTCAATTCTGAAACCGAAATATTTTTTAGCATTCCAATATTTTGCACACATGATTATGTTTGGAGATTCCTGGCTTCAAATAATTATAACATTAGAAAGGAGCTGGACTGAGATCATTGGAAGACAGGAGAAGGGTGAAGAGAGTCCTGGGAGTGTACAAAGTGTTTGTTGGTGATGGGGATTGGAGAGAGATTGATCAAAGATTTCGGGGTAGACCATGGGCACTAGCTGATACTCGATTTCATGCATAAGGAGGGTAGGAAAAATTTCTTTTGTGGGTAAGGGTTTCTGGGACTGGAAGAAATTACCAAGGGAAGTGATGAGTAATTCGCCAAAAACACGAAAGGAATTTAAGGTTAAAATTCGTAAATGGCAAAAGTAGACTGGTGGAGGAATTGAACAATCAAAGTAAATAAGATAATAAAAAAATATAGGAATAATTAGGTGATTAGAGAAGTTGTCAATGAAGCTTGCAATTATATCAGTTCAACATACACTTGGTCACTGCAGCTGATAGATTTAATTCTTGTTTCACTGTCCTTGCTACTGTAAATCTGTGTCTGCAGCATTTCCCCAAGCCTTAGGCGGAATAAGCTAGGCTGCTGGTACGTAACGTCCTGTTTTCAATATGAGATAGTCCTTTGCCTGTATCCTCTTCAAATCTCCCTCCCTCCCTCTACCAAATTCTTTCTATATAATACCTTCTACTATATAAATTGGGACTGAAACTACTTACCATCAAAGTTATCATATGTTTAACTTTTTCATAATAATTCTATTTTTATTTCATATTTTCTCTTACCTTCTACCTTTCATTTCTCACTGTTGTTTCAACATTGAATCCCTCATCAACAAACAATTTGTCACATCACCCAAATTTATTATGAAGCCTACCTGGTGTAAATCATAATGTTCTGTTGATGAAGTAGTTTGTACCATTATATACAACTTTGTATTTCCAAAATTAAATCCAACAGTAAATAGTATCTTTATTTACACGAATGTAGTTAGTTCAGTTTAGTGTACAGCTTTTAAGCCATAGTCTAAGACAGACCAAAGGTATAAGATACAGTTAATTTCAATTTTTACTACTGGTATAGTCTGATGATTACTAAACATGCAGAGCTATATCACCAAATCTCTGCAAATAATCTTATTCATACAGCCTAAAATAAATCATATCTAAAATTTTGATCATTTAATTGATATCTCTCCAGAAGAATTCTGTTAATTGATCTATCATAAATTAAGGCATTCATGTAGGAACTGGCTCTGAATGGTTGTTGTGTACAAGGAGTTTGTTTGCATGTGCCAAGAAATTCTACGAACATTTTAAGGTAGTAGTTTAGCCTCCAGCAAAATCTACTGATGAACCTTTAAAGGCATTGAAGCAGTTTCAACTTTATTAATGCCAGCATCAGTAAACTTGGTCATGCAAGTTGATAAATAAGTTTTAAAAAGCCCACTGCAAGCGTAAAAATTATTTCTGTCAGTAGTCTGTCACATGTGAATGTTAAGTTGCAACAAGCCAATTATTTTCAACAATGATCATGCAACACAAATTTTTTTTAAATTAAATCCAAAATTCACAATCTTTGTGGAAAGGGGGTATCCATTAATTATGTGATCTCAAAACAGGGTGGGGGGGGGGGTCTCGCCAAGGGAAAGGGGTATCCAAATCTTAAGAAAAAAAAAAAAGAAGACATAATTAATGGGCATTTCCAAGCATGATTATTATGTTAATGTATTGCATGACACTGATCATTTCTAAGTAACCAGATTTCATGTAGAAATACTATCTTAAAATGAGTTAATTGTGAACATACATGTCAAATGAAGATCAGTAATGAAAAAACTTCAGTGTGAATGCAACTTTATAATAAAAAAAAAATATTTTTCCCAGTAGTGAAAACAAGAAAAACACAATGGTAATCATACTAATGTTATTCTATGCCTGGGAGTATTTTAAAAAAATTCCTATCATTTCTAACTTTAAGGCATTACAAGACAACTGTTACTGTTTTTCAATAACCTGTTTATTTCATCAACTTTCTTATTTCTGCAATATTCATTAATCTGCTGTACAATACAATACAGAACATACTAACATTAAATTTACAAATTTAGTTAGTACAACCAACAATCTTGCCATGTGTCAAATCAAAAAATTTCGCTGCTGCCAGTCTCTTTCACTATTTATGAATCTGCATCATCCTGTCATTATCAGCAGTTATAAATACAAATTTAGTTGTAAATTTCACTAACCTGTCTATGAACTGAGCAGTACATATATTTTGGTGCACTTGTGCTAGCAGAGGCCTGATTTTCTTGTTCTGCTTCTTCTTTTGGTTTTATTATGTGATCCTTGGTTATTTTTAGCCGTTGATGAGCCTGCCAAACAATGAGGGCAATGTCATTATTTTGTAATTTCATCTATCAAACTAGATATATTTACAAAATGCCTGTATTTACCTGAACACAACCTTCACATATGTATTCAGAGCATTGCACACACCAGCTAACGACAACAGAGTTATCAGAACAATTTGTACACCTCTGGTCATTTATTTTTGGATCATTTCCACTGTCAGAATCACCTTCAGCCTCCACCAAAAATTGATTGTCTATTATGTTTGAACTACGGCAGTGTACACGACAAACCGGACAGACGACAACATTATTTTCTGTTGAAAGAGTGACAAATTAAAATCATATGGCACTAAAAACATTAATTATAACATTTTTCATTGACTCCCAATATAAGACACTGGCTCTGTGGAAAGGAGACAATTTACAGCAAAATAGATATACACACCAGAAAATGCACTCACAGAATATTATGCCCTACATCAATTATATAATTAAACTGAACAGAAACTGTCAAACCCATATTGAAAAATAATTCTGTCTTTCTATATACTACAAGATAAAATAATCGGTAAGTAAGCAATAAACACTAGCCCAAAAAATATGAATATTAAAATGGGAAAGAACTATCACTTACTATGATTAACACAAATGTAGCTAACAAAGGAGTATTTTCCATGTTAACATCTACATAATGTACTGTTACATACTGTATCAACTCAAACATACCACATGAATAAGTGCAGTGGGAAAGGAAAATGGTAGTTGTAGGGACCTCAGATGTTCTCCATTTTTTCTTGGAGTTTTGTTTAAACCTGGGAGAGGATTGCAGGCAAAGAATGGGAACAAATTTGGCAGTGGCCTTTGAAAGGCAAGACGGGGGCATTTGCCTGTGGTTTCAGGAAAGTACGGAAAACCGAAATGTAGATGACCAGAAGGGAATTCAATTCCGTGTCCTCCCATGTTCTAGAGCTGAACATTAGCCACTCACCCACCAAGATTGCTCAAGAGAAAGGATTACCACTCATCTCTGATTCCAGGGATTATATGGTGCCAAGTATGTGTCAATATGCTAATTACCTGAGAAGTTTTGCTGGAGCGATGAGACAGAGTTTTCATTCAGAATCCTACCCCACTGACATTAAAACTGGATGCCTAGTTTGCTGATAAAAAGTCTGTGTTGTCTACCTATATGGACAATGGAGTGCTGAAGAAGGCATTCTTACACATATAAATTAACAAAATAGGTATTTCAGAGATATTTTTAGAGATGGAATTAATGGACAGTGTGTTTTGGACAAAGAAAATATGGTATACAGTAGCATTTCTCAATTTTTTCTTAACCCAAGGACCACTAATATGTCAAAAATAATCCTGCATACCACTAAAATGTCTATGGACTGCTATCTTAAATGGGGCCTAATTTTTTACCTCAGAGTATATTATTAATCAAACCAACCCATTGTAATTGGTATATACAACCGTTGCTTAAGACCTCTGTCTACAAAAGGCACTTATAAAATTGTCATCAACTTAATCCTCAAAACAACGCTGCTCTTCTTGATGCTGACTCAAAATTTATTTAGTGAATAGACTATTACAGTAACTATGCAATCATATCCTCGAGGTTTTGCTGGTCGTTCAAATATTCATGGCTCTTTGAAAGTTTCTTATAGCAGTGGTTTCCAATTACTCCCCCCCCCCCCCAAGTACCACTTAAGGAAAGAGCTCAAACTTGCCTACCCATTATAGTTGAATTGAAATAATAAATAGATTCGTTCATATTAGCCGAGTGCTTTGCAGAAGTAAGCAGTAAATTTATACACACATACAGTTTGTCTAAAAATATATTTTGGTGATATTAATGCTTGGGTAACTTTTTTTCAGCCCCCGTTAGCGATTACATTGACCAGAGAATACATGGGGATATGTGTACCACTAATTGGGAACCACTGTATTTTGGCTTATACTCGCTTATAGTCTTACATAGTATGAGTGCAATATCCGTTTTCTGTGAACTATTTTTACTAATTTATTTTTTGTTTCGATATGTTTAACTCAGATGCAAATTTTTTAAATTCTGACTGCGGACCACAGGTTGGGAGGTGGTGAGAGGGGTTAGAGCTTGGGAATTTTTCTTTTCGAAAAGGGTGCAAAAACTGTGATAACCCCTAATCTATAGCATAACATGAGCAGATTTTGAGCAAGTTGAAATACTTTTTTCTTTATGGTTTTACACCCCATCAACATCCAGGTCATTAGTAGCAGCAAAAGGACTGGAGGCTAGGAATTCATCCATGGCCTTTTAAAAGGAACCAACCCAACATGCAGTGATTTGGGAAAGCATGTAAAACCAAAATCTGTATTGGCAGACAAGGTATAAACATGCACTCTCAAGAATACGATGCCAGAGCATTACCACTCACCCACCACACTCAATAAATATGAGAATCATTTAACAGGGTTGGCAAAAGCATATTTTTTTATATTTTTATGGATTAAACATTTGTAGGGCAGTTGTTAGCTGAACTTGTGCATGTATCACAAGTGATGATTCTGTATTGCTTTGGTGAGAGATACTGTATAGATCAAGGCTGCACAACCACAGGCCCATGGGCATCGTTTGATAGTGTAGTTGCAATATTAGGTTAAAATAGAGTCTGAAATAGAATATTCTTGTTACAGCATAAAGCACAAGAAATTTGGTTATTAGTAATTAATAAGATACTTTCATGGTCTCCAAATTAGTCACAACATGTATCACGATGTAAATTACTCTCCAATTATCTCATGACTTTGCTCAGGTGAGAAAATGTTGGTACAACTGTTTATGTCACTTCATTTTTCGGATGAACACAACATTAAAAAAACAATAATAGTAGCCTACTGCCTACCCTCTATAATAATTACTAATGTGCAAATGAATAGGCAGCTCATCAACGTCTACCCTATCAAAAATGCCAACAAATGTTCTTTAACGCTTACCTACAACTTCAGCATCCAACTGATCCTGCTCACTTAATTTTGATGATAAACAAGCTGTACAACAAGCATGAAGACATTCTAAAAGCTTAGGACCGTCTCCTGAAGTCAATATTTGTTGACAAAACACACATTTTGTACTACACCAGGGATTGCTTGGGGGATTATCACCAGTAGTGGGACTGGGTTGAGTGTCTTCATTGCTATTACTTATTTGCTTCTCCGCAATTTCCGGAGACTTTACACTATTAGCGGTTACTTCTTGTTTTACTATCGGAGGTAACGTCTCCTGTTCATCCATTTCACCCTAATTAATTAGCAAAAACTAAATTTATCACTAATACAGAAAAACAGTATATTCTGTTAACTGTCACGCAACAATTTCTGAGGAGGATAAAACCTTCCACACGATTATTATACGCATACAACTCGTTTTAGATCGAAAAATTCATGGCTCTTTGAAAAAATATTCATAACTTCAATGTTTCATTTGAATTTATAATTTACTGGGTGCCAGTGGCAACAGCCATTTCTTTCTTTCCCAGTGCCAGAGAAGCCCTGAGAAGAAGTTGAACTAGGTATAATTCTCCGCGTTCTTTGAAGTAAATTATACACCATTTCAAACGCGGGAGTTGTATAGATTTTATAATGTTTGTTTAATATTTATGTTCCGTCAAACAGCTAAGTTTCAGTCATTACTTCACATATTTTTAACCGCCAAAACAACACTATTCTACTAACTTTCTCCACCGATATTTACAGGTCAAGTTGCCATTTTAGCCGACTGTGCAATCGATAGTTTTTCTGTCCAGAGATAAGCTAGCAACCAACGTTGTACAGAAAAACAATTATAGCATCGTTTATGGAAACGCTCCGCAACAACAGCTACGGAAATTAGACCAGCTACAATACCGCGCTCTCTGCACCTGTGTAGGAACGATGAAAAATTCTACCACGAATGCTCTTCTCATAGAAACCACGGAATTGCCACTTGAAATTCGCCGACAATATCTTGCAGATAAATATTTACTTCAATGACTCTCCTTTATACATCATCTCCTGCTACCGAAAATGCAAACACTAAGCAGTAGCTTGGGACCCTTCGGAGAAAATCGCCCCCCACGATGTCCGCTCTTGGTTTACAGCTAATATAAACTCAGATCCGCAGCGCCGCTAGTAACGTAAGGGCTTGTTCTACCAGTATTCGCAAAATCCTACGAATGCGCTTTACCAACACTGAAAACTTACGTCCTACCACCGCAACCAGAAATCTGCTTCACTGCTATTATCAATAGTTTGGGGGGAATTCACCCATATCTACACAGATGGATCCAAATCAGAACATATTGCATGATTCGCTTATTACTGCCCGGCCAACAACAACGGAGCATTCTTCAGACTACCACGTGAAGCCTCAAACTTCACGGCCAAAATTCTAGCCATCAAGGAAGCCATCCAGTACGGATTAGGAAAAAACTTCAAGAAAATACTTATCCCAACGAACTCCAAAAGTACCCTTCAACGACTCCAGAACCCTCAGTGGAACCTCAACAGTAACAGATACATCGTG
The DNA here is from genome assembly GCA_031002005.1 of Vandiemenella viatica. Taxonomy (NCBI): domain Eukaryota; kingdom Metazoa; phylum Arthropoda; class Insecta; order Orthoptera; family Morabidae; genus Vandiemenella; species Vandiemenella viatica. The sequence continues at coordinate 62,837,410 of JARYHS010012519.1, read as the reverse complement.
GACATTCTAGAGACCACAGTGTCAACTCAAGAACAAGATATCAGATTCATGTGGGTAAAAGGTCATTCTGGCATTACTTATAACGAATTAGTAGACTCACTCGCCAAACGTGGAGCCGCGGAAGGCACGCTATTAGCCCTGCCTTTACCATATACAGACTTCCTCCCCAGGGTGAAACAAAAAATGATACAGGATTTTCAAGAATTTTGAACAAAATCAACACAACACAAAGGAAAACACTACGCGGCTATTGAACCATCAGTCTCAAAACAAGTTTGGTACAAAGACGTCCACACGGAAAAACAATTCCTAACATCAATAATTCGGATGCGATTAGGACATTGCGCTATCCCCAACCATCTCTATAGAGTGGGAGTCATGGAATCACCACTGTGCGATGCAGACAAGGAAGATGAGGCAGATTTAAATCACATATTCCTAGGATGCAGTAAATACGCGACCCATAGCAAAAATCTGCTAACTAACCTATTAGGTATTTCTCCCAACAACGATTCCTACCTTCCTTGCGTCTGGTAAACCGAAGATATACAGAGCTCTGATAAACTTCTTACGCGATGGTCAAATTAACATCTAAACGAAACTAATCCAAGCAAAAGGACAAAACATACCAAAATGTTATGTAATATAAGTAATATAAAAAAAATACATAAGTCAATATGTAATATATTAGATATGAACGACACATAAATAATATGCAAATAATGTTTAAATAATGTGTAAATATGTAAATTATATGTAAATAATGTAAAATATATAATATGTTAGATTTGAAAGATACTCAACAATTAAAATGTTACAGTCAACTGTAATATATAAAATGTAGTAGGAGGGCTGGTGTAATGGTCTTGTGGCTAGAAACCAATAAATAAATAATAATAAGTAAATAGGACCCAACAACCATGTGCAAAGGCAAAATTCGTGTAATTTTACATCTACATTTATACTATGCAGTCCACAAAATTGTGGGTGGCAAAAGGTATTTTGCACCAAAACTATTTTCTGCTTTGCAATCGAATCCCGAACGGTATGAGAAATAATTTATATAGGCCTCAGTACGGAATCAATTTCCCTTATTTCTCCTGCCTTTGTGACTTAAGTAGTATGTGGACGAAGTACTTCATCGCACCCGTAAATGATTCTGGGAGTTCTCATATTTAATATTAATGGGAACTGCACCACTTTCGGAACCTTCCAGAAACTGGTACTAACCTGTTGAAATTTATATCAGTCGCTTCGTCAATATGTCCTCTTCACGTTTTGCGATCACACATTGCGGAAAAGTCGCTAGAAATTTAATTAAAAATGTAAATTTCAACAGGTTAGTACCAGTTTCTGGAAGGTTCCGAAAGTGGTGCAGTTCCCATATTAACTTCAAATGAAACCTACATCGTCTGTCTGTTAGGCAATTCTAGCCTAATCTATGTACACCGCCGGAAACTAAAAGTGCAACACCATGACAGTAATGGTGGAATTTTAGGAAACTGTAAGTATATTTAGGTTATAATACCCAGAAGAAATTATAACAAATTGAAATAGATCAGGCTAAGCTTACCTTTAAATACAGTTGTAAGTAACAAGTGCTCCCATTTTGAGCACCTATACATTCGTGGATCCTTGCCGGCATTGCATCAATAAGGGTCTGGATGTCTTCTTGGGTTATGTCTCCCAAAACATGAATGTCTTGTACAGTCAGTTGTTGCACAGTTCGTGCAGGAGACCACGTGATCTAATGTGTCTACACCTGACATCCCAGACTTGTTCTATTGGCGACAAATCTGGGAACCGTGCGGTCGAAATTGTGATTTTAACCCCTTGTGATGGCCACAGTATGAGGACGGGCATTATCCTGTCGGAAGATGCTGTTTTGATGGTGGACACGAAGAGTATCACAATAGGGTGCAGCATCCGGTCCACATAGTGGTAGGATGTCATTGAGCCTTCAACAACAACCAATGCAGTCCTGCTGTCGAAATTTATTTATTTATGAATCTTGTTTCATTAATCCGTGATGAGGGATGACCTCTGGGATGTGAATCGTGTCATGGTTATTACACATACATACGAGTCATAATCATAGCGAAAACAATCATATGTTACAAAGACAAATAAAGAGAATAAAAATAAACATTAATTTTTTCAACTGAGTTTTGAAAAAGTTCTTATTGAATACAATTAATTACTTTGTTCAAATTCTTGAATGGTGTAGGAGTTGCCAATAAGATAATTTCTCAGTTTTTCTTTAAATATATGTTTATTATCTGCAAACTGTTTTATACTCTTGGGAAGTTTGTTAAACAGCTGTGTCCCAGAATAATTAACGGCTCTTTGTACTAATTACAGAGATGTTTGTGTTTAATGCAAGTTATTCCTGTTTCTTGTATTGAAATTGTGTACCTGTGAATTATATGTAAATAGATTAAAATATTCTATGACAAAGCACGTGAGAGTATATATATACTGAGAAGTCATTGTAAGAATATTGAGTTTCTTTAAAAGTAGTCTGCAAGAAGTTCTTGGTTTTACCCTACACAGCAACCTAATAGCTCTTTTCTGTGTTATGAAAACTTTTTACTTTGTGAAGATTTCTTCAAAAAATTACGCTATATGACATCATTGAATGGAAATATGAGGAGCACACCTGTTTTGTTAATTCTTGATCTGTTGTTAAAGAAAGTGTTAGTATTGCAAAGGTGAAACTACAACTGATTGCCCCCAAACCATGACACCAGTGGCTGGACCTGTGTGACGTTCTGAAATTGCAGAAGGGTAAGTCGTTTCTCGACTATGCCTGTGTA